>CALYLW010000095.1:190876-878376 GCA_944989445.1 Ampullaceana balthica | reverse complement strand
CCGAGCATGTCTTGCAATATTAATTCAAGCCATTTTGCCCTGCTCTCATTAGTCCTGGACTATAGCTGTAGCATGCACGAACACCCATCCCCACCCCCACAGTCCCTTCCCCCGTGTCTCTAATCGGCTGGCACGACTCCACACCACCTCGCTATTTGCCAGCCTCCTCGGGTATTCAGTTGAATCCCCGCGACTCGCTCTGTCTCGTGCTATCGATCCTCACACACACACTTTAAACCCGAGTTCGCCTCCCCCCACCCCCGGGCACCGCCAAGGCATCGTCATCCACAATGGTTGCTTCCAGTCCAGCCCGCTATCCCTGCGTTATCCAGCCGTCTCTCGTTTTTTCCTATCTTGGCACCCCCCCCCCTTTTTCTCTTCCTCTCCTTATCTCAATTTTCCCAATATACAGTGGCGGATCGATAGCTGGGGGAGAGTGGGGTAAAAAAAAATCTTGTAGAAGTGTATGGATGGCTTCCCCCCCCCTTCCTTCTTTTACGCACGCAGAGAAAATAACGAGCTGGAATTAAAGCTCCGATGACTCGTCGGCCGTTACTGCAGGTTTAATTTCACGTCTGCTGTGTGCGTAAGAACCTGGGCCTGAACACCGAACATTAATTTCTCATCTTCTCCACATGGTTTGCTCACGGCCAACAAAGGGGAGACGACTTGTGTACATATGGCCCCAGGCAGTAGGTAATTACACGAGGACCACGCGAGGGTCGCTGCTCCTTGACTGGCACCAAACAATATCTGCAAGACACAAAGAAGGAAGTATCAATACTCGTCGTGGGCTGGGTGGTCTTTAAACAAAAACAAAAAAAAAGACACTGACTTGTCTTTCCCCCAGGCGTGAAATTTGATTCAATTTTGTCGCTTTTAAAAAATAAATACATATTAAAGTGTTTCATTTATTTTAATGCTATAAAAATGCCCGTGCCATTTCGTATAATCAAAGATGTTATTTCAGTATATTTGTTGAGTGCACAGTACTAGTCTGTAATGTTCACTAGTATTATTGACGTGACGTCTAAATCTAAACGATTGTTTTGATGCACCATCTCGACTGAATAGGATTGTGTTCATGTGGTGGAGGATATCAAACAAGGATATCAACTAAACTATTTATCGCCTCCATCCATCTTTTAGCATCTAGTGTTTGAGATGGTGGGAATGCTTGGTGGTGGGGGGGTATAAAAAAGCAACCTGATATTTTCTCCGGGAGGCTCAGCGTGCGTATTCTACTATCACGTGTAAGGCAATACCATCTCATCTCCTGGGAGATTTATTTAAATCTATGCTGTACAAATGAGTGTCCCGGGGTGGGGGTTAGGGGGGAGACGGGTGGTATTAACCCTCTTACTCCCGCTCGAAAATACCTATTAATAATACGTGATAAATCATTGTCAGAGCCACCCGGTATTCCCAATAGTTGTCTCCTCCCCTTCTGCTGCCCTCGCCTGCCAGCCCTCGTTCCCTTCTCACACAGCGCCGCATCATCCAACCCCCTCCCGCTCCTGTCAAACCCTCCTATTCTCCCCCCTCCCCCCCACGCACACACATATTTTCCCACTCTCCTCCGCCTGTTTTTCACCCTTCCCTTCTTATTTCCCCTCCACCATGACCCTAATTTCATCCTATAAAATATCCACCCCTGACCTTCCCCGATTTCCCCCTCCCTCTCTCAACCATTCCCTCTTCCTTCCAATTTTAATCGTCCATTTGCGGAGCGCCAGCTGGGAACGAGCACGCATTGATTCCACCCTTCTCCCCCCACCCTCATCTTTTCTTTAACGCCTAAACCCTCGCGCTTGCCTCCCACCGGCTTTAATGATTTTTTCCTCCTCTCCTTTTGTTGCCTACCGTCTCGTTTTATGGCCTCTTCATCATCTTGAAATTAATTTCTTGTCTAGTTTCTTATTAGCGCATGTTAGCGGCATTGAAATTTTATTTATCGCCCTGGCGGCTAAATCTGAGAAGCGATCGATCGCGTACTTAACCGTTAGCCTCATCCACTTTAAGACCTTGTGCAATACGCGTATTAACGTACGATCATTTTAATGATGGATAAATTAGCGTCCAGCTTAATCAAAGAGTTTGCTTGTTCACCAAATGGAATTTTAAACACACATATTTTCAGGATGGTTGGTTGTTGTGGTGGGGGGGGGAGGGGGGGGGACATTTTTAATTAACTTTTTTTTTCTTTTTTCTTAAGTCCGCCTATTTATTTTTCCAATGAAAAAATATTTTTTTCACAGAAGAAATTAATATAAATTAAATGTCTGTAAACATGGTTTATGTCGAAACAAAACTCATAATTTTCCGCCCTGGTTGTATATATGTAGGTTGGACGCTACAGTTTCATCGGGTTACGAAGATGATATGATCCGTTCTAATGACGAGCCTTAACCCGATTTTCAGTGTAAATCGGAACCTGTATGTGCAGTGCTATAAAAAAAAAGTAACAGTTAATGACATAAAAAGTATTTTTTTAAAAAGAGAAAACAATTTCTGACCACATGAATTAAAGTAAATATTTTTTTATTTTTTTTTAAAGAGAGAGCATATATTATATATTCTATATTTTATAATTGTATATTTTTATTGTGTCTCGTTGGTAACCACGAAACAGCGTAAGTCAGGACCGGCGTAACCCGAGGACTCCCTGCATATACATGAATACTTTTTTAAAGACAGGTAACTCCCCCCCCCCAACAATATCTCACAATAATAGTTCACATTTATAACAACTAAATCTCTTGATTTAAGTTGCCCGAGAGCAAACTACCAGCAATTAATTTATCGACATGTGGAGGTGGCAAAAGGTGGCGTGTGGGGGTAATCAAAGTTTAATTTTGTATCTCTGTGTATATGTGTTTGTGGTTCGGCATCTATTCTCACGCGGTCATTCTGCTGATTAAAACCTCGAGCCGGGCACCCACCCCCCCTCGGCACTCCTCCCCACCCCACATGATCGCCACCCCCACCCCGCGACAGTATAATTCACCGGTGTCGGTTTCCCAATTACAATAAGACATTTGATATTGCGGTGTCACATGGACTTGTCTCTACCAACCAAACTGTTAGAACTTATTATTATTATTATTCGACGTCGCCTGAACTCCACCATAGGTGTATCCGTGATGTTAAAGGGATTGTGAGTGTATGCGGTTGTTAAAAATATTTTTTTCAGATGGTAGTGGGGGCGTGTGATGTTAAGTCACCTGACTCCCATCACTTGTTACAAAAATATAGCTCGTTGCTCTAATGTTACCTGTGACTCTGTCCTTCGCCACCTGTTATTAAACATTAATTATTACAATTAATGCGACCAGCCTCGGAAAGGTTCCTCATTCATTACTTGGTTAAGAACTTTCTAATCTCCAATTAAACAACGGAACAATCGGTCGAGGGGGAAAATAAAAGATCTTAATTCATGATACAATGAAAGCGTGTGAGCTCTGGTGTTAATTAGATGAAGGATTAACATTAAAGAATATGATAACTTATCGCCGTTGTTTTTTTTTCTCTTTTTGAGTGTTCAATTCCAAAGAAATGCGAGAGGGTGTGGGGTGGAGGGATATTTCGCTTAATTAAACATCTCCATAACTGGAATCAATCCTCATATAGAAAAGAAAATAGATTCTCATAAAAGCGATACCCATACAAACAGTGACGATGCCAGGGTTAGAATCCCACCCCCACCCCCTACCCCTTCTCCTTCTGTCAAAACTTTCTATTCCGTTTTATGAAAAAATAAAGTCCCGCCCACGGTGAATCTCTTTTCTCCGCCTCCTCCCTACTCCTCTACTACAAGTAAAAAGAAAGAAACTGTTTTTTTTGTTGTTGTTTCCCACATGCATTGCTATTTCAAGTACGTTGACACTAAGTAAGCCGTGTTCTTAATCCTAGCACAATTATACCACCTTGCAAAAACAATAATTATATTTTAAAAAGTAAAATGTAAAAAAATCTTTTTTTTAAAAGGACACGCTTTTATTTACAAACATTTACAGACTGAAACGCGCTGATTTCCCCTAAATTGATTAATTTAATTACGGTACATTCGATCGATCTGAAATTTTGATACAATGCATTGTCATCCAAGATCTATCTGTGGTAAAATTTTGAGATCTCTAGGTCCATCAGAAGTGGTTTAATTTTACGTTTCAAGATTTGAAGGAAGGATACAACATACAAACATTGTGACTTAAATAAAAGCGTGTAAAAATGGTATGGAATTTCAGAAATCAAATATGTTTCCGTACGGAACCTATCAATCGCTCAAACACGAATGGAAGTTGATGGCCATCGAGTAAACAATCGAAATCGGCAATGAAATGTCTCGACACAATTTGAAATTTGGACGTCATTATCCTTAGATAATTATTGGACTTCGCAGGGGATACGGTGGTCGAGTGGCAGCGCGCTCGACTGGCGCACCGATGGTCACGGGTTCGAATCCATGGGAAGCCAAGGATGTGTTCCCGGGGCCTAGGGCGTCCCCGAGTCCATCCAGCTTCGAGTGGGTACCTAACACATAGTTAGGGAAATAAAAGGCGGCTGGGTAATGGCGTGGAACCCTTATAGTCGTGGCCTGTGAACGCTGCATCACTTGCCAAAATCAACTGCTGCCTTGCAGATGGTCTTGGCTGACCAAAGGCTATGGAAGCACATCCTGAAAAAACAGCAGGCTGAAGTCGGAGACCACGGGCCAATTGGCGCAAAACTCGTCGGCACGCAAAACTCAGATTGAGAACGAAGAAGAAGAAGAAGAATCGGACTTTGCAAAAGAAAATTCAAGGTTTATATTGAAAACATTTAACAATGTTAATAATTAACACGAATAAATAATAATTTGAAGGGAAAGGGGGGGAGGGGGGGCATCGAAATTTGTTTAGAATTCAATAATAGAATTTAAATCATATCTCATTTTAGATTGATTGACATCTATTTTGATATAAAGGTTTAGCATGGCTAGTTTGACATAAAGGTTTAACATGGCTAGTTTGACATAAAGGTTTAACATGGCTAGTTTGACATAAAGGTTTAACATGGCTAGTTTGACATAAAGGTTTAACATGGCTAGTTTGACATAAAGGTTTAACATGGCTAGTTTGACATAAAGGTTTAACATGGCTAGTTTGACATAAAGGTTTAACATGGCTAGTTTGACATAAAGGTTTAACATGGCTAGTTTGACATAAAGGTTTAACATGGCTAGTTTGACATAAAGGTTTAACATGGCTAGTTTGACATAAAGGTTTAACATGGCTAGTTTTAACGTTCGCATATTTAAAAGACAGAGCCGCATCTTCTATAGTTCACATTCTAACCTGACTAAATATCTTTATCTATACTCAAATACCGGCACCTTGACGGACTACGCTTCAAGCCACAAAACCTGGCACAAGCCGGCCAACAATTCAAACCATCATCATTTATCCTTTGGGTTCCTAGAAGTGCTCAGGGTGTGTCACTTGACATGGTTTCTTGCTGGTATTTTTAATTATTTTTTTGTTTTGTTTTTTGTTTGCAGCTCTTTTCTCCGCCTCTTCCGACCCATGAGGTCTCCATGTTTTCTGATGCTGGAAAATTAAAACAATCGTTCGATCTTGACCACTGGTGGGCAAACTTAAAACTTTCCGGGCTGAGAGTCGCATAAGTTGGTCTCGAAACGTCAAAATGCGCACCAAAAATTATTGATTTTCGGTTCTTGGACAAAAAATGTAAACTTTAACATATATATTAATATTTATTGATTTTTCTCCCGTATTTTACATAGGTTAGGCTTCGCCGGCCGCACAGAACTCCGTAGAGGTAAAAGACCGCATGTGTACTGCGAGCCGTAGTTTGTCCACCCCTGTTATAGACATTTCGGCCTTTTCTTTCAGTGTATCAATGTTATCCTTCGCTCATTTGACGGACGGCGTTTAACACGTGCCTTT
This sequence comes from Ampullaceana balthica, assembly GCA_944989445.1. Classification (NCBI taxonomy): domain Eukaryota; kingdom Metazoa; phylum Mollusca; class Gastropoda; family Lymnaeidae; genus Ampullaceana; species Ampullaceana balthica. The sequence goes on along the minus strand of CALYLW010000095.1, from coordinate 872,428 downwards.
AACACACGTCTTTAACACACGTCTCTCTTGTCGTTGTCCCTGTTTTTTGTGTGGAAAAACTTGTCCTTGTTTATTAACCATCTCTCTCTCTCTCTCTCTCCGTCGCCCCCTCCACAGGTGGATATGTTTTACAACGATGAGCCCATGAGGAACAGCTACACCCTTTGTGACGTGGCCTACATCTTTAACTGGAGAAGGGTAAGGAGTTGTCCCTGGATAAACAAACTCACGCGTCTTTGCTTCTAGAGCGAACGTCTGGGGGGGGGGAGGCTGGCTGAAATACTCGTTGGTATTAATTACAGCTTAAACAATAATCATGCAGCAGTATACCGAGAAGGAACAGTAAATGTCCTATCCTTTAACTATTCAGTCGTTTTTTGTTTTTAAAAAAAAATGATTATCCTACTATTTGAAATATTTTTATTGTTGTTATTTAATCCGTAAATATCTAACCAAAGGCGGAGACATTTTAACTTTTTTTTTGTTTTTTTTTGTTTAATGTGCATGCATTTCTTTTAATTTCATGTATAACGACTTTCATTTTAATTCGGTACTCAGAACGAGTACTTGTCATCAGTGACAATTCCAGAAAGAAGCAGTGGCAAGTCCCGCCCTGTGAGCATAAAAGTTTTTGCCGCCACTGCCTTAATCCCTTTGGCCCGAAAAAGCCACCCCCCTTTCCCTTTTTCGGTATGAATTTTAAAATAATCACCCCACCCCACCCTTGCCCTTCGCTGCTGGTCAAATAGGCACTTGTCCCGTGCAATAAATAGATACATTACTTATGTGGTGTGTGGAGTTTGTTTTGAACCCAATTCGATTTGTATCTTTTATCTTTAGAGAGCTCCTCTCCAGCTGACCTACTGTGTGTATGAAGGAGTCGAGCCCAAGAAGCAGGCGGTCTTAAGTGAAACCACCAACCAGGCAGTGGTGACCAAACCACTGACCGACGACGACGTCAAGGTGAAATCGGAGACGACGGAGACATTTGGCGAAATCACATCAGCTAAGCGTGTGACGTCAACGTGTCACAGGTCCGATGATGTCAATGAAAAGAAACCTCCTCTACATCTGCTAAAGAAAACCCCTAATAAAACCTCAAAATCAAAGCAGCCTTTAACAGCTGCTGCAAAACCTCCAACAGCTGCTGCTAAACCTCCAATAGCTCCTGCCAAACCTCCAACAGCTGCTGCCAAACCTCCAACAGTTGCTGCAAAACCTCCGACAGCTGCTGCCAAACCTCCGACAGCTGCTGCCAAACCCCCAACAGCTGCTGCAAAACCTCCAACAGCTGCTGCAAAACCTCCAACAGCTCCTGCCAAACCACCAACACCTGCTGCCAAACCCCCAACAGCTCCTCCCAAACCACCAACGGCTTCTGCCAAACCTCCAAAGGTGGTGGATTCAAAAACTGAAACTGCCCCATCACCCTCAGAACTACCAGCATCACAGACTCCTATACCTGAGCAAACAAGTACATCCATCCCACAGGGGGGAGTTTTAGACAATGACCCAAAGAAACTTGATTCTAAGAAAATAGACTCTAAAAAAGGCGCCGCTTGTGTCGCAATGAGTCTGAAACGAACGAAGAACACCCCGTCGCATCCTACGGCAAGCAAAAAACCCAAACTTTCGGTCAAAGATGACGTGAAAATTTCACCGTCCAACCCCCCTCAACAACCTCCAAATTTTTTACAGATCCCAACCTCAAGCAACCTGATTGCTTCTGCAACGTCTAAGCGAGGGGCACAAAGAGAGCCAGTGGCGCCATCATCAAGTTCATTGGCAGCATCAGAACGAACTGCGCAGTCGTCGCAGGAGGAGGCTGCAGCAATTCAACAAAGTGCCAAGAGCTTTTCCGAGCTGCAAATCTCACAGTCAAGAAATATGTGCTCAGATATTCCGCAAAAACCTAATGTATTCTTCGAAGCACTCAAAATTCAGGGGAAAGATCCACAATTTGTACAGCCAAGGGCATCGTCAAACTTTTCACAGCCCAAATCTGCACCGGAAAGCACGCAATTTAAACACTCTACCGGCATTGCTCAGTCCAAAAAGACTTCACATTATTCACAGCCGAAACATTCCTCAGAGATGTCGCAATATAAATTTTCAACGGATGTTACCCAGAACAGGAATCTAATCTCAGTACCACAAAACAAATCAGTACCAACTGCTTCCCAAATCAAAATTACATCAACTATTTCCCAGAACAATAGCACGTCTACTATTTCCCATGTCAAAATTGCACCGGACGCTTTCAATACAAAATCAGAATCTCCCCAAAACACGATCGATTTTTTCAAAACCACTATCGATACCTCAGAAAACAGAAACACCACATGCATCCCACAACTACAGTATACAGAAAGCGGTCCAAAATCTTCAAAGCATATCCTACGACAAGATCATTCTGCGACCCCGCCGCCAGTTGTCACTCAGCTCCAGAACGCCGCAATAAACATGAAACAGTCCTCGCGTATGTTGTCGGAAAGCCCACAGCAAAAGCAGGCAGTCGTGTCTGGGCTGGTCCAGGCCTTACTTTCTGGGGCGTACAAATCACCGCATATACTAACACCACAGCAAGCAACGATGCCACCCGATGGGTCTCCATCGAGTTCGACGGGGGCGGTACCGGAACCTAAAAAATCTCGGAAGCGGGGCGAGACCTCCACTAAGCGCCGGCTCACGGCTCCGGAAGCCGTTGTACAGAAGAAACAGTCGCAACCCCAACCCACTGTTGAGGCGCCCCTGACGACATCGACAGCCAAACCCCCTCCCAGGGGCGGCAAGCAGAAAAACGCAGAAACTTTCCGCGTCTCAACGGAGATTTTGAATAACAAGAATACTTTGTTGGGGAAACGCCCTCCTAGCTCCCCATATTCAGTCGCTCAAGCTCCGGCCAAAGTCCAAGTACTCAACAAAGACAATAATGAAGTCTCTAAATATATCAAAGTTGATCAAAATGGGCCGGGGCTGGTCTCGTTGAATAAGGTGCCACCAAATTTTTTATCGGTTGGTCAGTTTTGCGGGCCGCAGACACCTAAAGAGGACATGTGTAAATTGAGACCTTCCGTCAGGACGACTGCGCCGCCGCCGGTGCCAGCGACAGTGTCTTTCTCTGTGTCCTCGTTGCTAAGCTCGGGCCCGATGAAACACAACAGCGCTGTGTCGGTGACAAGAAATAACAAACCCGTGTCACTCAGCGCTTTAACAACTACAACATCCACCACCTCGTCCCCTATCACAACAAGGGCCATGTCGGCAACGTCATCGGTACAGACGACACTCGTTCATAGTTCTTTTCCTGTGGCAAGCTCACATCAGACAACAGCTTCAATATCAAAGAGAGGAAATCATCCCAAGCTTCCAGTCACCACCAACAGGTCAAACCTACTGTCATCTCATCCTCCTTCCTCACTGCACTCTTTCACCCCAGCGATTACCAACGACTCAATGGCAAATCCTGCACCATCCAACGCCATAGCTTCCCCTACACCTGCCACGTCGGCATCCCCCACACCCGCGGCTGTGCCAGTCCAGCAGTCTCAGACGCAGGGCTCCGATGCAATCCAAACGGCAACGTCCACTACGCCTGTAGCACTGTCCGAGACCAGGGAAACGAGACGGGAAAAAACGATATGCAATCCAACAGCGCAGGGCAACTCTGCTTTAAGTAAGCAAGAGTCGACGCCGAACAAAAACGCCGAGGAAGTGGCGAAACTGTTGAACAGTTCAAAAGACTACCAAAATCAAACCTTCGTTGTCATCCCGCGGACCAACGGGAACACCATACACAGCGTTCAGGTCAGCAGCACGACAACGCACGATGCACACCCCAAGACCTCGCTGCCGTCACTTCCGATCATTGATTGCCCGTCTCCTGCCTCCTCCACTGCCAGCACCTCCCCTGAGCTCAACGGCTCGCTCAGGCACCCAACGCTGAGTCCCACTTCCAGTTCGACGGGGACCACGTCTTCCTCCGCGCGGAAACAGGTGGCGCAGAAAAAGAAGATCGCCGACATCGCCAACACGCTCCTGCGCAATCAAAACTCGAAGACGCCGGCCCAGTCTAATCCGCGTAGGCCTGTGCAGACCAGCTCACCTGGGCCAAGGCATCCCCACCCGCAAGACCTGTCCGGCGTGACGGGGCGCCAGGAGCAGGCATTGAAACAAGCCCTGCAGAACGTTCCTCCCCAGGGCGCTGACAGGGGCGTCGCCAGAGACAAGGCTGGGACTGGTGAAAAAGCCGTCTCTGCGACCAACCCTGAGAGTGACGAACCCTTGAACCTAGTGAAACGGGACAAAGAAGGTGTGCGACTGACGCACGGGATGTACATCCTAGACATACCGCCCTCGATCAAATGACGGTAACTGGAGACACTCACTGGACATACTCGTGTGTGCTCACTTGGCTGCATTGGACTTGGTGGTTATAGTTAGTTATACCACTTCGCAATGTTTCATAGGGCATTAAGAGGATCTGTTAAAACAACAGTTTGATGTATTTCACTATTGCATGGAGTGTATTCTATATTATGTTATAGCTCTAAGTCAGTATTGTTAGCATCGTGGTGTTAATTGGACATGAAACGCGTGACACACACTTATTTAAGGACCACTTGATTGGCCATAGTAGGGAACCGCGGCACAAGCTTGTTAACCTCAACTTTCCTCTATGACATCTGAAGCGGTATCTTGGATACCGGTACCGGTACCACCAGTCACATAACGCATGCATGTCCTCCCCACAACTACCTCTTTCAGTCAAGCCGTACCTCAACCAAGACCACAAACCGGACAGCTTTTAGCTGCCTCATATCTATCCCCAACCAGGCAGGGCTTAGTTCTACCGAATCCGGCATATTTCATACTGCTATAATCACTATCAACCCTTCTTCCCCCCCTCCCCCGAAAAGATCCTTACCATTGGAGCAGTGGATGGTATACACTCTTAGCGCAGGGGTTCTCAGCTCCTTTACCGCAACGGCACCCGCCGGAGGTGATATGTACTCAACCATCGGCTTAATGATTGCCAATATTAGTCTAGCAGTGGTACTATTCAGACAAGGTTCTCAATACGACGACGCGGGGCTTCAGTCCTTGAGTTCCAACGACAGCTACATTACGACTATTTATTTCATCATGTTCATTGAACATTCCTGGTGGACTCATCAAATACCAATGATTGTATAACCCCTTTTTTTATCCTTCATATCTTTCATTAGTGTTATTTTGTATATACAACTTCTGTAAATAACCTGCATGTAAATAATACATATGTAAATAGTGTAAATGGTTTCCAAAGCATTAATTTTTTGTTTGGTCCAGCTTGAAAATTATAGCAAAATGTGGACATGTATGAAGTAGGATGAATTTTTGTTTTGAACCACGCTTTCAGTCCATCTTTCTGGCGTGTTTTTATTTGTATTAATATTTTGTTTAAATGAGAGTGCGTTCACGATTCTTGTTAGGATAAAATTACCATACAATGCTTGATTTCAATGGTAACTTGTAAATTTACACATAGATCTGTCACACAGAATATAAGTAAACTTAATAATTACTAATATATTATGTCATAGATTTGAAGATAAGAAAACACTCGCAAAGCTATGTAATATGTAGACAAGAAATTAACTTGAACGTTGATGCAAACTTTTCCTTGTTAAAACAATTAGCTTTTATAAAGTCACTGGGTCAATGCCGGGAGTGGGAGGGACAAACAAATCTGTACCCCTTAAACAATTATAACGGTCTAGTTCCAGGTGGTGGGGGACGGGGTACTGATTAAAAGGAATCGTTATATAACTCGGACTTTTCCAACAACTTTTACATTTAAAAAACGAAACCGCCCGAAGCAGCTTCTCATGTATTTATTACTACTACTACTACTGACAAAGTTGGTTTTTTTTTGTTTTTTTTTGTACAGCATGGTGATATAAGGGATGCTGCTTATTGGAGGAGATTTTTTTGGTTACTTATGTTTTACTGAGTGTACAAGAGACATAGGATTAATACTACTGAATTCTTAGTCTTTCTTAGTCGGTAAAGTTGACATCACGAATGAACAATACCCTCAGTACCCCATGATCCAGGGTGTAAGACTCTCTCTCTCTCTCTCTCTCTCTCTCTCTCTCTCTCTCTCTCTCTCTCTCTCTCTGTCTCTCTCTCACTCTCTCTCTCTCTCTCTCTCTCTCTCTCTCTCTCTCTCTCTCTCTCTCTCTCACTCTCTCACTCTCACTCTCTCTCTCACTCTCACGCTCACTCTCTCTCTCTCTCTCTCTCTCTCTCTCTCTCAGTTGTTTGGCATTACAATTTAGAGCTGTACTTATTTGGGATCTACTAACACAGGTTAGCCGAATAGGTTAACGCGCTGCGCTTGATCCTGGTTATTTGTTTACGTTTTGAAGGTTAAATTGTGTGTCTGCCTTTTGTAAAAAATCAACAGTAATACCTTTGCAATCATCAGAAGCATTCGGATTCATGAACAAAGTTATCACCGATATCTGAGTTCACGACACGTCACACGCATTTAACTCTTACCAGCCCATTACGTTCACATTTGACATCCTATTTTATGTCTTCGATTATTTTAATTTGCTAATCATATGTTCAGGCAAACGCACCAACGGACATAAAAAAAAGTAAATAATTCTTACGTTTTAAAAAAAAACAGCATTACAAATTATTTTTTCTTCTCCAAACACACAGCTTGTGTTGTGTTGTAAGGGAAGGCCAGAATTGTTGTGGACATGCTTTCTGTTGTTGATTTATTATAGTTATGTAGGTGACTGTTATGTCAATTATGCCCGTCACCTTTAAGTTGTTAACTGTAACGTATTATATTTATCAGATGGATTTTTAATATTTCATCTCGCTACTTCTATCTCTTCCCACTCTGCTTGTATCTTTTTTTTTAACTTAACGTGTTTATATATTACCTTTTGTAGTATCAATTTCTCCGGTACCAGTACTTTGCTCACTCTGGCCTTCTCTCTCTGTCGCTCGCTTTCTCTCTCACTCCCTCTATCTTTCCATTGATTTTATTATCTTTCTCGTTCTGTTATTCCTTTCTCGATTTCTCTTTCTTGCCATCTATTTCTCTCCATTTAAAATAAAAAACAAAACAAAAAAAACTTCTTTTTCTCTTTCTTTATGTTTGTGTATTTTCTTCTATCACCGTACTCATTTTTTTAAAAAGTAATATTTTGCACAATTGTTCCTTTGATTATTATATCTTTCTAATTCTACTGGCAAGTGCAACCTTGCCGGCAAAGTGTGGCCCTAAATATTGCGGGCGGGAGGAATTCCACCCCCACCCCCGGGCAAAGCAAACCCCTGAGTGACGTGGAGGCGGTGGATGTGGAATGGAAAGGTGCTTTTTATTTATACTGAGGTGTGGTGTTCTCCTCCTGCCCCCCAGGGCGCCACCAGCATTGGCATCTATAAGGCCCCCCTTCCCTTACCATAGTGTAATGCGTATAGTGTAATGCGTTTAGTTCTTCATCTCCGTGGTGCTGAATCTCATCCTGCCACAAACTTTAGTTTCCGAGTCTCTAAAAGCTGTTTGTGTTCATGACATTCACAAAAATAAGTGGCGCATATGGCTTCTACTAAACTAAGACCCGGCTTTGGTTGTTTTTGAGTTTTCTTTCAAATCTATTAACTCTTTGCATATCCCAAAGAGTTTTGTTATATTATTTTTTTTAATTACGGTAATAGAATTACCTGTGTTACATTTTATTTTGAGCTTTATCACACACACAAAAGGTTAATGATAATAATAATTAGGGAAGTGAGCTTATAATACTTCAATGAACGTCTATTCATTCTCACTTTCGCATGCCGTTTTTTGTTGTGTTTTTTTGTTTTTATATTATTGTCATTATTTTATTTTTTTTATCTATCTTTTTTGATTAAAAAAAAAGTTAGATTGATTCTAATTGTTTTGTAATTGTCAGAGCTTTTCAGTCCCACGTAATCCTTGTTTTGTTTTCACCTCTGATTGAGAAGCCAATAAATAAATGGACTAAATGCCTCCTTTTTGTTGCCTTGTCACTTCACAATTATCAAATCAGCTGTCTGGTTATCTTTAACTATTCATTACGCAGAATAAGAACAATTAAAGAACGTATTTAATAAATGTGTTCATTCATCAGGACAGTTATTTTAATGTATATGTATGTATATAGTATATATTTTAAAGGTAGTATTTTAAAAAAATATATTTTAAAAGACCGACAGAGCGCTAATTGGCGACGATTTTCCCCTCGCAGCACTAACACTAACAGGAGTGCATTCCAAAAAGTGATGTTTTGTCGTGAAACGAAAGCCTAACGCACAGCATAGAAACACTATGTGTGTGTTGTAAATGTATATTAGGAGAAATTAATGCATCCAAAAATAAAGGAGCAGGTATTTTGAAAATTATAATGTTGTGGTCGTATTTATTCATTAAAAAAAAATATCATGTTCTTGACCAACTTCTCTCGGACAGCTGTTGGTTTATCTTTGTTCATTACGCAGAATAAGAAAAATTAAAGAACGTATTTAACTGATGCGCCGTAAAAAGTCAAACAACGTGGCAGTGAAGTACAACAGATTACGCAGCAACAATATCGTGCCGTGGGTGTTCCGTTACAAGAAGTAGAAGGTTACGTTCCCTGTATTGATTTTTTACAACGATCGCTGCATGTGATTGTTTTGTAACGACCCGAAAGTTGACGGCCTTTGATTATAATGTAACAGCTGTAACGACCTGGTGATCAGACCACATTAAGTTTATAATAATAAGCTAATGTTCGAATGTAACTGTTGGTCTTCAGTGCACCAGGAAGGAGAGTATTATTATTATTAGTCCGAGAGACTAAATTTTATAACCCAAAAGGATATGAGTCCTGTAAGTGGTAAGAAAACGAGATCTCTATATTGGGGTGTCAGTCCCCACCAATGTTCCATCTAAGCTGCGCGGTCGCACAGACATGTGACGACGCCGCTCAGCAGTTTAGAACATTGGTTCCCACCCCTCACCCCCAGAACAAGAGCGTGGCAGTCTCACCTGAGAGGTAAAACCAGTTATAAAAAACAACTACAAATAATGAATAAAAATAATTACTTAATGAATGAGTGAAAAATTCGAATACATGTTCCCCAAACTAACGTTTCATGTCACCAGAAAGTATAGAGGGCCCTGGTTTTTGCGTGGGGAAACCTCATGAGTGATAAAAAAAAACAACATTGAAATAACTTCACAATTAATAGCGGTTTCCTCTCAACCAAATTTGTTATACATTTTTAAACCTTATAGTTGGGGGGGGGTGTATTGGTTAGTGTTCTAGTTCTCTTTTATTATTATATTTTTAAATTACAATGAAATTACTATGGAAAAGTCTTTTAATTCTCAAAGTTTTATTTCACGTTCTCAATATTTTCGAATAATTGTATCTCAAAAACTAAAATTCTAATTATGTATTTTTCTTTTTATCATGCAAGTTATTCTTAAGTTATATTTTAGGTATTCAACACTGTTTTCTTGTAAAGAGTGACTGTGTAGATCTAGAATGGATGTTAACATTCGCACTTATAATAATAATAATAATAATTTATAATTTATATAGCGCTGTATCCCAGCAAGGAACTGGGCTCACAGCGCATTAAATGGAGATCATAACATACATATAATAATTAAATAACCATTCATACCATAATAACAACATAAAGGACAGTACATTACAGTAGCTACGTTAATCATTAAAAGAAATGTTGTTTAATTAATTTTGTAAATACATTTTGAAAAGATGCGTCTTAAGTGCAGTCTTGAAGGACTTGGTAGTTGGAATACTACGGATGTGTAATGGTAGAAAATTCCATTGTTCTGTTTCCGAAAATATCTTGAATGGGAAATTTTCATCCGCAATACTCGGAATAAAATCTCTTTGTGCAGATCTTTGATAAAAGATGAACTCGAATTTCAATATTTGGCCGTCCATAAAGTACGTTACGCTCCAGAGGGGGCGGGGGGAGGGGGTGTAAGAAAATCAGGACCGTCTTAACGCATAGGCCCGTTGGGCATTTGCCCGGGGGCCCACGAGCATAGGAGCCCCATGGGAATATAATTTTTATATATATTATGTATATTTATTATGTTTTTCCTGCGGGGGAGGGGCCCAACACTATTTCACTATGCCTGGGGGTCCAAAATGGTGTAAAGACGGCTCTGAAGAAAGTGGGAAAGGGGGGGAGTCCGACCATATGTGACGTCCCGGTGTTTTACATTACATTTTAATTATTTTGTTAATTTTTAAAAAAAATGTGTTCGAAAGTGTGACGCACTTTAGGGAGGGGGGGTCCAAGATTTGTGACAGTAAAAATTGTCAAAAATAGCGTGACGTACTTTATGGACGACCCCTATCTTCCTGTACGAATAGTAAACCTTAATCGACTATCATTACAAAGTCCGGTGCCTGGATTCAAATTTATTTTCAAAATAACAAAGCAATCTTTCTTTAAATTCAATTCGTGGGTGGTAATCCAGATTAATTCAAGGACTGCAAAAGTTCAGCTGGATGTTATACGACATCATGAGCTTCTGATTTTTCAATTTACTCAACAGTGTCGTGCTAATCTTCCGTAACATTCATTACTCGTAGATTTTTAGCTTAAAAACAGTAGACAATACAAATTTGTCTGAATGACCGATAATTAATCCAACCATTCGTCCGGTGCATCTCGTCCTTCTGTCTTTTCCATTGGAAGAAGTTTGAAATTCCCACAAAAAATTCATGATTTTACCCCGAAATATCACCTTGTTTCCTGTTGTTTCTTTCAACTTTCTTTTTAATAATTTCGCGAGCATATTTTTGAACAATCGAAACTTCACTAACGACAGAGACTTCACCAGCAATGAAGCTAGTAATCGTTTTTCGCCCAGCTCTATTTTTAGATTGCAAATGTATATCGGCGTCTGTGGGCAAATTCCGATGCAAATTCACAATGACATTATTTTATAGCTGTACACAAGTTGACGTTTTTAAAGATAGGATCGTTTCATGTGATAATTTAATTTGCGTATTTTTAAAATCAATTGTAATTTCTTTGATCAATACGATTATATACAGAAATTGTCGTCATCTAAGTTGTCATTCAAAGAAACCGTAATCGGAAGTTCACCAGTCCTGAACCACTTCTAATGTCCAGTGATTTGGCTCTGATATCGAGAAAACAACAGAAGTACAATGTTATTAGAACTTCTGTGATAAAACCTATGCGTTATCATCCAGAAATCCAAAAGTGTTCTTCCAAATACTACAATCAAGTTTTATTTGTTTTGAATCGATTTTCTCAAACTTATAGTTTAAATATAATTTATAAATATAACTCCATTAGCATTTAGCCATTTGTCTATTTTAGAAAAAAGTCTTTTTAAGGGCTTCCAAATCGTCTGCATTGGACACCAGTCGCCGAAAGGTAAAATAATTGTGTGTGAGCCCGATTTATGGACATCATAAAAATGCTTAGTTTGTAAGTAAATTTAAAAATTGGCTAAAATACAGCTGGTCACATGTAATGAATTCAATACTCTCCAAGCCGTAATTCAGAGCTGATGACGTCATTTATTATTATTATTGAGATTGATCGGCTAACATTTTGTAAACAAACGGCCGCCTTCTTGAAAATAATTATTAATTTCATATGTGGAGATGTAGCTTTTTGGCAAGTTATAGATGTCAAGGATCACGTGCGTGAGATCTCAGTCACCACGACGTCCCATTCCCAAATTCCCAATTACAAATCATACGTAGATTTATCTTGTTCATGCTTGCTCTACTTTTGCATAAAAGCGTAATTGGATTGATAATATGTTGGATTGGAGAACATTCTTTTAAAATAAATTATATAAACAGAAGGAATTAGATGAATTTCGATGATAAGAAGTAATACTACTAATGCAACACCTTCTCATTAAGTAAATAACGGGTATTTTAAATTTGTATTTTCACTGAGCTTTTGTACGGTAAAATAAATAATTACTAATTTCTGTTAACAAAGTTAAGGGAAACATGAAAATTGAGATGGAAGGGATCGGCGAACTATTTCAATTTTGATTTTTTAGTTTCAAAATAAAACATTTTTTAAAAAAATATTTTGGTCAGGTCTGCGATCATAATGTTTTTGAATTTTGTTTCATTTGACACGTAATTGTAGTTATGTATACTATAATATAGTAGGCTACCTTATACATTACTGAAGTTCTTTCTATTCAGAAGATGATTTCGTCCTACGCTTGTCAATGGTTTATGTATAATCTTGCATTGTATTAGAGTTTTGTTTGTTGATAGGGTATTGGTTTTCATGGTATGTTCAAGCAACCATTTCCGAGGCACCACGCCCCGATTCCAGGCGGGAAAAGGGAGAATTTGTATGTGTTTATTCTTGCATATGGAACAAGAAAAGTATTTTTATCCCAATTTCCTAGCGAATGCATTAGATTGTTGTTGCGTTTTGTTTTGGGGTTAGAATTTAATTCATGATGTATTTTTTATAGATATAATGTTTGCTCTTAAAAATTAAAATATATATTTATTTGATATCAGTTTCTGACAATTATTTGTTAGAACTTGACAACTTCATTTAACGATGACAACTTAGAAAATATGAGCTACAAAAATCTTCTAACATTATAGGTACCATTTGTCTAGTGTTTTAGATCACTTCCATTAATTTACTACACATGCATACATTTAAATGCTAAGACTGAGACCTGTAGTAAACAGAACTATATAAGCCTGAATTGCTTCCCTTTCGGACCGCCAAAATTTTTTGTTAATATAATTATTTTCTCGTGAGGTAGGGTAGCCGGTAGGTCGGTAGGAGTATCAAAGTGCCAATTCGTTTGTTTATCTTACAATCCCAGGTGCCGGATGGTTTGAAATAGATACGTCGTGTGTCTAGACATGAATGATTTGATACCTCATCAGTTAAGTGTGCCTGGCGATCATTGCAGTAGAGCGTGGAAGAAATATCATCGAAGACAAAATAGCCCAGGGAAAGCCATAGTGTAAATGGTTATTGTAAAATTAAAATAATTTAATGGAAAAAGAAGAAAATCACGTATTATGAAAATCAGACACAAATATGTCAATAGACATGGATTGCTAGGTGTCACAAAAGTTAAATTAACAGAAAGAAAAACAATGCAGAAAACTTTTTTTCTTTGTTCAAAATCAAAGGACCACGCTGAAATTTTGAAATGTTTGGATATCAATAGAATTGATAAACTATCTATTTTGGTCCCATACCACATTGAGGAAGTGTTATCTCTAAACTAGGCCACACTGAGGCTTTCGTGATAGTGTTTATCACTAAACTAGACCACGCTGAGGCTTTTGTGATAGTATTATCACTAAATTACACCACATTGAGGCTTTCGTGATATAGTTTTCACTAAACTAGACCAACTGAGGCTTTTCTAGATAAGATTTTAACTAAACTTGTCCCATACAGCAAGATCAAATCAGTGGGTTGTTTTGTTTTGTCATTTTTAAAATTAGTTTTTAGATACGAGTTATTAATCAAGTTATCTACAATCATTTCCCAAGTTTAAATAAATATTCGTGTTAATTTGTGCAATTGATACATTTAAAAGTATGTGTGGACAGATAAAAAAAATGTTTGGCTGCCGAAATTAACGATTAATTAATCGATTAATCGGTAAAAACAATAATCGATTAAAATTCTATTAAAATTTAAGAAAATATTTGTAATATTTTTTTTCCCAATTTATTAATAATTTATATTTTTTGTTTCTTATATACTTTTCCCTCGCATTATTATTATTTATTTAGACGTGCATACGTAAAAAAGGTCTGTCTTCCTTTTTCTTGGATAGCAGAAAGAATTTGCTGTGTTACGTCACAAAATTTGGGAGCCATGGAATTACCGCGACTTAACCAATTTTGCGAAATAATGAATCGCAACTTAACGGGATCTATATATGCGATGTAAAAAATATAATTAATCGAAATTAATCGATTGATCGATTAAATTGTTTCCAATTAATCGAACAAATTTTTTAATCAGTACCAGCCCTAAAAATGTAACGTGTTATTATAATATTTATATAAAACGTATCAAACATATATAATAAACAAGCGTTTTATTCTAAGCCAGAATCGATACGTATGAAATGTCTCTTATTTTAATTGACTGATAGTCCGCCTACATGGTAGAAAATCACCAGCCCAGACCCTAGTGCTCTTCATGGGTCTTCCTGGAAACCCCCCTCATCTCTCTCGCCCCCTAAGGGACCTAGCTTAGATACCCCCCCACCCCATGGAACGTTCGCTTCTGAAGCGGCCGTCTGGGCATCCAAGACATAAAGTCGAAAATGCCTCTCACTAAAGTGACCTCACAGGGAGGGGTGGAATTTTCCTAACTTCGACTCGCTGTCACTTTGACGCCACCACGGCAAAGCACACGAGTCTCTATGGCCAGGACTGCCGCAAGGCGATACGATAGTCCGCCAATGAAACAGGTTAAATAGACTTGACTGATAGAATTTCAACAATTTCTGAATTATAATTTTTTTTTAAAATGTATTTATTTGGAACCAAATGGTGACAGGTCTTGCGTGCTTAACCACACACACACACACACACATAAGTTGCGCTCGATGTCCAAATGTCATTTCTTTCCTAGGAAGTTTTAGTTTTCGGAAACGAATCGAGGATTTTCAATCAGGATGTCACACATACATAAATGAAAATACAATCTTTAGTGGAGTCGGGTTAAAGGTTAAAGGTCAGTGATTCTGAAACTTCTGTGTTCGTTTACATCCACAAATTTCTTTAGCATATGATGACACCTTCCGTACTCCGTCTCCATTTAAATACGTATTTCCCCGCAACTCACCTTCCCAGACGCATTAGATAAAGATAAGAAAAACAATGCAGCTCAATAAGAATTTCTCGCCAATCTATTGATTAGCCACGGTTTGTTTGGCGCCATTTTTTCATCTCACATCACATGATCTCTCAACACCTCGAAGCAGGGAGAATTTTTTCTTAACAGTTTCACATAAGCATCGTGAGATGTTCAAATACCGGTTAGTTCAGTATCCTCAGATATTTCAGATTTTGATGCCATTCATGCTTGTTGTCATAATCTCTTACCAAATCATTAGGGAACATATTTGACTTAAAATTTGCATTTTTCATGACTTTTCTCTCGTTTAGCAGATGATCCATGGAGTAAAGCATTTTGATTAAAACTAGAGCACACGTATAAATGGATTTTAGAAAAAGCATGAGTTTCAAGTAAATGTTTAAGAGCCTAATAATAATAATCATAATCATAACAATAATAATAATAATGATGATGATGTGTAGTGGCCCTGGGAAGGTAATTCTGGAAATAATCTTAAATTATTCAAGAATTACTTCCTTGCTATAAGATTAGAATCAAACGCTCAATGAACTCAATGACTTATTTCAAAATTAGACCCGAGTATCTTTTATTAAGCCAGATGGGTTTTAGCGTCTTAAATTTCAAAATGGCGTCCAGCAGACGCGGAACATAAAATTTGTCTGTCAGCTTATAGCCGGGGGAATGAATCGCCCGGAAGTGGTACGATTTTTCTAATTGTCAGTTTTCAGGAAGTTTTTTTTCCCTCCTTGTCGGTGAAAAAGTATGTGTGTGTGTGTGGGTTGGGGGGGGGGTAGTTGAAGTGAATAATTATGGACATGAATCTTAAGGACAGAAAAGTAATTCTAGCAGCAAGGCAGAGGTAACTCAAGGTAATAGAGAGGTAACTTAAGCTCCGGCTGTAAACAACAAGACAAGCAAGTCTCCCCCCGCCACCCCGCTTCACTTAACGAGGCCTACGCTGAGGTTCGGAACAACTAAGTACGAGTTGAATGCTTCCCTTCCCCCACCCGGCCACCCCCACCCCCAATCTTCAACGCCCTTTTCTTTAATCTGGTGTCGCCTTGCCGGCTGATTTTCATGATTATTTTCTCAATTTTCCATTCTCCGCACGGACGCCGTCTCCACCCGCCCCCCTGCTCCTACCCGCCAGCACCAAGCACCGAGTGCCCCCTCACCCAAAGCCTTCAGTCGTCTCACGGATCCGTCAGGACTCTGATCCATTTTTACCTGAGATAGACCCCGGCTAAATGTTTTCACATACCTTAATGTACCTGTGGTGCACACCCTCCCCCCCCCACGCTTCCCCTTCCCCCTTTTCCACCAACCACCACCTTCATCTCATTTTCTCTTTTTTCCTCGGGGCTGTTAGCTTAAAGTTATATCTCGTCTGCGCGAAAGTTTTTCCACCCCCCCACACCCCCCCCCCAACGAGGCTCGGGGGAACTAGGGCACCAACAGTAGAAGACGAGTCGTTGTGAGAGAGAGAATGGGCTGGGCCTAGCCGACTGGGAGGGGGATCAGAATGGTGTGGTTTATGGCCGTCACAATCTTGTGACCCGGCCTACCTGTCTCACGGGACATGCTTTAGTGCGACAGCAGGGGCAGGTAATCTACACCCAGAGTCGCAACAACTCAGTTTCGGGGCGAACACGAGGTTTGGGGGAGGGGGGTGCTTAGTTGGGAGAGAGAGAGAGAGAGAGGGGAGCCCCCCCCCTCTCAGACCCTCTTCTCCCGGTAACGTCCCCGGAACAGATGTCGACTGGGACACTCTGGCGCATTAGTGTGGTTCTGTGTGCGAGTGTATGTGTGTGCTGGTTTTTTTTTGCCCGCGGCCCCCTCTCGTCTCTGGATAGATCTGGGCAGGAATTTGAGACTAAGGCAAATAGAGTCAAGGGCACTTTGACTGCCACAGGTTAGGGGAGGAAATGTGTTGTTGGATACAAGGGAGATAAAGCGCTGGATACGGGCGAGGGGAAAGGTGGAAAGGGGGGGGGGTCACGAACAAAGCTTGTTAAATTGGGGAATGGGTGGTTGGGTGGCGGCGAGCGAGCGGATTAACTTTGAAACATAATTTATAAGGCAGACAAGAAATTATTCAACAACGGGCATACAATTTCGAGTCGACAGTTTTGAATACGTTTTTGGCCCGGCACATCGACCTCAATGGGCTGGCAACAGAAGATTTTAATCTTACCACCGACGTTGTTACAGTCAGGGGCGTTCCTTCCCTACGTCACCCTTTTACGGGCCACATTGTTAATATAGCTTGTGCTTGATTTTAAATATGTGTAAGTGTACGCCATGTTGTTATGAGCGAGCGGCTGTAAAATGAAGGTTGCCATATATACACTTAAGTTAATTCACTGCATGTTTATGAAATTATCTTTAAGGATAATTCAAAGTATACCTAGAATTTGTCAAGATATACATTTGAAAGTCTGTTGATTTCCAAGCATGCCAGTAACTGTCACCAAAAAAAAAGTTTTTTTTTAAAAAAAAAGATCAAATCATCAAACGAAGGGTTTGGTGATCACTGCACCAAAGCTGCAACTTCTCATATCATCTATACGACCATCGACTATCCTATCTCCAGACAAGACCGCGGAGTCTGTTTGACGTGAATCACGTGAGGAGACTGTAAAGATAAACGAGTTGGGTTCTTGACAACTATATTTTTCAACCGTTGTAGATATGCTTCCGACTATACAAACAGCTTGTGACAACCTCTTAAGCCCTATTTAAACAATTGTTGGAAATTCAGACGTTACTCTTAGAGCTATCATAAAGTCTCTAGAGCAGCTAATAAAAATTTAAATTAAAAAAAATTGTCTTCTTGGCCGACTGTTCAAAAGCTATTTAAAAAAAAACTGTATAAATGTATTTGAATAAAAAAATCTTAGCTTCGGATTAAATGTATGGAGTATATAAATGTAACGTCATTTGTGGATGAGTTAGTAGATAGAGTAGTCAAGGTATTAGACATTTTAGTTAAGGTATTTGCTGTTGTATTTCGGGTAACAGCTAAGGTGGTCTAATTCCATATAGTGTATAGTTAAAATTAAAGCAGTCGATATTTTATAGTTTAGGTAATAGCTATTATAGTCTAAGTAATATCTTTGGTATTGTCAAAGCAATGGTCATTATAGTTTAGGTAATAGCTATTGTACTTTAGCCTCTAGGTCAACGGTGGCCAAACTGCGGCTCTTCTATGTTCACATGGCGGCTCGCGTACAATTTATGAAAATGTATGTTACAATGATTACTGGAAGATTTCCAAGTCAGGTTTAATGACCCCATAGTGCTGCAATGCGGCTCTCGGCAAAATAATTATAGTTTGTTTTTGTTTAATACCAATTGTATTTGACCCAATCCCTTTAAGGGGAAACGCCATTGAAGTTAAAATAACAGCTTTTGTGATGTAAAATTGAGAAGAAAAAATCTAATAGTCTATATTAATATTGGTAAAGTAAAAACAACCTTGTTTTTTTAAAACGGTAATTCATAAAGCTTATAACAAAATATAATTTCGTAACTACTAACAGCCATTGTTTGGGTAATAATGGCTCAGTTTGCGTCACGACGCATTTATGAGATTTTGACTTTGTTGTTAAGATACAGAGTAACTGAAATAAAAAGTGAAAACTGTTGCCCTTGCCCTTGCAGTTTAAAGTGGAAAAAATTCCAGACACCGCGCCAGAAGGCCGAAGCGAGGATCGGCCCAAATCTTCCCCGAGGACATGACGTATGTACAAGTCAAGTCATTCATCACGCTAAGTGCACGGACTCGACCACGTCTCGAGAAGGACCCCCAGGGAAGCTTCTCCTCTTCCGCGCCTCACTCGGATGTTCTTTGTGGCTCGGGCGAAAGACAGCGTGTGTCGCTACTGCAACGGGAAACAGCTCGGTGGTCACTTCAAACGCATGCGAAAAAAAGATAATTTTAAAATATATAATCTAAATATAAATATTTCCATTGGTGGAAGTGAAATGTTTTGATTGTTTTATTTCTCTTAGTGTCGCTGTTTAAAAATTATTTTTTAAAAATATTATGGAATAATAATTATTACAAAAATTCAATGAATTTACGACAGTTAAGTTAAGATTAATTAAAGTCTATTCACATATTTATTTTCTTATCTCTCACATCAACTTAACTATCCAGCTATGGCTTTAATGTTTCTAAGTCATGTCTCTTTGTCTCATTTTTACTCTGTTTTACTTTCTCCCACTTCCAGTGTCTCTCTTACATTTACCCTCTCCTTACGCGCTCATAATATCTATCATTTTTGCTCCCTCTCTCTCTTTCCCTGTCTATTATCTCTATTTATTATCCCTCCCACTCTCTCTCTCTCTCTCTCTCTTATGCGCTCGCCCTCCCTATTGCTTTCTCTCCCTCTTACTCCGTCTCCATCTTACCACTGTAGCTCCTAAATTTGATCTCCCTCGCTCTCTTAAACACGTTTTTCCGAATCTGTCAATGTGCACTGCAGCACGTTTTCTATAGGGTCCCTCTACCAAGTCAGTTGTGTCAAATTAAAAATACAATAAAGTTTTTAACGCAACTTCCTCTGGGAAATTGCGTTTATATATTTGAAATACCTGGCCTGTCTTTTTGAGCTTTGAACAGCAACTCCCCCTGATCCATACCAGATAGAGGGTTTGGGTCTTTCCAAATATGTTAAGGAGGTCCCAAGGATGTGCACGGGTCCAAAAAAAATATCAACGAAATGGTTTACTGGACTTCCTGGAAAATACTATTTAAAAAAACGGGGGAAAAAAATCAGTATTTTGTTAATTTCTAGCCAAACATAACATATATCGGGTTGAAACAAGCACCAAACAATAGTTAATAATATTTAGAACAATGTTGGAGAAGGAATGTTTGAAATTTTTCTTATCGCTCGACTCCCGTAATTTTAGCAACAATTTGTAGATATCAATTGTTTTGTTTAGTTTCACAATTATTCATTTGAAATTACTTTTAATGTAATGTAGAATGATAGTTAATGGGGTTTTCCTGCTTTGTGAATGCTTATGTTAGACTGTTACGCGGTGCTCATTATATTGGCACATTCTTGGTGTGACTCTGGAATGATTTGCCTTGAATACAAAAATCGGAAATTCTTTGTTCGAAATTGCTTTTAGATATTCACGAGTTTTTATTACTTGTTTAAATATGTTTTCGAGACCAAGGCGATTCAGTGTGGTGACCCCTAACAAATACGTTTAAAACGTCTGCTGCATGATAGTTCTGGTGGTAACTACATAAAACATATAGAATGTTTCTGCCATAGGAGAATTGGTGAACAGTCGAAGAAATTGAGGGGCGGTGGTGGATCCTAATTGCCATATATTTTTACTAAAGATACATGCATAAAGTATCGATAATTTTTTTTATTTTGCATGGTTTGGTCCAGGCTTTGGGTAAAAATGAAAGCTCGTGTAAAGAGCTGTCAAAAGTGTGTCCACCGACGCGACAATAACTCAAGCTCTGCCCAGAACCTGGAATTATCATTTAGAGTAACACGGCGTCTTCTTCCCAGCTGGTCGTCTTCAGGAAACTATTCTTATGTCGGTGTATGTCTCCCCCATTCAAAATCAAGTCTGCTCACATTCAGCATACTTGGGAATAACCAAAGAAATCGAGAATCACCCCCCAGCAACCAACAGTGGTCTCCTTACACTCCTTCAGCCCTGGAGTGCATCTATTTGTTGCCCGACTAGAGCACCTCGCATGAATAACCAACAGGACCCTCCTGCTTAGGCAAACCCGGGGACCTGGTGCAGACAAACAAGAAAGTGGAAGGTCTCAGTTCGACTAAACATTCAGAAAACAAGACTTCCAAAAAAGAACTCAAAAACTTTGCTCTGGAGTCCGCCAATGGTGCGCCTGCGCGAGGGATTCCCCGGCAGTAAAACTGTTAGTAAGGCTTTTGAAGCCGTTAGCGGGTTTTCTCTGTTCGCGATCACATGGCCGATGACTCTTTGGTCGCAGTGGGAGACGCCTTGATAAGAAACAAGAAGAAACGCACGGCCTTGGTTCACGTAATTCGTTTATTCTTCTGCTTTCTTTTATCCCCCCACCCCCCGTGTTCTCTAAATAGAAGAACGATGTAAACGTAGATTCTGTTAAAGGGATATTCAAATCGACAGAATCGCCAACTGGCGAAGAATATTTGGTGCTCGCAAAAGTTTTCATTCAGAGAATGTTTGGCCGTGAGATGGTTGGTGATTACCCAAAGACTTTGTTTTTCGGCTTGTACGTGCACCTCCTTACATTCTCCACACCTGACCAAACTCAAGTTATGCTACCACTAGTTTCCCCTCTGAAAAGCCCATTTTTTGTTAGGTAATTATTTTTTTTTAAGCATGTCACAAACCTGCTTTTTCTCTGCTAAAATGGTCTTTTAAAAGAATTGTTTTATGTGCAGTAACCCTCAACTATATATTTATGTTGTTGTTTGGCTTCCTTATGTCTCGTGAGACGACGGAATTTTCTGTGCTCCTGTGGTATTTACGCACATGAACTTGCAGCTTCTGCTGTGGCTGTACAAGCCCACTCGCGAATGGCAATTTATACATCCCTGAACAAGCCCATTTTTGTTAGGTAATTATTTTTTAGCATATCACAAACCTACTTTATCTCTGCTAAAATGGTCCTTTTAAAGAATTGTTTTATGTGCAGTAACCCTCAACTATATATTTATATGTGCATATTAGTGCAACATTCCATCCAAGCAAAGGTCAGATCCTAGTTATAAACTGAAATAAACTTTTGAATGGTTGCGCTAAATTCTAAATATTATTTCACATTTATTTGGACATTTAAATAATTATGTGTTCGTATTGACCAATCGAAGATATGTTCTAATTAAAAGTTTTTTTAAAAATATTGGCCATAATTAATGCCTATTTATTTTTAATAATTAAAAATTAACATTGTAACAAACAGTTTTTAAATTGCAATGAAGTCATTACTTAATTGCCTAGGCCAAGTCGAACGAAACACAGTGGCTATTCAACTGTAATGGGGCTGGGGTACAGCGCTGTATAAGTTATCAATTTATTATTATTATTATTATGGTGAGTCGAAAACACCAGAGTTTAGTGACTGAAATGAGAACGGAGCAATACCCAACTAACTCTTACTTCAACAGGCTGGACCACAACAAGGACTCGAACTGGGACTGCAGCCAAGTCTCCGAAACGGTAGTGAGTACCTGTTGATGTCGTGCAACACGCTGGACACAGCGGGCGGGGGGGGAGGGAGGCGAGGGTGTCCTACGGCCTACGCTCAGACAACGTTGTATTGGACTGCTTAGCAGACGGAGCAGGTTGCACCAGGTGTTAGCCAATTCTTTAAGAGAGTAATATCAAGCTTACAGAACATGAGAATAGAATGGGGCAAAATGTATCACCTTTAGATGGTAAACAAACAACTTTTGACGTTAAGACTGGGACGTGTCGTTTCTATGAAGTGGATCGTGGACGTAGTAACAATGCTAACCCAATCCAAAATGGTGCTATAGTATAGGCCATAGGCCATTCCGAGTTTACTTGTCTGAATGTCGTATCGATATTGAATAAGGTATCGATATTAAAATCAAGAGATCCTCTTATCGAACGTGTGAACCAATGTCGAATCTGTCTTTAAAGACGTGGGGAAGAAAAAAAAAGGGTGGGGGGTTGCTTCGGGACCTGCTGTCGCCACACGAAATATCTGAGGAAGCCATTAAAATACTCGCCCCACGCCAGTTATTGAGTTAATGTCCATAAATGTCCAAAGACGTCCCTGGATCTAAGGTCATCTCGTACTTCAGATGTGTTTTGGCCGGGTGGGTGGGTGGCCTGCAAGTGTGCGAGTGCCCCCAACCCGCCCCACTTTATGGACCAGACAGTGACGAGAGTTAAGTCGGAAGTTTATCAGTCCCACAATCAGGGCCCTCACTTACAACGCGCCATTATCTATCGCTTAGTCAAGTCAAGTCGAAGCCACCACGTCCTGAGGTGACACGGCTTTTGACCTCGTGTCTACGACGCCATCACACACACGCCTGGTTTGACCGGCCATCCTAGTAGCGGGGCAGGGTCATCGTCTATTTCATAGAAAAAGGTGGGGTTTCTTTTGGGAATCTCAAGTCCCGCCCATTCGCGCTCACTCATACCCCCCCCCCGCCCATTTTTATAAATTTATAAATAGTACCAGCGATGTGTGGAAGGTTACTTTTCCCTCACAACGTTTGCCAAATATACCATTGTCGAAAGGACGCGTTGTTGTGGGTATTTTACCCCCCCCTCCCCCCTCGGCCTACACAATGCAAGAAAAAGATTTGCAGTATCTCCAAAATGCCACCACTTCAAATAAGAACTTGACATCCGGATCCGAGGTAGACCAACGTCCAACCACGAATCACCACTTCTACCCCGCTGCCTTGAAAATTATCATTTAAAAAGAGCGAAGCAGTCAACTGTGCGAGTTTTTCTCCCCAAATCTCGTCTCAGCTACCTGATACATCAAATATATTTTTCTGTTAACGAACTCAAAAGTTTAATGAAGAAATCGACAAACTACGGCAGGCCCAAGCCCGTGCGTTTGGTTTATCTGGCCAAAGTAGTAAAATGGGAAATTTCATTTGAAGTGAAAGAGTGATTAGTCCTTGTGTAGGGAATAATAAGGGGGGACATATTTTAAATGACATATTAAAAATTTGCTGGACTCTATATTCTCATGTATAGGGCAAACGGCTTACAGTAGAGGAAATGTCTAGTTAAGACTTGGGAAAATCATCTCGAATGTTTAGTATGAGTTGAATTTTCTCACCACTTTGCTTTTTCAGTGCATTGCTCATAAACAGAATTATTGGAGAACGTTTCTGGTTGCTTCTTCGTTTTCTTTATTTGACTCCATTGTTTTTAGTTCCCAGAGTCTTCGTAGCTAAAAACATGTGAAACATCCCGACTTTCTATAAGTTGGCTCAGCTATAACCAATGTTTTTTTGTTTTTTTATATTTTTAAATTTAATTCGTAAAGTATTAAGATTGGTATTTTATAGGATGTATTGTATCAATCCGTTGATTCGAAAATAAAATATTTTTTTAAAAACATGAACGTTTAAACTTTTAAACTTCATCACCAGTCTACTACCATTTCTTCCCAATTTTGTGTTCTTTTTCTTATACTTGTAGGAGATACAGGCAATAAATATACATAACACATATATATATACATACATTTATAACGTTTAAAGACAAAGCTATCGAGCGGACGGATGGGGGCACATGGGATCTAACAGACAACCTCGAGTGCATGTTTAAGGTCTTCCTTTTGCCGACAGCATCCTAACCGGCACTGTTTTCTCCACGCGAACGGAAGCGGAGACCGACTTCCTGGCATCAAGACGCCATTTTTAGCCCTGCGTCCAATCGATATCACTCCCTCCCTCCCTCCTTGGCTACTGGAAAGATCACAGGGGCGGCCCATCGGGGGCATATCGACCCCATGATCAAATTGGAAACTACTTCTAGGTAATCGGCGGAGCCTCGATCAGTCGGTTTGGTTAGCCTTAGGCTTAGGCCGGGTCTTTCCCCTCGTAGTCTGGTGTCCAGGAGACGCGAGAATCTTAACAGTGGTAGACAATATCTTGAAGAATGAAAGCGGAAAAAAACACTGCAAGGCCGAGGTGAATGGAGGCTGTCAGGTTATGATTAACGACGCGCTGAGGGGTGGGGCTGGAAACGGATAGACTCAAAGAGAACATTTGAGATATTTTTAATGCGTTGGGTGGTGGTGGAGGGGGATAATTCGCGGCAAGGGGAGGAAGGTAATGTCGGGAGTATGAATGTCCGTTGAACGTCACACCAGAATAGTCAGACGGTAACGGGAGAACTAGAATCTCCCCCAAGTGGAAATTATTATCCGTCTATTAAAATAGGAGGACTCCAGAAAAACCGAGACGTATTCCATTGGAGGATGCGGAGAGAACAAAAAGAGCTATGAACGAATAATTTTTATAAAAAAACATAAAATAAATGCTAGTTTGAGAGATCTTGCCAAGAGGCATGCTCTGACAGAGGCCCTGGACCTATGTTCTTCAAAGAACACAGAAGGACTGTTGGGTATTAAATGAAATAGGACATAGGACCCCGTCTTACCGTCTATGTACGGTAAGTATACTGAGAAGCGATGCTCCAAAGCACAAAATATGAGTCGGCACGGCTGTCAGGTTAGATGACGTGTTCTTTTGGGTTATTGGAAAGTTGACTGACTAAATGTTGATTTACTATTCCTCTATTAATCATTGGTCTCTTCACTGTGAGAGTCGCTTTACGTTAGAGCCGTGGACCGATATCGCATCTTGCATTCTATTAACCTTTTCTGGTCGAGTGGCATGCGCGCTCGGGTGGCGGACCGAGAGACACTTGTTCGAATCCCTGTGAAGCAATAATAATGAATAAACATCGCTGTTTACTGTTTGTGTCCAGAGTGTCCAGCCAGGGTAGGAGAGGGTAGGTCATTGTGGTGATGAGGGCTGCAAAGTGACCAGTCAAAGCTGCCTCGGTCAAAACGGCCCCAGAGAAATTGTTTACATTTTTTAACAAAAAATTTATATTTTTTTTTGCATTTGAAGCTTTTGTTAACACTTTCACCCTTTTTAAAAAAAAGTGGCAAAATTGTACAATTATTTCTTGTGATGTTATTATTTCATTTCTTGTCTACAAATAAACGTGACTTGGTACCATGTGGAGTAAAGGCTATTAAATTCTTTCTTGTGAATTCATTATTATTGCTTCTTGTGTACTGAGCCTGACACTGGATTGATTAGTAATAAGAAAAACCCGTAAAAAACCAAGTTTTTGACTATAAATCCTTTATGTACGAGAAGTAATTAAAAGAATGTTCATTATAATACGCAGCGCCAGACCATCCAGAAATACAAAATTGCAGTTGTGTCGTAAAACATGTTTAATATAATGCGCACCGATCAGGAATATGTTTATAAAAAGAGCTGTCAATAAAATACGCACCTTATTGCGCGACAGAAAGGTTGTTCAATATAATACGCACCGCGACGCTCTATCTCAAAAAATAGCATGATACATAGGAATAAATAAAATAATCTAAAAAATCAATAATTTAATTACGGTACATGCGATCGATCTGAAATTTTGATACATTGTTTTTATTATCGGTACGAAACTGCCTGCAAAATTTCAGCTCGCTAGCTTACGAGCAAGTGGGTTAAAAATCGCTCAAAAGTTTTGGCGACAAGGGCGGGCGGTCGGTCGGGCGGCCGCAGACACCACGAGTTAATATAAAGGATTTAATAAGAAAAACCCGTAAAAAACCAAGTTTTTGACTATAAATCCTTTATGTACGAGAAGTAATTAAAAGAATGTTCATTATAATACGCAGCGCCAGACCATCCAGAAATACAAAATTGCAGTTGTGTCGTAAAACATGTTTAATATAATGCGCACCGATCAGGAATATGTTTATAAAAAGAGCTGTCAATAAAATACGCACCTTATTGCGCGACAGAAAGGTTGTTCAATATAATACGCACCGCGACGCTCTATCTCAAAAAAATAGCATGATACATAGGAATAAATAAAATAATCTAAAAAATCAATAATTTAATTACGGTACCTGCGATCGATCTGAAATTTTGATACATTGTTTTTATTATCGGTACGAAACTGCCTGCAAAATTTCAGCTCGCTAGCTTGCGAGCAAGTGGGTTAAAAATCGCTCAAAAGTTTTGGCGACAAGGGTGGTCGGTCGGTCGGTCGGTCGGGCGGCCGCAGACACCACGAGTTAATATAAAGGATTTAAAAATACGAATATATTTGATTGTATTTTTTACTATTAGTCCGTCTATTAGTCCAGGGCAGTTTTGACGGGGCCGTTATATCGGAGCCCATTTGTCGGGGGCCGTTTTGGTCCAGGGACCGTTTTGTCCGCGAACCGGGCTGCAGGGGTAACGGCCGTGTTGTAACTAGATCCAGATGCTGAGAATAAAAACGGAAAGTTGGAAGGCAACTGATGTGACAGGTTGTTGCTTTTATACATTTGCTGTGCACGCGTTTCTTCTATCTCCCCGGATGTGTACGCGAGTGTTGTATGACCTGAACAACTGAATTGTGAGTTTAACGTATCTATACAACACTAACATGACTTGTAACTTCGGCATCCGGGAGAGGCCAGATAGTTCACCAGAAACAAAAACATGCACACACAAAATATCCTTAACAGCGAGATCACGTGACATCATCTGAGACATAAATAGTGTCCTAAATGCTCTATCGTCTAGGGGCGGTGCGTGAGACTAAAGGGCGCCTGACAAGTGTCAGCTCCCCATCCCATTCCCTTCGATGGGGGTTGCTCATCACAGTTGGTTTTAGCCATGACGTCACAATTAATCCCCTGTGTGTGTTTGTCGGAGACGCTATCTATCATTGGGTGAGTCACTAGGGGCTGCGGGCCGCAAAGGGTGACACCAAAATTTAAAATTCGGTATGTTCCTGTTATTTGGCACTGGGTGACTCGTAGGAGGTCTGTGTGGGGTAAGTCGTGAGGGGGTGACACCATGAGCTACCCTACTGGATGGCACCAACCCTAGTGACGCCTCTGTGGGGTAAGTCGTGAGGGGGTGACACCATGAGCTACCCTACTGGATGGCACCAATCCTAGTGACGCCTCTATCTAACATAAACGCCATTGAGACCAGTTTCATTTCGCAAAGATTCGTTTTGTATGTTGTTTATGATATCACATACAATTTTTGTTTTTATTCCGTTTTCACTGTGTATTTTTGGTGTAAAATAACCATTTTGTACGTCGTAAAACTATGTTTCGGTATACATTACATGTCTTTTCAAGGTATCCCACTTGTTTTGAGTACAAAACGATGACACATCACGAAGATACAGAACAGTTGAACACAGACATTAACGCCAAAATTGGGGGTCCTTGAGCTGTTCCCAGTTTTCATTACGGGGTCGCCTGACTGATTAGTTTCACAATACTGTGTGGGCGTGGGTATTACAGTTTCAGATGTAAAAAAAAATTGAATCACTAATCTCCTGTTATTAGAGAGGTATACATTATTTGAGCTGGGACCACGTGGACTGTGTTACATTTGAGATAGTTTTGGTGGCTTGTGATCGTTATATTGGGGTTAGGGCTACTGCTACAAAATTCTGAAATATTAACTCGAAGTTCCGTGTTTTCGTTGTTGGCCCTGCTCATCTCATCCCTTCTCGTCTTTGAAGCTGGTTTAAAAAACGATTGAAATCAACAGTCTAAAGTCTAATACAAAAACTGTCAGTGATTTTGTTTCTATTACTTGAGATGAATTACCCTATTCTCTTCTGTATTGTTCTTGAATCCTTTCAGCAGAGGCGTAACAACGACTTGCAATCGGGGCACTTGCCAATGGCGCCGAGGGCTAATCCTTCAATAATCAATGTATTCTCCCCAATTTAATATTTTCCCTTGTTCTGAAGGGCGCCAAAAATGAATTAGCCAAGGGCGCCGAAAACCCAGTCACGCTTCTGCCTTTCAGTCCAGCGATCGACTCGGTGGATCAAAAAACGCTAACATACTGACGGCCTAAAAGGGATAATGTGATAACTGCAACTTTACAGGTAAGTTCTGGAGGGAAGGTATGTCTAGCTCCGAAGTCAAAAGTCAAATTATCGAGGGGAGGCTTATCTTCAGCCAATCGGGATCTGCTTGCTTCGTGAAAAAGTCTGTTGAGGGTGGCAGTGGTAGTGGAGATTGGGGGAGGGGAGAGGAGGCACTCTGGTTACAAGAAGAGCGTGGGAGGGGGGTAGCCGTTGAGAGAGACTTGCCAGGTAAGGTTATGATCTCAACACTGAAATGGCAAACTGGCTTATGAAAAGGAGAGAGACAACAACTGTACAATGCACCGTAGACGTAGCCTGGCCTCCATAGCTGCGTTGTCTGGTGTAAAGGAAATATGACTCCCCCTACCCCCTTACAAACACCCTTCCCGCAACACATGGAGGTGGCTAACGCCGAAAGCAATTTGGGGCCCCTTCCAGCACGGCTCTCTTACCAGCACGGATAAAAGTAAACATGTGATATTGGAGCACTTTTATATTGGTTTCAGTTAGATAAAAGTGAATGTATGAGCTCAAAATGTTATGTTTAGTAGTCGAGAATACATTCATAATAAAAAATCTGGTTAATATTTTCAAGTTGCTTCGTGCAAAAATCTCATTTACCTCCCACACCCCGCTGACGCCCCTGTTCTTTCCATCTCTCAAACTACCTTATTGGCCATTTGATTTCATATCAATACCATGTTATCCGTCTTTACTCTATATTTAATATGATTACCCTCAAACACGCTCAACATTTCAACAACAAAAATCAGATACATTTAAACAATAGTGATGCTAATCAAACCTTAGTATACATGTTGTGTAGAGTGTAGAGAGTAGCACAAGGTTTGTGTAGAGAGTAGCACAAGGTTTGTGTAGAGAGTAGCACAAGGTTGGTGTAGAGAGTAGCACAAGGTTGGTGTAGAGAGTAGCACAAGGTTGGTGTAGAGAGTAGCACAAGGTTGGTGTAGAGAGTAGCACAAGGTTGGTGTAGAGAGTAGCACAAGGTTGGTGTAGAGAGTAGCACAAGGTTGGTGTAGAGAGGCTTATCGAGATTGAGCGTGCGAAGAAAGTTTACCTTTTTTTTTCTTCTTTTCAGCTTCTTACACGAAAGAATTTCCGCAGTTGGCCGGAAATGCTAACCTTAAAAAATGAAATGGCTACCCCATGGACTCATTTCTTCCTGCGCGACTATAGCTATAGCTATATAGACGAATCCACTGAGATGAACAAATCTGAAACTTCTAAATTTTAAAGGAGACGGTAATCATTAGCCGTACTAGGCTGCAATTTAAACTACGCTATAAACTTCTTCGATTATAGAAAGAAGGCACCGATACATGGAAGTTGATAATCTCCACGTTATGTGACTTGGTGGGGTAAGAAGAAAAAGGTTGGGCGGGCGCTCAGCCAGGGTGTAACATTATTAATTTATATTAGAGGTGTACCAGATTTCGGTTCCGGCCCTGACAAATCAGGAATCCTGCCATTTTTACAAATCCGGCTCCGGTTCCGGAATTATCTCACTTCATAAATCCGGACGAATTCGGCTCCGGACGGATTTTTAAAAAATTCGAATCAAGTACAGCCCTACTTTTTATAGAGAGATCACTCTAGTAAAACTAGTCCAGGTCGTATTCTCAGGGTCGTACCGGGATGTAAAGGTGTTCGGGAAAATATTTTTATACGCCCCGGGTGGCTCTAGCACCCACCCCCCGCCCCCGCACAATCTGCGCCACAGAATTTACTCATTCACTGTTCCAACATACACGCTGACCAGGTATCTCACTAGCCAGCTGGACAAGCGGGATCGTTAAATTAAGCCTAAGTGTGAACGTGTCAAGGTAATGAACTCATCACGTCCAGCGTAGTGGGGTTTTAATAATACTATAGTGTCTTCACTCCGTAGTGGGGTCTTATGAAACCTAGTGTCTTCACACCATAGTGGGGTCTTAATAAAACCTAGTGTCTTCACACCGTAGGGAGGGTCTTAATAAAACCTAGTGTCGTCACACCATAGTGGGGTCTTAATAAAACCTAGTGTCTTCACACCGTAGTGGGGTCTTATGAAACCTAGTGTCTTCACATCGTAGTGAGGTCTTATGAAACCTAGTGTCTTCACATCGTAGTGAGGTCTTATGAAACCTAGTGTCTTCACACCGTAGGGGGGTCTTATTAAACCTAGTGTCTTCACATCGTAGTGAGGTCTTATGAAACCTAGTGTCTTCACATCGTAGTGAGGTCTTATGAAACCTAGTGTCTTCACACCGTAGGGGGGTCTTATGAAACCTAGTGTCTTCACATCGTAGTGAGGTCTTATGAAACCTAGTGTCTTCACACCGTAGGGGGGTCTTATGAAACCTAGTGTCTTCACATCGTAGTGAGGTCTTATGAAACCTAGTGTCTTCACACCGTAGGGGGGTCTTATGAAACCTAGTGTCTTCACACCGTAGGGGGGTCTTATGAAACCTATTGTCTTCACACCGTAGTGAGGTCTTAATGAAACCTAGTGTCTTCACACCGTAGTAGGTCTTAATGAAACCTAGTGTCTTCACACCGTAGTAGGTCTTAATGAAACCTAGTGTCTTCACACCGTAGTGAGGTCTTAATGAAACCTAGTGTCTTCACACCGTAGTAGGTCTTAATGAAACCTAGTGTCTTCACACCGTTGGGGGGTCTTATGAAACCTATTGTCTTCACACCGTAGTGAGGTCTTAATGAAACCTAGTGTCTTCACACCGTAGTAGGTCTTAATGAAACCTAGTGTCTTCACACCGTAGTGAGGTCTTAATGAAACCTAGTGTCTACACACCGTAGTAGGTCTTAATGAAACCTAGTGTCTTCACACCGTAGTGGGTCTTAATGAAACCTAGTGTCTTCACACCGTAGTAGGTCTTAATGAAACCTAGTGTCTTCACACCGTAGTGAGGTCTTAATGAAACCTAGTGTCTTCACACCATAGTGGGGTCTTAATAAAACCTAGTGTCTTCACACCGTAGGGAGGGTCTTAATAAAACCTAGTGTCTTCACACCGTAGTGGGGTCTTAATAAAACCTAGTGTCTTCACACCGTAGGGAGGGTCTTAATAAAACCTAGTGTCTTCACACCGTAGTGGGGTCTTAATAAAACCTAGTGTCTTCACACCGTAGGTAGGGTCTTAATAAAACCAAGTGTCTTCACACCATTGGGGTGATCTTAATGAAACCTAGTGTCTTCACACCGTAGGGGTGTCTTATGAAACCTAGTGTCTTCACATCGTAGGGGGGTCTTATGAAACCTAGTGTCTTCACACCGTAGTGGGTCTTAATGAAACCTAGTGTCTTCACACCGTAGTGAGGTCTTAATGAAACCAAGTGTCTTCACACCATAGGGGTGATCTTAATGAAACCTAGTGTCTTCACACCGTAGTGAGGTCTTAATAAAACCAAGTGTCTTCACACCATAGGGGTGATCTTAATGAAACCTAGTGTCTTCACACCGTAGGGGGGTCTTATGAAACCTAGTGTCTTCACACCGCCAGTTGGGTCATAATAAAACCTAGTGTCTTCACACCGTAGTGGGTCTTAATGAAACCTAGTGTCTTCACACCGTGGGGGGGGTCTTATGAAACCTAGTGTCTTCACACCGCAGTTGGGTCATAAAAAACCTAGTGTCTTCACACCGTAGTGGGTCTTAATGAAACCTAGTGTCTTCACACCGTAGTGAGGTCTTAATGAAACCTAGTGTCTTCACACCGTAGGGGGGGTTTTAATAAACATAGTGTCTTCACACCGTAGGGGGTCTTAATTAACCTAGTGTCTTCACACCGTAGGGGGTCTTAATAAACCTATTGTCTTCACACCGTAGGGGGTTCTTAATAAACATAGTGTCTTCACACCGTAGGGGGTCTTAATGAAACCTAGTGTCTTCACACCGTAGGGGGTCTTAATAAACCTAGTGTCTTCACACCGTAGGGGGGTCTTAATAAACCTAGTGTCTTCACACCGTAGGGGGTCTTAATGAAACCTAGTGTCTTCACACCGTAGGGGGGTCTTAATGAAACCTAGTGTCTTCACACCATAAGGGGGGTCTTAAAGAAACCTAGTGTCTTCACACCGTAGTAGGTCTTAATGAAACCTAGTGTCTTCACACCGTAGGGGGGTCTTAATAAACCTAGTGTCTTAACACCGTAGGGGGGTCTTAATGAAACCTAGTGTCTTCACACCATAGGGGGGTCTTAATAAACCTAGTGTCTTCACACCGTAGGGGGGTCTTAATGAAACCTAGTGTCTTCACACCGTAGGGGGGTCTTATGAAACCTAGTGTCTTCACACCGCCAGTTGGGTCATAATAAAACCTAGTGTCTTCACACCGTAGTGGGTCTTACGGAAACCTAGTGTCTTCACACCGTAGGGGGGTCTTATGAAACCTAGTGTCTTCACACCGCAGTTGGGTCATAAAAAACCTAGTGTCTTCACACCGTAGTGGGTCTTAATGAAACCTAGTGTCTTCACACCGTAGGGGGGTCTTAATGAAACCTAGTGTCTTCACACCGTAGGGGGGTCTTAATGAAACCTAGTGTCTTCACATCTTAGGGGGGTCTTAATGAAACATAGTGTCTTCACACCGTAGTGGGGTCTTAATAAAACCTAGTGTCTTCACACCGTAGTGGGTCTTAATGAAACCTAGTGTCTTCACACCATAGTGAGGTCTTAATGAAACCTAGTGTCTTCACACCATAGGGGTGATCTTAATGAAACCTAGTGTCTTCACACCGTGGGGGAGGGTCTTATGAAACCTGGTGTCTTCACACCGTAGTGAGGTCTTAATAAAACCAAGTGTCTTCACACCATAGGGGTGATCTTAATGAAACCTAGTGTCTTCACACCGTAGTGAGGTCTTAATTAAACCAAGTGTCTTTACACCATAGGGGTGATCTTAATGAAACCTAGTGTCTTCACACCGTAGGGGGGTCTTATGAAACCTAGTTTCTTCACACCGCCAGTTGAGTCATAATAAAACCTAGTGTCTTCACACCGTAGTGGGTCTTAATGAAACCTAGTGTCTTCACACCGTAGGGGGGTCTTATGAAACCTAGTGTCTTCACACCGCAGTTGGGTCATAAAAAACCTAGTGTCTTCACACCGTAGTGGGTCTTAATGAAACCTAGTGTCTTCACACCGTAGTGAGGTCTTAATGAAACCTAGTGTCTTCACACCGTAGGGGGGTCTTTAAAACATAGTGTCTTCACACCGTAGGGGGGTCTTAATGAAACCTAGTGTCTTCAGCCGTAGTGAGGTCTTAATAAAACAAAGTGTCTTCACACCATAGGGGTGATCTTAATGAAACCTAGTGTCTTCACACCGTAGGGGGGTCTTTTGAAACCTAGTGTCTTCACACCGCCAGTTGGGTCATAATAAAACCTAGTGTCTTCACACCGTAGTGGGTCTTAATGAAACCTAGTGTCTTTACACCGTAGGGGGGTCTTATGAAACCTAGTGTCTTCACACCGCAGTTGGGTCATAAAAAACCTAGTGTCTTCACACCGTAGTGGGTCTTAATGAAACCTAGTGTCTTCACACCGTAGTGAGGTCTTAATGAAACCTAGTGTCTACACACCGTAGGAGGGGTCTAAATAAACATAGTGTCTTCACACCGTAGGGGGTCTTAATGAAACCTAGTGTCTTCACACCGTAGGGGGTCTTAATAAACCTAGTGTCTTCACGCCGTAGGGGGTCTTAATAAACCTAGTGTCTTCACAGCGTAGGGGGGTCTTAATGAAACCTAGTGTCTTCACACCGTAGGGGGGTCTTAATGAAACCAAGTGTCTTCACGCCATAGGGGGGTCTTAATGAAACCTAGTGTCTTCACACCGTAGTAGGTCTTAATGAAACCTAGTGTCTTCACACCGTAGTAGGTCTTAATGAAACCTAGTGTCTTCACACCGTAGGGGGGTCTTATGAAACCTAGTGTCTTCACACCGCAGTTGGGTCATAAAAAACCTAGTGTCTTCACACCGTAGTGGGTCTTAATGAAACCTAGTGTCTTCACACCGTAGTGAGGTCTTAATGAAACCTAGTGTCTTCACACCGTAGGGGGGTCTTTAAAACATAGTGTCTTCACACCGTAGGGGGGTCTTAATGAAACCTAGTGTCTTCAGCCGTAGTGAGGTCTTAATAAAACAAAGTGTCTTCACACCATAGGGGTGATCTTAATGAAACCTAGTGTCTTCACACCGTAGGGGGGTCTTTTGAAACCTAGTGTCTTCACACCGCCAGTTGGGTCATAATAAAACCTAGTGTCTTCACACCGTAGTGGGTCTTAATGAAACCTAGTGTCTTTACACCGTAGGGGGGTCTTATGAAACCTAGTGTCTTCACACCGCAGTTGGGTCATAAAAAACCTAGTGTCTTCACACCGTAGTGGGTCTTAATGAAACCTAGTGTCTTCACACCGTAGTGAGGTCTTAATGAAACCTAGTGTCTACACACCGTAGGAGGGGTCTAAATAAACATAGTGTCTTCACACCGTAGGGGGTCTTAATGAAACCTAGTGTCTTCACACCGTAGGGGGTCTTAATAAACCTAGTGTCTTCACGCCGTAGGGGGTCTTAATAAACCTAGTGTCTTCACAGCGTAGGGGGGTCTTAATGAAACCTAGTGTCTTCACACCGTAGGGGGGTCTTAATGAAACCAAGTGTCTTCACGCCATAGGGGGGTCTTAATGAAACCTAGTGTCTTCACACCGTAGTAGGTCTTAATGAAACCTAGTGTCTTCACACCGTAGTAGGTCTTAATGAAACCTAGTGTCTTCACACCGTAGGGGGGTCTTATGAAACCTAGTGTCTTCACACCGCAGTTGGGTCATAAAAAACCTAGTGTCTTCACACCGTAGTGGGTCTTAATGAAACCTAGTGTCTTCACACCGTAGTGAGGTCTTAATGAAACCTAGTGTCTTCACACCGTAGGGGGGTCTTTAAAACATAGTGTCTTCACACCGTAGGGGGGTCTTAATGAAACCTAGTGTCTTCAGCCGTAGTGAGGTCTTAATAAAACAAAGTGTCTTCACACTATAGGGGTGATCTTAATGAAACCTAGTGTCTTCACACCGTAAGGGGGTCTTTTGAAACCTAGTGTCTTCACACCGCCAGTTGGGTCATAATAAAACCTAGTGTCTTCACACCGTAGTGGGTCTTAATGAAACCTAGTGTCTTCACACCGTAGGGGGGTCTTATGAAACCTAGTGTCTTCACACCGCAGTTGGGTCATAAAAAACCTAGTGTCTTCACACCGTAGTGGGTCTTAATGAAACCTAGTGTCTTCACACCGTAGTGAGGTCTTAATTAAACCTAGTGTCTACACACCGTAGGAGGGGTCTAAATAAACATAGTGTCTTCACACCGTAGGGGGTCTTAATAAAACCTAGTGTCTTCACACCGTAGTGGGGTCTTAATAAACCTAGTGTCTTCACGCCGTAGTGGGGTCTTAATAAAACCTAGTGTCTTCACACCGTAGAGGGGTCTTAATAAACTTAGTGTCTTCACACCGTAGTGGGGTCTTAATAAAACCTAGTGTCTTCACACCGTAGTAGGTCTTAATGAAACCTAGTGTCTTCACACCGTAGGGGGGTCTAATGAAACCTAGTGTCTTCACACCGCAGTTGGGTCATAAAAAACCTAGTGTCTTCACACCGTAGTGAGGTCTTAATGAAACCTAGTGTCTTCACACCGTAGGGGGGTCTTAATAAACATAGTGTCTTCACACCGTATGGGGTCTTAATGAAACCTAGTGTCTTCACACTGTAGGGGGTCTTAATAAACCTAGTGTCTTCAGCCGTAGTGAGGTCTTAATGAAACCTATTGTCTTCACACCGTAGTGAGGTCTTAATAAAACCTATTGTCTTCACACCGTAGGGGGGTCTTAATAAACATAGTGTCTTCACACCGTAGGGGGTCTTAATAAAACCTAGTGTCTTCACATCGTAGTAGGTCTTAATGAAACCTAGTGTCTTCACACCGTTGTAGGTCTTAATGAAACCTAGTGTCTTCACACCGTAGAGGGGTCTTAATAAACATAGTGTCTTCACACCGTAGTGGGGTCTTAATAAAACCTAGTGTCTTCACACCGTAGTAGTTCTTAATGAAACCTAGTGTCTTCACACCGTAGGGGGGTCTTATGAAACCTAGTGTCTTCACACCACAGTTGGGTCATAAAAAACCTAGTGTCTTCACACCGTAGTGAGGTCCTAATGAAACCTAGTGTCTTCACACCGTAGGGGGGTCTTAATAAACATAGTGTCTTCACACCGTAGGGGGTCTTAATGAAACCTAGTGTCTTCACACCGTAGGGGGTCTTAATAAACCTAGTGTCTTCAGCCGTAGTGAGGTCTTAATGAAACCTATTGTCTTCACACCGTAGTGAGGTCTTAATAAAACCTATTGTCTTCACACCGTAGTGGGGTCTTAATAAAACCTAGTGTCTTCACACCGTAGAGGGGTCTTAATAAACATAGTGTCTTCACACCGTAGGGGGTCTTAATAAAACCTAGTGTCTTCACACCGTAGTAGGTCTTAATGAAACCTAGTGTCTTCACACCTTAGGGGGGTCTTATGAAACCTAGTGTCTTCACACCGCAGTTGGGTCATAAAAAACCTAGTGTCTTCACACCGTAGTGAGGTCTTAATGAAACCTAGTGTCTTCACACCGTAGGGGGTCTTAATAAACCTAGTGTCTTCACACCATAGTGAGGTCTTAATAAAACCTAGTGTCTTCACACGTAGGGGGGTTCTTAATGAAACCTAGTGTCTTCACACCGTAGGGGGGTCTTAATAAACCTAGTGTCTTCACACCGTAGGGGGTCTTAATGAAACTTAGTGTCTTCACACCGTAGGGGGTCTTAATGAAACCTAGTGTCTTCACACCGTAGGGTGGGTCTTAATGAAACCTAGTGTCATCACACCGCAGCGGGGTATTTTTAAAACCTAGTGTCTTCACACGTCGTTGTGATATCAACTGTCTTTACATCGTAATGGCTTACGGGGGTCTTTAGAAAACCGTTTGTTTTTTACACCTTAGTGAGGAATTTATGAAATCTAAGGTTCCTATCTTTACAAAATTAGTGGGGTCTTTATGAAGCCTAATGTCTTTGCTTTACACCGTAGCGGGGGGGGGGTTAATGTTCGCATGTTTGCATCCTATAAGGACGATGAACCTGGGGGATAACAATGGTTTTAAGAGAAATTGACGGGATATAGAGTGTGGTGGCCAAGACCCCCTTGAGCGAGTGGACAGGCTAATGAAGGTGAGTTCACCAGGCTGCTGGCTAATCTGCGGTAACAGCGAGACCATCTCCCCCCACCCTTCCTCTTCTCCAACTCATCCTCCTATTACCATTCCCTCTCCCACCCTCCCCGCGCACGTTTTAGATGCAGCAAGGCCTGGCGTGTGACTGAGGGGACGTGTGGTGCCAGGCCGAAGTCATCACAACAAATTGGACCACGAGTCTTAGGGCGGCACAAATCTCCAAACCTGCGCCCCCCATTCACCAGGCTCGGCTTAATCCGGGCAAGCGTAAAAGCTCCTCTCTAATGCTCGCCACCCTCCGTGGAAATCTTCTGAGAATCTGGTTGCCATGGCGACCGGCCATGTTGCCAATCAGATCTCGAGCCGGCGTGTTTGTTTGCGCGTGCCCCCCGAACAGTTCACTCGCGCCTACACTGTGGTGGTGGTGGTGGGGGGGGGTAGGGTTGGTTTGGCCGTGTTGGTGGGGAGGGTAAACAGAAACTGGTGGGGAAATGAAATGTGGTGGTGGGGGGAGGGGGTTTGGGAGGTTGATGGGATACGAGGGCAAAAAGAGTAGAACGAGGATGGAGGAAAACTATTTTTAAAAAAAAATTGAGGGCTCCTGTGAGGATATATATAGGCTTTTTTTTTAAAGGGACGTTAAGATAAAAAGGAATGGCGGTGTTTCAACCGTCTATCTCCTGCATGTGATGTTATGTCAAATGCTGTAAATGTAAGACGAGGTCGTAAACGTGGTGGCGTTGCTGGCGAGGGAAATGAGAAAGGGTGTCGGTGCTGGTAATAACGCGTAATAACCGCTCGAACGGGAGACGGTGGGGGGGGGGAGGCAGCGAGGATCGGAGAAATTACGACGTAAACGTGGTGTCTAGTCTAGTGGAGTGAGGTCAGGTCAGGGCAGAGGAGGGAAAGGCCCAAGCACGGGGTACGGATATATGCTGTTGCTCTACATTTGGCGAAGTTAGCGAATGGCACCAGTAGTGGTTGGGTGTTGTGGAAGTAGGAGGGTGGGTCATGGGAAGTGTCAGAGATAGACGGGAAAGGCTTCGGGTTCGTGTACGTGCCTGGTCTTTGGGGGAGGGGGGGTTTGGTCACGCCGTTTTGGGGGGGGGGATTTAGAGAGGAGCGGGAAATAATAGTAGCGACAGTAGAACTAGAAGTGTCACAGAACAGAAGTACCTAAGAGATCAGTGGTATCGATGTAACAAACATTTCACTAGTAAATCACTAGTAATGTCAGTAGACAGTGTAGTAACAGTGTCGTTAGAACTGTAGTGTCAGTAAGAAAGAAATGTCAGCATTGTAGTAGTGGCCGTGGAGAGCAGTGTCATTATATCAGTAGTCTCAGGGCAACAGTATTTTCAACAGAACAGAAGTGTCATTAGAGCAGTAGTGTCATTAGAACAGTAGTGATGTATACTTTATTTGGATATCAATTGTCTTTTGGCAAGATAAATGCACAATAACCCGTTTTTATTTTTTTTAAAATGGTGGGGGCTTCCAATGAAAAGGTCCATTATATTAAGAACAAATGGGAAAGCCCGGAAAAAACCCAAGATGCTACATAGTTATATGTTTACCTTATTCCTTGAACGCTGACCGTTTGTTGCCGTCGTTTACATCAATGACACCCCCTACCCACTGTCCCTAATAATGCTGGTGTTGCCAAGTCCCTACCGTTGACCAATGACCAATTTCTATAAAGGACATTGCAAAATCCCCTTTTTGAATGC
The DNA here is from genome assembly GCA_944989445.1 of Ampullaceana balthica. Lineage (NCBI taxonomy): Eukaryota > Metazoa > Mollusca > Gastropoda > Lymnaeidae > Ampullaceana > Ampullaceana balthica. Next base: position 832,860 of record CALYLW010000095.1, on the reverse strand, counting down.
GGTTTTCTAATTAAATATGTCTCGTCCAAAAGCTTCCATCAACTGTTATTTTTGAAGAACTATAATGTCGCGCTGAAAGCCATTGAACCATGACGCGATGTTCGATAGGTAGATAACACAAGCACCCGCCCAACTCCTAGCTACCACCGTTGCCGCCTACGACCAATGTTCCCTTTAAGCTGCGCGGTTGCGCGGCTGCGCAGATATCTGACCGACACTGCGCAGCAGTTTTGAATTACCGCGCAGCAAATTTGGTAAAATATTGCACAAAAATGGATGCTGAGCAACTTTGCACACGAGTTTTTTCATTTTGCACACGGACAAACGAACCTTAAAGGGAACATTGCCTACGACCACTACCGTATTGCTTATTGTATGTTTTCCATTAATTTGCTTGGTTCGCTACAATGTTAAAAGATTCCCACTATATGGCCAACGAACAAGCCGAGCTCCAAAGTCATTTTCCTGTTTTACACCAACGACTCACCCGCCAGCCTACGTCTCCCTAAATCAATTCTCTGACTCTAAAGCCGTGTTTGTAAAGCTGCTGGCTTGTATGGCTCTGATTGTTTAGATGCGTTTGTATAGCTGAGGTTGTATCATCGTGGTTGTATATGGCTGTATTTGTATAGATGTGGTTGTATCATCGTGGTTGTATATGGCTGTATTTGTATAGATGTGGTTGTATCATCGTGGTTGTATATGGCTGTATTTGTATAGATGTGGTTGTGTAGCTGAGGTTGTATCATCGTGGTTGTATATGGCTGTATTTGTATAGATGTGGTTGTGTAGCTGAGGTTACGTAGCCGAGATTATATATAGCTGTGATTGTATAGCTGTAGTTACATGTATTTTGTTGCACAAAATGTGTCTTTCAGAATTTGTCGAATAGCTGTAGTTGTATAGCGCCGTGTTCGCATATATATATATATATATATATATATATATATATATATATATATATATATATATATATATATATGTGTGTGTGTGTGTGGTTGTATAGCTGTAACTATATACAGTTGATGTATATAACTGACTCGGTAAAGCTAATATCAGGAACACACCCAACCCCACACGACAGTTTCCAATGCAAGACGTTTTCATTGGTCACATTCCATGATCTAAGTATTTTTGTATTATGGCAACAGCTGAACCTTTATCATGGATTATAATCATTGTTTCGATGGCTCTTTGACTTGAATATCCTACCCTATAGTTCAATTTGTTTTAAATGTTGCACACTCGCATACCAACGAAGACAACACATTTTTAGAGAAATATATTTTTAATTACACGTATTATCCTTTAACTTTGACTTTGGTGGGATTCCAATGTTAACACTTTCAACAACCCTTGAAGCACGTGATTATAGGTCAAAGGTCAACGACTAATATGATATATATAGACAACATGACTTTGGGTATTGTCGAGTTTAGTTGAAATCAGTACTTTTCTTATAGCTCACGAAATTTTTTTTTCTTTTACATCTATCGCAAGTGTGAAAATTTTAAGCGAATTAAACAGCTGGAAGCGGGTGAAAATGTATTTTCCAAATTTCGATCTGGTCAGACAAGTAACTAATAATAAGTTTCTGCAAACGTGGTAAAGATTATAACATTTTAAGAAGACAAAGCTTTTGTTAGTATGGTGACAAGAATCCCTGATTTTTTACAATTACACATGCTTTAAGGGTTTTGTGGATAATTGCCTTTCCCAGGCACCAAACTGGTCGTCTAAATATTACCTTTCACAGGCACCAACATTAACAAACTGGTCGTCTAAATATTACCTTTCACAGGCACCAACATTACCAAACTGGTCGTATAAATATTACCTTTCCCAGGCACCAACATTACCAAACTGGTCGTATAAATATTACCTTTCACAGGCACCAACATTAACAAACTGGTCGTCTAAATATTACCTTTCCCAGGCACCAACATTACCAAACTGGTCGTATAAATATTACCTTTCACAGGCACCAACATTTCCAATCTGGTCGTATACATATTACCTTTCACAGGATCTAACATTACCAAACTGGTCGTATAAATATTACCTTTCACAGGCACCAACATTGCCAAACTGGTCGTATAAATATTACCTTCCACAGGCACCAACATTGCCAAAATGGTCGTATAAATATTACGTTTCACAGGCACCAACATTGCCAAACTGGTCATATAATTATTACCTTTCTCAGGCACCAACATTACCAAACTGGTCGTATAAATATTACCTTTCACAGACACCAACATTACCAAACAGGTCGTATAAATATTACCTTTCACAGACAACAACATTACCAAACTGGTCGTATAAATATTACCTTTCACAGGCACCAACATTACCAAACTGGTCGTATAAATATTACCTTTCACAGGCACCAACATTACCAAACTGGTCGTATAAATATTACCTTTCACAGGCACCAACATTACCAAACTGGTCGTATAAATATTACCTTTCTCAGGCACCAACATTGCCAAACTGGTCGTATAATTATTACCTTTCTCAGGCACCAATATTGCCAAACTGGTCGTATAATTATTATTTTTCTCAGGCTCCAACATTGCCAAACTGGTCGTATAAATATTACCTTTCACAGGCACCAACATTACCAAACTGGTCGTATAAATATTACCTTTCAAAGGCACCAACATTGCCAAACTGGTCGTATAAATATTACCTTTCAAAGACACCAACATTACCAAACTGGTCGTATAAATATTACCTTTCAAAGGCACCAACATTGCCAAACTGGTCGTATAAATATTACCTTTCTCAGGGACCAACATTGCCAAACTGGTCGTATAAATATTACCTTTCTCAGGGACCAACATTGCCAAACTGGTCGTATAAATATTACTTTTCTCAGGCACCAACATTGCCAAACTGGTCGTATAATTATTACCTTTCTCAGGCACCAACATTGCCAAACTGGTCGGAAAATTATTATTTTTCTCAGGCACCAACATTGCCAAACTGGTCGTATAATATTACCTTTCAAAGGCACCAACATTGCCAAACTGGTCGTATAAATATTACATTTCAAAGGCACCAACATTGCCAAACTGGTCGTATAAATATTACCTTTCAAAGGCACCAACATTACCAAACTGGTCGTCTAAATATTACCTTTCAAAGGCACCAACATTACCAAACTGGTCGTATAAATATTACCTTTCAAGGCACCAACATTGCCAAACTGGTCGTGTAAATATTACCTTTCAAAGGCACCAACATTACCAAACTGGTCGTCTAAATATTACCTTTCAAAGGCACCAACATTACCAAACTGGTCGTATAAATATTACCTTTCAAAGGCACCAACATTACCAAACTGGTCGTCTAAATATTACCTTTCAAAGGCACCAACAATACCAAACTGGTCGTATAAATATTGCCTTTCAAAGGCACCAACATTACCAAACTGGTCGTATAAATATTACCTTTCAAAGGCACCAACATTACCAAACTGGTCGTATAAATATTACCTTTCAAAGGCACCAACATTGCCAAACTGGTCATCTAAATATTACCTTTCACAGGCACCAACATTGCCAAACTGGTCGTATAAATATTGCCTTTCAAAGGCACCAACATTGCCAAAATGGTCGTATAAATATTACCTTTCTCATGGACCAACATTGCCAAACTGGTCGTATAAATATTGCCTTTCAAAGGCACCAACATTACCAAACTGGTCGTATAAATATTACCTTTCAAAGGCACCAACATTACCAAACTGGTCGTATAAATATTACCTTTCAAAGGCACCAACATTGCCAAACTGGTTGTCTAAATATTACCTTTCACAGGCACCAACATTGCCAAACTGGTCGTATAAATATTACCTTTCTCAGGGACCAACATTGCCAAATGGTCGTATAAATATTACCTATCTCATGGACCAACATTGCCAAACTGGTCGTCTAAATATTACCTTTCTCAGGCACCAACATTGCCAAACTGGTCGTATAATTATTACCTTTCTCAGGCACCAATATTGCCAAACTGGTCGTATAATTATTATTTTTCTCAGGCACCAACATTGCCAAACTGGTCGTATAAATATTACCTTTCACAGGCACCAACATTACCAAACTGGTCGTATAAATATTACCTTTCAAAGGCACCAACATTGCCAAACTGGTCGTATAAATATTACCTTTCAAAGACACCAACATTACCAAACTGGTCGTATAAATATTACCTTTCAAAGGCACCAACATTGCCAAACTGGTCGTATAAATATTACCTTTCTCAGGGACCAACATTGCCAAACTGGTCGTATAAATATTACCTTTCTCAGGGACCAACATTGCCAAACTGGTCGGAAAATTATTATTTTTCTCAGGCACCAACATTGCCAAACTGGTCGTATAATATTACCTTTCAAAGGCACCAACATTGCCAAACTGGTCGTATAAATATTACATTTCAAAGGCACCAACATTGCCAAACTGGTCGTATAAATATTACCTTTCAAAGGCACCAACATTACCAAACTGGTCGTCTAAATATTACCTTTCAAAGGCACCAACATTACCAAACTGGTCGTATAAATATTACCTTTCAAGGCACCAACATTGCCAAACTGGTCGTGTAAATATTACCTTTCAAAGGCACCAACATTACCAAACTGGTCGTCTAAATATTACCTTTCAAAGGCACCAACATTACCAAACTGGTCGTATAAATATTACCTTTCAAAGGCACCAACATTACCAAACTGGTCGTCTAAATATTACCTTTCAAAGGCACCAACAATACCAAACTGGTCGTATAAATATTGCCTTTCAAAGGCACCAACATTACCAAACTGGTCGTATAAATATTACCTTTCAAAGGCACCAACATTACCAAACTGGTCGTATAAATATTACCTTTCAAAGGCACCAACATTGCCAAACTGGTCATCTAAATATTACCTTTCACAGGCACCAACATTGCCAAACTGGTCGTATAAATATTACCTTTCAAAGGCACCAACATTGCCAAACTGGTCGTATAAATATTACCTTTCTCAGGGACCAACATTGCCAAACTGGTCGTATAAATATTACCTTTCTCAGGGACCAACATTGCCAAACTGGTCGTATAAATATTACTTTTCTCAGGCACCAACATTGCCAAACTGGTCGTATAATTATTACCTTTCTCAGGCACCAACATTGCCAAACTGGTCGGAAAATTATTATTTTTCTCAGGCACCAACATTGCCAAACTGGTCGTATAATATTACCTTTCAAAGGCACCAACATTGCCAAACTGGTCGTATAAATATTACATTTCAAAGGCACCAACATTGCCAAACTGGTCGTATAAATATTACCTTTCAAAGGCACCAACATTACCAAACTGGTCGTCTAAATATTACCTTTCAAAGGCACCAACATTACCAAACTGGTCGTATAAATATTACCTTTCAAGGCACCAACATTGCCAAACTGGTCGTGTAAATATTACCTTTCAAAGGCACCAACATTACCAAACTGGTCGTCTAAATATTACCTTTCAAAGGCACCAACATTACCAAACTGGTCGTATAAATATTACCTTTCAAAGGCACCAACATTACCAAACTGGTCGTCTAAATATTACCTTTCAAAGGCACCAACAATACCAAACTGGTCGTATAAATATTGCCTTTCAAAGGCACCAACATTACCAAACTGGTCGTATAAATATTACCTTTCAAAGGCACCAACATTACCAAACTGGTCGTATAAATATTACCTTTCAAAGGCACCAACATTGCCAAACTGGTCATCTAAATATTACCTTTCACAGGCACCAACATTGCCAAACTGGTCGTATAAATATTGCCTTTCAAAGGCACCAACATTGCCAAAATGGTCGTATAAATATTACCTTTCTCATGGACCAACATTGCCAAACTGGTCGTATAAATATTGCCTTTCAAAGGCACCAACATTACCAAACTGGTCGTATAAATATTACCTTTCAAAGGCACCAACATTACCAAACTGGTCGTATAAATATTACCTTTCAAAGGCACCAACATTGCCAAACTGGTTGTCTAAATATTACCTTTCACAGGCACCAACATTGCCAAACTGGTCGTATAAATATTACCTTTCTCAGGGACCAACATTGCCAAATGGTCGTATAAATATTACCTATCTCATGGACCAACATTGCCAAACTGGTCGTCTAAATATTACCTTTCTCAGGCACCAACATTGCCAAACTGGTCGTATAATTATTACCTTTCTCAGGCACCAATATTGCCAAACTGGTCGTATAATTATTATTTTTCTCAGGCACCAACATTGCCAAACTGGTCGTATAAATATTACCTTTCACAGGCACCAACATTACCAAACTGGTCGTATAAATATTACCTTTCAAAGGCACCAACATTGCCAAACTGGTCGTATAAATATTACCTTTCAAAGACACCAACATTACCAAACTGGTCGTATAAATATTACCTTTCAAAGGCACCAACATTGCCAAACTGGTCGTATAAATATTACCTTTCTCAGGGACCAACATTGCCAAACTGGTCGTATAAATATTACCTTTCTCAGGGACCAACATTGCCAAACTGGTCGGAAAATTATTATTTTTCTCAGGCACCAACATTGCCAAACTGGTCGTATAATATTACCTTTCAAAGGCACCAACATTGCCAAACTGGTCGTATAAATATTACATTTCAAAGGCACCAACATTGCCAAACTGGTCGTATAAATATTACCTTTCAAAGGCACCAACATTACCAAACTGGTCGTCTAAATATTACCTTTCAAAGGCACCAACATTACCAAACTGGTCGTATAAATATTACCTTTCAAGGCACCAACATTGCCAAACTGGTCGTGTAAATATTACCTTTCAAAGGCACCAACATTACCAAACTGGTCGTCTAAATATTACCTTTCAAAGGCACCAACATTACCAAACTGGTCGTATAAATATTACCTTTCAAAGGCACCAACATTACCAAACTGGTCGTCTAAATATTACCTTTCAAAGGCACCAACAATACCAAACTGGTCGTATAAATATTGCCTTTCAAAGGCACCAACATTACCAAACTGGTCGTATAAATATTACCTTTCAAAGGCACCAACATTACCAAACTGGTCGTATAAATATTACCTTTCAAAGGCACCAACATTGCCAAACTGGTCATCTAAATATTACCTTTCACAGGCACCAACATTACCAAACTGGTCGTATAAATATTACCTTTCACAGGCACCAACATTACCAAACTGGTCGTATAAATATTACCTTTCACAGGCACCAACATTACCAAACTGGTCGTATAAATATTACCTTTCACAGGCACCAACATTACCAAACTGGTCGTATAAATATTACCTTTCACAGGCACCAACATTACCAAACTGGTCGTATAAATATTACCTTTCACAGGCACCAACATTGCCAAACTGGTCGTATAAATATTACCTTTCACAGGCACCAACATTACCAAACTGGTCGTATAAATATTACCTTTCACAGGCACCAACATTACCAAACTGGTCGTATAAATATTACCTTTCACAGGCACCAACATTGCCAAACTGGTCGTATAAATATTACCTTCACAGGCACCAACATTGCCAAACTGGTCGTATAAATATTACCTTTCTCAGGGCACCAACATTGCCAAACTGGTCGTCTAAATATTACCTTTCTCAGGCACCAACATTGCCAAACTGGTCGTATAAATATTACCTTTCACAGGACCAACATTGCCAAACTGGTCGTATAAATATTACCTTTCTCAGGCACCAACATTGCCAAACTGGTCGTATAAATATTACCTTTCACAGGGCACCAACATTGCCAAACTGGTCGTATAAATATTACCTTTCACAGGCACCAACATTACCAAACTGGTCGTATAAATATTACCTTTCACAGGGCACCAACATTACCAAACTGGTCGTATAAATATTGCAGTCTTATTCTTATTCAATTATACAATCGTGGTCACAACAAAGTATTTATAATTTATTATTTTTAAAAAAATATATATTTCATGCCATGATCTAGACTCTAGACCAAAACGACTATAAGAAACTGTCTGTAATAGCCCGAGGCATATAATGAGGCACACATACATTTATAATAACGAATACATATAAAGAATAATAAGATGAATCATAGGTCAAAACATAAATACAAATTTATGAAAAAAAATAAGAGAGAGGGCAAATTACAGACCAAACAATGAAGTTGGTAATGTTGAAATCATGGGGCGAAAAAGTTTGGAGGGTAATAATGATGTAGCAACGATAAACTCGGATACCTATATTTGGTCATAATCTGACGCACAGCGGAACTTTTTTAAGTTAAAAGAATGAAATCAAGGGAGAGAAGATATCATATAAGAGAATTAGAAAGTGAGAGAGAGACAGTCAGGCAGAGAGAGCGTAAGGCAGGGAGAGAGAGAGAGAGAGAGAGAGAGAGAGAGAGAGAGAGAGAGAGAGAGAGAGAGGAGAGAGAGAGAGAGAGAGAGAGAGAGAGTGAGAGAGAGAGAGAGAGAGAGAGAGAGAGAGAGAGAGAGAGAGAGAGAGTGAGAGAGAGAGAGAGAGAGAGAGAGAGAGGGGACGCAATCAATGGCTGGGAATAAATTAGTGATGAGACATACAAGGGGACACAATCAATGGCCGTGTATAGCTTAGGGACGAGACATACAAAGGGACACAATCAATGGCCGGGTATAGATTAGGGACGAGACATACAAGGGGACACAATCAATGGCCGTGTATAGCTTAGGGACGAGACATACAAGGGGACACAATCAATGGCCGTGTATAGCTTAGGGACGAGACATACAAAGGGGACACAATCAATTGCCGGGTATAGCTTAGGGACGAGACATACACGGGGACACAATCAATGGCCGGGTATAGCTGAGGGACGAGACATACAAGGGGACACAATCAATGGCTGGGTATAGCTTAGGGACAAGGCATACAAGGGGACACAATCGATGGCTGGGTATAGCTTAGAGACGAGACATACAAGGGGACGCAATCAATGGCTGGGAATAAATTAGTGATGAGACTTACAAGGGGACACAATCAATGGCTTATAATCGGTATCCTTCCGTCTCGCAAGACGATGTTGCAATACCGTTGGTTCGGGTTGCATTTCCTCGTGTGGCTGTGCAGTCCTATCCTTGAGTGACAGTCTTTACCACAGCTTTTGCACACGAATTCTGTGCTTCCCAATGTTTTGGCCTTTCTCCTAGCTCTTCTGTCTGTAGCCTCCTCCATCCTTCGCACCTCGGCTGCTATGACACCCTCTTTTACAACTGTGCGCCACGTAGATCGGTCTTCTGCCTTGCATCCCCCAGTCGCTTGTACATATTATGGCAGCTTTCATGTCCCTTTGGCAGACATCTTTAAATCACAGACGCAGGGTGACCTGTCTTCCTTTTTCCCGATGCCAGTTCTCCATATAGGAAAACCTTAGGGGATGCGGCCAGGGCTCATTCTTTTTACATGACCTAGCCATCTCAGGCATCTTTCACTAAGGATTGAGAACATGCTTTGGGTATTGGCACGCGTCAGGACCTCACGATTTTGCACTTTGTCCTGCCATTTAATGCGAAGAATGCGACGCAGGCATCTCACGTGAAGCTATTAAGCTTGCGTTCATGGGATGTATAAGTGGTCCACGTCTCGCTCCCGTATAGCAGCGTACTGATGACGAAGGCTTTGATAGACACACAGTTTTGTTTTCCCCGTTATCTTGGTGTATTGCATGACCCATTTATTTAGTTTAGCAATTGTGGCAGGTGACTTGCCAATTCTACTGTTTATTTCGTCCTCCATGAACAGTGTATTGGAGACCTTAGACCCCGAGTAGGTGAAGCTGTCCACAACCTCCAAGTTTTCATTGTCGATATTGATGGTAGGAGCAGAACGTGTGCCTTTGGGTCATGATGTTTGTCTTTTTCAAGCTGACTTGCAGACCAAATTATTTACAGGCGTTGGAGAGCTTGTCACGAGTTGTTGAAAACCAGTTTCTATGTGTGCTGTCAGTGCCGCATAATCTGCAAAGAGTAGCTCACGGATTAGGACATCTGTCGTTTTGGTTTTGGCTCGGAGGCGGGCAGTGTTGAAAAGTTCTCCATCAGCTCTGGTGTGTAACCAGATTCCATCACTGGTATCTTTGAATGCTTATAGAAGCAGTACGGAGATGGATATTGCGACCAGTGTTGGTGCGAGTACACAGCCTTGTTTAACTCCGCTGCTGACTGGAAAGGCTCCTGACGCAGCTCCATCGAACTGCACTGTGCCCTGCATATTTTCATGGAACTGTCTGATGATGGCTAGTAGGTGTGGGGGACAGTCGATTTTTTCTAGGATTTTGAATAGCCCGTTGCGACCGACTAAATCAAAGTCTTTCGTAAGATCCACAAAGTCAATGTATAGTGGAACCTGCTGCTCTCTGCATTTTTCCTAGAGCTTAGGGACGAGACATACAAGGGGATGCAGTCAATGTTGAATGGCTTAGGGAAGAGACATACAAGGGGACACAATCAATGACTGGGTATAACTTAGGGACGAGACAGACAAGGGGATGCAGTCAATGTTGGAATGGCTTAGGGACGAGACATACAAGGGGACACAATCGATGTCTGGTTATAACTTAGGGACGAAACATACAAGGGGACACAATCAATGACTGGGTATAACTTAGGGACGAGGCATACAAAGGGGACACAATGAATGGGAGGATTAGAGTTCGTGATGAGATTTACAAGAGGGCACCATCAATAGGTAGCTTAAACCATAGGATAAGACTTGCAAAGAAGCTGTCATGAAGATGTGACCAATAGCGTATATTCATTCCATACCCTCAAATGCAACCGCGTGCCCCCCCCCCACACCCAAACGAACTAGGTAAATTTGTGTTTTTGGTCACACAGGTAATAATCTTGGAATGATGTTCTCAGTTAACAATGACTTTTAGTAAAACAAAAATGTACAGATTCCATAAAAATTATATAAAACTAGCGACATCTTTAAAGATGATGCTAGTTTTCAAACGGTTTTAATGTCTTTTATATCACGTATATTTCGATACTCTCGCCACTCAGCATATGGAGTTGACAGAGTCTGAGTTTATTCTAAAGAAAAATTTTAAAAATTTTTACTCTACTTTTTAAAATAAAATAAAATATTTGTTTTTTTATCGGTTAAATTCCTGGTTTGATCCATATTCGTCTTAGCGTTTGTACTATTCAACACATGCGCAATGCCGTTCTCAAGAGCCCGGGTTGAATTTGAAATTATAACGTACTCGGTTGAACACGTAGTAATAATTTATAAGTATTTTTTGTATCGTAATCAGTGTCATATTAACGTTGACGCCCTGAGAAATCAAAAGGCAGGGGCGTGTGGGATTTTTTTTCCACAACCACCGCTAACTCAGATTGGAAGTAACTGCTACCTCCAACCACCCCAACCGCCCCCTACCCTGCGTAGACGCCTCTGGCTGTTACAACGCGAGAGGGAGGGCGAGGGTAGGGGTGAGCAATGTGGAGGAATGGCGGCTCCAGATATCGATCAGACAGATCGATAAGATAATCAAGAGCGGTGGCCTGTAGAGGCTCTCCCCCACCAGCCATTCCACCCCCGCGCGCCCCCATTCTTCCGAGTTTTGTGAGTTCTTAAATTATACGGTGTCTCCGGGAATTCATTTTTGGTTCGTGCCAGAACCTGTGTGTGTGTGTGTGTGTGTGTGTGTGTGTGTGTGTGTGTGTGTGTGTTTGTCGTGAGGGGGATCGGAGTGTGCAAGGGTGCTGTTAGTGTGCTGGTGTATGGACGGATAGGTCGCCTTGTTGTGAATGTCAAGTGTGTTATTATGTGGGAGAATATGCAATTGGTGATAAAAAAAATTTTTTAAAAGGATTTACATACACTTTCTTTTCCGATTTCAGCTGGAAAAGCTTAGGGGTGGGGGGGTGATGGGGAAGTCATGTAGAGACTGTAGGAATGTTATCACGTGATGCGGGACACTCCCTGATAACTGAGTTTTTACCTAATTGACCTAAGGCATTCGGCACCAGATTCTTCACACATGTTTACTGTCGACCTTCTTTATTCCCCGAATTCATCCTTAATTATTTTCTTGAACTGTCTGTCCTGAATTATTCCGAAATCATGACTCAAGAGAAATTATCTTTAAAGGCTTTCTTGATTCAGACATTAGACATTCAGCCATGAATTCTTCTAACAGTCTTATTCTTGAATTTTCTCTCCAAATTCATAAACAAATCGATACGTTTTTCTCATTGCCTTGAGTTCTCCTAAAATTATTAGTTCATGAAACTCTGACAATAATTCTTTTGAAATCCTGATCTATAATAAGGCTTCACATATCCTCTCCAAATTTGTACCTTAAAATCCTTTCGAAAATTTTAACTGAGATATTCTTTACCTTCTTTACTCTTTGTAGCATGTTCTAGTCCTAGACCGGCCCTCCCTCTCTCTCCCTCGCTCAGCATCTGTTTCCTTCACAAGGATCGTTAATTTCTGTAAATCAGAACTTCGCTTGGTTAACGTCAGTCAATCTATTCATTCAATATTGTAGTGAGATTGTAACACAAGAGAAATAGATATATAGCTTGAAGACAGGGTATGAGTGAGCCTGACAGGACGTAACAAAACAGCAATCCTGGATTGCTCTCCTGGACGCTTTGGATTACACCGCAGCTAAGTTTTTAGTTATTATTTTTTTATATTCGTTTTATTTGTGTGCCATTTGTTCGTTGAGGAAGCCTCTCTGCCGAAACGTTCGCTGTTTTGTTACGTCCTGTCAGGCTCACTCATATCCTGTTTTCAAGTTATCCATCTATTACTCTATAAGCCTGATTGCAGTCTCAGCCATATTTTGTTCGTTCGCTAATTGTAACACAAGAGAAGCTTCAAACTTGAAATCTTGGATGACTAATGACACAGACTTTCTTACCTAGCTAGCTTCATCAGAGATTATTACCAATTATTCTGTCTACAATACTTAAAACGTCATGGGATATGACAATTCTGACATTAATTGTTTCGTATATTCTTCCCGAGATGGTATAAAAAACAATGTGCCAGGAAATTTAAATTGATTTATTAGTTTGGTTAGGCAGGGGGATACATTCCTTGTTTTGTATTGACAACTTTTAACCACACCTCGTTTAGCTAATTAAAAAAAAACAACAACCTATTACGACTTGAGTGCGCCCCCTTATTAATTGATAAACATGCAGGCTCGTTAATCTTTCAATACTTCGATCCACTCCCATCCCCCGCCGCCACGGGCAGATCTTCAAATGCAGGTAGATGTTCTGGTTCTATCTAACTCTTATATCAACACATTTATAGTATACTAGCAGACCCGTCGTGCGTTGCAACGATCAAAGTAAAAAGGAATAAATTTAAAGAAACCAATGAGTGGTATGTTTAAAAAAAATTCTGAAGAAACCTTCGTGGAAGTGTGAAAAAAAAATCCAAGTTTCATAGCAAACAGATAAATAAATTAATAATTAAATAGTGTACAAAAGAAGAAACGATATTAAGGGCCCCGGCCCCAAAATGAGTGATATTATAGTTTTTTTTATTGACATTGTACTCAAGCTATATTCCTCAATATCGTGTAAAATTGAATAGGGAATACAATGATTAAAGTTCAGTAAAAAGACTTTTTCGAAGGAATGGAAATTAAGAGTTCAGTGCCCTATAGTAATATAGGCTCTTAAGTTTTTATATTCTAAGTTTTGTCAAAATCCAGTTATTTTCTCAATATCTAACTCTTAAACTACTTTTTATATACCTAAAATAGGGGGGAAAATAACATTAAGGGGCCCATGGCCCATTCGATGCAAGATGTCAATTTCAAAAACCTGTTCATTTTAGTTCATTTTTATTGTGGCTATATTTCTCAAGCTCTTTAAAAAGTAAATAGGAAACATATCTTAAACATATACAAAAAAAGATATTTGGGGCCCCGGCCCCGAAGATATTGGCATTAGAAGTTCAGTGTCTATAGTATTTTAATATAGGCTACCAAGTTTTTGTATGCAAAGTTTGGTGAAGATCTATTAATTTACTAAGTAGCTAACGTAAAAACTTTTTTTTATATAGCTCATATAAGATAAAAATGACATTAAGGGCCCCAGTGCCCATTCTGGGCAAGATATAAAGTTCAAAACACCTGTTCATTTCAATTAGTATAATAATTGATACATTTGTCATAATTTGTCAAGATTGTTAATGACTGAATGGTGAATAAAATCTTACACGTTTAAGAAATGTGAATTTTTGGGCCCCCAGCCCCAAAGGAATGAATATTAGCAGTTTAGTGCCCTATAGTATTTTAATAGTGGCTATCAAATTCTCATATACAAAGTTTGGATAAGATCCAACAATTTACACAGTAGCCAGCGCTTAAACTAATTTTTATATAGCTCATGTAAACAACAAATGACATTATGGGCCCCCGGTGCCCCAAGAGTGTTAAATTTAGAAAATAAAGTTGCCAGTTACCATCCGAGGTGGGTACTCAACAGTCTCAAAAAATTTAACGACCATCGGATGTAATAGCTATAAAGGACATGCACACACACACACATACAGACATACTTTGATTTATATATAATAGATATAAGAGGAAAAAGTCATTTAGGGCCCCTGGGCCCATTTGGCGAAAGATGTAAATTTCAAAAACCTTTTCATTTAATTAAGTTTCCTCATAGATATATTCCTCAAGATCGTGAAAAATTGAATGGGGGAAAATACATTAAACATATACAAAGAAAAGACATTGGGGGCCCCCGGCCCCGAAGGAATGGACATTTAAAGTTATGTGCCCTATAGTATTTTAATATGGGCTACCAAGTTTTTGTATTCAAATTTTGATTTAGATCCATTTATTTACTCAGTAGCTAACGCATGAACTAATTTTTATATATCTTATATAAGCAAAAAAAAGACATTAAGGGCCCCGGGGCCCATTCAGTGCAAGATATAAAGTTCAAAACCCCTGTTCATTTCAATTTGTATAATAATGGATACATGTTTCATTATTTGTCAAGATTGTTAATGACTGAATAGTGAAAAAAATCTTAAACGTTTAAGAAATGTGAATTTTTGGGCCCCCAGCCCCAAAGGAAAAGACTATTTGCAGTTCAGTGCCCTATAGTATTTTAATATTGGCTATCAAGTTGTCATATACAAAGTTTGGTTAAAATCCAACAATACTAAACAGTCTCCAAAAATTTCATGACGATCGGATGAATGGTTTAGTCTGCTATAAAGGACATGCACACACACACACAGACATACTTTGATTTTTATATATATAGATAGAGAAGAAGATAGATAAAGATTAATAATTAAAAAGCTTACAAAAGAAGAAACAATATTAAGGGCTCCGGCTTCAAATGAGTGATACTTTTTTTTTATTGAAATTGTTCTCAAGCTATATTTCTCAATATCGTGTTAAATTGAATGGGGAATACAATTATTATCGTTCAGTAAAAAATACATTTGGGGCCCCAAGGTCCAAGGGAATGGACATTAGGAGTTCTGTGCCCTCTATTAATTTATTATAGGCTGTTAAGTTTGTATATACTAAGTTTGGTAAAAAATCCATTTTACTTTTTCATTATCTAACGCTTAAACTAATTTTTATATAGCTAATATAGGGGGAAAAAACGACATTAAGGGGCCCCCGGGCCCATTTGGTGCAAGATATCAATTTCTAAAACCTGTTCATTTTAAGTCAGTTTCATCAGGGAGATATTTCTCAAGATCGTTAAAAATTGAATGAGAAAATATCTTAAACAGATACGAAAAAAAGACATTTGGGGCCCCCAGCCCCGAAAAAAATGACGTTAGAAGTTCAGCGCACTTAATTATATTAATATGGGGTACCAAATTTTTGTATACAAAGTTTGGTTAAGATCCACTCATTTACTCAGTAGCTAGCGCATAAATTAATATTTATATAGCTCATATTAGCTAAAAAACGGTATTTAAGGCCCCAGGGCCCATTCAGGGAAAGATGTAAAGTTCAATACACCTGTACATTTCAATATGGATAATAATGGATACATTTGTCATTATTTTTCAAGATCGTTAATAATTGAATGTGGAATAAAATCCTAAGCGTTTAAGAAAAAAGGCATTTTAGGCCCCCCCAGCCCCGAAAGAATGGTCATTATGAGTTCAATGCCCTATAGTATTTTAATATCCGCTGTCAAGTTTTTATATACAAAGTTTGGTTAAGATCCATCAATTTACACAGTAGCTAACGCTTAAACTAATTTTTATATAGCTCATATAAGCAAAAAATGACATTATGGGCCCCCGTCGCCCCATGAGTGTTAAATTTAGAAAAAAAGTTGCCAGTTACCATCCCGGGAGCGCACTCAACAGTCTCAAAAAGTTTCATGACGATCGGATGAATGGTTTAGTCTGCTATAAAGGACATGCACACACACACACAGACATACTTTGATTTTTATATATATATAGATAAAGACGAGACCTGTAGATCATCTAAATGCTGATACCCACGCCAGTAGATATTCAAACCCCAACATCATCCCAGAAAATCATCAAGTAAATAAGTTAATCCTTACAACACTCACGCCAATATATCTTCGTTTCCTTACACACACGCCAGTAGATCTTCATACTAGTCAGCCACAAATAAAGAGACAGGTCATTTAACCTCTTGTCACACGATCATTACCTACGGTCCGGGGCGCGGCAGGCAGGAAGGGGGGGAACATTCACCGAGACATTAGGATTTTGTGGCCGGGGACGAGTGACACTATATCGACGTCAGGGGGTTCGCATGTCGTCAAACGGCCTGTTCTTTTGTTGTGGTCAGTGAGTGTTTGAGTGTTGGTTAAGTGAGGGGGCGAGAGAGAAAGTCATGGCTTAGATTTAAAATTCACTTACGAGTCGCCTTGTCTACTTTAGCCAAAGTAGATTTCCAGCTGTATCGGTGGGTTGTGGTGCTGGAAATAGGCAGAGACTTAATTACACGGCCGACTTCGGGACAGGGTCCGAAAAAAAACCCCGTCTTTCGCGTGCAATGATGACTGAAGCTAAGGTCAACTGTAGAAGTCACAAATAGGACGACCTGAAGCTATACGGACCCGTGGATCTAAAGAATTGACCTCAATAGTAGCATTGCAGTTTTGTATTAGCCATGACTACTGCAATAGCCATGACATGTACAGTGCAGTAGCCATGACATGTGTAGTGAAGTTGCCATAACATGTGTAGTGAAGTAGCCTTGACATGTGTAGTGCGGTAGCCTTGACATGTGTAGTGAAGTAGCCTTGACATGTGTAGTGCGTTAGCCTTGACATGTGTAGTGAAGTAGCCTTGACATGTGTAGTGTGGTAGCCTTGACATGTGTAGTGCAGTAGCCTTGACATGTGTAGTGCGGTAGCCTTGACATGTGTAGTGCAGTAGCCTTATCATGTGTAGTGATGTAGCCTTGACATGTGTAGTGCGGTAGCCTTGACATGTGTAGTGCGGTAGCCTTGACAGTGTGGTAGCGCAGTAACCTTGACATGTGTAGCGCAGTAACCTTGACATGTGTAGTGCAGTAGCCACGACTTTTTTTAAAATTGTGTTATAGCCATGACTATGACTTGTTTAGTGTGGTAGCCATGACTTGTTTAGTGTGGTTGCCATGACTTGTTTAGTGTGGTAGCCATGACTTGTTTAGTGTGGTAGCCATGACTTGTGTATGGCAATAGCTACGACGTGTGTAGTAATTTATGTAAGGAGAGTTGCGAAATTCGACTTTCTACATCTCGTCCTTCGCTACTGCGATCCCATATCGGAAGGTTAATGAATCATATCCCTGTGCGTGAGTACTTGTTTAAGCGTGTGTGTGTTTGTGTGTGTGTGTGTGCGTGTGCATTTCAAAGACTTTCATGGGTACTGGATAAGACATTTTAACTGGACATCAAAAGCCATGTTTGATCATAAGCAGTGCGCAAAACAAAGCGCGCAATCTGAATGCACGTCCTGCAAAATTATTTTAGAAGGTGGGGATTCCATAACACCCTCCACAACTCATTTCGGTTTATTGCTCGCAATTAGTTGCTCAGAAACTAATCACATTGAAAATATATGTAATATTATATTTTTAAAACTTCGACTGAAGATGGCGATAAAAAAAAATTTCTTCTAAAAACACAGTAAACAATAGGTGGGGTGGGGGGGTGGGGGTTTTGAGAGGGAGGGGTAAAACAATGTTAAATAAATATGTGGTCGGACATTTTAATTACATATTTTAACGATATGAAAATGCAACCGAATTAACAAATTTGTTTCAAGCGTATGTCTATCACGGTTTTGTTAAGCACGCAGATGTGCTATATATAATGCAAGCCAATATTCAGCATATAAAATATAGTGAGCAAAAATATTGCTTTATGTTTGAAATATGTATATTTTACAAGTATAAAAAAGCTGCAGAACAAAAACAATAAAATAAACAACACCTCACATGCATTTTAATATTAGGGATGTACCGGATTCAAATTTTTCACATTCCGGCTCTGGCCGGATTTATGAAGTAAAATCAGGCCGGAGCCGAAGCCGGATTTGTAAAAATGGCTCGAATTCCGGATTTGCCGTAGCCGGAGCAATATTATATATATATATATATATATATATATATATATATGTATATATATTATGGCTCTACCGGCCAGCCGGCTTTGGTCGGATTGATGAAGTAAAATTCTGTCAGACCCGGATTTGTAAAAATAGCCGGACTCCGATTTATAATGACGTGTCCTTAAGTTTACGCTGGGACATCGTCACCGATGAGATTAAAATGGCCAGATTTCGTATTTGCCGGATCCGGAGCCGAAATCCGGTACACCCCTAATTCATAAATACACTGTACAATGTAGTAAAAAATAAATCTTGAAAATGTTTAGATTTTCAAAGTATATACTATATACTTTCGGAATCGATTTTTTTATTCGTAACTTAGTACAACGTCATGGCTGTATGCTGTTATAAAATATTTTGATATCTAAAAGAAAAAAAAATGTTCGCTCATCTTTAAAAGTCAGTCACTTACGTTATTAAAAGCATAAGATGTCAAGAATGCATTCACTGGTATATAATACACTCGCACGCTACATAATTAAGTACTTTTATTATCATTATTTCGCTCAAGAATTAGAAGTAGAGCAGTTACTGGTAAGCTGCAGAATATGAAGGAAGCATTTTTGGATGTTTTCATATATTTAACGTTTTTTTTAAAAATTGCTTATGGTATTTCAACGTAACGATGAATTTTCAACATATGTTTTTCAACATAATAGGGTGTATTTAACATAATAATAATATAATAACTTATTACAGTTATTTTTTTATTTTTTCAAAGGTAAGAAATTTACACCGTCGTGTACGCTATGACATTGACTAGTCTTTATAAATTATTTATTAGTTTGAACAGCCCCCGCGTCCACGCCCCGAGCAAAGACACTCGAGTTGTTTGCTAGCAGATGTAGTTTATTGTGTATACGATTTATAATGACGTGTCCCTCAGTTTACGCCGTGCCTTCGTCACCGATTAGATTAAAATCTATTTATAGACACTCATTCGTGACATACACATCACTCGTCATCACCACGTGGTCTGGCCTTGGCTTTTGAAAAAAAAACAACTAAACAACTAAACTACTTGTTTGTTTACACAACGGAACTCTCCCAAAACTGCATGACGACCAGTCTGTCATTAGTCATTGCCCAGATATTGTTATTGTTGTTTGTTTTTTTACTCCGATCCAGCAAAGACAGGTGTGCTCCGGAGTCAATGAAAGCGATTGTGGCAGACAATGAAGGCATAAATTGTGTTTTAAGTACGTTTTAAGGCGCACGGGCAGCTACAGTTTACATTGATATTATTATTTCAAAGCCTCCTTTGAGGCCGTCCATAAAGTACGTCACGTTCCAGAGGGGGGGGGAGGGGAAGGGTGTAAGAAAGTGTGACAGTTTGTGACAGGGGGAGGGGAGGGGGTCCGGCCATGTGGGGCGTCACGGTGTTTTATATTAAATTTTAATTTTATTTTGTTAATAAACAATAAAATTTTGTTCGAAAGTGTGACGTTTTTTAGGGTTGGAGGGAGGGGGTCCAAGATGTGTGGCAGTTTGTGACAGGGGGAGGGGGGGGGTAAAAATGGTCAAAAATAGTGTGTCATACTTTATGGACAGCCCCTTTCAGATTTTATGCTCTGAATTTATGTGGGTATGTGGAATTATGCCATAATAATTTTTTTAAAATTTTAAATAAAGGATTTTCTATATTGAACCGTTGAATTTCAATTATCAGATCAGTTTTGAAAGACGTGCAATGCAAGACTAAGGGGGAGGGCAATTTGACCCCACCCCCCCCTGTACAATGTGATGAAGAAAACTAATTTGTTTGAAACTTATAAATGCCCTTAACTAACATGTTTGATGTTGAATCGGTAACGTTCACGCACCTCAATCCTTCCCCCCTCCCCATTTGTAGCCTCAATAACTATGAATTAATTTCTTCAGATGCAACTGCTCTTCCCATTTGGTTACGCGCTCAATAACTATGAATTAATTTCTTTTGATGCAACTGCCTCTTGCCCATTGGTTACGCAGCTAATAAATATGAATTAATTTCTTTTGTGCACTGCCTCCCCATTTCGCCCCTTTTTCGGAAACCCAATTGTTGAGCGAATTTTTAGCTCTTTGCCAAGACCTTCATAAATTAAAGTCTATGTTATTAGCAGGTGACACTTGCAGGTGCGATCAGCACCACCCTCCGCCCCACCACCACCAGCGATCACCGCCAGGCTTACTTTCCCATCACCCCCCACACCCCCGCAACCACGTCCATCCCTATCGACAGTCCGTTCCCTTAAGTACCACTAATCTCTTGCGGAGCGGGTGACATCACCCCCCGTTGACGTGGTCCATTTATATGCAGGTCCGTTGCCATGGTAAACAAATCCGGTGCCACTCATTGGTCGGGCTAGTGACACGAGTGGGCGCCCGTGTTGTGATCCGTTTCGTCACGCGACTCCCTGCGTACGTAGCCGCGTGACGTCAACGACAGTGGCCGCCTGACGCCCGCTAATGATATAATTAACGATTGGCTTGTTCGGTAAAGCACGTGATGTAACTGATGGGTGGAGGCGCGTGCGTTAGGCTAAAAGAGGTCCTTGAAAGAAGGACTTTTCATATTCCCTTCACCCAGTTAGAAGCGTACGGCTCGTTTTTCGTAACAAGTACGCAAATCACGTCTCATTTCTTAATGAGCCCAAAAATATTGTCATAATAACATGAAATAAAATCACATTGACACAATAGTCTGGATGCTACAACCTGAACAAAATGACATGGACACGTCGACATTGTCATAGTAACACAGGCTGAAACCCGTGGAAACAACAACATACGGTAGACACATCAACATGGGCACAATGACATCATAAACACAAGGAATATTCACACGAACAAGGGCAAGCAACCATTGTGTTCTAAGGGCACAAACCCAGGGGGTACTACTCTGGGATGGATTTGGTAATACTCTTTTAAAGAAATAAATAATTGTGTAGCACCTGGTCTCCTAGCCATATCGTTAATCGTCTTTTGTGAGGCTGTGATCCGCTTAAAATCATTTTTTAAAAAAAGATTCTGAAATAAATATTGCTGCTGCATTACTGTATTGAAAACTTTTTCTAGTGCAGCACAATTCGATTGAAGCACTTTTCTATTTCAGAACTTGTCTATTGAAACACTATATTATAGCAGCACTCTTCTATTGACCTATTGCGAATGTATTCCTGTCCCTTTGATGTCAGTTTGTCATTGCCTCTTTTAAAACTGAATACAGATTGGTAGAAAATAATTTTAAAAATCATTATATGTTTAAAGTTTTCATGAGAAACTCTGTTTTTTTTTAAAGTAGAGAAGACATGTTTAAATTAGGGCTGCGGAAATTATCGATTAATTTCTCGATTAATCGTTCAAAATTTTATCTATTAAATATCGATTAAAATAATTTTAATCGATATCGATAAAAATTCGATTAAAATTAAGAAAATATTTATAATGTATTTTAAAAATTTTAGTAAAAAATTTTTTTAATAATAAAAAATAATTTATATATATATTTTTACGTACAAACATCTCCCGCGTAATATTAAAATTTATTTTATTAACATATGTTGACCGGCAGACGTCAACTAAAAAATGGCTGACAGCCAGAGCCATCTTTACACCATTTTGGGCCCCCGGGCAAAGAAATAGTGTTGGGCCCTTCCCCCGCAGGAATAAAAAAATGAATATATATAATATATATAAATAAACATATTCCTATGGGGCCTATATGCTCGTGGACCCCCGGGCAAATGCCCAAAGGGCCTATGCGTGAAAACGGCCCGGCTGACAGCATCAGTGCAGTTAAATTTAAACATATAACTAGAAAGTTGAGCAAATATGTGGTTTTTAAGCTAACTGCGGATGGCAAAGTCGAAGATGGTGAAAACGTTTACTGTGTTCACTGCCATAAACAATTCTCTTTTAAAGGATCAAATACATCGCCGACGTACCACCTTCAGCACAAATCAAGTATCAACACATTGTCATGAAATTTAGTTCAAAATATTCTTAATTTTCAATGTCCTCGAGAAATGTTCAGTTTAATGACGTCATAAATTTCTATTTTTGGTTTTAATCGAAATTATCGATTAATTAATCGATAATTTTTCAAAAGTTAACGATTAAAATTAAATTAATCGATAACAGCCCTAGTTTAAATAAGTTAACTTATGAACAACCCCCCTCGACCACACATACAAAGGTGTACCTAGTGTACCTCTATCTACCACTCATCTGTCAACAGCTCCATTCCCCTATTCGAGGCTTGCGCCAGTACAAATTGCTCCTACAACTATTAAAATCAAATAGAAAAACAAATATTTTAAAGATTTTATAAACTTTTTTTGGAAATTATACTATTAAGTACCGTATCTTCAATTTGATGTAAGGTGTATTTTCTATTTAGTTTCTCCATGGTGTCAAAATCCATCCGCGACATGGTGTCATGTTTACATTCACTCTACCGTTCCGCCCTTGGATACGAATTTGTAACATGCCTCTTCAATTTTAAAAAATATCGCCTACCCCCACCCCCACCCCCAATATGTTAGATCTAGAGAGACGGTCTTCTCATTGGCAGCGAGCCAAGTAGCTCTTCATACCGGAAGTGCCAACAGCGATTGGATCGTTGCTCCGAATGTCAAGTTCCGATGAGGGCGTCGTAATAATATATATATCATCAACATACATAATTCCCGTAATGGATGTAATGCTTCTTGGGTATAATGCTGTTAGGTTCAATAGTGCGCACCAAAAATTACTGCACTCTTTTCGAACGTTCCGCATAAAATTGTTCAATATGATAATATAATTAAACAATATAATTTGCAATGTCTGTCCGTGACGCTACTAATTTTAGAAAGCAAGGAAAACCAAATTACTGCACCAATGCATCAGAGTTTTGCAAATTAAAGATGCGCTGTAAAAAAATATTATATGACGTCATTGTTTTCGCTCATACATGTATTTTAATTTTGGAAAAGGGATCAATGTAAAAAGAGGATTTGATGATGGTTAATTATAAAATTAAAAAAACAAAGGGGGCGCCATAGGCGCCCTACAACCCCTATTATAAAATACTTTGTGTGCATTTCAGAAAGTTTAATATTTCGTATTCATCAAACAAGGACAAGTTAGTTGGGCTTTTGAAAAGGTCGGCGCCGTAGGCGCCCTAAAAAATTGCATTTTTTATAAAATAAATAGATTTTAGTTGAAAACTTCAGTCATTTTTGACGGGTGATACGCTAGTAATAAAAATATTTACCCTCAATCATCCTGCCGTAACGCTGAGGGACATCACTGCTTTTTTTTTGTGTTGAAAATATAGACTTAAAAATCATAATCATTTTGGTTTCCAGATTAACATTAAACACCCTCCACACTATTATTAATTGAACAATGTCATGCGGGACGTTCGAAAATAATTATATTTTGGTGCAGTAATTTGGTGCGTTGCTTTCTAAAATTTCTCGCCGTAAAAAGATATTATATGACGTCATTGTTTTAGCTGATATTTTAATTTTGGAATAGGGAACGATGCAAAAAGAGGATTTGAGGATTGTTGATTATAAAATACTTTGTGTACATTTCAGGAATATTTCGTATTTATCATACAAAGATAAGTTACTTGGGCTTTTGGAAAAAGGTGGGCGCCGTAGGCGCCTAAAAAAAACGTTGGCACAGACGCACGGCGCGCAGCACAACCTAGTATGATAATAAATGAATCAAAGAAAAGAAAAAGATGAATGAAAGTTCTGTATTACGTTATTTTTTAATCTGATGTGTATTTATTTTGAAAACTTCGATCATTTTTGACGGGTGATACGCTAGTATATATATAAATTTTGTTCTCTGGATTCGTTTGGGAATAGACTAAATTTAATCACGGATCATTTTTCGTCTCTTAACATTGAAATTCTAAGTACCCAAGGTATGCTTTACTATAAAAAAAATATGATAACAATTCAAAGTTTTCTAGGTAACAAACATAGCGATCGTTTTAAAGTAATGATATTTACAATTTTTAAAAAAACAGACACAATTATAAAAGAGTAATACAATTAGCTTGATGAAGTGTCATATATTCTTTTGATCTACATACATGATTTTTTAAAAATTAAAAATTGATGTAGTAAATGGAGGTTGCATATTTGTTTGTTAGACATGTATAAATTGAAGTGTCGTAAAATATTGTTGGCTAAGTTACCTGTGTGTGTCGTGGGGGGGGGAGGGGGGAGTAGTGCTTGGCTTGACGTAATCGCCGCCGTTATTGTTGCTAGTGGTTTATTTCTGGCCGTCATTTTCTAAGGTGACTCATTTCTGTTTGATAACATTTTTAAAAAAAAATCTATCTGGACATCAGGTCCCAGGATGTGTAAACTAGAGACACAATGTGTTGTTTTGTCGTCTCGTTAGATGGGGATGCGAGGGACAGGCGAGCATTTGATCACACACCACACGAACGCACTATAAAATACGCCAAAATTGCTCGCGAGCATTTGAAAGGTGTGGACCAACCTTTAGTGTTATGAAACGATGGGGGTAAGTTAAGAACAACAGCGGGTGAGTCAATGTGAGGACAAACAAGTACGAGTGCGTACACAAGGGTACATCGATGATAACACGCGAGTTAAGGGTTAAGTTGAATATATTTTCATGCGAGAGTAGATGTGAGTATAGAGATTGGCAAAGGTAAGAATAGCTGTGAGTACAGATATTAGCTAAGGGGAGAATAGAGGTGAGTATAGAGATTAGCAAAGGTAATAATAGAGGTAAGTATAGAGTTTAGCAAAGGTCAGAATAGAGGTGAGTATAGAGATTAGCAAAGGTGAGAATAGAGGTGAGTACAGAGATTAGCAAAGGTAATAATAGAGGTGAGTACAGAGATTAGCAAATGTGAGAATAGAGGTGAGTATAGAGATTAGCAAAAGGTAATAATATAGGTGAGTATAGAGATTAGCAAAGGTCAGAATAGAGGTGAGTACAGAGATTAGCAAAGGTAATAATAGAGGTGAGTATAGAGTTTAGCAAAGGTCAGAATAGAGGTGAGTATAGAGATTAGCAAAGGTGAGAATAGAGGTGAGTATAGAGATTAGCAAAGGTAATAATAGAGGTGAGTACAGAGATTAGCAAATGTGAGAATAGAGGTGAGTATAGAGATTAGCAAAGGTAATAATATAGGTGAGTATAGAGATTAGCAAAGGTAAGAATAGAGGTCAGTACAGAGATTGGCAAAGGTCAGAATAGAGGTGAGTACAGAGATTAGCAAAGGTGAGAATAGAGGTGAGTACAAAAGATTGGCAAAGGTGAGAATAGAGGTGAGTACAGAGATTGGCAAAGGTGAGAATAGAGGTGAGTACAAAGATTGGCAAAGGTGAGAATAGAGGTGAGTACAAAGATTGGCAAAGGTGAGAATAGAGGTGAGTACAAAGATTGGCAAAGGTGAGAATAGAGGTGAGTACAAAGATTGGCAAATGTGAGAATAGAGGTGAGTACAAAGTCTGGCAAAGGTGAGAATAGAGGTGAGTACAAAGATTTGCAAAGGTGAGAATAGAGGTGAGTACAAAGATTGGCAAAGGTGAGAATAGACGTGAGTACAGAGATTGAAATAGGTAAGAATAGAGGCGAGTAGATGTTATTTTAGAAGGGGTTAACTTGCGTAAGAGGCTGAGTTCAAATGCGTACACGGCCAACAGAACAGGTTAGCATGAGGTTGACTTCAGTTGGTCACATGACTGGGTTTAGTTGAGTTCACTGGTGAGTCAAGCCTAGGTGACTAAGTCTTCAATACAAGGTCGAGGTTAGGAGTGAATGCAGCTACGTTCAAGGGAGGGTTCAGTTAAATTTAGGGGAGTGTTCATTTGAGTACATTGGAGAATACAGTTGAATTCAAGGGGGAGTACATTTGAATTCAGGCGACAGTACAGTTGAATTAAAGGGAGGGCACTTTTGAGTTCAGGGGAGAGTACAGTTGAATTCAAGGGAGAGTACATTTGAGTTCAGGGGAGAGTACAGTTGAATTCAAGGGAGAGTACATTTGAGTTCAGGAGATAGTACTGTTGAACTCAAGGGAGAGTACAGTTGAATTCAGAGGAGAGTGCTGTTCAGTTCAGGAGAGAGTACAGTTGTGTTGAGGTGATAGTGCTGTTAAGTCTAAGGTGAGAGGGTGGTTGATTTCAGTGGAGAGAACATTCATATAGGTATAGGTCGGTGAGTACAGGGAGGAAAACTGCGAGAGCAGATTGGAATACAGGTGGGTGTGTGGTTTAGGCGAATGCAGGTGAGTGGGCTACAGGCACAGCTGAGTACAGGTGACTTATCTTCTGTTTGTGACATTAACTCCCCCTGGAAACGTTTTTTTCGCCTCCTACTTAACTATTCGAAGGGGATATGTGGCGTAACATCTCACAGTCTCGGTCTATGAATAGATCACTGTGGCTCCTTTGAAGCAGTCACCAGTGTTTAGACTGCGGCAATCGCTTAAAATTCCAGTGCTGTAAAAATACTTGCGGGATAAACAAAGAGGCCAATTTAAACAGACCAACTCCCATTTTAAATAAAGGTAACGACTTAATTAGCTTTCAGCTGTAAACTTTGTGAGGTGTTTTCACTTCCTAATTTATTTATTTATTTTGAATGGAATTAATTTTCTTATTTTAAAAAAAGGAATTTAATCAAATGGGGAAAACATATTAGAACATAGATCAGGCCGTAATATAAGTGAAGCCACAAGATAGATCGCTAGGTTTATTGTGTGTGACTTGTTTTTCTCTTTTAAAAATGCATTTTTAAGACGGTCTTTAATTTCTTTTTTTTTAAAGTCTAATTTTATTTCCAAAGTTTCTAACGGGCTTTAAGACTTTCTTTAACAATGAACATTTTTATAGTGAACGTGTATTTTAATTACGGAAACTCTAATCCCCCCACCACGGTAAAGCCTCACAAATGTATTTATAGTTTAATTGTAATAAATAAATACATTTGTGTTTAATAGTTTTAAAGAAAAACAATTTAGCAAATTATAAAAGAAAGTGGGTGCTGGCTGGGTCGATACATGTTAAATGGAAACTGAAACGGGTGACCGACAAGGAAACGAGATAGATAAATTGATACTTAAAAAAACAAAACAAATATTAATATTTGACAAAAGTGTTTGATTTAAAATTAACATTGCCACCTTAAAATCTTTCTCGTTTAATCGAGCTTATTAAAATTGCAATTAAAGGGGCCGTCTATAAATGACGTAACGCGATTTTTGCCGATTTTTAACCCACTCCCCCCTTCTCGTCACGCGTCATCACAAAAACTTAGCCCCCCCCCAACCCTCTAAAAATACGTCACAAATCTTTGACCCCCCCCCCAAAAAATAATAATTTTATTTTCTATTTGAAAATAAGTATGTTTCAAATCACTTTTATTGTCATTTAAGTATTTATTATTTATTTAGTGAAGATCTACATTGTAATATCATAATCCACGTGAAGCATTTTTAAAAAACGTTTAAACGGCCCTCAGAAAACGAACTGTGTTAACATCCTTAGATTATATTTTATTTTAATTCATACAAATTAAACATTGACTATTGATCATCACGGTTAACGTCTTTGTTTAGAAAAAAAATTATTGAAAAATAACATTTTTAAAATGTATTTTTTTTAAAAATCCCTCAATTGACTGACGGGCATCCCGTAAGAAAGAGGTCGGCGAACAGAGGTAAATAACCTCATCCGGGGTCAAAAATGGAATTCTTTGGGGTAATGCAGACTCATTTGGGACATATAACATCCACTACAATCCACTAGATACATTAAAATACGTCATGTGTATGTGTTCGCTTGGAAGATATGCCCATTATTGAACCGGTTCCTTCCAGAAAATGAATTTTTTTTTAAATTTGAAAACTATGTAGATTTCTTACCTACGTACTATACGAAGACACCTAAATCTACCCTACTTTCATTTATATTGACACGAGTGACAATAATATTAATCCACATGACTTGTCTGTATCACGTATCCTTTCTATGATATTTAAAATTAATGCCTTAAAAACTGAGCTAAGATTTAGAAGAAAAGTTGTTTTGTGCTCCTCTCGAAATGCGATGTCAAGAATTTGATGCATACAATAAAGTTAATGAATATTTGACTAATTTTAAATGCGCTCATTTACCATTATATCTAGACCAGTGCTTCTCAAACTTTTTAATATGGCGAACCGGCAGGAATGTTTTTCCATTGCACCAGGGACCGGTGCACTATTTTCCCTGCACTGACAATTTTTTCTGTCCTTTTTTGAGAACATCTGCGGACCTGCAGCTGATGGCCCACGGACCGGCACTGGTCAGCGGACCACCACTTTCAGAAGCACTGATCTAGAAGACTAGAATGGCCAGGGGCGTTTGACCACAAACCAATCGAACAATTATATCAAACTTAAATTTTTTTAAATTCTATCAAATAGATTCCCTCCTCCCTCCCCTTTTAAAGAAAAAGGATATTCCGTGTCGTTTTGACTTAAAATATCTACATATAATCCTATTCAGATCATTTTTAGACACTTGTCATGCTTGTAAAACTCACCAGTAGCATTTTCGGGGGGGGGGCTAACGACGCTCCCCCAAATCCCCGAGTCATGTGAGCAGGACCTTGAGTCTGGGGGTTGGGGGGGGGGTAACGCACACATAAACTTGTATATTTTGGGGTAACAGGCAAAAAAATTCGACGACTTCTGCCACGAGAGAACCAAACGGAGCTGCGGTTACATCACAAATGCTTTGCTGTCAATATCTAAACGACGCAGTCTTAGAATTTCATATACGTTATCTTCTGGATTCTCAAACTTAAGAATTATAATTAGATTTAATTTTCGTGTCTTTATAGCTTACGCCAACCAGCGTCTGATGGCCTACCGACCGGCACATTGAGAAGCACTGATTAAAAAAATAAAAAAAATATTTTAAAAAGTCATTAAACAAATTGTAAGCGACCAAATATTTCAGTGGAAGTTTTATTTAAAGTTACCCTTTTGATGTGACGTGACATTTCTTCAACCCGCCTCCCTCCCCTCGTCACGCATCGTCAAAAAAGTGTGACCCCCTCCCCCCCCCTCTAGATGCGTGACGTCATTTATGGATGGCCCCATTATCAACTGTCTATATGTAAAATCTCAATTTCCCAGAGCAGTTTCACTATTTTATTAGTTTATTATTATTTAATATATATATATATATACATATGATATAATACGATTAATTTCTCGATTATTCGTTAACATTTTTTAGTGATTAAATTATTTTTAACCGTTAATCGAACCATCACTTACAAATTATTGGAAGTCAAAAAGTAAAAAAAAATAATAATAAGAAATAGCGGCGATAAATAATCACAAATTTCCTGACAATTACACGAACATTTTGGTTTTAAACTATTGAATGACTGACTGTCATTCCTTGCCAAGACCCTTTTGTGCATACCAGTAACCTCAGTTCCATGGGAATGATTGTTCAGCTCGGCTGGTTATATTGTAAATTAGACCAGCTAATCACTTGAACCAAATAATGCCAATACTTAAACAATTGTCTTTTTGCGTAGTTGGTTAAAAGATGACATATAAATGAGACATTCCATTGTTATTTAGATTTTCAACAAGAACGTTTAATAAGTGTTACTTATAACATAATAAATTTTAATTTTTGGCTTTAATCGAAATTAACGATTAATTAATCGTCAACTTTTCAAAAGTTAACTATTAAATCTAAATTAATCGTTAACAGCCCTAATATATATATATATATATATATATATATATATATATATATATATATATATATATATATATATATATATATATATATATATATATGTATATATGGGTGTATGTATATATGGGTGTATGTATGTGTGTGTGTGCGAATACGTCTTTTTATTAATACTATATATGTATTAATTAGTTGACCATCGAGTTTTACTAAACGTTGGAAAGTTATGTTTTAGTTGACGGTCTCTTTTTTGCTCTCTCGTAGAAAAAGTTTTGGCCTCCCCAATCCCATGCCCCCATAAAAATATAACGCTATTTTAAAGAAAAGACTACTCTTATTTTAAATAATAGATACAAATATTAAAAATTTGATTTGTTTTCTTCGAAACAAAATTGAAAAGCTTTTCTTCTCGATCTAAAACGAAAGTTTTCTTCTTTTCCACAAAATCTTTCTTGGCACTGCCGATAACTATGTTATAACTTTCATTTCCTGCTCGCTATCCGCATGTCACAAGAGCCATTCAGTAAATCTTAGTGTTGTCATTATTGATCGTAATAACTTTTTTAAAAAAATTAACTTACTTTTGGGGCCGTCCATAAAGTACGTCACGCTATTTTTTACCATTTTCAACTCCCCCTCTCCCCCTGTCACAAACTGTCACAAATCTCAGGACACCCCCCCCCAATAGTACGTCACACTTTCGAACAAATTTTGTTATTTTTAGTAACAAAATAATTAAAATTTGATAGAAAACAGCATGACATCACACATAGCCGGACACCCCCCTCCCCCATGCCACAAACTGTCACACTTTCTTACACCCCCTCCCCCCCTCTGGAGCGTGACGTACTTTATGGACGGTCCCTTTGGAGAAGTTCATCTTAGATCGCATTTAAATGGAATACATATTTGGAATAATATTGTTATATTTGTATGGATAACTTCAAGTTTACATTGCGGAATAAAGTTTTCTACAATTATCTTTATTTGAAAATTCAATAATGTATTTCTTATGTCTAGTAGCATGATTCCCCGGCGCTCCGGGTTTTTATTAGGAAAAAAAACGCATTGAAAATTTAGGTAACGTATAAAGCAAAGGCCCTTTTGTTTAAATAAAGGTACCCTCTCTAAATTATTTATTTGATTAACTTTCATAATAAAATACCCCCCACACCCCAAAAAATAAATAAATAATTATTTGTATACATATTTATTTTCCGGGTAGGGTCCAAGATCCCGGGCTCTCATGAATCGCGTACTTAAATATGATCCTGTTGCTTAACCGGATCATTTTCTTGGTTGAATCTGTTCCTTGATGTTATGATTGTTTGATCACATTTCCCAGCGACATCTCGTCCCCTTGTGGAGTACCAATCCTTGCAGCATTTACTTTTGTTGGGATCCAATTCCAAAGTTTCCCACTCGCCATGGGTCAAGCTCCTTCACACCATGATCGGTTGTCATGAAGTCTTCTTTAATTCCTTGCCTGTGGCAGCAATTAGAACTTCCCAACTGTTTGTGGACATGGACGGCGACCCGTCAAAACAGCCCCGGACAAAACGGCCCCGACATAACGGCCCCGTTCAAAACGGCCCCAGACAAATTGTTTACATTTTTTAACAATTTTTTTTTGGGGGGGGCATTTTAAGCTTTTGTCAACTTTTTCACCCTTAGAAAAAAGTGGTAAAATTGTAAAATTATTTCTTGTGATATATTATTTCTTGTCGACTAACGACCTTGACTTGGTACCATATCGAGTAAAGGCTATTAAATTCATTCTTGTGATGTCATTATTATTGTTCTTTTGTGAACTTAGCATGAAAATGAATCGGTGAGTAAAAATACGAATATAATATTTGATTGTATTTTTTTACTATTAGTCCATCTATTAGTCCAAGGCCGTTTCGTCGGGGCCGTTATGTCGGAGCCCATTTGTCGGGGCCGTTTTTGTTCGGGGCCATTTTGTCGGTGAACCGACATGGACACAAATGCGCAACAATGTTTTTATGCCCAAAAATTTTACAGGATTCATTTCAGTTATAGCTGCGTGTAAAATGAGCAAGGTGCACTTAGGTCTTTGAGTCTCATGGAACTTCTGTATCCCTTCTAGCCAAGACTGGAATATTGTCATACGTTTGGCATCTTTCTGCATGCCATTATATTAAGGCCATCATCTTTCCTTATACTTAATGTGATTTGAGAAAAATATAACTGTAGCTGTTTCGCTTTTGTTTCAATGAACTTTTTGAAATATCCTACAAATTCCCCTTTTAAAAAAAAATTTAATCGTGTTATATATCGCACAACTTGACTTGTTTGATCATCATGTGAAATATATGATAGTGCTTTCGAATAAGTGGGAATAACATTTTGTCCTAAAGCTGCAATGAGCTCATTATGAATGTGAGGCAACATAATCGTGATTGTTTAAATTTATTTGAAAGCAGATGCATGGGTTCAGAAATATTACCTATAGTAGCAATAGTAGTGGTTTGTGTTGAGCACTTAGTTCCTGATTGGAATTTTCGGGAATAACCTTCAGCTAGTTATGAATGCATTAGATGAGCAAAACTGTGATTAATTGATTGTGTTTATGAAAAAAAAATGAAAAAAAAAGAAGAAAAGAAAACAGGAAGAACATTAAATCAAAATAATGATTCCTTGGTTAATTACTTTAAAAAAGTTTAAAGTTTTAAAGTTAGTTTACATCCGTTAAAATCACTATTCTTTTGTGTAATATCCGTGTCTGATTTAGTGCTGTAATGTTCACTTTTGACACTAAAAATCTTGATGCACGAATAGTAATTGCAAATTTTTCATCTTTAACTTCGGGCCATTTACTTATCGCTCAACTCCCTGTACGTTGTTGGAATTCGATCTGGTACATGATGCTACAACAGGAGCGGCTGGCAAACTTGAAGAATCAATTACACTTACCGGCACATCACTGTCACGTCTCTCATAATACTTCAGCCCCCATGGTTTTCAGTTCAGTCATCATAGTACTTAAAAGAGTTCCCTCCAACAGGGAGTTCGAAGTCTTGTCAGTAGGTATTTTTTACATATTTTATGATAGTTCCCTCAAATCTTTTTTTTTAATGAAATGTCTTCCAGTGGCTTTTCTTTTACAAAACTCCGCTTTCTTTTTAAAAAATTTCAAAGCTAATACATTACGAGTAATTTTCCGTCCAAAACATAAACATAATGCTTTGTTTGTTTATGTTATGAGGCACCTTTTATAATATTTTGCTCCCATCGATATTTCCCCCTAGAAATACGATTCTGAGTATGACGGTTATTTGTCCTGACCTCGTCAAACTATTTCCCTCAAACAAATGTCACTGAACATTAGTCTTGAAAAGTGTGGGGAGGGGGGACAATAAGAAGAAAAAGGGGTTGGGTGGGGGATAAACGCTTATTTTTAATTAGCATGGGCTCGAACAATAACGAAAATCGTTTATAGGTATTATTATGTTAGTGTATTTTTTTTCATGCCCAGACCAAGGTCAATACTGTCTTTTGTAACTGTAATTGAAGATGCCGTGCACTGAACTATAAACAATAAAATACGCCCCCGCCCTCCTCACCAATTATGAAGAGGTGTTATATCAGTAACGCCCTTAGATAAATTTCCCTCTGCAATTTACAGTTTTTTAAATCGTCTACTCAAGTCTCTAATCTGATAATTTTGTCATGATAATAAATGATACCATTGTGATCTATTATCTAAGCGTCTAAGACCCTTATTATCAGTTTTCTTGTATGTTCTAACATTTTGTTTTCCTTTGACTTTTATTCTTTTTGACTCCTCCCCCCCCTCGCTAATCGATCACCAGCTGCTTGTAACGCAATTTTATAGAATACAAATCAAAACGTGGAGATCACATTAAAGTTTTAAACAAAACTTCCCGCAAAAAGTGACGTTTATTGCTGGTCTTTTCAATACATATCGCCCCTACGATTCCATTATATTTTTTCGAGTGCATGCATGCTAACCTTAAAACTACAAGTTAGTTAAAAATCAACCGCGACATTTTCATTTTAAATTTATTCAAATGTCATTACGGTACAGATATTTGTCCTGAAAACGCTGCAGTTAGTGAGAGATGGTGTCGTCTGCTTTCTGTCACGTGATCCCTGGAGCACAACGAGACCATAAAAGGAGGGTTTATCTGAAGAGACAATATTGTCATTAATTACTTGGCTCCATCCGGCCGACCACGCCATGGCCCATGGCTGTGCTGAATTCCACACAAGTGTGTTTTGATGACCTACTTGTATCGTATCCGCAATCAACATTTGGTTTATTATGTTGTTATTATGTTGTGTTTTGTTTTTAAAGAGAAACTTTGCTACTCTAGTGTACATTAGGGCTTTCCAATTTTTTTATAATGAGTTAACTTTTCTTGACTTGCTTGCTTTATTGTAAAAACTTAATATGGATACAGTTGTTATAGAAAGGTAGTTAGATAAACTAATAAATATACAGACCAACAGACGGACAGAATAGGGTTGCCAGATGGCCGGTTTTGTACCGGACTGTCCGGTATTATCGTTATTTGTCCAGGGGAAAAATGGAAGCAATACCGGACATTTTACATTTAAATATTGTGCCATCTACAAAATTCGACACTAGTGTCCGGTATTGTTGAGACAGCCACATGGCAACCCTAGGACAGAAGGACGGGGGAATGGGATGTGGATGAATAGATGGATGGATGGATGGATGGATGGATGGGTGGGTGGATGGATGGATGGGTGGATTGGTGGTGGATGGATGGATCGATGGATGGATGGATGGATGGATTGATGGATGGGTGGATGGATGGATGGTGGATGGATGGATGGATGGATGGATGGATGGATGGATGGATGGATGGATGGATGGATGGATGGATGGATGGATGGATGGATGGATGGATGGATGGATGGATGGATGGATGGATGGATGGATGGATGGATGGATGGATGGATGGATGGATGGATGGATGGATGGATGGATGGATGGAGAACAAGGCTTACTTATTCTCTTCTTAGAGGGACAAAATATGCATTTCCTTTTATCCAAGATTTTAAGCTTTAAGTCTTTATTTCTACGATATCTATCTGGAGTTTTGAAATTTATCGTGGCCAAGGCTCCCAGTATGAATTTTGTTTGGGAGTGTACCTATTTTGTAGTTGTTTTTTTAAATAGTTTTTTTCTCTGACGTATTTAATTCAGAGGCGTATGGTGTGGTTTTTCAGGATAAAAACTAGTAATTTAAGCCATTAAAAATGATAACTATTGGGGGAATTTTTTTCATTTAAATAATGAGTTAAGAGTTAAAAATAAAAGTAAAAGAAAATCTTTCTCTTCTGTGATATAAAAGTTGTAGCTACGTTTCTGATAAGAAAAGTTGCAGCGTGGAAATTCTAATCGGTGTATGTTTAAATTTAAATTACAATAGTTAAAAACTCACCCATGAATGATGATAAAGGTATTTTTTAAATATACTCAGTGGCGTAGCGAGAGCGGGGAAAGGGGGGGGCGTATGCCCCAGGGCGGCATTTTGTTAGGGGGGGGGGCAAATTCCTCGACGGTAATGAACTTCTAAGAATGTTTTTTTTTAAATTGGAATCTTTTTTTTCAAAATAAAAAAAAACTATTGAAAATTGATAAAAGAAATAAAAGAGAAGGAACTGTCCTAAAACATGTAAACGTTTCTACTGCTAAAACTTCACATTTCATGTTGGATATAAATTATTCTGATATGTAGGCTATGCTAATGAAATAAAAAAAACTATGAGGTTTAAGTAGTATTAGAACGTGAAACTGATCTGCTGGTAGCTTAATTGATTCTTCACGGGTAACAGTCTCTCCTGGACTGAAAGCGAAAATTACTGTACTCAAACATAAATATGAGCGGATCAAATGCATGGGGCGGCACTTTGTTGGGGCGTCGAATTCGTCATATTTAATTACCTTATGAAATGAAAAATGTTTAAAATAATTTAAATAAAAGATAAGAAAATCCCAAAGTAAAATTAATTTAAAATGACGAGAATTTATTAAAATACTTGAACGCTGTTAATGGCACAACTTGAAACTGCATAATGAATCTTGAGTTTTCTGATACTAATGATACTCAACTAAAAACAAACAAACAAGATCTGGAGTATTATAATTATTATAACTGATTCAAGTTTGTCAGCCGCTCATCTTGTAGAAGCGAAAATCGCTGTATCCGTAAAATTCCAATAACAGCTAATGCAATTTTATCAACGCTCATGAACGTAAATGATATAAAGAAATTGCACGTATATATATATATATATATACAGATTTGCAGCGATTGAGAGTGTCCAATATATTAACATTAACTTCTCCAAATTAGACATGGACCTAACACCAAAATAGAGATTAAATGGGTTAAAAAAGAGATTAAATGATTTCAAGCAATTGATTTATTCAATTTTATTAAGATATTTAAAGCTCGTAGTTATACTGCCTAAGAGGCCGTCCATAAATGACGTCAAACGATTTTGGCCGATTTTCACCCCTCCCCCCTCGTCACACGTCGTCACAAAAGTTAGACACGATTTCGAATTCGACGTCGTCACAAAGCTTTCCACCCCCCTTTCCCCCCTAAAAGACGTATTTTTTATTTTGAAAATGAGTTTAATGAGCATGTTTGAAATCACTTTGCTGTCATTTAAGTATGTATTTAGTGTAAGGCTGCACTCTAATATCGTAACATTCGTGAAGCCATGTAAAACGTCTCTAAGTAAGTTGTAAGCAATAAAATATGTATGTGGAACTTTTATTTACAGTGGAGAATTTTGATGTGACGTCACAGTTCTTAAACACCCCTTCCCCTTCATCACACATCGTCACAAATTTGTGACACCCCCCCCCAGGTGCGTAACTTCATTTCTGGACAATTCGTAATATAATTACATTATTTCGAATATTCCTTAGGTTGCGAAAGAACCCTTTCTAAAATAAAGTTAATGAAAAATTATTTACGTTCAACATGACTACATCGAGATTGGCCCTTTTACAGCTACTTTGGTTATGGAGCATGGTATGGCTGACAACACATTTATGTAATAACGATTGTGCCATAAGGAAAAGCAGAACACTTACTTTTTTTTTACGAAATGAAATCTTTTCTCTTTTTGTTTATTTTAAATCTAAAAACGTATACTGCCCTTGTTATTAATTTCTTTCTTTCTCATAAAATGTTATTTTCATTTTTTTTCGGGGTGGGGGGGGGCGGGGGCGGCAAACCTGGACTCTGCCCCGGGCGGCATATACCCACGCTACGCCGCTGAATATACTATCTTTATTTGTATACTATAAGTGTATACTAGAAGCAATACCTAATTAAATATTTAAATTGCTAATATTATTTATCTTTTAAGTGATGTATCTCCAAAAAGATATGTGATAAGTCGTATCAGAACTTTTAATTAAAAATAATAATAATAACTGTCCGTTGGCATTATTTAAGGACGGGTTTTTTTTGTGGCATTTTATTGGGGAGGGGGGGGGGAGATTATCGCGTCCACAGACCATACTGGTCTGTTGACACGCTATTCCCAACCGCCTTTGTTGCTCTAACTAGTGTCAGATACCCATTTGGAGCTGGGTGAACTCAGGGACAACCTTGGCCCCGGCAAGAAAACCCTTGCCTTCAATGCCTTCATGGAGATTCGAACCCGTGGTGGCAAACGACACGCCGGCCGAGCGCGCATGCCACTCGACAACCGTGCCTTCACGAACACCACATTTCAACCGTTTAAATGACCTGTTTGTAAGGGATAGTGACCTGATTGAAACGTGTCACAGAATAAACAAAGTTACAGTAAAAAAAAGGTCGCAGCAAACAAAAACAAAAAAGTCATGGAATTTAAAAAAAGTTATAGGTAAAAAATTTCACAAGAAGAAGTCAGAGTAAAGACAAAGGATTGGCAGTTGTTTTTTTTTGTTTCTTTTGCTCAAGTTTTTGCAATCCGAAATTCCCATCTTGACAAAACTCTGCACGTACAGCCACCATGATCCAGAATGAAATCTATGGAATCGTTTTCAATTTTACATAATGTACTGTTTAGGGCCTGGGACCCATAATGTTGTGGGTTTTTTTTATATGAATGTTAAGAATATAAATTATTATAAATATATATTTTAACTCTAGATACCAGATGAATAGACCTAAACCCCAAAATAGAAATTAGTACACCAAAATTTGATGACCATTATTACAATTCCGTCGAGTATGAAACTATATTCAATCCTTTGTTGACGGGGTCCCAAATCGATTTTTTTTTGGTCCATAAAATTTTACACTTATCGATGGCTCTCGCACATTTTGCACAAAAATTTCGTCATTTTGCAAAAAGAAATAAAAAATCAGGAGCGGTATCTCTGTAACTCAAATATGATCTTAAAGGTGGACCTGAGGAAGTCTTGAGGGACCGAATGAGTAATAATTAATTTCTACTTTTCACCCGCGGTTCCACTGACGAGCATTGCAGGATGGCCATCAAGCGATCAATTGAATCAGGTGTAGAAAACCTTTCATGTCTATTAACCTCGCCCTCTGACCTCACGCCTGTGAATCTTACCCTCTGACCTCAACCGATGTAGTTACCCTTTGACCTCACGCCTATTAATCCAACACACACTAGCCGTTGTTTAGGCGCATTAGCTGTATGGAACAATGAGGAAGAAAACATTCGCCCCCCCCCTTGTCCAAAGTTTACGTTAATGTTATTTATGGATGGAGGATGGGGTAAACAGCAACAAACCACGACATCAAACATCTAGCATTGTTTTCTCTCCCCCCCCCTTACCCTCTCTCTCTCTCTCTCTCTCTCCACGTGCTTAACAGGGGTTAAACAGTCCGGGCCGAGGACCAAATACGGCCCTTGTCAAAAAATAAATTTCGGTCAGCTTGAAAAAGAAAATAAACGTGGTGTTGGTGTACTTACATTTTTTAGACATTATTGACATCACACATTTTTAGACAGTATTGGCATCACACATTTTTAGACAGTATTGACATCACACATTTTCACACCAATTTTTTGGCTTAGTTATATCTAAACACTTTTGATTTATTTTAAAAGTCATAAGTATAAAATACACATCTTTTAAAACTTTTCCATTATTTATCATTTTTAATAATTTCATATGATGTAATAAGATAATAAGATATTTTTTAATCTCTATAGTCACTATAGCTTTTCCCTTTTGTTTTTTCCACACAAAATATTACTCTTTCAAGTAACAATTAAGAAAATGATATAATCTAGCAGCTTGTTATTTTTTGTTTATTATCTTAATCCGGCCCCTAACACACATAAACTTAATTGAATAAGTTTTTTTACAAACAAATTTTGACACCTTTGATATACAGTAAGGGGCCGTCCATAAAGTACGTCACACTATTTTTGACCATTTTTAACTCCCCCCTCCCCCTGTCACAAAATGTCAAAAATCTCGGAACAAAGTACGTCACACTTTCGAACAAAAATGTTTTTTTTTAATTAACAAAATAATGAAATTTTAATGTAAAACACCGTGACGTCACACATGGCCGGACCCCCTCCCCTGTCACAAAGTGTCACACTTTCTTACACCCCCTCCCCCCTCTGGAGCGTGACGTACTTTATGGACGGCCCCTAATTTCTAGCTACT
The DNA here is from genome assembly GCA_944989445.1 of Ampullaceana balthica. Lineage (NCBI taxonomy): Eukaryota > Metazoa > Mollusca > Gastropoda > Lymnaeidae > Ampullaceana > Ampullaceana balthica. The sequence goes on along the minus strand of CALYLW010000095.1, from coordinate 792,739 downwards.
GCGCGGTTTTCTTTTCACGGATTCACGACTTTTTTTTTACTTTTCATGCGGATTTTGAAATATAGTAGGGGTATTAGAAAAGGTGCCCCACTAAATGGAACGGCCGTCTGAAGATATGTTAAAATATTTTTTTTAAAACAGTCATTGGCTGCACAGTAAAAGTCACAATCATCTTCATCGTCCTCAGTTTTTTTACTGCACAGCATATTCATTACCATTATCACGTCATAAGTAGCTACATGTAGTTGGCTATACAGTAACTGTATACTTATCCATGTTAATGTCCCTACTTAGCGGAAATTCAGTTGTTGAGGCCGGGCTTGGAACTTATCTTCCGCGAAAAACGAGTTAGGGGAGTGGTGGGGTGGGGAGGTTGTAGAATTTGTTCTGAAAACGATGCAGCAAGTGAGAGCTGATGTCATCCGTTTCCTGTCACGTGATTCCTCGATCAAAACGAGACGTGACAACGAGGGCTTGTCTGAAGAGACGATAATATTTGCATCAATTACTGAACTTCCAACACATCCACGAATGCCGGGCTTAATATTTGTTGCGTTTAATTTCGCAGAATTGTTTGTTTTGTTTTTTTGTTGTTTTTTTACTTCTTACATCGATTAAAAAACCATTACATCTTCGTACAATAAAAATAAGAAATTTCTCTCTTTTCTTTTTCTAAAAATATTTACAAAGAAATTATTATGTTTCCCTGTTATTGTTTCAAAGCCTACGGATTAGTCAGGATCGGTCTTAGGCATGGGCAAGCCAGGCAGCCGCCTAGGGCCTCCGATTAGTGGGGGCCTCGCACAGGAATCATAGAAAATAAAATTATACATTTTTCTATTACATTTAGGGCCACTAAATTCTCTTCGCCCAGGGCCTCAAATTGCCTAAGGCCAGCCCTGGATAAGTCATTACTAGTTCACGTATTCAACTCTGCCATTTAACACACTACTCGCTACGAGATGACAATGTATATGTACATGTTTTTTTTACACCAGTATTGTCGTTGCTGCGTTAAAAAAACAATTAAAATTTCGGATTGATAGCTTTCAGCCTTTAATTATTTTTCTTAAATGAATATATTAACAATAGAAATATAAATATGTGTACAGTTCATTTGTTTTTATCACGTCTTCTTAATAGCACTACTAGTTGTACGATCGCATAATGGAAAAAGTAGATATTGATAAAACATTTGCATCTCTGTCACGTCTGCCTGTCATGTCTGTCCGTGACGCTACTAATTTTAGAAAGCAGCGCACCAAATTACTGCACCAAAAAAAGAACCCTTTTGGAACGGCCGCGTAAAATTGTTCAATAGGGAAATAAATGAATAAAAATAAAAAATAAATAAACTAAATGAAAGGTCTGTATTACGTTATTTTTTAATCTGATGTGTATTTATTTTGAAAACTTCCGTCAGTTTTGACGGGTGATACACTAGTTGATAAATAATTTGTCAAGTGTACGTCAGAAAGTCAATATAGGAGATAAACAACAAGAAGCTACAACAATAGTTAGCGCAGGGTGTTAGGGTTAAAGCTTGTAGTCAAGAAAAGAAAATTCAGATGGCCTCAATAAATACGGACCACTCGTAATAATAATAATAATGATAATAATAATAATGATAATAATAATAATAATAATAATAATAATAATAATAATAGAAATAATAGGGCTGGCACTGATTTTAAAAAATTTGTTCGATTATTCAGGAAAAATTTAATAGATTAATTTCGATTATTTATATTATTATAACGCATATGTAGATCCCGGCTCAATTGCGATAAATTATTTCGCGAAATCGGTTAAGTCTCGGTTAAGTCGCGGTAATTCCATGGATGCCAAATTTTGTGACGCAACACAGCTAATTCGTTCTGCTATGACTGCTATGCAAGAAATAAGGAAGAAAACCCTTTATGTATACGTATGCACGTCTAAATAAATAATAATAATAATACGAGGGAAAAGTATGCAAGTAACAAAAAACATAAATTATTGATAAATTGTGGAAAAAAATATATCATAAATATTTTCTTAAATTTTAATCGAATTTTAATCGATCAAATTAATTTTAATCGATTAAAATTTGTACCGATTAATCTATTGATTAATCGTTTATTTCCGCACCCCTAAGTAATAATAATGACAATAAGAATAATAATTTTTTTAAAATATTAGCATGGCTTAATTTGACAGTTTTATATTTCTGAACCAGTTTAGACTTGCATTTAAACTTCTGAACGTGTACAAGTCTATTTAAAGAATGAGACTATAAGATAGAGTGCTGGGATCCCAGACATCGGTGTATGTTAGCGCACGTTTTTGTCTTTTCAGTTTCTAACGATTTGACGTAAATAATATTATGCGAACCATGAAAGAGTCGGAACAAACAATATGGAACTAAATTTTTAAAAATTGTATTAAAAAAAATTTAAAAATTCAGATTTCTTATAAAAAAACACTTTGCGATAAAGTAAATTACATATTTATACGCTGTGTTCAGTTGCTAAATACGGATCTCATCATTTTTATTTTACATAATATTGGCCTTCTAGAGATTTTTTTATTTGTTAAAAAGAAGTTTTTAAAAATGAAGATTGCTCGATTTGTCAAATGTAATTGTGTTCCGTGCTAACGAATAGCCAGACTCGTATTAAAAATTCAAAAACTGTTGATCCGACTATAAAGCTTACTAGATCGAATCTGTTTCGTACATTATATCTAACTATATGTGTATTAAATTCTTCGAAACTTTAAGAAACTGTTATTTTCTCCTTAATTATATTTGTAAAAATCTAGTAAATTAATAAAGTAAATAATCTACACATTTACAATATATTTTTAACATTTAAAAAGAAAATTCAAAAGGTGATTAATTGTGTTAACTTCCACTACTATAGTACAATTCTTATGGGTGATGAGAACTACGCTGGATGAGGCACGTCGAGCCAGACCATTGGCTTCCAAAGAGGCTCAAGTATGTTGAGCTTTCAGGTGGACAGAGAGCCTGCGGAGGTCTAATGGAGCGCTGCAAGGATACGCCCAAGATCGTCATGAACGCTTACGGCAAAGAGCATGACTCCTGGGAGGCAGCATCCAGCGACCGAGCCTCCTGGCGCCTAGTTATACGGAACGGCGTGGCAATCTGTGAAAAGACAGCAGGCTTGCAAGTCCAGAAGACAGGCCAGGAAAGATCGTGCTCGTAACCCCCCAACAGACCCCCCGGCCATCTCTTGTCCGACCCTTGGACTAGGATTGGTCTCACGTGCCACTGAAGGACACACCAGGCTGCCGCAGCCCAGAGCTAATACGAGAAAGGTCCTCGTCGATCACGACGAACAACACACAAACTTCTTAAACTTATTACAATAGTATAAAGACGTCATTTCCAGCTGTGTGATTTTATTTACTTCAATAGAATGGGATTAGTATTAGTTTGTCATCTCCTATAATTAATGGCCTATATTATGGTAATGTCTGTCTTCAATCTCTCCCAGTTCAACCAGGTTCAACCGATGCCATGTAAATCTCCCTTCAAGCGTTATGATATTTTTATATCCAAATTTAAACATACTGGAAATGTCCCCAAACCGCTTCCTTTTCGTTAACATCCAGTCTTGTTTCAGAGAGTGGTTAATCTCTCTGGGCTAACGGCCAAGCGCCATGTGACCTCACGGGTAGCTTTTATTTTTATCACCACACACAGCAGACAGACACAGCGAGGGCTTAAATTGGCCGTTTTGGCACCTGCTTAGACAGACAGAATGTCTGGTGGCGAACGGGGACTCGGGGTTTGGAGGGGGGGGGGCAGGAGAGGCGTATTTTCTTCCCCTCCAAATCTTTGTCAATCTCATCGTGATTAGATCACAGCTTTACTCAACCGTGTCATTGCTCTGCGTTCGCTTTCCCTACAGCTCGAGTCGTCTTGCTTAAACCAGAAGATAAGCACATTTTGGAATTGGCCGTGTAACCGATTTTTCATTTTATATATATTTTCTTAATGAAATAAACTGGCGTAGGCGTAGGACAGGGAGCGGTCCGCCCCGTGTGGCGCTTCTTCTGAACAAGACGTGACATTTTCAGCCAACAGTAAAGGATTTTTTTTCTTTCCCTGTAATGGGTTGCAAATTTCTTGTCGGTCTCGTGTGGCTCGTACCCTATTTAATGCTAATTCTCATAATTTTAAGTTTTAAGAATATTGATACTTCACTAAATGCATCCCAAAAACTGCATCTCGCCAGTACTCGTCACCATTCGGTCGTGATTTTACCGTTCTAGACGGGAAATAATAAATAGGTGTAAAAACAAAGTTTTTGACTATAAATCCTTTATATATGAGACATAACTAAAAGTAGTGATTATGTTTAAACGCGACATTTACAGACTGAAACAGAATTATCTCCCCTGGTTTTAAAACCGGGCGCAGGGACGGTAGGGGGTGTGAACATCGACGGTCGGCGTCAACGCGTGAACTGAACTGGCACGTGAAAGAATTATAAACAAATAGTCGGTTCGGATGTCCGATTAAACTTACAAAGCACGTTAATATAAGGGATTTAAATTAAAAAAAAACCATTTCTAAAATAATTGTAAAAAAGTAGGACTTCGCTTAGGTTCGGTATTTCATCAGCCGACTGTATGATTGACGCAGTTGAAATGAATCCATCTACATTTTATGCTCTGGTCCCCAAACTTTAATCTAAACGCAGAAGCACGGCCTGGTTATCTCCAACAGTTTGAAGGCACACCACAGCTATATAAAAACTAAATTAGTAATTTAATTTTTAAAAAATGATTTTTTTTAAAGGCAAGGAATGTAAGACTACATTTTTTCATATTACCCTTCTGAAATTTGTGAAAAGTTATATCATTCAGCTAGGCTAATTGACTGCCCATTTCAGATTTTTAAAAAATAATAATTTGTCCGATTAGGCTAATGCAGGGGTCGGGAAACCATGGCTCGCGAGCCAGATGTGGCTCTATTGATGGCTGCATCTGGCTCTCAGACTAATGTTCGATAATTTAAAAAAAAACACAACGTATATTCAGACTCCTTTTGATCTACATTCTACATATTAATTGCATATAAAAAAACAGCGTAACAATGTTATTAAAAAGAATTCAGAGACATAATTATTGTACTTTTGGTGTTGAAATTACACAAAATGCACACATTTACTTGAATTTTTAGTTTTAAACATAATGTATGGCTCTAACAGAATTACTTTTCAAAATATGTGGTGTTTATGTGGCCCATTATATGAAGCCGTCAAGTAAGTGTTTTTAGCCGATGTCTTCCTCGTTTATATCAACAATGTTGGGCTCTATCTTTGTCCTATTCATAAGGTGTGCTCCACCCCATCTGAAATGCAATTTACGGGGAACAGACAACCCCGTATAGCGGCTCACGCAGGTGATTAGCGGTATTTGAGACTCGCTGCCTCAAAGACATTGCAGAGACTATCACTATGGTGCCAAATACGTGTTCAATGATCATGATTTCTTTTTAACAAATTCAAAACAATATTGATAACCTTTAATCCTGAATGATTTGTGGTCATAATCGAAGCTGGATAATATTGTACGAAACTAGAAAAGAATAATATTTTTTTCCACGATGCTATTCCTTGTTATAATTAGTTGGACAATTTGCAAATACTGGGTGTAATAAATATTAGACGGGTTTGAATGCATAAATAGTTGTCATAGCAAACATTAATTCATAAAATAAATCTCTACGTCATATCTAATACGAAACGAAAGACACCAAACAATAAGAAAAAACATGTCCACGGAATGCGTTGGAAGACAGCAGGGAATTGTTGAGGGGAAATAATTGTTTGGAACTCCCACCAGTGGCGTAGCTGGGTAGGGGCAGGGGTCCAAATTTGAAACTCCACTTGAGGGGGCCCCCAAAGGCATGTCTGAATTTATTTAACATTAAATATTACGACACCGCAATGTATGCAGGGCCACCCCCCCCAGAGGGGCCAAGCCCTCGGGGCCCCCAAATCCCTACAAATCCCTAGCTACGCCACTGACTACCACGTCTCACCCTGCTGCCAAATGTTTTCTCTAGTCCATTAAACACGGCCACCAAAACACAATGTGTCCACACCGGCGCCCAATGGGGAAAAAAATATTAAAACGTAAACAGAAATTTGTTGAGCGAACGAAGTGTTCACTGATTTCTTGCACGGACCTGTTGCCGATATTCTCCTCCTCCGTCCCCCCTCCCACACACACACGCAGGCAAAAATAAATCGATAGCCCTTGTTTTCAATTCTCGTTTCTTTCTCGGGGTCTCACAGCCCACAACGCCAGGCGTTTCATGTCCGCGTGAAAAAAAAATTGGACACTGAAAAACGTAAGGTTGCTTGGGAAACATTCTTTGCTGTCATTTGTTATTATGTTTAGCCAATGGATCTCAGGCGAAATATTCTATACTAGAACACACAGAACTGTCATCCGTATCTAAGGGGAAATTTTTAAAAAAACATCTGCATCAAAGAAGTAAAGTTTGAAATTCGAAAATAATGTTTGCTTCAATAAATTGTCATTTAAACCACCCCCCCCCTTTTTTTTTCCTTCTTATTTTCATCCCACCACTCTTGCAAACTGTGATTTTTCGACCCCAGTGAGGGTTATTCGTCATGCTCATTTGCACATGGTCGTTTAGGAGAAATATATATGTAGAAGATTCTATATCCATCATTCAGTTGGCTGAATGGGAAAATTTATGACACGCAAATTCTTTATTTGAGCATTATGTCTGTCCGCATTTCACGCGTCCATATTTTTTTCCTTTCTAAAAATACCACCCTTCCCCCAAATGTAATGTTTTCCATCTTTTTTTATCATTGATCTCAATTTTAAGAACAAAGTGACGATCGACCTCAATAACGCATGAAAAAAAATTAATAGATAAAGCAGTTAAAAATATAAAGATTTTAAAACATATTTTTAAAAAGTGATGTTTTAATAAACATGTAATTTCAAATGCTTTTTAAATTTTTAACATATTTTTTATTTACTGTTTTAGACAGGGCCCCACGTCAAACTCGTTGGAAGTAAGGGTTCGCTTATCTTTGTTTTCTACGTTTATAAACAAGTACGGTAACAAAAAATTCGTGACCCGTCAAAACGGCTCCAACCAAACGGCCCCGACATAACGGCCCGGTCATAACGGCCCGGTCAAAACGCCCCCCGGTCAAAACGGTCCCTGGTCAAAACTGCCCCAGTCAAATCATTTTGACAAAGGCCAGTTTGTCGGTTAACCCAAAAAATGCATTAGTATTGTGGAGAAGTTTATAATTTTTAAATCCCTTATATTAACTTCGCGGCCGTCTCTGTCTGTCGTCATCTCATGGGCGGGCTGGCGGAAAAACAAAAGTCGAAAATGACCCACTTCCCGTGATCCGATCGAGCTGAAATTTGGCACACGGACCCGTCTACCTAACAATGCATCGTATCAAAATTTCAGATCGATCGAACGTACCGTAATTAAATTAATGCATTTTTAGTTTATCCTTATATGAGGTATGTAATTCAAATTCACGGTTTGTTATTGTTTTTTTCCACGTGAGTTTGAGTTGACGCTTAGACGTCGACCGTCGTGCCGACACCCCGTCACGACCCATCCCCCGTTAAAAGACAGGGGACATCACTCGGTGTCAGTCCGTAAATATTTGTGGCGTTGAAAATAATCAATACTTTTAGTTATGACTCAAATATAAGGGATTTATAGTCAGAAAACTTTGTTTTTACGGGTTTGTTTTATTAAATCCCTTATATTAACTTCGCGGCCGTCTCTGTCTGTCTGTCTGTCGTCATCTCATCATCTCATGGGGGCGGGCGGGCGGAAAAACAAAAGTCGAAAATGACCCACTTCCCGTGATTCGATCGAGCTGAAATTTGGCACACTGACCCGTCTGACCTAACAATGCATCGTATCAAAATTTCAGATCGATCGAACGTACCGTAATTAAATTAATGCATTTTTAGTTTATCCTTATATGAGGTATGTAATTCAAATTCACGGTTTGTTATTGTTTTTTTCCCACGTGAAAGTTTGAGTTGACGCATTGAGGCGACCCATCGAAGCGACGGGGTGCTTTTGTTTACATTTTACGTGTCACTCTGAGCTCGGTCAAGCGAATCGGTGACCAGACTTTTCCCCTCTCCCCCTCCCACCCACCCCTCCCCCCTAGGGTTATGAAGCAAACTTGAGTTAAGACAGATTCAGTCTGTAAATGTTTGAAAATAATCAATACTGTTAGTTATGTCTCATATATAAGGGATTTATAGTCAAAAACTTTGTTTTTACGGGTTTGTTTTATTACTAGTCTTATATTAGCTTGCTTTGTAAGTTTAATCGGAACCGTCCGTCCAACTATTTGTTTATAATTTTTTCACGTGCCCAGTTCACGCGTTGACGCCGACCGTCACTGTTCACACCCCCTACCGTCCCTGCGCCCAGGGGAGATAAAAACCAGGGGAGATAATTCTGTTTCAGTCTGTAAATGTCGCGTTTGAACATAATCACTACTTTTAGTTATGTCTCATATATAAGGGATTTATAGTCAAAATGTAAGCTGGCTTTGCACTTACTGTAAAATGCGTAGACTAAAAAGTAGAAAATTAGTGCATTTTTAATATAAGACTAGTTTTTAAAAAGTGTTTTTAAGGTTAATTATTAAAAAATCAAATAAATAAATCAACATCTGACTTGCTTGACTCCATCCCTGGCATTTTGCATTTGGTAATGTTAGCATCGAGCTGCAGCTAATCAAGTCACAAATGTCCTACCACCAGGCTGGTGTCACCAGCTCCCCCCCCCCACCCAAGGATTTCAGTTAGTGTTCATGTACAGAAATTGCTAACATTGTTATTATTTCTGGGAGCAGGGTGCCAAATATTATATATGTATTTTTTAAATGATCTGACTTCCTTCTACGACCCTGAGTCACAGATTCGTCATTGCATGAACGTCTTACAGTGCCGCTATGTCATTATGTTAGCGCTGCAGCCACTTCTTTTTATATCAAGAAAATAAGCTTCCCCCCCCCCACCAAAACTAATCTGTGTGTTCGCCCAAATCCTGGTGAAAAGTTATTGTTCTAATGTATTACAGGACATGCACGCCAAATAGAGTTTAGAGTTAGAGTATTGACTTCATGGCCACGCAGCATGAAAATCATTGTACTTATAGTATAGTAATCCTACTATTTAGTATGGCATTCACGGTATTTAGTGGGGTAATCACGGGATTTAAGCTTTGGAATAATCATGGTATTTAGTATGGTACTGAACGTATTTAGTATGGTATCAAAATTTAGTATAATGTCACAGAGTTCAGTATGGTAATCATTGTATGTAGTTTTGTAATTGCGGTATTTATCATGATACCCACAGTCTCCAGAATTGAAATCATTGCATTTAGCATGGGTATATACAGCGCCGTCTTTACACTAGTTTGGGGCCCCGGGCAAAGAAATAGTGTTGGGCCCCTCCCCTTTCAGGAATAAAACGAGAACGAGGCTACGCCTAATAGGCATGAATAGCGTCGAGCTCCTGTTTAATTGTGAATTTCTTAAGTATTGGACTGTTTTGTTATTGTTATTTCTGGATCAGGATGTTCTTTATGGGTAATTTTTCTGTTAGTTATGATATGAAAGTTAATTTAATACTTATAGGTATGTTATTTCTTTCATGTAAAGCGCTGTGAGCTCAGTTCCTTACTGGGATACAGCGCTATATAAATAATCAATTTATTATTATTATTATTAAAAATAAATATACATAATATATATAAATAAACGTATTCCCATGGGCCCCTATGCTCGTGGGCCCCCGGGCAAATGCCCAATTAGCCTATGCGTTAAGACGGCCCTGGTTATATATCTGAACTGATAACCAAGCATGGTGAGCGTTGTCTTCAGTTTAGCAGGTCTGTGTATCTACGCCAAGACAAGTGCTATTGGCGTTCTGATGTTAGTTATATAAAAATTAAATATGTATAGAGAGATATATTACATACATTAACTACAAGTCGGTGATCACGATCTCCCAAACAAAGGTCATTTAAACACCTCACGCTGTTTCTCCGAGTCCTACCAAGCCTCTTGCCTCTATAGCAGATTTTGTAACCTTCGCTCCTCCAGGATGAAACCACGTGTATACCTTACGTCTGCTCACGCGCAGGTTCTCCTAAGTCGAGATATAAATAATAAAAAAAAATTCCCGCCATATTCTTTTCTGGTGTAGAAGTCCCACCTCAACTCCCCCCCCTCCCCGCCAAACTTCCGCCCACCTCTCCCCTTACTCTAGATGCCATGTGGTAAAGACGAGTCATTCAACTTCCTGTTGCAACCATAGCCGTTCGTTCAAGGAAACTTAATGCTGTTTTCACATTTCAAATCTCTATCATGCCGAACCCCCTTTCCCCCTTTTCTCCCTTACCAAAACCACTCTACTAAACGGATATTTTCCTATATTAGATTTCTGATACAATATTTTGGCACGCTTTGATACCCAATGAGCAGTTATTTCATGGTAAGATAAAATCAAAGTCTATTATTGATCCCAATAATTGAACATGTTCAGTTGCGGAGACGGAAAGGGTGACGAAAAAGATTCCCCACGGGAGGCGCCTTTCAAATTTTCAAATTAAAAAAAACTATTGTTTTTAGAGTGGCATGGATTTACAGCGAACAGAATTTTTTTTTCAAAGTTGTGTGCAAATAGGCCCAAAGGGAATTGAACAAAAAAAAAGAGGGGGGGGTCTAAATTCTTGATTCATCCCAGCAGCCCTTAAACTACCTACGCCACTGGACATATGTTTCTTTAATTTTGACATTATGAATATTTTCCAGCCTTACGAATAAACACCCTGATTACTATAACAGTTTTGTTAGGATTAAGACAATTTAAATCCATGACGTGTTAACGTATTCCCCAAGTTTTAAAACCGGCTATCGTGAGGTGAGGCAATATTAAGGTCCTTTCAAAAGAAATTCACATCAACTTATAGTCTCGTGAGTTTTCACGACTTTCGACTCTGACCCCAACCAAAGCCCGGTGCTACGTCACGTGTCGAGGGTCATTAAAGTTTTGTTTTAAAGGTATATAAGCCTACCGGACTAAGAATTGATGGGGCCCTAAGCTATTTGAGATATGAGGATCCTTTTAAAGTCCAAATATTCTATGTCAGTGCAAAATTTTAAAAAAATTCCGCAAGAAGACGGGGGACCCTAAACTATAGCTTGTTTAACACATAGGTAAATCCAGCACTTGGGGGGGGGGCAACGACAACGCTCCAGTAAATCTGCTCCAGACGTTTTTTATTGATGCAAGGAATAGGAGACATAACGTTTGTTCCAGCATTGATTGAGAATCTCCCGTTAATCACTTTATTTTCAAGCTTTCCTCGGATGGCTTCGTCATTGGAAAAGGTCACTGCAAATGTCTCAGATAAGCGGAATTAATGGCTGCTAACTTCGCACTTCGAGATTGTTTTTTGGGTATTTTTTGCTCTCGCAATAACATCACGATAGTAACATTCAATCACACTCAACTGACATTGAATGCTTGCGATGCTCAAAGGGCAACGGTAACTAACTTACACTTACAATCACTAGTATGCATCTCTCATTGTTTGAACACTTCGAAGTTTCCGACTAGAGAAGTGATGGCGAACCTACGGCACGCGTGCCACAGTCGGCACGCAGAGGCTCATCAGCCTGCACGCGACTAAAATATTACTTCATTAATCAAACCAGCTAAGTCAAATCCCCATTTTCGGGTTTCATTGGCGTTTTGGCACGTTGTTATAAATTAAGTGGGTTTTGGTTAAATTTTGCGCATGCGGCCCCAAAAGGGTTCGCCATCACTGGTCTAGAGCCTTAAAATACTTTATATATCATCAACATACATAATTTGCAATGTATGTCACGTCACGTCTGACTGTCCGTGACGCTACTAATTTTTATAAAGCAGCGCACCAAATTACTGCACCAAAAATAACTATTTTCGAACGTTACACATAAAATTGTGCAATATAAAAATTAATTAATTAATTAAATAAAAATAAATTAAATAAATAAAAGGTCTGTATTACATTACTTTTTATTCTGATGTGTATTTTTAAAAAATAAATAGATTTCAGCTGAAATGTATTTATCCTGAAAACTTCCGTCATCTCCGACCGAATTGGGATTATTGACTTACCTTGCGTTACAGGTAAGAAACTACCTGTGATGGGGGGAGGACGTATGAGAAGTTATAGAAGTAAAGAAAATAATGACCTAAATTCAAGGCAACCACTAATAACCATCCCATGTGGTCTAGTGGTTAGGATTCCTGGCTTTCACCCAGGCGGCCCGGGTTCGATTCCCGGCATGGGAATTTTTTTTTCCCCCATTTAATATTGAAATTGTACACGGCTTTTAAAAGTTTTCTAACGAGTTACTGAAATAAGTTAAATAAAGTAAATAATTTTTCCCCCTAAAATTTGAAGGAAACCAACTAACCACAAATTTATGTGGATTGAAAAGAGAAGAAACGAATTTCAAATCCAAACCATGCAGCAGCAAACCCCCACTTCATATGTGTTGTGGTGGCGGTGACCAATGTTCCCTATAAGCTGCGCGGCTGTGAAGTTATCTGACCGACGCCGCGCAGTAGTTTCGGATTACCGCGCAGTAAATTTTGTAAAATATTGCAACAAAAAAAAATGGGTGGTTTGCAACTTTGCACACGAGTTTTTTGTTTAACTTAGCACATGGACCAAAAAACCTTAGAGGGAACATTGGTGGTGACATGTTAGACTCCTCCAATGTTGCTGATGTTAAGTTAGTTATACAGAAGTTAGAATCAGTGCAACTTTGAAAAAGATGCGCAAGCTCAGCCTAATGTGTAGATCAAGAAAGGGGGGGGGGAGAGACTGGAGGAAAAAGTCGAATTCTGGTAAACGCACAAAGAATTTCCTTGTCGACATCACTTTTTTTTTCTTTGGGAATAATAAGGAATAATAATTTTCAGACCCCACTTGAATCAAATTTTTTTCATCTTTGTTACCACCTGTAATAGTGAACTAATTTTCCACCACTACCGGCTCCATTTGTTTTCAATACATAAAACTAGGGCTGGTACTGATTTTTAAAAAATGTGTTCGATTTATCGGGAAAAAGCTGCATAAGATTAATCGATTAATTTTGATTAATTATATTTTTTAACGCATATAAAGATCTTGTTAAGATGCGATTCATTATTTCGCGAAATCGGTTAAGTTACGGTGATTCCATGACTCCCAAATGTTGTGACGTAACACAGCAAATTCGTTCTGCTATGCAAGAAATAAGGAATAAAAAACCTTTTTGTTTACGTGTACACGTCTATATAAATAATAATAATAATACGAGGGAAAAGTATGTAAGTAACAAAAAATATAAATTATTAAAAAATTGGACAAAACATATTACAAATATTTTCTTAAAAATTATTCGAATTTTAATCGATCAAATTTATTATAATCAATTAATTTTTTTAAACGATTAATTAATTAATTAATTGTATATTTCCGCTGCCCAACATAAAACCCTCGTATCTACTAATGGTTTGTTACATTGCAATTGCAGCCCGCCAGAGAAGCAGCAAATCTTTCAAATATACCTCAATGGCCCGCGTCCCAAACACACAAATGTAACCCAACCCCCACTCAAACACGTTTTTAGTAGTTCTTTAAAAAAGACAATCTACCGACACATTTGTTGTTTTCTCGAGTACATTTTTCAGATTTCCCATCATACAATCTGACTTTGACTACCCAATATCGCCACTAACCGGTGACTATTTAAAAATGCTTTTATTCATTATTATTTTTTTAAAACCTTTTGTCTACAATAGTTAGCAAACTGTCTCCGTTTAGCCATACGAGTTTATTCACGACTCGTAGGTGTGAACGCGTTGTGACCAACGCTTGTTGATTGAGCTATAATATCGCACGGGGGAAATCAAGTGAAAGATAAGTTGAAATGGAGATACCACAAACAAACATACTGTGGGGTAGCTAGACCCCACCGGACGACATCATCATCGGGGAAAAGGGGGGTGGGGGTGAGACCCCAAACTCAAAATTAAAAAAAAATTAAATAAACAATAACTCATTTCGGTCAACGTATGACATAGTTATTAATTCAAACGTGAGTTTCATTTAAAGTCTAAGGGTGATGCGTCATAGAAGACCACACGGATAGTTTTTGAAAAATTTCCTTTTAGACTATAACTTAAGGCTGATTGAAGTATTCTGTAAGTTTGCTAATGACGGAAATCTATGTATCTAAATTCTATCAAATTCAGCTTTCCGTTGATTCTAAATTTGATGTAGTCGGGGCGTTCTGATCTATACACATAATTGACCAGAACAAGAACAAGCCGTGTGCAAATAAGCATGATGAATGACCCTCGCTGGGGTCGACCAATCACAGTTTATGGTTGGCGAGCTAGGGTGGTGCAGGGTGGGGGAAGGGCAGGTATCAACAAACATAGTGTGAATGTCTCGAGACCAACAATGCGTCGGCGGTAACCCCCCCTCGACGTTCACTCTGGTTGTTTTGCATTTCTTCGTGCTGTTGTTTGTGTCCATTCCTTCCCCCCTTTATTTGCCATATCTATGAGCAAGTCTGCGGCGTGTGTTACGCCGAGGGTCGTATCTAGTTATTAATAAACGAATCAAATCACTAAAAGACATTTATGATAACCTTATACCTACGTAGAAATTTAATGAATAAATATTTTACCAGATGTAATATCTTTCAATAATTATTTAAATTTTTTTAAAAATATATCTTTAAAAAAGCCTTTGAAACCTAATTTACCGACACCAAGAAAGGCTACGCTAAGAAGTAAAAAATTACGCCAAATCATCACCAGATTGCTCACTAACATTTCAGCGCATTTGTGATTAATTGAACTCTTGATTTTACTTAACTAAACAATGTTTCTGTAAATTGATATCATATGTCGAGAAAGTACTGAGGTCTTAACCTGGTTAATTCACTCTTTATTCAGAAACTAGGTTGTGCTGCGGCGCCCACTTTTTTAGGGCGCCTAAGGTGCCCACCTTTTTCATAAGCCCAACTAACTTGTCCTTGTTTGATAAATACGAAATATTAAACTTTCTGAAATGTTCACAAAGTATTTTATATATAGGGGTTGTAGGGCGCCTAAGGCGCCCACTTTGTTTTTTGTCAAAAGCCCAAGTAACTTATCCTTGTTTGATAAAAACGAAATATTAAACTTCCTGGAATGTACACAAAGTATTTAATAATTAACCATCATCAAATCCTCTTTTTACATTGTTCCATTTTCCAAAATAAAAATATGAGCTAAACAATGACGTCATATAATATTTTTTTTACAGCGCGTCTTTAATTTGTAGTTAATTTGCACACCTTTTGATGCACACCTTGTATTTAAAATATAAGATCAATCAATGACGTCATATAATATTTTTGTACAGTGCTAATCACCACACGATTTTTTAAACTGCTATAGACTGTTGTACTATGTACCTCTGCGTTCCACATCCAGTTGAGTGACTTGGACTATTATATTATTTATTGTACTTGTACTGTTACTGATAATTTGCTGTTAATGAAACAAAATCAAAAGTATTCATTACTGGATTTGATGAAAGTAGAGGAGATTGAGAAAACAGAGAAGCACATATTTAGTTTTGAAAAGTGGAGAACATTGCAGGCAGGACTAATACTACAGAGAGCATGCAATTAATGCTAAAAGTTTTCCTTTTTGTAAGAAAGTAGGGAGTATTTTTGTACAGATTATTGGACATTAAAAAATTAAAAAATTCTGCGAAAAAAAATCTGGCACTTCCTGTCCAACACGAAAATAAATGTAGACTATTGATCAAGAGTTCAGTATTTAATGTTTTGATATTATAGTTCATAGGGAAATTTAATTTTCTAGAATCTCTTCCAATACTCTCGCAAAATTTTCTATATTTTTTTTACGACACGTCCTTTCTCTTTCGAAGAGACATTCCAAACTAAGTCTTATCAATCAATAATTACTTACGATCGACATCGGGATAGTCACTGGTTTCTTGTCTGGTTTTATAACCAATTGAAAGCGATATGGTGAAGGGCAAGGCTTTTGATCTTAATCAAGTATACAACAGGTTTTTAGCTTTAAACAAATTATCAAATAAAGAAAGTTTAATATAAAAAGATACAAATGAACGTTGTTACATTTCTGAAATATGTGAATTTTGTTGATCTTTAATTATTATTATTTTTTCTTGTAACGCAGTGGACTTATATTAACAAAGGAAATCCATCGTGGAAATCGGGATTTGTGGGGGAACGGGGGGGGGGTTTGGGTATGGGTGACACTATGAGTTTACCGCACATTTTGACACAAAACCTAGCAAGGATACTGCGAAATTATTATTTGTTAGATCCTTCATAGCTTTTCATAAAGACGTCTCCTGTCAATGCACTTGTACATAGAATGTTTAAGCGTATTACAATACTCGTGACCCGTCAAAACGGCCCCGACATAAAGGCTCGGGTCAAAACGGTTCCAGACAAATTGTTTACATTTTATAACACAAAATTTACATATATATATTTTGTGTGTGCTTTTATTTTTAACCTTTTGTCAACTTTTTCACCCTTAAAAAAGTGTTCAAATTGTAAAATTATTTGTGATGTTATTATATGACTAGGTTGCGCTGGGGTGCGGTGGCGCCTACGGCCCCCACTTTTTTCAAAAGCCCAACTAACTTATCCTTGTTTGATAAATACTTATAATTAAACTTCCTGAAATGTACACAAAGTATTTTTATAATAAGGGGTTGTAGGGTGCCTACGGCGCTCGCTGCAGCTTTAGGGCGCCTAAGGCACCCACTTTCTTTTGTCAAAAGCCCAAGTAACTTATCCTTGTTTGATAAATACGAAATTTTAAACTTGCTGAAATGTACACTAAGTATTTTATAATTATAAATCCTAAAATCCTATTTTTACATCTTTCCCTTTTTCCAATATTAAAATACTAGGTTGTGCTGCGGCGCCCACTTTTGTTTAGGGCGCCTACGGCGCCCACCTATTTTCAAAAGCACAACTAACTTGTCCTTGTATGATAAATATATACGTAATACTAAAATTCCTTAAATTTACACAAAGTATTTTATAATAGGGGTTGTAGGGCATATACGCGCCCACTTTTTTTTGGGGTCAAAAGCCCGAAGTAACTTATCCTTGTATGATAAATCCAAAATAATTCTGAAATTACTTAAAGTATTTATTTATTTATTTTTTTTACAGTGCTAATCACAACACGATTTTTTAACCAATTTTAGAAAGCAGCGCACCAAATTACTGCACCAAAAAATAACTCTTTGATTCAGTCAGCACTGTTTACAACACAAATGCTGACGTCAAAGGTTCGTGCGTTGTTTGGTTAATGTTAATCTGAAAACCAAAATGATTATGATTTTAAGTCCATATTTTCAATTAAAAAAAAATAGCTGCGGAGCCAACTTTTTTTAGGGCGCCTACGGTGCCCACCTTTTTCAAAGGCCCAAGTAACTTATCTTTGTATGATAAATACGAAATATTCCTGAAATGTACACACAAAGTATTTTATAATTAAAAATCCTCAAATCCTCTTTTTACATCATTCCCTTTTCCAAAATTAAAATATGAGCTAAAACAATGACGTCATATAATATCTTTTTACGGCGAGAAATTTTAAAAAGCAGCGCACCGAATTACTGTACCAAAAAATAACTCTTTTCAAACGTCCGCATGAAATTGTTTATTTTTTAAATCCTTTATATTAACTCGTGGTGTCTGCGGCCGACCGACCGACCTTGCTTGCTTGCTTGCTTGTCGCCAAAACTTTTGATCGATTTTTAACCCACTTGCTCGCAAGATAGCGAGCTGAAATTTTGCAGGCAGTTTTGTACCGATGATAAAAACAATGTATCAAAATTTCAGATCGATCGCATGTACCGTAATTAAATTATTGATTTTTTAGATTATTTTATTTATTCCTATGTATCATGCTATTTTTTGAGATAGAGCGTCGCGGTGCGTATTATATTGAACAACCTTTCTGTCGCGCAATAAGGTGCGTATTTTATTGACAGCTCTTTTTATAAACATATTCCTGATCGGTGCGCATTATATTAAACATGTTTTACGACACAACTGCAATTTTGTATTTCTGGATGGTCTGGCGCTGCGTATTATAATGAACATTCTTTTAGATTACTTCTCGTACATAAAGGATTTATAGTCAAAAACTTGGTTTTTTACGGGTTTTTCTTATTTATTAATAATATTGTGGAGGGTGTTTAATGTTAATCTGGAAACCAAAATGATTATGATTTTGCAGCAGAGTGATGTCCCTTAGCGTTAGGCGTGAGGCGGTCAGCGATAATTGAGCGTAAATATATATATATGATAATATAATATAAGCTAAAACAAGGACGTCATATAATATTTTTTTACGGAGAGTCTTTAATTTATAATCATTTGCGCGCCTTTTTGCGCGCCTTCCAATGCACACCTTGTATAAATATATAAGCTCAAAATGACGTCATAGCGTTACACATACATCCAGTGAGTGAGTGACTTGGGCTATTATATATTTTATATTTCTTCTCAACAAACAAACGTGACTTGTTACCATATCTAGTAACTGTTAATAAATTGTTTCTTGTGATGTTATTATTATTGTTTCTTGTGATGTTATTATTATTGTTTCTTGTGATGTTATTATTATTGTTTCTTGTGATGTTATTATTATTGTTTCTTGTGATGTTATTATTATTGTTTCTTGTGATGTTATTATTATTGTTTCTTGTGATGTTATTATTATTGTTTCTTGTGATGTTATTATTATTGTTTCTTGTGATGTTATTATTATTGTTTCTTGTGATGTTATTATCATTGTGTTTTTTGTGATGCTATTATTATTGTTACCTGTGAACTAAACCTGACACTGAATCGGCGATTAAATATGCAAAAATAATATTTGATTGTATTTTTGACTATTAGTCCATCTATTAGTCCAGTTCCGTTTTGACCGGGGCCGTTTTGTCGGTGAACCTACAATACTATCTCGCTTATTTTCGTAAATTATTAATTTTTTTAATTTCTTTTTTTTGGGGTGGTAAAGGGGCGGGTAAGCAATCCTACAGAGCCGACCTCAGCCATTTCGTCGCCTCCAGAAATTGTGAGTATCGGCATACCATAACTTAACTCCTATAGATTTTCAGGTTGGTTTTAATGTTTTTATCTAGAACATTAACAATAATAATTTAGAATCACATGATTGTATTTAAAGTTTTAATTCTAAATGGAAACAATTACATTATCAGCTGCTATTCTATTGAATCTTTAATCTACTCTACGAGCAAGTCTTCTTGATATTTCATTGGTACAAGTTACTGCTGACATCTGCACAATCCAGTCACTAGTTGATAGTTTGATAGAAAAGCTCATCAATGAAATGACCTTTTCCCGAGTTAATCGTGCGCTTATTTGTGTTTTTAATCAATAAAAGTCAAGAAAACGTCTTACCCAGATGCAGCTCCGACTGAGAAATTGTCCCTGATATTCCAAGACAAAACAAATTATTCGAAAAACATACGTACAATTTAAAAAAAATAATATGCCATATTGTTTCATTTGCTCAAAAGTCTTCTTAAATAGCATACAGAGTCTTCAATTATTTCACCATTGACTCTCTAATCTGAAATACATACCGGGTAATTTTTTTATTTTTTTTTAAAAATTAAGTTTAAACAAAAAATAAAACCCATTATATTAACTTCACCGTCTTGTCGTGGTCGGTCGGTAAGGCGTAAAAAAATAAAAATCGAAAATGACCCACTTCCCGTGATGCTAGCGAGCGGAAATATTTTGCACATAGACTTTTGTTACCCAACAATGCATTGTTTCAAAATTTCTGATTGATCGAATGTACTGTAATTAAATTAATGCATTTTTAGTTTATCTCTACGAATCTCTATGTAACCATGTCTAGCGTCTGCTATAGTTGACCTCCACGGGTCACTGGAGTTTAACTCCAGCCCTCGAAATGTCACAGGCGTGTGTCGCGTGGTGCGTGTTATCAACATACATAATTTGCAATGTATGTCACGTCCTGTCTGTATGTCCGTGACGCTACTAATAATAGAAAGTTGCGCACCAAATTACTGCACCAAAAATAACTCTTTTCGAACGTTCCTCATAAAATTGTGCAATATGAAAATAAATGAATAAAATATAAAATAAATAAAATAAAATAAAAGTTCTGTATTACATTACTTTTTATTCTGATGTGTATTTTTTCAAAATAAATAGATTTCAGGTAAAATGTATTTATTTTGAAAACTTCTGTCATTTTTGACGGGTAATACACTAGTACGAATCTAATCAATACTTTTAGTTATGTGTCATATATGAGGGATATAAAGTCAAAAACTTGGTTTTTACGGGTTGTTTAATTTAAATTTTAAAGTTTTCGATTGAAATTATTATCTAATTTTTGTTATATTTAAGGTATTAAAAATATCTCCACTTATTCAAAACGTTTGTCGCTCTATTTAATTTAACTATCTTTTTTAATTCTTCTATATTAAATTGCCTTTAAAATACCATTACAACAAAATCTATTGAAAAAGTAACAGAAATATTAAGTTTACAGTATTGACGTCATGATATCCATTTCCTTTTTGGTACGATGTCCGTCATCTATGTCTATGCGTTCCCATGGGTAACCCGTCAAAACGGCCCGTCAAAACGGCCCCGACAAAACGGCACCGACATAAAGGCCCCTGTCAAAACGACCACGGTCAAAACGGCCTCTTGTCAAAAGGGCCCCGGTCAAAACGGCCCAGACAAATTGTTTACATATTTTTACCAAAAAATTACTTTTTTTTTGTGTGTGTGCATTTTAAACTTTGTTCAACTTTTTCACCTTTTAAGAAGGTGGTCAAATTGTAAAATTATTTCTTGCTACGTTGTTATATAAATTTTTTCTCAACAAACAATTGTGACTTGGTACCATATACAGTAACTGTTTCTGGTGATGTTATTATTATTAATTCTTGTGAACTAAAACTGACACTGAAATCGCCTAGTAAAAATACTTATATAGCGCTATCCTTTATTTGGTAACCAGACAAAACAACAAAAGTAAATATGCCGAAAAAAAACATAATTATAAAAGCGACAATGCTGCAAAACGACAAGGTGACGACAAAACAACATGGTGGAAAAAACAACATGGTGACAAACCGACATGGTGTCAAAACGACAAAGTCTTCAACACCTCTGCCGTCTTTATGCCTTATATACAATAAAGTGTAATCAAAATGTTTTTAGGTATTGTGCATGCCTTTCGATATGAGAAACATGGTATTCGATTATCAGACTTGCCGTTTGATTACATTAAACTGTAATTACCACTTGAATTTTATGACCTATAGTTTTAATTATACACCATACCCATTACTTTACTCCATTCAAAAGTGTAATTAATTACCATTACAAATTACTCAACTTTTGACATTTAATAACAATCACTTTTTTTCGTACAACATTTTAATATTGGGAATATTTGGTAATGTGTTTCAATAACGTTAAACTTAAACATTCTTTTACTTAGACATGTTTCCTTCCACAGTGCAGTACGTGCACATTTTTTAGGACAAGCTTTTCGATTATATTATTATACAAGAAAGTCAGGGTAGTTCATTAAATGATTTACCGTATATCTGAATACTAGGGCTGCGGAAATTAACGATTAATTTCTCGATTAATCGTTACATTTTTTTAACGATTAATTTTTTTTAAACGATTAATCGACCCATCACTTATAAATGTACTGGAAGTCAAAAAGTAAAATATTTCGGCCGATAAAAAAAAATAATTTCCGGAAGATTACACGAACATTTTGGTTTTAAACTATTGACTGATGTGAATATTCAAAATTTTGATAAAGGTTAGTGTGTCCATTGTGAGAAATCGTTTGCCTACCATGCAATGTTCCCTCTAAGTCTAAGCTTCGTTGGTCCGTGTGCAAAGTTTTAAAAAACTCGTGCGCAAAAGTTGCACAACGTCCATTTTTGTGCATTATTTTACAAAATTTGCTGCGCGGTGATTCTAAACTCCTGCATGGCGCCGGTCAAATATCTGCGCAGCCCCGCTGCTTAAAGGGAACATTGCTACCATGGTAGCACTTACTTATTACACACACAGCATTACACACTTCACTTACATATCACCTGCAAACCAAACATCCACTACAGTCACTACAGTATCAGAAACTTCAGCTGAGACAATCTAAAACTATGTGAACGATTTTTCAGCTCAGCTGGTTATATTGCCAATTAGACCCGCTCATCACTTGAAACAAATAATGTCAACACACTTGTCTGCGTTGTTGGTTAATAGATGTCATTCATATAAAGAAAACATTCAAGTGGTATTTAGATTTTCGACAAGTACGTTTAATAAGTGTTACTTATGAAACCATACATTTCAATTTTTGGCTTCAATCGAAATTATCGATTAATTAATCGTTAATTTTTCAAAAGTTAACGATTAAATTTAAATTAATCGTTAACAGCCCTACTGAATACACAACTATATTTAGTAGCAGACATGTCTGTTTGCATGAGCAAGAATGTATGTACATACTGACACTGTACACGTGCATTATAATTTTCAGATTGCTCATTACTTGGAGACAAAATGTATGTCGTATTGGGTCAAAGTAATAAATGAGTATGCTGTATGCCTGTATACCATGGCACGATATTCATAAGGATGTGATCTGCTTTACAGTATTTTTACTTTACTAATAGCGGTAATTGTAAATAAAATGTGCAATAAAATACATAATTTGTTATTAATTATATAAAGTCTATCAGTTATGAAGCATAAGACTGTGATCTCAAAAGGTGTATTACTGTTCAATTTTACTGTACAGTCTACCCTAAAAGTATGCCTACCTAAATAAGGCGAATAGTTTTTTTAAAATTTCTTTAAGACTGTCGGCTATTAAATATAATGTACTGGTTAAAAAGAAAACATTAAAATCCGTCAAACGAAAACTTTATTGAAGTAAATGATTTTTGTTGGCTCAAAATTCTTCAATACATTGTTAGTAAGACTCGTGTTTTGCAAATTGGCCACTGTACGGAAATACTTCAATTTATCTTGCTCCTGTTGGTAA
The DNA here is from genome assembly GCA_944989445.1 of Ampullaceana balthica. Taxonomy (NCBI): domain Eukaryota; kingdom Metazoa; phylum Mollusca; class Gastropoda; family Lymnaeidae; genus Ampullaceana; species Ampullaceana balthica. The sequence continues at coordinate 769,462 of CALYLW010000095.1, read as the reverse complement.
CCTGGAACCACTGAAGCCACGTTTTCAAAAAAGTAGCAAATATATGCCTTCTTCTCCACTTCCGGGTCTGCAGCCTGTGCCTTCATCAGAGTAAGTTTGTGGCAGGCTCAATTCCATCGAATAAGAGCCGCACACCAGGATGACAGCAGTGAAAGAGAGAATTAAGTAAAATGTAAAACACCTCACAGTAGATATGTGTAGTGTGTGAACCCTCAGCTGCAGCCCCATATTGACTCTATACTGTGATAGGAAACTGTGGATCTCGACCTGCTGCACCTCAATACATGTTGAGAAGTATGTGATTACATCATTAATTGTACAGCTCCTCATCGGGGAGAGTTGTTGCAATACTATCAAAAACAGCTCTCACTTAATTGATCGGAACAAAGGTCAATGAAGCGATTCATTTGAGCTTCAAATGGACTTGAATATTAGCTTCATACTCGCCTTTCAATCCGTCAGTGTTAATTTTGCAGGTGAGACTCTGTCGCAGGTGATAGTAACATCCCGTGACTTCAACATAAGCAGAAGAAATACTGGCCTTCTCGAAGTCCACAAGAATTTTTCGAGGAGACAAATTTGGAAGGAGCTCCTTCACTTATTGGAACATTTTGTTGTATGTTCCCATGTTTTTTCTCTGCAAAGGACCAAAGGAAGTATACACAACGAGGGTAAGAATTTCCGACGCCAGCACTCCTTTAACAATTCCTCATCTCCAATAGCCAAAATTCTATCCTCATCATCATCGCCCGAATCAAGCAGTATATAAGTGGGCAGATTTTTTCGGGATTGAAAAATCGTGATTGCTTGGGTTTATCAAATGCTCACCTGGTCGGTGTCTAAGTAGAGTTCTCGTTAGTGACGACTGCCATGACATCACTGCTTACTCCAATCAAGGGTGAACCGATGACTTTCATTGCGGTTGATTCTTTATTCTTTATTTCCTCTTTCATTTTACTCTTTATGGTATTTGTTTGCTCTTTTCTTAAGGGAAGACCGGACGGGAATGATGTGGACTAGCTCCAATGACATTCTCACCAGATGTCGCCCACAATGTCTTGTAGTCAGTGGTATGATGATTCCGGCATCTCAGTGTTATGGCCCCTTTCTTATTTTATAAGAATTTTGTAGATTCAAATCCAAGGAAGGTCAGTATGCAGTTTCCTTTTTTTTGCTCTTGGAAAATTCCATCGTGACTAAGAAATTCAAAAATTAGCAAAATAATTCGAGTACAATAAATGATACATCGTTTTTGGCATAAGCATGATAGTTGGTGTGTAATGAGACAAATACTTGATATTAAACGCAATCATTGATGTAACCGAATAGTGGAAATGAAGCATACAATAATTATTTAACATTGAATAAAACACCGGTCGTAAGGACTATAGATTTTAGATTTTATTTTGTCAACTAATTTCAGTGATAAGGTAGATGTCTTAATTCTAAACGTCAAACTTTAAGTGAGCTGTAAACATGAACATCGTGTACATCCTAAGTACATCAGCCAATACCATAATAACTTACACTGCTGTCGCGGACTCCTCTCGTCTCTCTGTCCTCTTCTCTTTCTGTATATCTCTCTTGTCCTGCAAAATTCTCCCGTTATAGTGTAAGTCTCCTTCACAGTCTGTTCCCACTTGATAAACCCTCGACCTTAATTTCATCCTACTCATTCTTTTCTGTGGGTTTTCCGTACAAACTTAAGTATTAAATAACTCACTCCATTACCATGCACAGTCTCTCATTGTCTCTTAACTATTCCCTTGCTTGTTTTTTTTTCTCTGTGGGTCCGCTTACAGCCAACACAAGTAACTCGTTCAATTCAGGCCAGACACCCGACCGTGAATGACTGTCAACCTAAGTTGATGCATTACTTTGTAGACTTGCGTGTTTGCAAAACACAAGTTAAATGGTCGACCCGGAATTCCTTAATTGATGTTATGCTAATAGGGTCTAAAACCACCCAACAATGGTGTGGGGGAGGGAGGGGGAGGGGCTTAAGTGTCTAAGTCGAACAGGACTTTTTATATTGTACGTCATTGTAGATACTTGAACTTTTTAGACACAATTTTACTCTAAGTACCCATTGTTCTGGTGCACATCGCCACATAGAGCTGAGGTACTTAGCTCACAATTTTTTCCAATAGGCAATTTCACATACCCAAAGCTCTACGAGATGTGGAATATTTAATGGGGCAGATTTAAAAGTGGAGTTACACTATTTTCTGTGAGTTATACCATCATTGGGTGGGCACGATCAGTGGCGTAACAACAGCTTGGCATTGGGGCAGTTGCCAAGGGCGCCAGCCTGCGCCAGTTCAAAAGGACGCAGCTAAATCTCTAATTTTTAATTTAAATAAAGGGCGCCAAAAATAAATTAGCCAAGGGCGTCAAAAACCCAGTTGCGCCTCTGGGCACGATACAGGGTATTACATGCAGGGATGGTAATTATAATGATAATTATATTTAAATAACCCCATAAATTGGTAAGATAATTGAAGATTGATAATGAAAGTTGGTATTGCATAGGAAACTGCCCTAACACAGCACTTCACTGTTGAACACAAATTTGGAGCTTCAAGAGCTCATATGTCAAATTCAAGGTATTTCTCCTCACGACAAAGGTAGAATTGGGCCGACTACTCCGCTAACAAAGTAACAATATTGCCACCATCGCTGCGGACATAAAAGTTCTTCAATGTGGCCGGCGTTCGAGTTATAATGTTTAACATGTGAGTTAGCCGCTTATTTGGAAAACGCAAAGAATCTGTTGCATTTTCCTTTGCTGTCGATGAGAATTATATTAATTTAATGTTCTTTAAAAAGTTTAATTTTCTGCTTATTGAATGTTATCATGCAAGCTCGGGCCGCGACCTTACGTGCTTTAAATGTTTTGGCCGCTGAGCAATTGAGTCTATGTCCAAAGTGACCCAGGTTGAGTCTAACAACCTGGTATATGTGCATAGTGACCTAGGTTGAGTCTAACAACCTTGTCACATGTGATTAACATAATTTTGTGACGTAAGGTCACGTGAATGGTGGACGCGGGAAGAAAGTGTATGTGTGCGCCTCAAGATTTCCACGTTGTATTACCTCAAATGATATTTATGTGTACATAGTATATATATTAAAGTTGTTTTGGATAAACAAGCTCTTCAGTGAATTATTGTGCCCTAAGATTAATATTGTGACATTATAACAGTTACAAACCTGGTCTATGTCCAAAGTGACCCAGGTTGCCCCAGCGAGTCACACTCACAAGGACTTCAATAGGCTACAGTGATCTATCTACCCGTGGGGGCCGTCCATATAGTACGTCATGCTATTTTTGACCATTTTAAACTCCCCCCTCCCCCTGTCACAAACTGTCACAAATCTCGGAACACCCCCCCCCCTTAAAGTACGTCACACTTTCGAACAAAAATGTTTTTTTTAATTAACAAAATAATTAAAATTTAATATAAAATACCGTGACGTAACAAATGGCCGGACCCCCTTCACCCCTGTCACACTTTCTTACACCCCCTTCCCCCCTCAGGAGCGTGACATACTTTATGGACGGCCCCTTGTCGTTTTGTCACTTCATTTTTGTTTTTTTTTCTTCTTTTTTTTTCCTTTTCGTTTTGTCACCTTGTCGTTGTATCTCTTGTTGTTTTGAAACGTGTCGTTTTGTATTTTGTTGTTTTATCACGGAACCACCTTATTTAAATAGCTGTAATAACCTCGAGATATTCTTGCCGTAAAAAAAAACGACCGCTCAACCAATCTACCAATAGGATAATTAAAAACAATAATTTTGTTTGACTTTTAAAAATTATGCTCTATGTTCTTGTTTAATAAAACTAAGGCGTAACTCTGAATTCAAATTTATTAAAATACGATCAACTTAAAAACTATTGAAACAAAATCGATGTCTGCCACGATCAACATATCTTAATACGACATGAAGACAATCGTAATTAAACAATAAGCGATAAAGGCTTGGAATTATCTTTCAAAATTGTTCGATGACATTTAGCATAAAAAAAGCTTGAATTCCAGCTAAATATTGCGCGGGTGTATGCCATGCAGGAGCTCATTTCGCCACCACGTCAGTGCTGTGAAAATAATGCACCGGTCCACGGTGGATTGGAAAAATTCCTGCCGGTCCACCATACTAAAAAGTTCGAGAAGCACTGATCTAGAGGAACAATGAAATACGTATGTACTACGATGTGCTCTCTCGAAACACAAAAAATGTGATTGTGATGGTACGTAAAAATACGCACACACACACACACATATATATATACACACACTAACGCATGCGTGAAAATTCGCGCGCACGTACACGGATGCGCTCCAAGCATAACATAAAATCCACTCCCACCTAGCCCGCCCCCCCCTCTCTCCCAAACAATTCTCTCCCAGATTGAAACTCTATTTTAGTAAATGGCTGATTTCATAATGTCATTTACCTGTGGTGAATTTAGTTTCTATGTTTACCTTCATCTTAAGCAGGCTGCATATCTTTTGGTTTTTTTATCGCGAAAGTCTCTGTTTACAAACAATATTTAAATATGCTTTCATGTGTCGACAGATGACGCTACAAAAGCTCGACCATAGGGTTACATGAAACGGAGTTTGTGTCAGCAAATAATTTTATTTTTTTCCCCATTGACATTCTTATTGTTGGACAGCTTCTTTGAAACAGACAACTTGATCAATTTTTTATATATATATTTTTTTTTATATTTGTAGATTTGATATGGATTCGGACCCTCCTTTTATTGCAAGGTAAAACCCGGACACGCAATACGGATGAACACTTCCAACCCCTTTCCGGTGGGGCCTTAACATTCACGTCTCGGGTGTTGAGATTTGGTGACCATACCGTAGAGCAGAAACCATAAATTCCAGAAATCCCAACCGGTGGCTGATCGCTCAACAATGGAAGCCATTATTAAAGTCGAGCATCCCTCCCGCTCGGTGTCGCTACTGAGAGAATCTGACACAAGGGAGTTAATTAGGCTTTCGGGGTAATGATTCCGGCCGCACTTCGCGGAGTTCATTGGAGGAGGGGGGGGGGAAATAGAGAAGAAATCGCAAACTGAGGTGTGGCGATTAAATCGCAACGGCTCGTTGGCAACTCATAAATCTGGCCTGCCGTGGCCCGGGGGGGGGGCGATCACGTGATAGATTAGTCGACAGTCATCTGTGTCCTCCGAGGGAGATGCAAAGTTTGCGTTTCACTGCGGCTTAAAACCGCCTATAAAACTATGTTTCAAATTACAGCTTTTAGCATAGCATAATTGATGGCAATTTACGTGAAATTACGCGACACAATCGACTCGGTGGATCTCACTGAGTGGCTTACAGGCTATAAAGGGGAAGGTGTGCTGCAAATCTTGCAAAAACTACTAAATGGGTCAGCATTATTTAGTGTGCATATAGTTTTCATAATTTTTTTTCCTTTAACATTTTATTAATGTGTTCGATGTATTATCCTTCGCAATTTCACCACCTGTTAATCTCATCACTGGTTGATCCCATCCATACTTGTTGCACAAATTGTTATCCCTAACCCTAATACCAGATATGCTTCATCTAATTTTCGTTGAGTTAAATAGCCTCGGACTACCAGGGGCTGAAAATATCAGATTTACTTAATAAGCAAGAGCATCGAGAGCCAGTCAATGTTCCCTCTAACTCTAAGGTTCGTTGGTCCGTGTGCAAAATAGAAAAAATGTGTGCAAAGTTGCATAACATCCATTCTTTAGACAACAGCTTAAAGGGACCGTTGGAGCCAGTAGAAGATTTTTTATTTTCAAAATTGATAATTGGTTTATAGATGACAACTTGTCATTTACTAATAATGAAACTTTATTTAATAACAGGGGACGCTGGGGGAGGGTTGGAGATGGTTGAAAGGGATTGACTCCCTTTGTAAAATGCTTTTTAAAAAAACAAACAATTAAAATCAAGCACTAAATGTTTTGAAACTTGATTAATTGAACAATTGAATTTTCACAATAACAAAATATCAAAAAGTTGGTGTCAATCTTGATGAAAATGTCAATGAACAATTAGATCTATAGATCTATACGTGTTTTTAAAAGTATGTACACTCTTTGACACGTCTGTTTCTCTATCAAAACTAAACAGTGATAGCATTGTTTTGTGTTTTCCTTTTCCTGGACACGTATTACCATGGTAACTTTGCGGTGAGACGTTTTCATGATTGGTAAAATTCTTGTATAGTCTGGTGTGTTTTGTATAGTCTGGTGTGTTTTGTATAGTCTGGTGTGTTTTGTATAGTCTGGTGTGTTTTGTATAGTCTGGTGTGTTTTGTATAGTCTGGTGTGTTTTGTATAGTCTGGTGTGTTTTGTATAGTCTGGTGTGTTTTGTATAGTCTGGTGTGTTTTGTATAGTCTGGTGTGTTGTTGTTTTTTTTCTCCCAATAGCGTTAACATAAATATTTTTTAAAAAAATAAAATAATGGTGCAGTCGGTACAAAGCTGCATTTATAAACATTAGATCTATCTAGATTAGGCTAGATTTTCGGACATTATTTATAATTCGAAGATGTGTTTGCCTAGATTTTCTTTAAAAAAATTATAATCGGAAGACGATGTAGAATAGACTAGATTTACAGACAATTTCGCATTATTGATTATGACGGCTGCAGGGACATTGGGTCGGTTCATCTACTTCATTGGTTTTTAGACGTAACCAGTTTGTTTCATTTTCTTTTTTCTATTTATTTATTTCTTATTTTAAAAATGCCATTGAACTTTTGATTCAGCATTACTCCATTACTCCTTTGCAAAGTTGCATGAATAGAATGATTTGAATTCTTAAATTACATTCGGATTTATTTCCTGTTAAAAATTTTTTATCTACCGGGGTTCTGGTTGGTGTGGGAGGATAGTTTGTCCGAGAAGGAGGGGCGGGGGGGGGGCACTGCATTCACCTCCCCAAAAATAAACTTTTTTTTTCCCTGGGAGATTACATAATTGAATAATGGTCATAGCATGAAATATTCAACAACAAAAAACAACATATGGAAATAATAATAATAATAATAATTTGAAATTTAAAATCAAAGTAGTTTCATGTTTGTGTAACATGGTCTCGACAAACGTTGGAACATTTTTGTTTACCACTATTTTGTATTTTGCTTTTTGTAACAAATAATTAAAGGGAATGAAAACTGGATGTCACATGTGTATGTTTTAAATTTTAAATTATTTTTTTTAAAATGAGTTCAGCTTTCATTATCTATCCTCGCCCTCCGAAGGTGTCTTCTGAACTCACCCTCCAGCCTCGGACTTAAACATCAACCAGAGGCGTCGCCAGGTTATTTTTGTGGACAGCGTCTAAAATTAGAGCTCTCCCTCTTTAAAAATTTTTTATCACACGTGCTCACTTATTGTAATGAAACGTCGTGAGCCTCATTTTGAACCCTGCCACCCCCCCCCACACACACACACACAAACACACACTTCATTGTACCTCAGACCTCAACCCCCTCCCCCTCCTCGCTCTCTGCGTTACTGCAACGCTCTCTAGCCCCCACTCTTTCCTGACAGAAGCGGCGTGGATAATACGGGCGTTTCTGTTGCGTGTTATGTATCAGACGCATCATTGTTTGGGCTCATTACCTGGGAACAACGAGACAGAGTAACATTTGCCCCGCTGGTCCTTGTTCAACGTTACTGTTATTTAATGACATCGTGGGGGAAACAGTAACGAAACGAACGCATAACAAGGATCTAAAATTGTTTTTGATACCCGGAATTTTAGCCTCTGTGCCCTGTCACCGGGTCGCTAATCGGCTAATCTATGTCTCTCTGTGTGTAGGTGTGTGTGTGTGTGTTTATGTGTGTAAATGCATCTGTCAGTGTGTGTGTGAGCGTGCGTGTGTGTTTGAGTCTGGTGTTGAAAACGCTGACCCAAATATATTTAGATCGACAGTTCTGGGAGACTTCACACTGCATAATTTAGTTAGACGTTCAACGGAGCCTATTCCTCGTCTACAAACGACAGCAGCCCTGCTGTCAGCTGTCACAAAATGCAGACCGCCCCAACCCCACCCACCCCGTATCATCCTCCTCCGTTTGCTGTCAACGTCACCCCTACGAACTCAAAGTCTAATATATCACGCACGTCATTAGCTTTGCTCATGATACCCCCAACTCGGCGCGTGCAGCATTCTCCTCCGTGCTGATATCCGGGCAACATCTTGACTTTCTTTCTCTTTTGGTGGCTGGGGGAGTGGGGAGTCATTCACACCTACCCTCTAGTTTTTGTAGCGACCTCCTGTGCACTCGATACATCGCATCGCCTTGCGCATGACTGTAATGGTCACGTGCCAGTGACAAGCAGACGTGCATCGGTCGAGAATTTTATAGGAAATAAATTTCGATTGTACGGTTGAAAGTCGTTGGTAGTTTTTCATAATGTTAGAGATATTTTATATATTATCCTTTTAAAATGAGTTAATTTAAACAAAATGAAATAGTTGAGCTGGGATCTTAAGGAGTCAGCAAATAAAATCCTATGATACAGAGGCGTCACATGTGTTGCTGTCACCAAGTGCGGTAGCTCATGGTGTCACACCTCCACAGCTTACCCCATAGACCTCCTCCGAGTCCACCAGTGTAAATAAACGGGAACATACAGAATTTTAGATTTTTGTGTCACTACTTGTGATGGTGTCCCCCCGATGCGTTCCGCACCTCCCGCAACCCCCTTAGTGACGCCACTGGTTGTTATCACAAGATTTAAGAGACGTTTATTTGACATAAGAGTTTCATAATAAATAAATAGAGTTTTTATTATTGCGAACATTTCTCGACGTTAGTGTTCGCTTGCCCATAACTCGGTTTGAGTTAGTGGGGGGGGGGAGATTATAGATCGTATGTTTTAAACATTCACACTTTATTGTAGACCAGTGGTTCCCAAACTTTTTTGACCCACGGACCCCTTTTATAGTCAAAACTTCCCCACGGCCCCCCGAATGAAAAAACTACATAAATGCATAGTACAAAATTAAAACTCCAAAAAAGCAATATTTTAATGAAGAAGTATTTTTTGAAATTATAACTTTTGTTTAAAATAAAATTGAAAACAATTTATAACTTGGAAGAACTTGATGATATTTTAGGAGTGTATTTATGACCGACTCAATGTTTGTATCAACCGCAATATATAGTCGTTTTTTTATGATGAAGTTCATATCGGCACTGAATATTCGTTCTACCAAATAGGAAGACTGGAAAGCAGTCAACAACTTCTGTACAATAATCCATAATGCATGACATAGAATTGGGATCTGATTGTGTAACCAGTAACCAGAATTTGTGGTATCCTAGTTCAAACATTAGTATAAGTTCCTCATTTCAATAAGCTGCTCCTGTATTAGTATGAATTCATTTGTGTTTGGGATCTGAGTTCGTCCACACGCAAAAGGGTTCAACTGCCAGTCGGGAATATCCAAGTGAAGAATGTCTTCAAGTCTTGGTTTCAGGTCTGCATGAAGAGTCGTTAAGTTTTGACAGCAAGCTAGCAAATCCTAATCTCTATTTTGCACTTGCGAAAGTTTTGGAGATTGAGAACATTCTCCTGTTCCTAAAATACAAAATACACAAACAAATTTGTGCAATGAAAACCTTAAATTTAAGCTGTTCCTAAGTGTTGTTTTACTTTTACAGAAACATGTTTGCAACAAACTCAGATATTACGCTTTTAGTTTTGATTAAATTTAATTGTTTACCTTGTTTTTTCAAATTAGTTCCGTTTAAGTTGGCAGTTAAATAATTCATAAAGGATATGACATTTTTAAAGCTGATTGCGTCGCAAATCATTGTCTTCGTTTTCCATCAATTCCAACTGTGAATCAAAGAGAGCATACAATCGATTTACATATGTACTGGTTGATAACCAACGTGTGAATAATTCTGTGTGAATAAGTTAACGATTATAGTCTTCTTCATTTTCCAAACAATTTTGAGTAAATAATATCTCATTGATGGCATTCCCTTTGATTTTATTAACTGCTTTAATCACATAATCTAGTGATCCATGCAAACTTTCACTAAGATTTTTTGCGAATAAATGATGTCGCTGACACAATTTACTGAAAATATATTAGGTACAGTTTGTTTTAAGAATGCCAGAAAGTCAAGGGTAAAGTCAAGGGTATTGTCAAGGGTATTGTCAAGTGTATTGTCAAGGGTATTGTCAAGTGTATTGTCAAGGGTATTGTCAAGGGTATTGTCAAGGGTATTGCTTTAATGTCAAAAAATAATATTTTTAATTCAGCCAATAATGTTACACCCTTCGTATCTGTTTCCAAAAAATATTATTCATACTTCAAATATTCAACAAGACTGTATTGTTGGCATTGTTTCTTCAGCTCACTCAGTCCTGGATTTACGTATTTGCTAAACGAGCTAAAGCTTAGGGCCCCAACCTTCTTGGGGGCCCCCATTTTTTTCTTCATATTTTGCACTGACAAAATATCTCGACTTCATAAGGGCCCCCATATCTCAAAAAAGCTTAGGGCTCCATCAAGTCTAAATCCAGCCCTGGGCTCACTCATTCTCTTATGTGTTGTAACAAACCACTGTTAATAATTATTAACGTTTTCAATGGAATGCTACAGTAGTCCCCTATTGAAAAAAAACAAAACTATTTGATGATAGGATACAATGTAGATAAATATAACTTCCCGACACATCGAAAATTACACTACCTTGCAACCCTCGCAGATTCAAGATACAAATTTGTATTTTTCTGACCTACTTATAGGAATTCCGCATTTCTTGCTCACCGATCTTGTTGACCTTTTTAAAAAAACAAGTATTTTGATTGGTTATAGCTGTGGAAATTTAATTACCGTAGTTCTACTACATTTTCTAGGTTAAAAAAAAAGTATTGTACCCATGAATGATAGCACCTAAGATGGTATTTAATTAGTAGAAAAGGCATTTATATACTATTTTATTTATTGTTACTATTTTAATTTCCATAGTAATAAAAATTGATAACAGTTTTATTATCTTATATTAAACCTTACGCGGACCCCCTGACGTTATTCAGGGACCCCAAAATTAATTTTAATTTTCCACGGACCCCCTGAATGGTACCGCGGACCCCTGGGGGTCCGAATGGACCACTTTGGGAACCACAGTTGTAGACTGTCAGATTTAAGAAAGCAAAAGGCCGTGACGTAATCTGAGTATTTCAGAGCGATTACACTTACCAAGACATGAACAAAAATCCATTTCTGGCCAGAAATCAAGCGAAAAGTCAGAAAATGATTTTTTTGTTTGTTTGTTGTTGTTTTTTGTTTTTGTTTTTTTTATTTAAAATGTTGGTCTCGGCTGCAAAATAAAGCATCAAGCTATATAAAAACTTATCAGAAACGTGTATAAAACAGCAACAATTATATTTTAATAAGAAACAAAGAACAAAAAGCTCTTCCGGAAGAAAGAACCCGGTTCCCTTTATGCCGGTTTTTCTGCATAGTACTGGACCACTGCCCCTGACAATCAAGTGATGTTTTTTTAATTGGACTAAGTCGGTTTGTGTACAAGTTCGAGCCTAAATGAGAACCGTCAATTATTTATAGATCGAACTCATTTCGTTTAATAGTTCGATGATTTTTTAGCATCTATTAGTACAGTGTTTCTCAATTATTTTCTATCATGCCACCCCCCCCCCGGGAAGAAGAAAACATTTCGCGCCCCACTCGACAGTAAATAGTATCATTTGTCTATAAAATTGTTTTAAGTACACCATTTCGCGCCCCACCCCTTTAGGGAGTCTCGCTTCCCCCTGTTGGGCGAGCCCCACTATTTGAGAAACACTGTTATTAGAATATCATTTATTTTTTCATGACACCAATTTTAGCTAACTGTACACAATGAATATTAAAATTACTTCCTGGTAATTCAATGTCGTGCAAACTCCAAACTTTTCTTTATACACCTTGAGCCTCAGTCAAGCCTTTTAAATAATTAAACGTCTTTTAGCCTATTGAATTTGTAATCCTTGTTTTTACGTTGTTTACATTCAACTCGTAAAAACTCGGAGTCAAAGTCGATATTCCCTATATGTATAAGTCTAAGTTTCGTTTGTTCATGTGCAACAGAATAAACTCGTGTACAAATTATCAATTTTTTTTTCTGAACCAAATTTTACATCCTTAGAACACAAATGTTATTCTAATCAAAATTTGCTACTAGGTAACTCTGAACTGCTGCGCGGTGTATGCATGGGAGATAATGTTCTCACCATCCCCATCACTTCCGGTTTTTTTTTAAAAACAAGTCCCAGTTATTGATATTTCTATCTGAAGCACGATCACACAAATCCAGCTGTTTAAATTAATAAAGTTTTGTTTTATTCTATCAAATAAACATTTTTTAAATGCATAGAAAAGATCCATATCTACTCATTCCACTCTAGGGACTCCAAGATAGTTGTCGAAGGCTTGTCAAGGCCATCAGCCCAGCTCCACACCTCACACTGGTATTCGTGAAATGAATACGCTAATTAGACCACAGCTTGCGGAAGTGTGTAATATTGCCTTTAGGGTTAGAAATCATGCAGGCGTGCTGGAAAAAAAAAGACTCCGCAATGGACGCTCTAAGTCTAATCAAGGAAAATACCCGACTGCAAGAATCTGAAAAGACAATAAAGTTGAATTTTCTTTCCCTCTTAAATGCCGACACCGTGTCTTCCATTGAATCTCTTGTTTAATAATTAAAACGAAACTCTAAACACATGCCTGGTCAGTGCAGTGACATACCATAACTAATTCAATGCCTCTTTTGCCCACATCTTCTTAACCTATCTCAGGCTATACAACAATGATACAACAAAGGCTGGAACTCATTCAATTCATTGAATGCTTATTTCAATCCGTTATGTGATAACGACAATGCCCTGGCCCGCGGAAGAAGATATGTGTGAGACAGTGTGCGATCGAAATCATTATTTAATCTATGATTCATATAATGTATAAGGGGGAAAAAGTTGTGCGTTCTCAAAAACACACTGTTTCTATGTACTTATTTGAATCTTTTGTCGTGACGGTCTTTCAGTGACAGTGTATAAGCTAAGAAAGACTTCAACCATAAATTGTATAAACTAAAATATTTTTAAAAGCTTTGATAAAATACGTAATGAATGCACTATCATATTCTTTTAACATTCAAGATGCGCCTTATATACTGAAGATTATTGCGTCCTACTCTTATCCATAGTTTATGTCTTGTCTTGCAATTGTATTAGTTTTAAATCTTCCTTGGTATGTCTTATCACCAGCGATCAATCCTCCTGTTATATCTTTGTCTCTTTTTACCCTGTCTCTTATTGCTTTAAAGCTATGGCTAGAGAATAAAATAATTTTTAGCCACAGTTATACGACTAGCACACCAGAAGCTATGACTTAAACCCGAGTGCCTGCTAAATTCATGATAATAGTTTTAAAAATACCTGTAGCTATTGTCATGACAGATATTAATACGCTAAAAGGATTTAACATATTTTGAACATTTACTTGTAAAATGTGCTAGCCACACAATCCCTTGCTCGTTAGTGGTGGCTCAATGAAACTTGTGAACGCTACTTCACTTGCCCCATAAGCCGTCATGGTCTGAAAGGGGTTATTATTAGTTTGTAATAGATTTTTTTTAAACGAAAAACATTGAAATAACTTTCATAAATTTCAATAAAAGAAAAAAAGGCAAGTTAGATTTTGAAAAAATAATTTATACTATCGGGTAATAAAGAATGTAATAGGGCAGAACAATTTCATTAATTTATTAAATCATAAAAATAGATTTCCTTATGAATATGAAATGTGTTTTTAAATTAAATATTTGTTTTAAAAAAATATTAATCTGCACAGCTTTCCATTTTAAGAAATAATGTTACTAAAACTTTAAATACGTGAGGGACGTTGACCCCTTTGTAGACTGCGGATACTGGTCAGAATTCGGTTCAACCTCTATATACCACACAGTTAAACCATCTATCGGTAATGTAACAGAGAGATTCCTCAATGTCTAATACTATTTATGAAAATCAAAGTATTTTTTCCTTAAAAATAAATTTTAAAAATTGCAAACCAGTACTGACATGAGCTTATGTTCAAGAAATCAATAAATTATTAACTAGAAATCGTTACATAAAAATAATGTAGATTTGTCCCAGTGAGCCAAAGCATTTACGTTTTATAGGAGCAAATTGCAATGACGCAATTGTCGGTAATAATTCTCACACGCCATATTTTAAACGAAACAGCAAATTTTGGTGACGTCAGACACACATCCGTTTGTTTGAAGACTTCCTTATTAAAACAAGCCATATTACGATCTTCTCTGAAACAGGTACCCGTTTGAATTACCCTTTAAAAAAATTATTTTGTGTAAAAATCGGCTAGCTGTAATTGAATTTATCAAATGTATCTTAATTTATTTGTGTGTGTGTGTGTGTGTAAATCTTTGGAAATCTGTTAGCCAACTAACTCTAGCCGTGGTAGCAAAGCAATTGATGTGAACTTAAAAAAAAAGATCGTATATATTTAGTACATGTGATTTCTCGGTAACTTTGACAATAATTAGACCATGACATGCACAGATTGGTTTAATGCCATTTGGGGTTTTGAGCACTGTCACTTTTCTCTCTTATATTATCTTTTCATATCATATCTTATCTTATCTTATCTGTTACAGACGCTCTTTCTATACAAAAGATTATAGCGGCCAACGCTTAGCAATGGTTTAAGTTTTGTCTTGCGTTTTTTTTTGTTCTTTTTTTGTTGTTGTTTTTTTAGTTTTAAAATGTTGATAAAGTTTTGTGTTTCCTAGTTTCCTCAGGCAACCAATTCCACGTCCGAATTCCGATCGGAAAGAAAGAACATTTGTATGTGTTTGTTCTTGCATACGGAATAAGAAAATTGTTTTTATCGCTATGTCTATGTCCATCGCTGGACATAACAATACTTGACATCCTTCTGGCTGTTAATTAGACTTCAGGCAGTGACATTCCAAATCCCAGTTTTTGGATCACTTTTTTCCTGGGGATCCTGATTTCGCGACTTACCTCACCTCACCTCATCCCCTTTTAACTGAAACGACTTGGTAGTGGGAATTTAGTTAATGTATTCACGGAGTTTCTAAAAATAATTCTCAACTCTTAAATACTTACTTGATCTTTGGAAGCTTTCATATCATATCCTTACGCGTTATCACTTTGCTCTTCGAATGAAACCATTCACAAAAAATCTTCCTACCCCCCCCCCTTTTTTTTATAAAAAAAATACTAATCCCCATTACTCCACCACACCATCACAACTGGCAATTGCCTGAACTACTTTGCAAGTCATTATAATATTTGTGAATCCGGGGAGGTATGCTACATTGTCGTTAATGCTATAATTACAATCCCATCAACGGCCATCAAAACACGCGAGTAATAGTGGCAAGGATGTAAACAAACTCGCCGCGGGGGGGTGGGGTGGTTAGGACAGTTGTTACTCGGCTTGGGTACTGTCACCCTGGCTCCTCGGAGAGAGAGAGGGGGGCGTGTGGAATGTGAGCCACCAAAACCTGGATGGCAACAAATGTTACACGATTAGGCTGTCTGGTGTCTGGTTGCATATGTTGTTGTTCTTGTCAGATTAGATTAAAATAGAAATTCTGAAAACCGAGGAGACGCGGCGCATATTTATGGAACCATTGGGATACGCCTAAAGAAACCACCACGGAGGAAACTCGTGATATTACTGGCTTAAATAACATAATTGTTTGTAAGTAAGTATATTTGGGAGGGACTAGGGCGTAAAAGCCCATCAGAAAAAGGGGCAGTTAAAAAAATATAATAACCAGTCCCATCTGAGAGGGTAGAGGAGTATGAGTGTAGGCTATATGAATTAGTTTTATTACTCGCTCTTATGATATGGGTATTTAAATTCATTTTTATTTCACTTAAATTTATTCTGTTTGGGCGTAAAAATTTTTTTTTAAAATGATTAATCTTGCCAAGAAATAAAAGCCTTTTGTAAACTGATATCTCTGGATTAGGTTAATCTTTTTTAAATCCCTGTGTATTAATCCCGCACGAATTCCTTAAATATCTTGTTTACATCTGGTAGTCAGTGTTTACCCGGGACTCATTTTTGGGCCGTGCAAACCACCAATTTACATAAGGCAAATTTGATTGGTTGGGACAAGCTTCTGGCGTAAAGGAATAGTCTACGGAACTAGGGATCCCCCCCAACCCCCCCCTCCCCCAGCTTGGGAGTCCCAATCACTCGACTACAACACCAAACAAGGCCAGTAAAATATACGACCAAACGCTCTTCGTCTCTTGAGTCAGCATAAGCCTTGTGTGGTGATGGGCGATACAGTTGCATGTCTGTCTGTCAGGTGTGTTATTGTTTGGCCTCATTACCTGGGAACATTGCGACAGAGACGGGACAAATACGCACCACCGCTGGCTATTATTCAACGTTACTCTTATTTACAGATTCGCTAAAGTGTGTGTTTGGGAGGGGGGGGGGAGGGGGACAGCAAAAATGAACTGCCTAAAAGGTTTTGTTAAGATGGGAGCGGGACTGCGATCGGGTACGGTAGAAAGAAAGTTATTGAACAGGGTATAGCTTAGCCTAAAAAATGGACAACAGTCAACGAAGGTATCGACAGGAAGCCTTCCTTAGCAAACAAACAATTTTTTTTTAATTGAATAAAAATGAAACAAGTAACTACGATGTTCAACCAAAGAAATGTGAACGTATTTCATTTTTATTGACTTCTTATATTTATGTTTGTTCATTGATGAATGCTCCTAGCTGGCATGTTCGATGTCTTACCTATGGAAAAGCTGGTTTAGCATTTTGTGATACCAGTGGCATTCAGCGTCTCTAGAAACTCGTCACCAGGTTTCTCCATCCCCCCCCCCTCTTTCCATCTGTGGTTAGAACTGTTTCTCTTCCGCCTCACTTTTCTCCGTCTACCTGGGAATGTCTCATCACTAACGACGTTTGGGGAAAACGTTAAAACTATTCTCAGTGCTTTGTTCAAATCGTAAAGACCTGGTCCTTTATGATGCTATCCAAATTCAATACCCCCTCCCCCACCCACACATATTGGCCACCCGAGTTTAAAAAAAAATGTTTTAGTGAGTTTATGCAAAGTGTATGTTTCTTTGTTGTACTTTCTTTTTAAAAAATGGGCTATTTTTTTATTTTTTGTTGTTGACTTGTTAAGTTCACAAGAAAGTACATTTCAAAAGGCATAGGAGTTATTGGTGATGGTACAAGAAGTATATATCGGCAATGCCAAAGTCACCTTTTCCAACCAATTTTTAAAGCAACTTCACTGTCTCAATGTACGAAAGCGAACGTGAAATTGACACTTTCAACTTTCGGCAACTTGGTAGTTTAAAAATTATCAAAGGGGATATTTCGGCAAGCCTTGGTGGCTTAGTGTCATTAAAAACGTATTCAGCGACGACGAAAATTCGCCACATCCTCTTCTTGTCTGAGGACACTTCTGGAAACTTCGAGAAAAACCAAAGTATTTACTGCTGAACTTTTGCCCGCCACGGCCATATTTCCTGATTTTAAGATATTGTTTGAAAGTAAATACATCTATTTATTTAAGAGAGTGATTTTCAACTTACAGTGTATTTTTATTTCTAGGTTTAAAAACGATCATTCCTTTAACTTTTTTACCCCAGCTTTTTATGCACGGACGTCTGGTGAAAAGTAATTAACACTAATTTTTACCACGTTTTTATTAACTCACTTTCGTTCCTGTCTGTCTGTCCATAATTTTTTCAAATCTGCCAACGTAAAATTAAACCACTTATGATGGTCCTAGTGATCTCAAAATTTTACCACAGATAAATCTTGGATGACAATGCATTGTATCAAAATTTCAGATCGATCGAATGTACCGTGATTAAATTATTGAACTTTTTAGTTTATCTATATATAAGCATATGTATTATTCGTCTGCTCTTGTTTATATTACATTCACGTGCCGAGTTCACACCAACCCCGACCACATCAACCATGTTTAACATCAAGGGGAGATCAGTCATTTCCAGTCTGTAAATGTTTGTCGGGCAATGCGTATTATATTTGAACATAAACAATACTTCAAAACTCACCATAGCATACACTTAGACTAAAAAGAATAAAATAAATAGAAGTTAAAAAAAGATTTTAAAAAACACGTTTTTATAAGCGGACTAAAAAGAAGAAAATAATTTTAAAAAATTGACAGAATTTTGAAGGAAAAATCTTTTTCTGGATTGATAAAAGTTTCAAACTAATATGCTCAAGTACTATGATGTAATATGACTAAAAACGTGGACGGGCGCTTTTTAGGCGTTTGGCTAAAATGATTAGGGGTTTACAAATGACGAGTAAGAAAATGAGTGAATTGAATTAGTTAAGCCTGAGAAGCGCCCGCCCCACGTTTTTAAACATATTACTATTATATCATAGTACTTGAGCATAAAATTTTCAAATTTTTATCAATCCAGAAAAAGATCTTTACTTCACAATTCTGATATATATTTTCTTCTTTTTAGTCCGCTTATAAAAACGTGGTTTTTAAAAAATCTTTTTTTTTACTTCTATTTATTTTAAAAAAATAGTTTTGATTTTTGTTTTAATATTTTTATCGTTCAGCTTTTTTTTTAATGTTAAGAAAGAGAAAATATACCCAGGGTGCTCTACGTATGTAAAAATAGATAAAACAATAATTTTGAAAATCCTACAATAGTTTCTATTGATCTCTCCCTACCTTCCAGATGAGTTGAATAAAAAAATAAAACACCAGCATCCTGATTTGGTATTAGTATAAACAGCAATATATTTATATCTTACGTTTAATGTTATTATAATTAGCCTATCATTGGAAATGAGAGATTTAAAAATCCATGAAAAGATGAAATTAAACTTTGATTAAAAACAGTTTAAAAACTTATTTAAGAAAATACATATTTAAAGTTATCTTATCTTATCTGTTTACAGACGCTACTTCTATACACAAGATTATTGCGTTGGCCTAAAGAAGAAAAGAAAAATACGAAGATTTTCAAGAAAATATTGGGGTGGGGGGTGGGGTAGATAAAACAACAATATAATATACAAACGTGGTTAGGAAGAGACGGGGCAAGAAAAGAAGCCGATATATAAAACAAATACACAAGCTGTGCTCATGTTTGTCTATCGAAAGGTCACAGACGGGAATTCACACAATCACCACGTGTCGACGGCGCAAATTGAGTTAACCTGTTTCAAGTCTGGCCACAACGCGCATGACGTGTGCTACGAGAACCACATGGGCCGCCTCTGAGGTATGTGTTCCAAACTGGTCTTTTATTACCTTATCAAACGTTCGCCTGTGCCGATGCGAAGGCGGATAAAGAATTAGTTTGGGGAAAGTAAGTGTGTGTGGGTGTGTGTGTGTGTTTGTGTGTGTATATATATATATATATATATATATATATATATATATATATATATATATATATATATATATATGTGTGTGTGTGTGTGTGTGTGCGTGCGTAGGGGAGTAGGTGCAATGAAAACATGAAATCAACATTTTTTAATAAAAATAATTATCTACCATTTCTATTTGACAGAATTGTAACCGTTGAAGTAAGAAAAAAGATATCAGACATTGATTTTAAGCTTTGCTCCGGTCAGTGCGATAGATAGGATGAAATAAAAATAGACGCGTGTAGCGCGTGGGTCCTCATTAATAATCTGTGATTCGTGGCGATCACTCTCCACCAGACACCCACCACCCACCCTATTCACTCGGAGCAACCAGTGCATCTTGTAGCTGTCACTGTGCATTTGGGAATGTACATGACAGTACGCGGGCATCGATCGAATGTCTTTTTTCGTATCTCGCATTCCGTCTCTTCCATCATCGGGTGACACTTAACGCCTGTGTAATACCTACTTCGATCACTGTTACGAAACGATGTCTTATCAACGAGTTCTTTCTTAAAATTAGTGCACTGCATTTCATGGTTTTCTGAGATGCGACAGAATTTTAACACCGTTTGAACAGTTGCCAGCCTAACGTCTTTCATTTAAATTGAATATTTATGTCAATGTGCAAATATTATTTCTAGAGTTCGGATCTTACTTTCGGGAGAAGGCTTCCGTTAAGCTTTAGCGTTGGGGACAGCAGATTCAAATTGTCCAATTGTGTATGCTTTCCCAGATGCACTTATAATAATTATTGAACTTTTCTGCTCTCCCCTCTTCAATTTATGCGTGGATAAATCATTAATCTTTACTTAATCATCGAGACAGCTCCGCGTGGGCGTGGGAATGGTTCCCAGTGGAGCTGAAGATAACATCAATGTCTACCCTTTACAACCGCACATAATGATTGCACTTCAGTGGTGCGTAGCGAGTCGCAGGCTTTATTGCTTTTTTTTCCTTCTCTTTTGCAACATTATCCCCCGCAATAACTAGCATACATGATTAATGGCTCATTACCACAGATAGTAATTACAAATAATATTTATTCACAAATAGCAACGGCATGCCGGTGTGGGTATAGTCGCACACTACAGCTGCATGCTTACAATGTAAATTTTAAAATGGGTGAACCATGAAACGAAGCATGGCGCACACGGCTGTCAACACAATCTGCGAGCGGACATTGTGTTAGTTTTATTGTTGCAAAAAAAATCTCTAACAAAATTGATAGTTTGTTTCTAGAGGGCGGCTTTTATTTTTTTTTCTTTAAATGTAATTCCATGGCCATGTTTTTTTGTTCGCACTTATTGCCTGACCACTGAAACAAATAAAATGCACTTTCGATTAAAAAAATAAATAAATAAAATTAATTAACAAAGAAAATCTTTTGATAAAGTCCTAGGTTAAATGGTTAAGTGTGTATGAGTTTGTTGGAGAAAAAGGGGGTGGGGGGTAGCTGACTTCTGGAGGTACATTTACGAACTCTGGGCGGGACACTGAATAGTTCACAACTTCAGGTTATCTCTTGTTTGGTGACCCGTCAAAACTGACCCGGACAAAACGGCCCCGGTCAAAAGGGCCCAGGTCAAAACATCCCCGGCAAAAACGGCCCCAAGGAAATTAATTACATTTTAAAAAAAAATTATTTAATTTTTGCATTTTAACCATTTGTCAACTTTTTCACCCTTGAACTTGAAGAAAGTGGTCAAATTGTAAAATTATTTCTTGTGATGTTATTATATTATTTTTTCTCAACAAACAATTGTGACTTGGTAAGGTGACCCGTCAAAACG
The DNA here is from genome assembly GCA_944989445.1 of Ampullaceana balthica. Classification (NCBI taxonomy): domain Eukaryota; kingdom Metazoa; phylum Mollusca; class Gastropoda; family Lymnaeidae; genus Ampullaceana; species Ampullaceana balthica. Next base: position 748,149 of record CALYLW010000095.1, on the reverse strand, counting down.
GACCCGGACAAAATGGCCCCGGTCAAAACAGCCCCAGACAAATTGTTAACATTTTTTTTTAAAAAATATTTTTTTTTGTATTTTAAGATTTTGTCAAATTTTTCTCACATAAATAAAGTGGTAAAATTGTAAAAAAAATTGTCTTGTGACATTATTATACTGTTTCTTGTCAACAAACAACAGTGATTGATACCGTTATGCGTTAAGGCTATTAAATTCACTCTTGTGGTGTCATTATTATTGTTTATTGTGAGCTAAACCTGACACTGAATATGTGAGTAAAAATACGAATATAATATTTGATTTTACATTTTACTATTAGTCCATGTATTTGTCCAGGGCCGTTTTGTCGGGACCGTTATGTCGGTGCCCAATTGTCGGGGCCGTTTTGTCGGGACTGTTATGTCGGTGCCCAATAGTCGGGGCCGTTTTGTCCGCGGCCGTTTTGTGGGTGAACCGACTTGGTACCATATAGAGTAAAGGTTATAAAATTGTTTGTTGGGATGTCATGATTATTGCTTCTTGTGAACTAAACCTGACACTGAATCGGTGAGTAAAAATACAAATATAATATTTGATTGTATTTTTTACTATTAGTCCATCTACAAGTCTAGGGCCGTTTTGACAGGGGCCGTTTTGTCCGAGGCCGTTTTGACAGGGGCCGTTTTGACCGGGGCCACTTTGACAGGGGCCGCTTTGACAAGGGCCGCTTTGACCAGGGTCGATTTGTTGGGGCCAATTTGTCGGGGCTGTTTTGTCCGGGACCGTTTTGTCTGTGAACCCTCTTGTTTTAATGGCAGCGACGAGTTACAAGTTACAATATAAACAATTTATAGAATATCAAAGGAATTAAGAATACCTCTCTCTCTCTCTCTCTCTCTCTCTCTCTCTCTCTCTCTCTCTCTCTCTCTCTCTCTCTCTCTCTCTCACCAAAACACACACGTATATACACAAAACACACAACCTCATTGCTAAAAAATTACCCCTGATCATGAAAAATGAGGCTCGTTAAGTTCAAAAAATAATTGAATTGAGTTATAAAACATTTTTCAAAATGCAATTAACGATGTATCGTCTATATAACTTTTCTCTTAGCCTACTATTCATCTCCAGTGTATTGACTATCGTTTAAATTAAGTAAAGTAAAAAAAATCTCAATCAGAAAAGTAATGACAAATGTGCCGTTTTTCCTTACTTTCAAGGTGTTGTGTTCTTTTGTAATTAAAAAAAAAGTGTCTGTAACCAAATCGATATATAAATAAAAATCTTTATTCCAGCTAATAACTGGCTCATAATCATTAGAAAACTTTTTTTTAACGAAGACTAACTGGTCACAAATGTAAATGAATGCGCTGTTCATCCAAAAATCAATCTGTCTTTTCATAAGTATAAAAGATTGTTAGGCAAATGTTGTTTGTATTTAATGAATATTTCATAAAGTTATGTGTTAAATATTCCTTCTGTTCGTTAAAACATATAGAGATTGTAGCCCACATACAAAAGATGCTGTCACAATAATGAAATTGTGATCGCCCCCCCCCCAACTTCAATGTAATTTCATTTGTTCCCCCTCTCTAAGTTCGATAGAGAACAACCCGTTTGAAAAGGCATCAAAACTGACATTATACTTATTTATACGTTGTTATTTGAAGCTTTGGTTCGTTATATTTCTTAAGAGTTGTAATTTAATATCATGGTTGAAAACATAATGAAAGTTTTTACCGCGCAACCATGAGAATGGGCACTTTTCATTTCCTTTAAGTTATGCGATTCAGTTGTTTAACTGATTTAAAGGAAGGTCAACAAATATAATTTTCATTATTCATTTGGTGTTTATATAAGAATTAAAAAGAATATTGATGTCTTATACTTATAAACAAAATATTTATACAAACAAACAAACAACAACCCAGGTTTAATCATAGTTTCTGGTCTTCTTTAAGTTTCAAAAATTTATTTTTCATTTTTCTCAATGTCTATTTTTCAGAGCATAATAAGAAAGAATATAATTAAGTCATTAAGTATAGGCCCAATTAAAACGTCAAATGGAGCATTACGTAAAATATTTATTTCTTACTTACTAAAAAAATCAAATAAAATGTGTTTTTTTTTCAATTAATGACTTTTCGATAACTCTTAGATATGCAAAATATTCTTGATTAAGTAAAAGGAACCCTTTACAAAAAAGGCATTAAGTGATTATTTCATTTAGCAAGCAGGCCCATGATGAGCTTTCAAATAACTATTCTCAAATGCCTGACTTTTCAGATGCAAGAAGAGAGCTAACCAGAAAGGTTAGGCACATCGTGAGAGACATCAGATTCGCCATCACGTCCCGCCCCTTTCTGCGCGCCAGCCACAGCCTTTGAAGGAATGCCGTCCGCTCGAGTGTCAATTACCCAGCGTCACGTGACCAGCTAGCTGTGCGCCCTACACTGGCGTTGTGATATTCCGACAGACATGCAGACATTTGGCTAATTCGTTCTTTTTGTCGTGACTTGGATCAAAATGTGTGGTAAGTTAAAAGCTTAAGCCTTTTTCACATTTGTTCTGCTACTCATTCTGTGTAACTACATTCAGTTTGATGCATTATTTGACATATTCCGTCACATATACACACACCGAAACGAAATTTCAAGATGGCGGCTGCTAACGGTGCTGTGTTGGGTCGGGAGAGTTATCGATCGTGTCGAGCCTTGCCCTGTGCGTACCGCTACACAACACTCCACTGCAGACGTTATCTCTATGCCTTGGCCGAACCGCAATGAATAGGGTCCCTTGTTATGTGATAGTAGGCACAGCTGAAACAAAAATTTTGCTGGCGTAGACCGAAGTGTGTTGCGATCGGAGCATTCAGATACATATGTCTCTTGATACTACGCGTAAATTAGTACCATAACTAACTATAATAGACTTAATCACTTAAGTTAAGACTTAACTACAGGACATTAATATTTATACTTCAATAAATGAGACGTTGACGTAATCAATTTGGGGCTTTAATTGTTTTATTTGGTTATGCAATTCGTTATTATTTTTAATGTTATATAATATTACTTATATATGGTAATTAGTTATAGTTCTCTAAAACTGTAGTAAACACTGTAAATTGTAAACACTGTAAATTGAATAATCTAATTAAGTGCCATAAGTCATATGCATATAATATTATAATAGTTAGACTTAGGTACGCCTCAGAAAAGGTTTAAAAAATAAAATAAAAACAAACGAATTACAACTATACAGTACAGTCATAGTCATAGATTAAGATTATATACTAATTGACACAGTATATCAGTATATAATATATATTATATATATAATATCAAATTTACTTGAAATGGTATATAATATAATATATATTATATCGTCTAAAAGTAAAATAGACCCAGAGGTCTATAACTTATACACTATATATTGGCCTATTCTATATATACTATACTATATAATTATATTATATTATATAGCCTAGTTAAGACTAAAGAATATTTGTATTAATGTTTAAAGAGAAAGCAAAAATAAATTTATGATACATTTTCAATTACATTTATTTTACTTACTTAGACTTAATCATCACCTATGAAGGAAATGCAGTATTTTAATAACATTGTTATGGATTGTTATGTCTTTATGTCATGTCCTGTCATGTTTATGTTTCTGGATTGATTCATTTTGTTAGCCTTGCTGTGATTTAGTGACTATGTGATGCCGTGCAGTAAGGTCTTACGTTAACTTTAACAAAATAGTATTTATAATTTATACTGTCTGAAGCCACTGTCTGTAGTCATATGCCATATGCTCACTAGACTATGTCTATAAATGATCGGTTTCCTCTTTTGATCTAAGATGAATAAAGGTCGCGAAAATTGGACGTGAATAGTGAATGGCATTCATAATTAATAATAAATCAGTCAAATTGTAAATGTTTTAATTATAAGTTAATTTTTTTTATATTATATCGATTGGGTTAATCCAGTGTTGCTCAATTATTTTCTGTCACGCCCCCCTCCCCCCATCAATAGTCAATCATATGTAGACCAAATAATATATAGTTTTTTTCCCCTAAAACCTAAAGACTAAAAGTTTTACATAAACAATCCGTCTATCACTATACTATAGTCTATTTCGAATTTAAGCATATGTCTATGTGAATGTGGCTAATATGTGCTGTTTCTGTCACTATATGACTTCATGAATGAAACTTTATATTATAGATTATATTTTATAGATGATGAATTCGTAAGTTTCGTAAATTCCAAATAAAAATAATTCGCACCCCCACTCTCATGTCCAAACAAATTGATTGGATCATTTGAAAAATGAGATAATACATAATTATCATAAATGGATTCCCCCAAAAATTTAATAACACACCGTATTGGTGTAGCCGCCGTTATGATGAACGTCTGTGTTAGGCCTGTGTAGCTGGTCAATATTTTTTTTATTAATCTCAGCCACATAAACACCTACTCTATAGTGTGCGTGCAGAAAATGGCGAGAGGAAAGGGGGTGGGGGTACAGAAAGAAAAAAAAAGAAGAGATGGGGGTGGGGGAGACTATCGGTGGTAAAATCAATCCTACGAGCCTGACATCGCGACCTTCCAATCTTATCGTTAGTCTCCGCCCATTCGTGACGTCAGCACTTGTAACTTTGACACCCCTCCCCACTTTGATGAAAGAGGAAAAGGTGAGGGGGGAAGAAGAGGAGGAAAGGGGGAGGCTTAATAAGCTTCAGCAAGTTTGCTTGGCGGACGAGAAACGAGAGGGTGGAATCGATCCACGGCCTGGGACTTTGCGTTGTGGTACTTGGTTAACGAAGGATATTTTCAGTTTCTGCCTTCAGGAGAAATAGCAAAATTCATGTGCCTCGGGTTTATGAACATATAATGGCCAGTGCACACAGTCTTTTGGCAATCGCTCAAAGCTGAATCGAAGGTTGTGTCGATGTTGAAAGTTGAGCAGGTGACAATTCATATTTTTTATGCCCCACTTTGAATAACACATTCTTGTATGCTTAGCTGCCCTGGTTATTGTTGCAAACGTCTTTTATATAATTTTTCATTGTTAATTGAAGTGAGCGTTAAAGTAGTTATAGTGAAATTAATTGTGTTGATAGGGGAGTTTGAACTGATGTATATAGAGTTAAAAGTCCCGTAACTAACAAAAACTACAACAAAAAATATTTTTTTAGGTTTTGGTTCTATTATTTTTTTTTAAACTCTAAATTTGAAAAGAAAAAAATTATATGATTTCAGAATTCGTATGTTCACTAGTCACTAAAGATGTTGGTTTACTGGCAGCTCGCTGTGAAATCAGTGAAAAAAATCCTATGAGAATATAATAAATAATATCGATCAATGAAAATTGTAAATTGTAATCAAAGTTTCTTTTAAATTAAAATTATTATTTTTGAATGGACTGAAAACTCAGTTTTAGATTGACTTGCATTGAGTTGAAATTCTACCATGCATTTCTCTACTTTATCCGTATTCTTAAACTATCTTTCTTTACTTGATATCCTTTGAGTCAAGTAACTTCTGTCTTTCTCTTCCTATCGTTTATGGTTTATGTTCTTCTATGAACATTCATTACGAATGGACTCCAGCGCAATGGAAATGGTTATTATTATCATTTGTATTATATACAATTTGTAGTATAAAATGGACCATGGTCTTATGAAAATCCAGCAAGCAACGGCCAAGGCATCGAATGATAAAATCCTATGTAAAATATACCGTCAGTCATGAGTCAGGACTTGTGTTTGTCAGCGAGACAGATCAGCGGCTAGGCACCGCGAGACAGAGCCCAACCAATAGAATATCAACCCCCACAGGAATGGGCTTTTACCAAATGCGTGGGCTTAGTGGGCTTAATCCGTGTTCGCCGTCCCGTTAGCCTAAAACCAAAACCCACGAGGGCAGCAGGGCTGATTCCAGCCAGCCGGTGACCGCTTCGTGACGATGCAGGCGATCGATAAGGCACGCTCGTACTGTCAAACACGCTCACGCACGGATATTGTGCTGGGCTCCCCGCTGAAATAGGTCTGAGATAAATGTAGCGGTGTTAGCACAGCGGGCGTCTAGGTTCGTGGGCATATATTATTCAGCTATTTTAACAGTAATGTTTTCATGGGAGGCGGTGTGGTAATAAATAATCTCCCTTTTCTCATCAAAAATTAAGTCTTGTTAAACTATCGTTTTGTCTTTTTACTTCTTCGCCATATTTTTTACCACTGCTAGCGAACTTCCGTTGGAATTTACAAATAGATATTAATATCATTGTGGGAGGAAGAATTTCTTTTTCCCCCCTCCTTTTAAATCTTGTGTTACTTGAAAAAAATTGATAATTTAAAAAAAAATATGTTAATGAATAGTAAAAAAAACAAACACCACCAGCCTACATTCTTTTCATTTTAAATTCGTACCGGTAAAAATAGTCCGTGACTTCACATAGGAGATTTTGATTAAAATTAATTATATATCTATCTATATTTCTATATGTTTTTAAACCCTTCCATTCCAAACATTTGTACGATATCTCTCTAGCCACTTTCAGACGGTGTTCCCATGTACCTCCATTCACTTAAATGGAATCGTGATACATTTAAACAATCAAATGATTTGAAATGCTCCTCATCAAGTTTGACTTTTGACTTAAATAATGATAATAATGAATGAAATTACACTAATTGTATAAAGTAAGCACCTAAATAAATAGATTTTAACATAGCAATTACCCGCGGATTGCATCAAATACAGAGCTGGATAACGTGAAATCAAAATTTTGGTAAACAATACTAATACTTAATTTTGCGCTGTTCCTTGCGTTACTCTTTATAATCTATCTTCCATGCGCTGTGCGGCTCTTATTATTAGCACACACACCCACCCCACACCAAAATCTTCTGCCAGTCATAATCTGTGTGAATGAATAAACAATGGGGAGAGCGAGTCGTGCTGTGCTTACACTTATTTAAAATTTCCCTACCGCATGCAGGCCCTATTGTTTTCAAGCCATTGGGAAAAAGAAAAGGAAAAAAAAAGCCCAGTGTGTCAAGGAGAGAAAAGGAGAACATTACCATATCAGGTCATGTCGCATCCCCCCTCCCCCTTTTTCCTCTCTCTCTCTCTGTCTTTCGTCCCTGGCTTGACTTTTGTCCTGTAGCAAGCCAAATGGATGCATAATTTATTTGTTATCAACTATCAACGCGTTAGCCCATGCAGAAAATTCTCGTGTTTCACCCCCCTCCACCCAATAAATCTGGAAATTAAATACGGTCTCTTACTTCACAAGCGTTTTAAGCCCTCATTTTTCCTCGTCTGAGTGTGGAAGACTCTCGCGGGGCTTGCGTCAAAAGTCCTGCCAAAGATGTCATTGCCGGAAGGGCTTACTGGTAGATTTGAATTCCGAGAAGACATGTCGCTCCCCGTGTTGGAAGGAGGCCATGAAACCAAGTATCACGCGACGCCAATGATATGGCGACCAGACAGCTGACAGCGGACCGTTGTGGCCGGCCGGCATTGTCCCGGCCATTAAAGCCACCCGACAGGGTCTAGCGTTGGAGGCTCTCGGTCGAGCGGCGCCATGATTGCAGTCCCACCAATCATTCCAGTCCAAGTCATCGCTACAAATTGAATGTTCACGAGATTAATGTGAGAGAATTTGGGAAAAGTTGATTGGGGGGGGGGAGGAGGTCGGAATAAATGTCTATAACTCTAATGATGTGCAGAGTTCTCAAATTCCAATAGCGTCCTGCAGATGTGCGTTTTTGGAATTGTTACTTGTAAACTTTAAAGATATTTAAATACTTTTGGATTCGGGCTTTTATTTTGCCCGTGACGTAACAAGTCTAAATTTCACGTCTGCCTGCATACTTCATCGCGTTGTTTGTAGACATACTATAAATGGTATTACAAATTAAGTAGTTAGTAGAGGTAGGAATTGAATATCAGTAAGTTATCAAATGCTAAGCAATAGTTAATTGTTAAGCGTCCATTGTTTTCTGATTGCCTTGCGAAACATTCGCAATTCCTTGTATAAAACCACAGATAGCACAAGTATCGATCGTAGTGCCTCGATTTGTTAAAATCTGTGTTTCTGCTATGCGCCAGTCTTTTTGCCGACAATAAAAAGGGGGATATGGGTAACCCGTTCTTTTAATAATTTAAGAAAAACAACTGTAAACTGTGTACAACACCGAGGCAAAAAAAAATACACTAGAAGCTTGGGTGAGAAGACTTATAAATTGAACGAATCTCATTAGGAGATCGAGGTTTTGTGATCGCAGCGTTAGTTTAGGGATCCAAGCTATTACAAAATGTGTCCAACTTCATTTAATTTGTTATTTCAATAAATAACCTGACAAACTGACGTGCCCAAAGATACGTTCGGGTCGCTTTTAAAAAATCCATCAATTAGTGCTGACCACGCCAATTAGTGCTAACGTCTGGGAATTTGAATCTGCACTGCTAGGTCGGAGGGCACATACCAAAACGACCGTCGGATCTGAATGCTGATGATTATGTGCGCCTATTGATTGACCACAGCGTTACAACCGTACATACATAGCTAGAAACCTAAAAAAGTCATTATGACTTACAAGAGTGTCTCGAGCCTGCGTAAATAGTATTGAACCCGCAATCGCTCTTACACAACTGTTAGGAGAGACCTCCAGGACCACGTCGATTGCACTTCGACGGCTTCAACCAGCGAGCGATCATGTGGTTGAACATACTTTTTCAAGTGGGCCTATTTAACTACAATCAAGGTCTGTGAACAACAAATCATGGAAAGAAAGTGGAGATGGATTGGACACACCCTCAGGAAAGATAACAGCAGGGCTAGGCAGGCCTTAGATTGGAACCCCAGGGCAAACGACAACGAGGAAGACCCAAGCGTACATGGAGACGTAGCATGTTGGACCAGGCTGGAAGGACTGGGAAGAGCTGGGAAGAATTGAAGCGACTGGCTAGGGACCGTGTAGAGTGACGAGCTTTGACAGAGGCCCTATATTCCACAAGGAACTCAAAGGACAGATGATGAATGAAGGTCTGTGCCATGTGCCTCAACTATGCAAGAACTAGGCACTCAACTCTGTGCACTTAGAAGTCATGGTATATGCTGAGTATTATTACATCAGCCACTCGTGAACAAACATGACCAGTGCCAACCTAAACAACTACCCATACCAAACAATCCAGGCTAGAGAAATCAATAGTACTCATATATTTTATTGTGAACGTATCAAATTTATCCACGAGTCGCGTGTAACTATTAATTAAAGAACTCTTTTTCAATGAAAACAAAAGACTATAATTTGTATCGGTTCAAATTTAAATTGGACAAAACTAAAAAGATAACCCTAGCCAGCGTTTACAAACTTCATGTGATTAAGTCGTAACTCGCAGTCTCAAAAGTTTACTTCCTGCGTTTGCTATCCTTTATAAAAAGCAGCCCGTATTGTGCACACAACGAAACCTTCAGTCTGTCATGCTATAGTCTCTCCCTCTATCCAACGCTTGTATTTAAATAACGCAAGATAACCATTTCCCTTGTTGAAGATGATGAAATAAGATCCGAAAATCTGGGACTTCTCTCGGGGCAGCAGGAAAGTGACTAAACCAGACAAGATTTGACACCTGTTCTGAATACCATATTTTCTCCCATCTGAATGCTTGTAGGGAGATCCCCGGCTCGCTGGCACGCGCGCACACGCGCTTTCACGGCGCTCCATAAGTGCATCGATTTTTTTTCCTTTCTCCAAGAAAAATAATGTTTCTACGACTTTTTTCTCTCCCTTTTCCCGACTCAAATGCGGGAAGAACTAGGATTTTTTCGTTCGTATCATGTTGTGGTTCCATCGCCTATCGCTTTTAACTTCAAGAAATGAGAGAGCCACGTTTCTATTCGCCAGCCGTGGCGCGGAATTTTCCACCCAGTAACAAAGATTTTATTGTTATTGTTCATGTCTTTGTGTGTATTCCTTTTGATTAGGTTTGGCCATTTACAGTGGATCAAATGTTTATTGCATTACGTAGAACTCAGCCTACAAGCTGACATTTTCCATTCACGTTAGTTGAACGTAAAAGCGGCTTTCAGTCCATAATCTACCTAAAAATTAGAGGAATTATGGTTTTAACAATTATGAAAGAATATTTCATGGTATCGTGAATGTGGAAGTGATAAAAAAATGTATCACATCATACATCCGGTCCAAGAAATAATTTAAAAGGTTTCAATAATTAACAAGACCTTCACAGTTAATTCATTTAACTTGTTCTCCAAAAACCTTGGTTTTGACTTTGTCCCGACGCTTTAAAACGACTCGCAAACACATGTCACGTGGTTCAAATCCACATGAATTTCGTTTTGAGTCCCGCGCATTAAGAAACGAATGTAGATGTACATGTTTATTATAATCGAAAAGGGTTTATGAATATATGTGCAACTTGACATTTAAATGGTTAATTTTGACTACGATTTCGCCTCATTTTTACAGATATTTTCAAACGTTCACATATTTGTTTTAAAATTCAAAAGGGCATGAACAATGAATGTGTGTGTGAGTGTGTGTTGGGGGGGGGGTTATATGGGGTGGGATGGGGTTATGGGAACAGAATAAAAATTTAAAAGAAATTTAAGTAAAATAACCAGACGAATTTTTTGTGTGGAGTCCCTAGTAGTCTAGGCGCCGAGAACCGAAGTGTTGACCGGTAATAAAAAAAAATTGATTGTTCAAGGACCTGGCCAATCCGACCGTCACTGAGCCGTGGGTGATACGATCAAGACACTGAAACTGACCACCAGTCATAAGTATCGGATTGCAGGAGACGAGACAGGTGGTAATAAAAGAGGATGGTCAGTTGAAAAGAAATATTGCCCATGTACGTAGCGAAAACTTTGAAAGCGAGAAGTAAAACTTATCGTGGGCTTTGGGGAAGCAGTTAACAGCACGCGGGCTGGGGGGGGGGTGGATCTTCTTGGAGGTAATTTGTAGAGAATGTATGAATAGGTCAGAATTTCTAAATATGGACCCACAACTACAACTAAAACTGGGACAAGGGGAGAGCAGCTGGGTAGCGATAGGAGACAGTTGGTCTGTGAAAACTGAGCTGGGCCGCAATAGGTCTATAGTCGTAGAGCTAGACTGTTTCCTTGAGTTGGGACTAACAGTTTAAGTCATTGCTGAGTACCAGACGAGAGATTCAGACGTAGCTGCAGCTATCGACTTTGTGCTATCCGATATGTTGTACGAGTGACAGAAGCAGAGAAGAAAGGTTCTCAATAAAAATTAATTTACCGACACCCAAACACTTTACTGCGAATAATTACTATTTTTTCAAAGGCATCGTTACAGTTAAACGAAGTTTCAATAAAATACAAAACCTAAAATTTTTAAAACTCAATTGCCTTGATGAACATGTTCACGTTTTTGAAAGTATTCAGGACGGACTCCACTGCACACCTCTTCTGATCTTATAATTACAACTAATCCTCAGAGAAATCCAGGTGTCTCCCATGGGATATAAGTTAAGTTCGTATACTACACTTTGATGAAACGAATTACATATCCATCATAGAGAACCGACATTCACGTGTTGACAGGTGGGGGCTTTTATCTTTGACCTAATATTTCATCTGGCTTGGCTCCTCTCACAGCATTGCTTTGACTTTTGATATTATGCAAGTCATTTTCACACGGACCACGGGGTCAGTGGTGATTAAAAACAACACTTAAATGCCGGTTTCGTGACATTGGATTCGATATCAGGGTACTGATGGTGATGTTTGTATGTGAGCGTGGTTCGTTCGATCAGAGCCGAATGTCTTAATCACATGCCTGTTGCTATGGAAGAGCACAGCAGTATGTCATGTAATGTGTACGAATTACCCCCCCCCCTTTTTTTCCCACTCCAAATATTTCTGAAAATCTGACATTTAAATAATCAACGCGCAGCTAATTCGTGTCTATGCATATATATCTATACATGGGGTGGCCAGACCTGTAGTGACTGAGAGCCATTTTAAAATATAAAAGATAGTTGAGAGCCGCATTGAAGCACTATTGGTCATTAAACCTTGCTTGGAAATTTTCCAGTAAACCTTCTAACACATAAATTGTTCGCCCGCCGCAATGTGAACACAGAAGAGCCGCATGCGGCTCGCGAGCCGCGGTTTGGCCACCGTTAATCTATAGTAAAGATTATATACAGTGTAACATTTGGGTTGGGGGGGGGGAGCACTACTCCCTTACAAAACACTTAACACATTAATTTATGAATTGTGTATATCTATTTATGTACTTAAATAAAATTAATACATTCACTAACTCATTATTCTGTGGATCTTTCCCGTGCCACTCTAATTTTACATAATCACTGCTTCCCCCCGTCCGACCTAGGCAATTAGGTGCAAACAAAAGAACACGTTTGCTACCCATCCTTTATAGACCAATTAGTCCAATTCGAAGCCACGCCAACGGAAAGACAAGAGCAGGTCACTGAAACTAAATATCGGCATGGTTCACCACCTGGAATTATTTGAGTGGATGGTGCACCTCTACCTTTGAAATGCACATGCAACGTGGTGGTTTTGTCGGGGTTTGTCTCCCTCTATCTATAATTTTTTAACAGATGATACGATTTTTTTTAAAGGGTGGGGGTGGGTGAAAGATGCCAATTACCACCAAAAAAGAATGTTAGAACTTGCCCTGCCGTTATATTTAATATATAGCCATAAATTCATTACAGAACTGAAATTTTCACCTAATTCCATACACTATGTTGTTTGACAATATTGAAATGTAAATTATTGTTTTCCAAAATGAACATTTATATTTTTTAATTTTCAAATAAACAAAGTATTTCACATCACAGCTGTTATCTGGTAGCTTTTACGTTGAGTTTTAGCTCGGATAATACATAAACAAATGCGTGTGTTCGGTTGTTTGTTTTTTTAAAATCACCCGCATCATTAAAAACAAATGTCATCTTCCTGATGCCTGGCTTGTTAAGTTAACATCCTGCACGTTGAGGTCAGGCTCACCTCTGTGTCGATGCTTTATCGCAGTGCTGTCCAACCTCTATCGCCTGGATACCCCTGCTCTATTAACGCGAAGCTAGCCACCAGAGACTTTCGTTCATCTGTTGATAGTAGCTCTCCTCAGGACCATTGAAAATGCCTCCCCCTCCCACCCCCTCCACAACCGCCCCCTCCCCCGAACTCTGATGGTGCTGGTGTAACTTGGTGTATGGCACCATCACCTCCCAGGAATCGATCGTGTGTCCGGTTGGTGCACGTTACGTCTCCGGAGATAACGGCAGAAAATGGGGCTGATATTTTATGGGCTGCTGCTCCCGTTAGCGGAAGTTCCAAGATTTCATTGCTGCTGCCTCGGTTCTAGATGTTGCACAATGGGGGGGTGGGGGGGGGGAGAAGGTGGCCGGTGGGATTTAGGAGGGTTGTGGGAGGGGAGAGAAGGGGTTTCTAAGACGTAAGCGTGATGTGTTAGAATCGTGTTTGAAAATGAAAATTCAAAGGAATTTCAAGATGTTTATCCCACTTCGTTGGACTTCGCAATGTTTTTACATCTCGGCTCTTTTATGTTTACAAACAGATAGATACAAGCTTACTACACAAAGGGAAAACAAATCAAAATATACAACGCTGATCGGGGGGCATGGTCAAAATTGGTTTGTCTGAAGTTCTGAACCGTCCCTAACCACTAACAGCTGGTATCAATTCTATTTATAGTGGAACAAAATGTGCTTGGATTGGGTTGTTGTTTTTTAACAGAAAGGACAATAGCAAAGACGTTTTTGATAATCGCCTTCGCAAATATGGACAATGTTTACAACAAATAAATACAAATTATAAACCAAATCTAGTCGAAAACTACGATCGAAATGTTGTTTTCATGGTCTCTCCCGAAGCAGAAATTGTATAATAAAAGGAAGCGAAATTGCAGTGCGATGTGATTATGTTGTATTAGTTCTGTGAAATGTGCCGTACCGTGGCTCTGCGACTAGTTACATGGAAACAAGGACTGACAGCGGTCTGGGCAGCACCGCGCAATGAGACTCGCTGGGACAAGAGCAGCAGCCCCTTCCTCCTCATTAGAAGACGTCTGAAGAGTTGTAGGAGAGCAATTTGTGACATGCCCATGGGATGCCGGTAACTGGATAGTCTTGTAACGGCCGCTTGTCGAAGGGGGTAGGGTCAATTACCTTGACAACGAGGAAGCGTGCTATTGATGTTGGTTTTAGTCATTCGGTTTAAATTTTCGAAGACCTTTTGCTTTAAAAAAAACAACAAAAAACCATCAGAAACCTGAGCGTTTGAAAGTATTAAGACATGTGTGACTTATAACTTATATCAATCAGCCTTGTTGTACATGTAGTTGAAGTAATGACAGAATGCAAATGTCATGCAGAAAAATACACATACATGTATATAACAGGAAACTATAAAATAAATGTTTCAAACTCTTACAATTCTTTCTGAAGACACAGATTGGCATTATTGGTTGTTGATTTATATATAAATTGCGCGTAAAAACTTTTGACAAAACTCTAGATTTTTACAATTGTTTCAGTTTCATAAATTTCATTTTGTATGATAATTATTTGTTCACACTTACATCTTTCGCTATTTTATTCACACAAAAACAGTTTGCCTGGTTTTTTTTATCTGTTGTTAAAACAGCGCAATTTCTGGCGAAACCAAAAGTGAGAACTCGAACCCACTGCTTGTTATCAGGTGTTATCTGGCACGCCTCCTCTCTTTTATCACCAACGAATGTCCAGTTTCTTCCCCAATGTTTCTCTCCTGGTACAGTTGGGAGCCCAGTGTCCGTTCAATTACTCCCGCACGCGCATACACGTGTGATGAGAAACAGCCGGCACTCAGTGCGCGTGGCTTGTTTATTTTGATTTTAAAAAATAGACTGGATGGGGTGGGGGGTGGGGAGCACCCCGGCCCTGATTGGTTGAAGACGTCCACGTGATGAAAGGCGGTAGAGAGATTTGCAGGGAGAGAAGCGATAGCTGGGGGTCGCTGATTGATGCTGTTTGTCACGCATGGCATCCTCTTGCCTGGTTTGCTCATCCCCTCGGAGGGAGAGAAATAGGTGGGGGTGGGGGGGCGACTTGAGATAAATACTTTAAGTGGCTAAAATGATAATCGCTGTTTCTGCAGAGCACTTGAAGGCTGCGGACTTATCATTATGCCGTGCATTAAAAGCGAGTATCGCGCTGTTGTCATTATCCTGTTTCCTTTCCGCGGCTTGTGATGTGCTATTGTCGGCCTCGTGTAGTGGCTGGTTGGTAGGTCGGAAGAAGTCGAACTATACATAGGATGATACTAGCTGATATGACGTAGACTTGGTGACATGCATAAACCAAATGTTGACGCTGTTTACACATTTCGCCTATAATATATTTGTTATTCCTTTCTAGTATTTCTAGACTTATTTATTTATTTTAACGGTGCTTCTTGGATATTGCATCTCAGAACCATTGCTATAGAAAGATTGTGCTGGATTTCACTGTCGGTTTCTGTGTCCTTATTCATCCGAGAGCGAACCTAAAAACGTTGTCTGATTGCGTGGTTATTCACCCACTACCGTGGTTATCTATCTATCTATCTATCTATCTATCTATCTATCTATCTATCTATCTATCTATCTATCTATCTATCTATCTATCTATCTATCTATCTATCTATCTATTCTATCTATTCTATCTATTCTATCTATTCTGTCTGTCTGCCTGCCTGTCTGCCTGTCTGTCTGTCTGCCTGCCTGTCTGTCTGTCTGTCTGTCTGCCTGCCTGCCTGTCTGTCTGTCTGTCTGTCTGCCTGCCTGCCTGACTGTCTGTCTGCCTGTCTGTCTGTCTGCCTGCCTGTCTGCCTGCCTGCCTGCCTGTCTGTCTGCCTGCCTGCCTGTCTGTCTGTCTGACTGTCTGTCTGTCTGTCTGCCTGTCTGTCTGTCTGCCTGTCTGTCTGCCTGTCTGTCTGACTGTCTGTCTGTCTGCCTGCCTGCCTGCCTGTCTGTCTGCCTGTATGTCTGTCTGCCTGTCTGCCTGTCTGTCTGCCTGCCTGCCTGTCTGTCTGCCTGCCTGTCTGTCTGCCTGCCTGTATGCCTGTCTGTCTGCCTGCCTGCCTGTCTGCCTGTCTGTCTGCCTGTCTGTCTGCCTGTCTGTCTGTCTGTCTGACTGACTGTCTGTCTGTCTGTCTGCCTGTCTGCCTGCCTGCCTGTCTGTCTGCCTGTCTGTCTGTCTGTCTGCCTGCCTGTCTGTCTGCCTGTCTGTCTGTCTGTCTGTCTGTCTGTCTGCCTGTCTGTCTGTCTGCCTGCCTGCCTGTCTGTCTGCCTGTCTGTCTGCCTGCCTGTCTGCCTGTCTGTCTGCCTGCCTGTCTGTCTGTCTGTCTGTCTGTCTGCCTGTCTGCCTGTCTGTCTGCCTGTCTGTCTGTCTGCCTGCCTGCCTGTCTGTCTGCCTGTCTGTCTGCCTGCCTGCCTGTCTGTCTGTCTGCCTGTCTGACTGTCTGTCTACCCCTCGGACCAACCGTCCAAAGTGGTTGAAATACACAAACATAAACTGACGAGCTCATTTGTCACAAGTTGTCAAGTGGCGCTTTCTTTTCTTTTGTTTTTTGGTTTCTTTGTCTCTTTATGCTGGTCCTCTGTGCCGTTAATTTTCTTTACAAATGGCTTTTACCGGCGGAGTTGAAGGTGAGTAGGCGATGTTGAACTAAAGTGCAAGTCAAAATTCATGGAGACAAACGATCTCTCTCACGTTGTTGTTTGCAGCGAAAGTGTTTAAAACCTTGGCCCGGTTTAGGGTTAGGGTTACGGTTAGGTCAGTGTTGCTGTCAACGGGAAACCAAAGTTAAGGTTTGTGTGGTGATATTCCCTGGATATATTCCTATTCAATCGCCAATAGGCTATTGGCCTTGGACATTGTGGTCTAACTTGTCTGGATACACTTGAATCCGCTCTTACCATCTCCATCTTTCGCCATGTTGGTAGTGGCGAGGGGAGGTGTGGTTTGCGATGCCGTGTGTGTGTGTGTACTTCAGTTTATCGATTAATAAATCACATATTAAAAAGAACTTTTAAAAGAAACTCGAAATCAATAAATATGTCAATTAAAAAACAACAACACGCGTTTAATGTTCCATTTTAGATGAAGTGTTTGAGACTTGAAAGATTAGCTATATTTTGTAGCAATTTTTTAATCGCCCCCGCAATTTAAAAAAAACAACAACAACAACATCAACACGCCTTCCTATACCCCCCTCATTAAAAGGAATAGATTTTAGCTAACGGTAGTAGGACTAGTATCAACCTGTATCGGTAATTAAATTCTACTAGCTTTGTCTCTGTAGGACAAATTAAGGCTTCAAAAACACTAACAATGGGTTGGTTTATGTGGAACTGGACATTTTACTAAACACAAGGCAAGCTTATATTATGCTAACATTCCCACCTGCGTTATTATTATTAATAATTATTATTAATATTTTTATTTGAAAGACATTAGTTTCGTACACTTATAATTTCCCCTAAACCCAGAGAAAACGTACAGCTTCACAGAATACTCGGCTGTCTGCGGCTACAAGTCTGATTGATGTTGTTATGTCTATGTTGATGCATGTGAAATGTAACATTTCGCGCCACGGCGAGTTATCTGCACTAAAATGTCGTCAAACTTACTACACCCAGATTTCCTCTCTCTTTCGCCTAGACCTGCCGTAGACGGCCTACATTAAGCATTAGGTTTAAGGCAGTTTTTTTTGTACACCCATGAGGTAAAGTTCACCTTTACCAGTAAGGACGGATTGCTAGTTGCGTCGTTTCCGGGCTTCTCTATTATTCTGACCCGTTTACCCCCCCCCTCCCCCCGCACTCCCCAATTTTTTTCTCGCTGCGGTTTACTTGTGGCGTTGGTTTGTCTGACCGTGGAAAATGTGGCAAACCGAGGCCCCGTTGAGGGCTCCTGGCGGGTTTTTCTAGAGATGGTATAAATCACTCCCTCGTAAAACATTCATTCCAGTTCCCTGGGAACGCCTACTTTTCATGGTTTCAAGCTGTTCCCCCCCCCTTCTCTCTACTTCAAACGGTCGATGCTGCCTGTGTAGCCCGACCACCGATAATAATAATGGGTCCGATAATTGCTTGGGTGCACGGAGCTTTCAAGTAATGACAAGTTTCCCACCAGGTCCTTATTGGAGACACTCGACATGAGGCTAATTTTATGTGCATTACATTCATTCACGTTGTCTCCTACTTAAAACTTTTTAAAAGAAACAACAGCACACACAATACAACAAAAAGAATTGATGACGAGTAGAATAGAATGTTTTTTTTAATACTGTCCGGGGGGGTAGGCTTGCGGTTTTTTAAGAATGTAATTGTGGGACGGACGTTGGTTATTTTCGTTTCAAGAACTAAATGATACATTTTTATAAACGATGTTATTTGGTCGTCTGCTCCGGGATTGATAAGAAACGTGGCTCTAATAATAACTGTCTCGCGGTTAGATAAAGGCGGAGAGAAAGAGAGAGAGGGGGGAAGAGAGATTTAAAGAGCACCAGACAACGGACTAGCTTCCTGGTCTCCCCCAGCGGTCCGCACCCCCCTGGCCCCATAATGGATATAGTCTGGGCTGATCCGATTATCCCTCCATTACTTGTAATGCCCGGGCGCTTTTGAGTATAAAATGGATTGACACGGAGGCCTGCTCTTCGCACGTATTTTCAAATTCACGGAAGTGATTGGATGGACGGGTCACTTCTTTATATCGGGCTGGATTGGTGGTGGAAACGCTCGTTAAGTATGTAAAGTATGTTGATTTAATATTGAAATGTTTTTTGAGTGTAGCGTATGCGTTACGTTATATTTTAACAATAGCGATCCATTATCGATGTGTGCATTCTTCAAGCGGTATAATATTACGCCACCCCACAGCACCCCTCTTCCGAAAAGGAAAAAAAAATCCAGCGTTCTTATTTTTATATCTTTTTATGGCAGAAATCTTGCAGGACTCTACTCCGCGGTTCTTTCTCTCTTTTTCCCAGGACTCCCCCATCAAATATGCCACTGGCCGACCGTTTGAAAAGGAATCCGACGCGGGGCCCCCCCACACGCAAACAAACCGAGCCACGGAGAACGGTGGTGGAAGCCAAGCATTGTTACCAGGACACCGTCTCCATTTCCATACCAAACACCGCCGCGAGTTCGCGCTCCAGTAACCCCTTTCACGGTCTAGACCTATAACAGTTTCGTTGTGCGCCGGGTCTATCAATCAATCAAACCGTTACCCCAGTCATTTGACGGCCCATAGGGGGTGGGAGCTCGGAATAGGCGGTCCGTGCCTTGGGATTAACGTTGGTGGGGAGTTTGTGTCTTCTCCCCCCCCCCTTTTACCCCTCCTCTCTCAACGTGCCGGCGATAGAAAGAAGAAAACGCCACCGAAACGCCTGAGTGAGAGATTGAAAGGCCAAGTTAGCAGTTCGTTGCCGTGTTTGACAGATCTGTGATCTCTATTTTTAGCGGCAAACAGATGTGAAGCTATACCGAGACAGAAAAAGAACAGAAGAGAACAATCCGTGTGGGTACTGCCAACGGTGGTGGCCCGCTCTACTTCAACAACCGGAAGCATGTTCTATCCCGTTCTGGGATTCCGCAAGAACGAACCTGCCTTGTATCCATTTTTGTAACTCTACGAGAACGAGCTTGTCGTCTGTGCAGCACCGGGACTTTCATTATACAAGAATGGTCGTGCCTTCTATCTAGTGCTGTCAGTGTAAAAGAAATATTTTGCCTTTTATCTAGCGCTGTCGGTGTACAAGAAAGATTTTGCCTTTTATCTAGTGATGTCAGTGTACAAGAAAGATCTTGCCTTTTATCCAGTCCTCTTAATGTACAAGAAAGATCTTGTCTTTTTTAAATCCCTTATATTAACTTCACCGCCGTCTCTGTGTCTGTCTTGGGCGGGCACTGCGGAAAAACAGAAGTCAAAAATGACCCACTTCCCGTCATGCCATCGAGCTGAAATTTGGCACACGGACCCGTGTCACCTAACAATGCATCGTATCAAAAATTCAGATCGATCGAACGTACAGTTATTAAATTAATGCATTTTTAGTTTATCTATATACACTATATGTAGCGGTCGCTATCGTTTACATTTTACGGGACACTTGACTTCACCCCAGCCATAGGTGAACACATCTCGTGTTTTAACCAGGTGTACCGGCGTGCTTTTGTTTACATTTTGCGTGTCACGCTGAGCTCGGTCCAACGATCGGTGACAAGACCTTTCCCCCTCTCCCCCCTCCCGGGTTAAAAGCAAAGGGGAGTAAAGACAGATTCAGTCTGTAAATATTTGTCGCGTTTGAACATAATCAATACTTTTAGTTATGTCTCACATATAAGGGATTTATAGTCAAAATCTTAGTTTTTACGGGTTTGTTTTTATTAAATCCCTTATATTAACTTCACCGCCGTCTCTCTCTGTCTTGGTCGGGCACCGCGGAAAAACAAAAGTCGAAAATGACCCACTTCCCGTGAAGCCATCGAGCTGAAATTTGGCACACGGACCCGTGTCACCTAACAATGCATCGTATCAAAATTTCAGATCGATCGAACGTACCGTAATTAAATTAATGCATTTTTAGTTTATCTATATAAACTATATGTAGCAGTCGCTATTGTTTACATTTTACGGGTCAATTGACTTAACACCAGCCATAGGTGAACACATCTCGTGTTCTAACCAGGTGTACCGGCGTGCTTTTGTTTACATTTTGCGTCTCATACTGCGCTCGGTCCAGCGATCGGTGACCAGACCTTTCCCCTCTCGTCGTCGTCCCCCCCCCCACCGGGGAGTTAAGACAGATTCAGCCTGTAAATGTTTGTAGCGTTTGAACATAATCAATACCGTTAGTTATGTCTCATATATAAGGGCTTTATATTCAAAAACTTTTTTTTTACGGGTTTGTTTTATTATACAGTAATGTCACTATACAAGAAAGATCGTGCCTTTATATCCAGTGCAAGCTTAAACTTTATTTAAAATTTCTGTTTTCTTTTTTTTTCACTGGACTATAAAAAAATATTTCTGTAAAAATGCAGTCATCGCCTGAAGAATACAAATAGACGTGGGCTGAATTGTTTTAAATTCGTTGACATTGATTTAAATCGTCAATTGTTTCATTAATCCGGATCCATCATTATTTAAGTGCTCACAACATTCATCCTTGCTGCTTGGACCGTGTTTTTAGGCTTGTTAAAGGTTGCTGGACATTATTTTTAAAACAAATTTCATCTATATAAAAGTAGGTAATGGTTGCTTGATCATTACGCGGATTAAATGCCTTACTCGGGAGTCTAAAACCGGTTTTCACGAATAAAGCTCATCAACAGACTTGCGAAATCTGGCTATAGTAACGCTTTATTAAGATTTTAAAAAAATAATAATGAAAAAAAAACATCACTAATACAATGCTCTATAACTGGTATAAATGAGATTCTTAAAAATACTACTAGTAGTGCTAGTCGTGTGCGTTGTATTTTCTTTTGTTTACGGGAACTAAATACGGCGGTAGTAAATGTGTTGTGTAAGGCTAGGTAGGGTGGCTATTGAATTATAAATATAGTTCACGGACATGGAAAAGAATAGTTTGAAATCTGGATGAGGGTCGAGGTCGAAGCAAAGTTTGTGAAGATGTTAGGATGGTAAGCACTCATTATTCAGAAGGCACGTCACTTATTTGCATGTCTTGTATAGAATAGGACGTCCACGCTTCGCCTCCCATATTGTTTTGGCTGCTGTTTCTAGCCGCTATTGTTTATGGGGTTATTTCTAGTTTTATATCAAATGAGTTATAACAACGTGTCTCGTTGGTTTTCCACAGAACGTAAACTGGAGTCGACCGTCCCCAAGAGATTGCGCATCTCCGAGCTCAACCCCCATCTTTTGTGTGCCCTGTGCGGGGGCTATTTGATAGACGCCACGACCATCATCGAGTGTCTACATGCTTGTAAGTATATTTAGAGCACTAATGGGCCAACTTGGAAAGGGGGGGGGGTCTCTGCACCTTCAAACAGGGTTTAACAAAGTGAACACTTGAGGTAAATTTAGAGCTCAATGGACATGTCATTGTCATGATAGCGTGTTTTAAAAAAATGAATGCATCTGGCATAATATAGTTTGTTATTACGAAAGGACGCTCCCGTGTCTACCATATAGCTATTGAATATGCAGCTAGCATAAATTCATCACTTGTCTTCCATGCATCATTTTGCACCGGCTTGGACTTTCAATATATGAATATAGTTGGATGTTACTCGACAAATTAACAAATAATTGAAAAGAAATAGGTCTTCGATGCGATCAGGGTGCACCAGATTAGCACACTGCAAGGTCAGGATGCGACCTGAACAAGGCCTTACCGCAAGGTCAGGATGCGAATTGAAAAATGTTTTACCGCATGGTCAGGATGCGACCTGCACAAGGTCTTGCCAGGATCTTCAGATTATCGCTACAGCAGGGCATCACCACAGCAGGTGGACTAGATTAACAGGGACACTGACAATGTGTGTCAACAAAACAGTACCACTATTATTTACAGTCCATAAAGAAGTGCTACCTCGTTATCACAGTATCTGTGGGGAAGATATGGTCAGATAAGTTTGGGAGCAGAAAAGTCCGAGAAGGCAGACCCTGAAAAGTCCACGGGGGACACTGAGAAGGAGAAAGCTGGCCAATGTTCCCTCTAAGGTTCGTTGGTCTGTGTGCAAAGTGAAAAAAAACTCGTGTGCAAAGTTGCGCAGCGTCCATTTTTGTGCAATATTTTAAAAAATTTTCTGCGCTGTAATTCTAAACATCTGCGCGGTGTCTGAAAAATATCTGCGCTATCGCGCAGCTTAAAGGGAACATTGAAGCTGGCCCCGTGGAGTTACGCATAGACTCACACCAGCTCAAGTTTCGACACTTACTTCATCACCACCCTCCCCTTTTACCCTCCCTTTTATCGCTAATGAACGGACTTAATTAAGATATGAAAGAAGAGGCCATTTGGTTTAATAGGTTGAAGATAAGCTTACATCCCTCAGTGTTAAACGGCTAGACTGGACTACACTGAAGGTTTTATTGACATATTTTTTAGATATAAATAGCTATTAATGTTCGTAGTGAAGAACACAAACTAAGAGTTGGCGGCAAAATTTTTGTTTGTTTTCGGTTTTTTTCATTTCTTTTTAAAATATTTTTTTTACATACTGTACATAAGTAGGGTCGACATAGTTTCTCCAAGTGTACAAACTGGTCACTACAGTGTGCACATTTGGTCAAATTACCTTTTCACAGTTTACGCAAATGGCCTCCGCGGGCACCCTTGTTCCAAAATGATTTCAACATAGCACCATCTGGTGATTACACTGTAGACAGGTCAGCAACGATGTCCAGAATCTAGAACCTGGCCACTTCACTCCACATCGTTGTTCTGTACCAGTAACACCAAAAGAAAGTGCCGCACCCGCTCCTTCCAAATTGATCTTTATTAAATGAAGCCATCCCGAGAACACACTGTGTGGAAAGCTTTTGGCAATTGAACACTCGTTTGACCCCGTCACACCAACAATCCAGTGGGTGCCAAACAAAGTGGAATTGGGGGTTTTCTGGTGTGGGGGGGGGATTGAAAAGGGTTGGGAGAGGGAAAGGGATGACTGCTCAATGCCAATGTCTCAAGTGTTTTGTTTACTAAAGGTTACCTTGATTCTATATAAACATTCCTAGACGGGAGTGCGAGAGAGAGAGAGAGAGAGAATGAGCCGTCGGAGGCAACTTGCCAACTAGAGAAACTTGCGGATACTTGTGTACATCAGGCCGCGCAACAGTTCAGATCAGAAAAAAAAATGTGTCTTTGAAATTACAGATAGCTTGGCCCGGGTCAGTTGAAAGTGTGTCCACCACTCTGAGAGATGTTGCACGTTCTACAAAGCTGGAGCAATATATAATAGCAAATCAAAAATAACACACAGAGAAAGATTGACCAAACCTGCGTTTTAAATATCTACCTCAACACACCCGGTACTTTGCTTGGTGAGGTACAGGTGTCTAACATTTGTTTAGCTAAGTAATAAATCTGATTTGTTCGACTGCAACGGTTGCGGGTATCAATACACGTAACAGTGCACAGAAAGAGGTTTCATGCACCAGGTGGAGTGGCGAACGAAAAGGATGGTTGGCGGTGTGCCCCTGACTGCACTTAATTTTCCGTTTTTTAATGGGCGAGATTTAGGCCGTCTGCATGTTTTTCGTGGAAGCATGGGAGACAAAAAACTTGACTTACCTTCGTTCGCCTAACGAGTTTTAGGAAAATTAAAATCTCAAATATTTGGCATTAAATTAGCATACTTACTGTAATTGAATTTGTGGTATATGTGTATTGTCCTCTTCCTCTTCATTGCGTAAGAGCTGCGTTGTTCCGTCGGACGAGATACGATTTTAATAATAACCCGCATTCTTATAGCGTTTTTACTCTTTTCTTATTATTACGTTATTTTGAAGGTATGCTAATGAAACAGATGGTATTTTAATAATAACCCGCATTTTTATGACTCTTTCATTCTTTTCTCGTTATTGCGTAATTTTAAAGGTATGCTTATGAAACAGCATGCTCCGATACCATGGCCATGGGACCATGTGGCGTACAGCGTGATATAAAATGACGATCGAACGATCGGCGCGTGGCTTGGTTTGCAAACCGATTCACCTTAAGATTTACGATTTAGTAGGCCGATAGTCGTCTCTGTTCTGAGATAATTTCCGAATACTTCCATAATAATAATAATATATTAATTTTCCCCCTCTATCGTTGACGCGGCGAAGTGGGGAAAATTATGTATTCGAGAGCAGAGTAGGCCAAATTAAAGGTCCGTTCCGAAACGGTAACGACCAGGTTATGCCGTCGGGACAGGATTCTTAATGAGGATGCCCCCCCCCCTCTCTCCTCCTATTTTCATCTCTCAGCTCGTAGTTCAACGTCATTCAGTGGTTAACGCGCCCGAGTTTAGCCTGTCAGCGCATGCCCACAGCTTGACCAGCTGCTGGCGGTGAACTTTGTGTACCCCCAGCCCTTGAGGTTGTAATACCCTCCCCCCCCCCACCAAGCCCCGGCCTCAGGCTCTCTTCCTGTCCCAGCGGATGCGCCGCTGTCATTATGACCACTTGTAACCCCAAGGGCCATTAGCTGACACGGGCTGAGGGCGGCCATTATACGGTACGATTGGATGATTGTTGCTAATCTTTGTCCCTTGGTAGCTGTACCCTAAACGGGAGCTGTGCACAGCGTAGATGTATGTCCTGGACGGACAAAAGCTGACAATGCGATCCTCAACCGTGGTACGTATGTACGGCAAGGAACCAGTCCAACACCCACCCCCTCCCCCTCCCAAACCGCCAAAACTAAATTAAAAATTAAGTTTTAAAATGTAGAATCTGAGTTTGTATATAATTATTCATTCTTACTGATCAGTATGAACATGACTCCATGCCACAAGATACTAGACAGTTTTACCGACCACAAGATACTAGACAGTTTTACCGACCACAAGATACTAGACAGTTTTACCGACCACAAGATACTAGACAGTTTTACCGACCACAAGATACTAGACAGTTTTACCGACCACAAGATACTAGACAGTTTTACCGACCACAAGATACTAGACAGTTTTACCGACCACAAGATACTAGACAGTTTTACCGACCACAAGATACTAGACAGTTTTACCGACCACAAGATACTAGACAGTTTTACCGACCACAAGATACTAGACAGTTTTACCGACCACAAGATACTAGACAGTTTTACCGACCACAAGATACTAGACAGTTTTACCGACCACAAGATACTAGACAGTTTTACCGACCACAAGATACTAGACAGTTTTACCGACCACAAGATACTAGACAGTTTTACCGACCACAAGATACTAGACAGTTTTACCGACGAAACTTTTTCAGCCGAAGTGACTATTGTTTATTCTCATTCGTCATGAGATAGGAAAATAGTTCTCGTCGCTGTTAACGAATCAGATATGTAAGTGTACTTTCCAAAAATAATGTGTCAATATTTTGCTTGCACCATTGTGGAATGTGAGCAATGATTACTCAAGTCATTTGAAAGTTCCAGGCTGGCTGTGCCTTTGGGGGTTGCCATGAAGTTTTTCCCCTAAAATGCACTGATTTATTTTGACCTGTGATGTACTGTGGTAATACAGATTGTCTTCGGCCTGTAAATGTCCACTTCACTGGCTGGTCAAGTCTCGAAGGTCTCATCATGACTGTTGGTTGTCGTCAACCTATCTGTTCAAAGTTGAAGGGCATTACTGGAACAACCTCGGGCCACTATATTCTCGATGTCTGTGCATTGGGCAGACGACCCGTATCTCCACTTTGAAGTAACTCAATAGCGGAGCAAGATTTGTTAAGGCTTTAAAAACTATGCATGAAAATGACTTATCGACCCCATATCTTAGCAGTCAATGCTTAAGTGGCAACACAAAATGTTTTGAATTAGAGAAAAAAAACGTGTGTGTTCTCATACACAAAGACGTCTTTCTCATGAGTAATTTTTATTTCTTTGTAGGGTTGTTTTAGGTTTGACCTATGCCGTTTTGACAGGGGCCGTTTTGACCGAAATCGTTATGTTGGGGCCGTTTTGACAGGGGCCGTTTTGACCGAAACCGTTATGTTGGGGCCGTTTTGACGATGCACCACCCTCACGCGGCATTTAGCGTTTTCTCTAAAGTTTTCTCTTGGAAAAATGAGAAAAATGACGAAACAAAAATTTCTCGATAATCGATACTTTAAAAATGAAAAGATGTTTTATTTATTATTTGCACTATACACCACCCGCCACGTCAATGAGGGTTAGAAATAACCCACGAAACTAAGGCTGTCATCTCTTGAAATTACTTGACAAAATATACCTTCAAGAAGCACGCCTAATAAAAATCAGAGATGGTGCTCAACCCCTCCCTTAGAATTCCCCAACAACATATAAACCTATGAGGTATTTAAATTTAATTATGCCACTTATTTATAGCATCAATCAGTATTAAAAATTCCTTTAAAGCAAATGAAAAAGTAGGCACCAATCGCGCTTTTATATTTAAGAATATCATTTAGCACAGATATCCGGAGTTTTACCAGTGTTATTTATTGTAGCGTTATTTTTACTAACTATTAGGTCGACAATTATATACATTTTCATTTCAAATATTTGTAAGCACTTTGAGAAATTTCAATTTTGTTAACATCGAGTATAGTTAAATGTCTTTAACTCGACTCAAATACTCTACACTATTTAACTGTGACGTTGTTTTGTAGTTTGAAGCTGCGATGACCAGCGATGAAAAAATGTATGCCACCATCTTCTTATTTTAAAGTAGAATTATTTTCATTTCTTTAATAATCATACTCAATATGTCAGCGTACGTTGTTGAATGGGGCACAACATTATGTTGAACTTATAGCTATACAACAGGTGCATAGCTGCTGAAAATGTAATAGGGTACATGTTTGCCATGGTTTGTTGAATATATTTTACAGTTTTCAAAAATAAACTTAAAAACGTACCAGTAAAGTTTACAATTTTATTGACGGATGAAACATACAAGATCTAAGCAGCGTGCGTCACCATTGATTATGATTCAACAAAGAACTAACTAACCCCCAAACACCTTTTCGTTCGTGTTTATTTTAAATTTAATCTTAAATAAAAAAATAAGTAGCCTTTAAAGAAGTCTCGGCATACAACAGAAATTGATTAAAAGAAACAGATCAAAATCCCGTGTTCAAAACGACTTGTCATATCTTCCGGTCCGAGTTACCGGAAATTTGTGTGAAAGAAATTTCATTGATCGAGTTTTGATCGATGTAAGTTAGGTGGAAAGGAAATCCAGTCCATCGTTTAACGTCTGAGCTTGTTCAATAAGTAATGAATCACCTCGTTTAGGAGTGATATTGTGGAAATTTGTGATATGCTCCTAAATAAACGTTTTTAAGTATTAAAAACAAAGAAAATGATGGAAAAATTGGGGATTTTGACATGGCATAGCTTCTCCTATTAGTAACATGTGTCGATTGTGATGGCGTGTATAGATTTAAGCCCAGTCAATACAACTGGGCGGGGAAGTGGGGGGTTACTTGAGGATAAACTGGGAAGAAAGGGTTCGCTGGTGGAAAGGGGCCATCAATATAATATTAGGTACGCAAGGAGGGGGGGGGTCTTCAATTAACGGCATTTTCCGTATGGATGCATATGTGGGGGGTAGAGGGGTCTCCACTGAATGTGTATGTACCCAAAACAAATTTAATTTGCATAATACTAAGCCTAGTAACGTAAACCGCTCAGACTTCAAACGGGATTGGAGACCGACTGAGTCAAGACTGATATGCATTAATGGTTGCAAACGAAATTAGACTGATATGCATTAATGGTTGCAAACGAAATTCTGAACTTTAAATTACTTGGAAGTAATTAATATTTGATTTAGACCAAACGTTCACACTTTGCTAAAATATATCCGTTGAGTTATAGCTCCATTTATTGAAATTATTATAAGTTTCTCTCTCGCCCACGTGCCTCAGCCGTTATATATACTATATACATAACGGGACGTGATTTCACATTTTACAGTTTATATTGTTATCTTATATCTGTTTTTTTTTGGCCGTCGATGAATGACGTCACTCGATTTCGGCCGATTTTCACCACCCCCCTTTTTTTTCTCGTCACAAAAAATTATACCCCCCCCTCCAATATGATGTCACAAAACTATGACCCCCTCCCCTCAAACCCGTAAAAGCGGGATTATTCTATTTGAAAATTAGCAAGTTGCAAATTACCTTTTTGTCATTTAAATATGTATTTAGTTAATTCTAATGTCGTATTACGTGTGAAGCCATTGAAAACGTAATTAAATAAATTGTAAGCAATCAAATATTTAAGTGGAACTTTTAATTACAGTAGCGCAACTTGATGTGACGTTCCCATTTTTACCCCCCCCCCTCGTCTCACATCGTCACAAATGGTCGTACCCCTCCCCCTCTAGGCGCGTGACGTCATTTATTGACAGCTCCAAAAATAAAACCAATATCTTTTGACTTTGGCTTATAATTATATATTTTAAAACAAGAGGGGTGTCGAATTTGTACGTATGCATTGTTCCGGAAAATGTACAGAGTGCAACAGGGGGAGTGGGGTTACGAAAATACGACTTTTGTGCGTACGCAATATATGGATGCCCTGCGACCAGTACGTCAGTTGATGCTTCCAAAAACTGTACAGAAACGTTAGACCCAATTATTACTATTATGCTCAATGCCTTGTTTGGGCTGGGGTTTTTCATTTGACTTTTGCGTTGCAGTATGTCGTTATTGTGCATGTCAAGTATAGCTGCTGGTGTCAAATGCTAAATTTCAAATCAAAGAAACAAATATGCAGCGGCTGCATTGCAGTCTGTCAAATTTATGAAACTAGCTTAGCGTTTTCGTAATATTTTTAATTTGTTGATAAACTTAAAATAATGACCTAGTTCATGTGATTTTTTTTTAATCTCGATTTTTGTCCGTTTGAAATGTTTATTTTAGATTTTTCTTTGCTTGAAAATGTTATTATTATTTTTTAATCTTAAATTCGGATGGATGATAATTTCTGTAAGGCGAATTGCATGGAAGTGTTATATGATATAACATAAATAATTTGTAAATATGTGTAGTTCTATTAGACTTTGAGCATGTTTGTATTGCAGTCAATTGTACTTCATAAAGTATTACATATATCAGATTAACATTATTTTGACACAAACATCTGGGCACAAATTAACTGAAATACATTTTGACCATTTTACTTCGTAACCTTCAGTTTTTATCCGTGTTTAATTTATTACGTATGGATGTCGGCATAAATATGATGACATTAATTTACAAAATTTTGTTTGAAAAGTTGAAATCTATTTTTGTGTGTTTAAATATAACTTTTGTTATTATTACTATTTTTATAATTTTAAATTTCTTTTTGTGGACCTTAATTGTAATTAATGCGTGTTATTTTATAATAACGCATTGAAGAGGCGCAGCTACAGTATATAGTTATATAATAATAATAATCATTCAATCCCCAACAGTGATTTGTTTCTTGATGCCTTCGATCAAGAAGGTAGGACGAGTCACCCCGGATTTCACGCTAATAGTGCGGACATTTTTAACAGTATAAAAACATACACACAATTGTGTAATCAATGTAAGAAAAAAAAATTCTAGATTTTGGTTAGTGAGCTTTGTTAGCTCTAGGCTTAGTAGTGCATTTGTGAGGTTTTTATTTTTAAAAAATATTTTTAAAATTATTTTTTTGTTTTTTGTATTCTTCGAAAAGTCTTAGTAAAGACTGTTTTGTTTTTTTTAATAACCTTTGATGTACGAATGAATCAGCGATTTTTTCGAAGCAATGCCACGATAAGCAATATTATGTTTGCTATCATATCAGTTGTTTGCGATGGGGATACTCTGAACTCTACTTTGGATTGCGAATTGCTATTTCCTTCATGTCTTGAAAGCGCCATAGCCGATGGTTGTTTTGGGAAATCTTAGCGTTGTATTAACGATATCTTGACTATATTCCAGATGAAAGTATCAAAATCTCATTTTATTTGTATTATTTTGTTTAGACGTTATACTTGTTATTCCTTATCTCTTGAAATCTAGGAGTATTTTCATTACAAAGTTGTCTAACTCTGCGATCAAATTTAAAAAAACAACATTTTCTCATGCAATAAACGGAATGCGTTAAAAATTGTACGCGGAAAAAAATTACTTATGCCTTTGGATAAATTCTATAAGAAAGCCCGAGCTAACCCCATGATTAAATGCTAATGTTTTGACATTTCAGTTTGCAAGACGTGCATTCTGCGCTACTTGGAGACCAGCAATTACTGCCCCATATGTGAAGTATTGATTCACAAGACACGCCCCTGGCAAAATATCAGGTGAGAGGATTCGTATAAAAATAATAATAACAGTGTCCCCCACCCCTACCCCCCAATTTAGATGAGAATTTCTAATACGCCTGACAGTGCATGCTAACCCATGTTTTGCCATGGGCAGTGCCACATGAGATAATAGTTGTGTTACAATCAATCATTTCACCCGCAGGCATTTTGTTCCATATTAAATAGTAATGGGTTGTGATGTATAGCAGGGGTCGGCAACCTTTGGCACGCGTGCCACACCTGGGACGCCAAGCAATCTCAAATGGAACGCAGGCTCTTCACGTTTCCTATATATATTTTCCTGTATGAAGTTGATTATAAATCGTATACAATGGTATGTGATGTTGGCACTGTGAATAATTTGAAACCATAAGTTGGCGAACAGTTACCAAAAGGTTGGCGACCTCTGATTTATGGCTTTGTAAAGAAATGTTTTACTTCTTGTTTCCTAATGGCTAACTCCTTCCACCCACAGACTGGACCACTCCTTACAAAATGCCGTGTATAAGATGGTGCCTGGACTATTTCAAAGTAAGTTGACATTTTTTGTTCTAACCAGACGCAAACGTCACCCAGCGTCTTATAAAAACATTGATTGGATGTATTTATTTTTGTATAGTTTTTACCACCTTGAATTTATACGATAAATAGCTACGCAGCTAAGTCTATGAAGTAGCTTCAATAACGAGAAAGCCGCCAGGCTTAAAATTCAACCCTTTAGCCCAGGGGTCTCCAGAATTTTCTGCCGGAGGGCCGCATTAACTGTAAATCACTTGTTGCAGGGGCCGACTACACACAGTTTTGTGGTAAACTATAGGTAAAAATAGTATCTCTTTTGGAGATTAAAAAGTCTCCAGGGGCCGGATGAGAGGGTCTCGCGGGCCGCATCTGGCCCGCGGGCCGTAGTTTGGAGACCCCTGCTTTAGCCTCATATGTCAAAATTCAATTCCGGGGACCTTATCCGACCTGGCGTACAATTCTTTTATGCCTTAGAGTTCTTGACAGGGGTACAGTTATATCAAACCCGAGAGAGAACTATAGGCAAACATATTTTAATGGCCCAGCGGTATAGTGCAACTCAAATAACCTATTTTCCCAACGTAGGCTATCGAGGGCATAGGCATAAGCCAAAATAAAAGTTGCGCAGTTAATCGTTAGAGCAACCTGGCAAGGTGCGGTTACTAGTTTTGGAATGACGCATAAGAAAAGAAAGTAGTGAATTGTCCCCATATTACATCACCTCGTCCCTTAATATCATTCCCTTTAAAATACCCCCCCAAACAGATTATTCTATGAACATCTTTTAAAGCTGCTGGGGGCTGAATGTAATCTACTACATTTGTGGGCTCTAATATGTGGGGTTCATGTGGCTGTGAATAAGGAATTTAAAATGAGTCAAAGCATCAAGACCATAGTTAAAAATCACGAATGCAGACCGGGAGCTGTAGAATGTAGTAGAATTGAAGATGTATCTACCACAACGGCAACAATTTTATCAACAAAGTAAAAGCACGAAGTTCAGCTGCATTGAAAGCAAGTCTTATTGTGACGTTGGATATCGCAAAATAAGGCTGACCATTTGCAGGTGAGGAGTTTCTGAGTAATGAAAGTGTATGACGTTTTAGGCTAAAAAAAGCAGATGTGTGATAACGATAATGTACGTCTTATCATAAATACGGTTGTTAATGGGGTTGGAGACGGGCACTGATGTGAAAACACAGCTAATCCAATAAAGGCAAGACCTTCTTTTGCATACTTGCGATCGAAGAAAGTAATTATACAAAGAAAGTAATTATACGACTGGCACTGTTCAGCTTGCCATCGTCATTAGTTGAGTTAGCGGAATAGAAAGTCACGCATGAGCTAACGAGAGGAACTAGATTTTTGACCCGATATTTCAAAATGTCAACTCCCTTGAAACAAACTTGTTGGACTAACAATAGATGGTGCATCGGCGATGTGCGTCGAAAAAAAAAGTGTGCTTTTTGGAAGGATGCGGAGATGAAGGAGAACTATGCTGGTTAGTGAAAGCATGTCAGTTCATCATACAGCAAGGATCCCTGTTTGATAAAGTTCTCAATAAGGAAGGTGTACAAGCAACGTAATAGTAACCTTTAATATTTTTTTTAAAGAAAAAGGTTTAAATCACCGCCTATTTCAAATTTGTTTAAATTTTTTTTTAATTGAAATAAATTATTTTTTAATGGAAATATATTCGATGCCATGCCATATCGAAGTATTATGGCTAATTCGGGGGAGAGTTCTCAGTAGATTTTTCCAGCCGTTCCAGGAAATCTGTCAGGATAAAAAGGGGGAATGTGAGTTGGCGTTTCAGTCCGACATCACCACTCATCTCAACGACTTGTGCCAACAACTCCAGGGACGGCACAATTGGATCACTTGTATGCATGTTGATGTGAAGCAAAGTTGCGCTAATGGGAGATTTATCTCCTAATGCAACTCGTCCCAGGTTCCGTGTTGCCAAGTAATGTTGATCTTAGTCAACCCTCTGGTGTTTCTAATCGCTGAAACGTTTAGCTTACCATGACACTGGGGGCAAATCACGACACCGTGAGACCTGCACAATTGACCTGCATGTTTCATCTCCGAAGAGATACCCCAGCTTTTTCTATATGCGAATGGAACTTTGAGCATGTTTTGTATCACATATCAGTGTGTGTGTGTGAGCAGCTGTTTTATGTGATGCAGATTAACGAAACATCGAGCAGGAGTGGTCGCACTGTAGTCAAACAGGAGCATCTCAACGACGCAGGTCATTAACTCCCATTGCAACCCAAACCAACTTGTATCTAAGCAACGATGCCGGCCATCCGGGTCTGACAAAGTGGCATAAGAGTTTACAAAATAATATTACCACTGGTATTCATGTTTGGTCTAAATTAAAATTAATGTTTTAAAAAGGGTTTCATTTCCTGCATGATGAATATTTATCCTCTTTGGCACGCAACCTTATGCCTTATGTGTGACCAATGTTCCCTTTAAGCTGCGCGTCCGCGCAAATATCTGACAGACTCCTCGCCGTAGTTTAGAATCACCACGCAGCAAATTTGATAAAATAGTGCATACAATTGGATGCTGAGCAATTTTGCACACAAGTTTTTTGTTTTTTTGCACACGAACCAACGAACCTTAGCGGGAACATTGTGTGTGACTAGAGCTTTACCCCGATTCAGTTTGACTCTTTGACACCCGTGCCTTAAGTCAAATGTAATTTCGTTATTAAAACCAACAAAGTGGAGTATTTTAATAAAAGAAGAAAAACGTACAACAGCAACATCATCGCGACCTCATTTTAAAGATACCAAACGTTGACCCTTCAACATGACTTAACTGCCAGCCACATGAATATTATGTTTCGGCAGTATGCCTGCAACCAAAATATTTTTTGTGATTTTTAAATAAATGGGACCCTAAGTCAACCCTTACAAGTCGCTATGATTTGATGTTTTGTTTAAAAATAGCAGTGGGTGAGAAAATACTTTATGGCACCCTAGGGAAAAAACAAAAAATATGTACGCTGATACTCGTGAGGGTGACGTACGTGACCCCATCGAAGGAATTTCGGAATAATTGTTTGCCGACTCTGCAACCCCTCTGTTTGCCGTTTATCATCCAGTCTGGTTTCTCCATTCCGTCCGTAGACCCGGAGTACCGGGAAGGCTGATTGCTTTAACATCCATAGGGATGAAAATCGAATGTTTTAGCATATCTTGACTGGTAAATAAACTGTAATTATTTCCCGATGACTTGCGCGCAGGTAATTAACTTCATTTGCGGAAATGGGTTATATTTATTTACCCCCCCCCCTTCTGTCTCTCGAGACATAAATTATGTGCGCGAGGCAAGTTGAGGCTACTGAGGGCAAGTTACTCCTAGTAAGAGTTTAAGATTTGAAACTTTATGCCGTCCGCATGACGCAAGAGGGTTACCAGAGTGCGGTATCGTGCAGCGGGTTTTCCCGGGGTTCAAACTCCACGTGCTAGGTTCCTTTCAATATTTTGTGTTTAATGAAACTGCTTTTATATAATCTTGGGATTTTAACGTTAAAAGTTGTTGGTTTTTTAAACTAGAAGATGATAGTTTTATATTATTATTGTATATAAATACATAAGGAACTCAAGGTTATTTGTGGATATTTTAAGAAGTTGGGTATAGGGCGCATTATTACCGGAATATTCCATGAGTTTAGTGCATATCTACTGATTCTACTGTAGTGGTTCGTTTCTCAAAGTTTATTGAGGATGGTGCTCTTTAAGATTGCTCAGAGTTTATTTTTGTGGTGAGAAAAATTGCAGCGGCTTTCCCCTGTAGCAGCTTGTCGGTTGATAAGTTCAAATCTTTAGTTAATTAATAAAATTGAATTTCTATCTAGCTTAATTGGAAACATAGATCATCCAAATTTCAGGCAACATTGGGAAAGGTAAATCTTTCCATCGAGGGAAACGAGACGGGGGCGATAGGCTGGCTGCCAGGGATTAGAAAGATAGATACAGTTTGTTACACAACAACTTTCCCTGGAGTGAACTCATGTAAACAAATTAATTGAAATACGAAAAGAGTTGGAAGAAGAGTTCCGTTAAACTCAATGAACTCTGATTAACTGCAAGTTTACCTCAAGTTTTTTAAAGAAGATTTGGGAGATTGATGGATGGCACAATAGGAATGTACCTTGGAGATCTTCGAGATAGAGGTATAAACTATACACAGTAGATCTGTACCTTGGAGATCTGAGAGATAGATGGTACACACAGTAGGTGTGAACCTTGGAGATCTGAGAGATAGATGGTATACACTATACACAGTAGATATGTACCTTGGAGATCGGAGAGATAGATGGTACACACAGTAGGTGTGAACCTTGGAGATCTGAGAGATAGATGGTATACACTATACACAGTAGATATGTACCTTGGAGATCGGAGAGATAGATGGTACACACAGTAGGTGTGAACCTTGGAGATCTGAGAGATAGATGGTACACACAGTAGGTGTGAACCTTGGAGATCTGAGAGATAGATGGTATATACACTATACACAGTAGATTTGAAACTTGAAGATCTGAGAGATAGATGGTATATACACTATACACAGTAGATCTGAACCTTGAAGATCTGAGAGATAGATAGTATATATACTATACACAGTAGATCTGAACCTTGAAGATCTGAGAGATAGATGGTATATACACTATACACAGTAGGTGTGAACCTTGAAGATCTGAG
The DNA here is from genome assembly GCA_944989445.1 of Ampullaceana balthica. Lineage (NCBI taxonomy): Eukaryota > Metazoa > Mollusca > Gastropoda > Lymnaeidae > Ampullaceana > Ampullaceana balthica. The sequence goes on along the minus strand of CALYLW010000095.1, from coordinate 711,846 downwards.
AGATAGATGGAGAATGTGTTGTTTGCATTTTGTTGTTTTTATCCATTAACGGCAAGCATGTGGAAACATTTCAAAAAAGTATTGCCAAAGCGTTAATATTCATTATAGAAGAAAAAATTATTTAAACATTGATCGTGGGCTCATAATAAATAGAAGAGAGAAAACGGGAGATGGATTAGGTCATATGATGAGCAAAGTCCTTTCCTTATGGGTAACTTGTCAAGGATAGCACCTAATCATGAGTATGGGATTTTTACATTGGAGTAATTTAATTTTTAAAAAACTAATTGAAGGTTGTTGTTGTTTTTTGTTGTTGTTTTTTTTATGCGTCTTTATCTTCGTCGTGTAGAGATAATGAAAATTTGCCTCGGTTCGAAAGCCCCATTATTAATCAAACATGTGTGGGAGGCAGGCCTTAATGGGTTACCGTGACCCCGAAACGCCCCTAAAAAACCTATTAGATGTTAAAAGGGGACCGATAGTAATCTAAATGCGAGGCTCGCCAACAAGCGCATGGCTCACAACGCTCTCTCCCTCTCTCCACGGGGACATGCAGGTCTTGAGCAATGCGCACACCGTAGCACGTTCGGTAATCGATCAAGGTAATTGACTTCTCTCCCCCTTCCATCCGACTAACCTGGACGCGCATGTACCGCATATCTCTACAACACGAGACTGATAGAGAACGTTTCCTTCTCTTCTTTTTACTTCCAGACGAAATGAGGCGTCGGCGAGAGTTCTACCACAAACAGAATCAGACGGGTAAGTTGTTTTTTTTTCTTCTATTTTTTTTATTTTTATACTTCCATGATTCATCTTGTCGTCCGCAGCGCCCATTATTCTAATTGGCTGCGCGCTCTGAATGGGCAAAAGTAATCAATGTTTTTGTCTTTCCTTGATATTTTGAGGGCAGTTTGCTTATTTTTTTTTAAAGACAAATTAATGAATTGGACGATAAAAGAGTGTAATTGTTGTTTTAAAATGTTTTTATTATTCTTAATGATGTCCAGTCTATATCATAATTTATTGAAAATATGTTCAAAACCTTAAAAAAAGCGAAAATGTATCGTTGTTTGTGTGTGTGTGTGTGGGGGGGGGGTGACTATACTATATACGATAAATATACTGGCTTTTAAATAAAATAATTATTTTATAGGTTCATTTCATTTCTCATGAATATCTTTTATGAATTGGGTTTTTAGTTACGAGACCCACTCTACTTCTAATGAGACATACAGTAATTGTACAATAATTTAACGTTCACTTTATTACATAATTCCCACCCGCATGAACGCCCATGAAAATCAAGGTTGTATACGACACGTGGTGGTCTAACTTTGAATTGCATCCCTAATTGTGTTCTGTAAAACACACGTGGAAGGTTGCGCCTTATCAGGGGGAGTAATTATTGGGTTGTTTGCCCAGCACATGCCATTTTAACGGCCCTGGCGCGCACAACACTTTCCATCACGCCTCTTTGAGCAATGGCAAATGGGACGGGAATACCCTTTTAATGCCAACGCCATTTATGCTTACAGTGTCCAGGGAAAATGTCTGTTGTTCACTCAGCTGAATACATCCTTCCCAATAACAAAACAAAAAAAAATTAAATTAAAATAACATTTTTTCAGAGGTGTTACGATTTTGAGTCTTTTCAATGGGAACCAATTACGGGCACGAGGCTTTTAAATATGTACGTTGGTATTTCCTGTTGAATCAGAATTAGATAATTGCTCTGTTTAAGCTTTTTACTGCGTCTTTCCCGTCTTTTCCGTGCATCATAATGACTAGCACCATTGAGGGGTCGAATTTGACTGACATTTGACTCGGGTTGACACGAAAGGTGTTTTGGTTAACATAAGCGGGTCTTTGATGGACACAAGTGGGACACAGGTTTGCATGAACTGGCCCCGGGTTACATGAGCTGTCCTCGGGTTGACATGACCTGGCCCCTGGTTGACATGACCTGACTGATCCCTGGTTGACATGACATGAACCCTGGTTGACATGACCTGACCCCTGGTTGACATGACCTGGCCCCGTATTTGCAGTCTTCGCCCGATTCGCGATTCCAAAGACGTACAGGAATCCCCAAACACGGGCGTTTACCTAACTACACTCACATGATTGCATTGCAGACAAACGAGGTGCGACCAACAGCCAGCCGCAGGGAGAGTTGGGGGATCGAATCATTTTCTCACAAGATGAAGAGTTCAGTATTTCGATTGAATTTTCTCCAGAGTAAGTTTTCTTGTCGTTTTTAGGGTTGGCTGTAGTGAGATTTTAAGTAATAGAAATTGGTTTTCTTTAGACCCTGCTGAGTTGCTGACTATAATTTGATTAGTTTTTATTGCTGCAGTAACTTTGGGTGTAAGCTTAATACGGTTTCGAAATGTAGTTTAGTAGTAACCACATCTCCCACCTTTTCAGTGGCAAACCTGTCCCTGACACTACAAACGCATCAACAAAAGGACAGAAATGCTTGGTAAGAATTGCTTCAATCTGTTTGCTTGTAACGTCCGTCAATCCACCATTTTATTTTTTCGATTATTTCTTCAATAGCTCCCCCACTCTAGTTGTAAGTTGTCTTATGCCCTTATTGTCTTATGCTGACTGTTTGCCCACTGTCCACAGTATCACCAGGACAAACGATATCTCAAGTGCCCGGCTGCTCTGAGAATTGAGCACCTGAAAAAATTCATTAGAGCCAAGTTTTCTCTTCCCCAGAATATACAGGTAATTGAGTAGGCCATTGTATTGGGGGCTATTAAAGTGGTTTAGTCTACATAGGGACTAGTTCACCTCATTATATTACTTGAAGTTGAAGAAAAAATGGGTGGTATTTCATTATGGTAATGGCATGTTGGCTGTTTACCTGCGCATGGCATGGGGGCGCTCTAAAGTTGCCACTATGGTAGACTTCATAGGGGGGGGGGCTATTGTAATGTGTGGTCTGGTTACACTGTGAACACATGGTGTGGCTAATTATTTCCAGACTATTGAGTACAATAAAATAAATTAGGTCAAGGACATTAGCCACTACATGCCGACCTTTTAAGTTCCTTTGATGAGCCCAATGTACTTTGCCATCCATTGCATTTATAAACCGAAGGTCTAGATAAGAAATTGATTTTATTTAATACATGTCATCAAGCTAAAGAAAATATTTAGCTGTTTAGTTAACAGCTCTTTGTTACTGCTAGCACTTGTTTAGATCATAATTGACATCCCAGAAAGTGACTAGTCATATGCTGCATTATGTGTGCATCAAGCATCTGACAGTGGAAACATTGTATCCATCCACAGATTGACCTGTTTAGAGAAAAAGAACCTCTTTGTGACACATATTCCCTCATGGATGTAGCTTACATTTACAACTGGAAAAGAGTAAGTTGTTTTTATTTTAACTAGATTATTTTCTGGCCTGACACTTCCTATCCATTTTCTTTTGTGTATAGGAAATATAACATTATGCATGTTACAAGACAGTTTTATTTGAGGAGTGCATTGAAAATTACAGAAATCAAAATTAAGGTAATATTCTAGACCTAGATCAGATACGAGTGTCTCAGGATAAGCTTTTATCAAATATATTTTGTAGCTTTTTTTTAAAAGTTGTTATATCTTCAATGATATTACTCTTATATATTTGTTTATATCCAGGACTGTGTGCTGAGACTTTTCTACTCATTTTACGAGGTGCCACCAAAAGTTCGGAAATTAGAAGCAGTGCTGAGTGTCTCTGAGACAGTGGGAAAGAAGAACAAAGACAAGGAAAAGAAGGATGAGAAAACTGAGAAACGCAAAGAAGAAAGAAAGTTCAAATGCAAGAAAGAAAAGTCCAAAGAGAGAAAACAGTGCCAGGTCTCAGGCAAGACTTGTGACCGCGGGGGCCAAGCCAGGGCAAACACTGCCTCACCAAAGGCAGCCGGTGCCCAGAAAAATGTCAAGGTGTCCAACAGTGTCAAAACGGTTCAGAAAAGGAAGCACCCAGATTCTGAGTGCTTTAAGAAAAGTATTCAGACCATCAAACATGACAACGCATGTGTCAAAAGCCATTTGACTGATTCGGGACAACAGACTGATCCTTATCAGCCTCCTCCTGGCAAAGAGGAAAACCCTTGCATCAAAAATCTAGAAGCTGATTCAGTGGAGAACACTGAGCAACTTGCAGAGCAGCCGTGTCAGCCTTCTCCAGCAAAGCAGAAATGTTTTCCTCAGCCTGCATCCATTGTGAAAACATGTGACAGCGAGGAAAAGAATACAACCTCTAAGGAGGCAGCAACAGCTGTTAAATCCTCTCTTAAGTTGCTGATTAAATCTTCTGATCTAAAAGCTCCAAAAACTCACAATGGACCATCAGCCGCAAAGGATAAAAAGCAAAAGACCAGTGGGACCAAACCCCTTTCACTCCAATCCAACCTATTTGAAAGGATGGGTTCTTTCGCCAAGTACTCTTTCTCTGAACATTTGGATTCTTCCACTGCAGCCGCCCATGTCCTTTCTAGTCCTAGTCAACTTGGAAAAACTCCACTAAATTCCAAAAGGACGAAGGTTAAAGATATAAAATATGACCTGAAGCAGGCCAATTGTGATAATGACATAATGAAACATGTGAAGGATTGGTCCGAATCAGGGAGTCCAGCAAAGATTGAAAATAAACCTACACTTAATGGTAATAAAGTTGTTAAAGCTAAGGAAAGCTGTGTTGGCGGCTTAGCATCCCAAAATGGAGTAGATTTTTCGGGAGATGCCAGCGAGTGCAAAAAGGTAGAGCCTGTAACTAAAGTCTTGGATGCAAAAAAGGTTCAGTCATTTGAAATTGTTAGTGGGCATGACTCGGGTCCTGGAAAGATGGAGCAGGAGACATCAAAGGTCAAGTCTGAGCCTGACTCAGGGTCCGAGGTACGCAAGGAAAGCTCTGAGCCAGTAGCCAATCACATAAACTCAGACTTAAAACCTCTCACTGTTGACCCAAAGCTTGTGGAGAAAAGTGAAAAATCAGACAATGGGCCTAGTCCCTCAGTCCTCAATGACCATAAAATGCTGCTGCCAGAAGTTTGTGCAGTCGAACCAGAAGGCAATGGTGAAACAGCACAAGCCCGAGCTGTAAAACCAGGAGTAGCCGGGTCGGAGGCCATTGGTATATGCAAATCTCTGGAAAAGTCTGTGGTTGAGACCAAGAGTGAGGGTGAAAAGCTGAAAGAGAGTAATGCCCAGATAGCATCTGGTGTCAATGAGACGGAAATAAAGGACGCTGATAAGTTAAAGTTGCCGGTAAACCAGGCTAATAATGGTGTTGATAAGACGTCCAGCAAAATAATTGGACACAGTCTTGACTTGAAAACTGTATCTCAAGACGCCAACAAGCATTCAGACAACAAATTGTCAAGTGAAGTACATTCGAAGCAGTCGGCTGTGACTGATACCCAAAAGTCTATCATTATTTCCAAATGTAATGTTCCAGAGACCAAAGATGTCAAACTTCTTGAGCTTCCAAGTGAAGCCAAGGGAAAAGTTTCCAGCGAAGTGGAGAATGTTCCAATCGCAACACCAAGTAAAAAGTTTTTTAGCTTGACGCCAAAAATTTTTAACAGGTCATCTTCAAAAAGTGAAAAAGATAAGAATAGTAACAGTGAGATTTCCACCATCTTCAAAGAAAAATCTGTGAATCATTTGAAGTTAGGTAATGGAAAGGGCGATAAAGAAAAATCCCTGGCTAGTGATGGCTCCTCGCAGGATAGTAAAGTGACCACTACATGTGTTCAAGACAATGGTCCTGTTCATTCGAACTCTGTACAAAAGAAAAGCCCACCCAAAATGGAGCCATCAAGCACAACAGAGGAGAGAAACTCTAAACTTTCCAAAACAACCGCTGACTCAAGTACAGCGCTACCTGCACCTCCAAAACTTCTGAAAACAGCCATAGTTTCTACCAGCTCTTCTATCTCCATCGCTGTGTCCCACTCAATAGCCTCCATTGTGTCTTCTCCTAACACCTCACTTAAAAGCACCATTCTCTATCCCTCGGGGCTACACCTATCAGCAGCCACCTCGGTCATTGCCTCCACTACCAACACAGCTTCAGTGTCACTCTCTGGCTCTGCTTCATCTGCCGTTAGCAATAAGTCGGTGACGTCGTTGTCCTTCACGTCAACCACTGCCACGAAGCCGTCGCCGACTGCCACGCCGGTGACATCTGTTTCATCACAGAGCATCCTGAAACCAACAGATCTCTCCAAAACATCAGGTATGCCTCAGAATCACCCATCGGGTCAGCCTCAGCCACAAAAACAAGCAGACAAACCCCTCTCATCTCCTCAATCCACTGGACCCCACTCATCCTCTTTCAAGTTGTCTCTGCCGTCCAGTGGCTCTGTGCCCAGTGGCCCTGTGTCAAGTGGCCCTGTGTCCAGTGGCCCTGTGTCCAATGGATCTGTTCAGCCAGGGACTAGTCCTGGAACAAAGTCACTTACATTTACTGACTCGATAAATACTGATGTCAATTCTGATATTCCTGCAAGAATAGACAATACTTTCCTAATCACTCCTCCCGAGGAAAAGAAGTCACCTGTTTTAGTAAATAGAAATTCTCCAAACATAACCCAGACTTCAATTTCGTCAGTTAAGGTACCAAAAGAAGCTGTCAACCTGGATAATTTCCTGTTTGACACTAAGCCATCAGAAAAGGATTTCCTAATAACAAAAATTTCTCCGGAATTTAAAGATATGACAACCATCGCAAAGCAATCTCCGAAAAACTCTGCCCGGACGAGAATTGTGTCTGCTACAGAAGCACAACACTTATTAACTGAAAAATCCTTGAAAAAACTTGAGCCTCAGATAACTGCCATCCACAACCTTCCCAAGACCATCTCCCAGGCCTCCAAATATTCTGTCACCAGATCCGTGATCGTGTCCACGTCCCCCAGCACTAGGCCAAACAGCAGTGTCATACAGACAACAAAGATAAGTACCTTAATTCCAAAGTCCAACTCGGTGACATCAAAGTCTGGCATGTACTCCAAGGGTTTCTCCTACCCCGCCTCCATCAACACCGTGCCATCTTCCAGGAGCTTTCTACACACAACCCTGCCTCCCCACGTATCTAGGTCCATCACCACACTCGTGAACGGTAGTGCAGACTATGAGCGGGCAATGACCAATAAAACACCTGCCATTATATCTCACTCGGGAACGAAGATATCATCCCCTACAGCTCCTCAGCACAAACCCGTATCTCAGCAAAAGGTAACGTCGTCCAAGCACAGCTCAAAGGCAAGTGAGGCCAAACATGAGAAGGCTCAGAAAGTTAAAAGTATACCTCCACTGACCATCCCTAAGGCCAGTTTCGTCAGCACCACCCTCAAACTGCAGAGATCTCCTGGATCAACTGACCATTACATCTTTGCCCCACTGAGCCACTACAGTGCTAGTGGACATCATAATGGGGAGCATCGGTCAAAGACAAAAGAGAAGCATAATGGACCAAGAACTCCGGCCTCGCCGCCTACGTCTAACAAAGAATCTCTCTTTGCAGGGGAGAGGCAGCGAGTGCCCACCATAAAAATCTCAGACATCAACAGAAACCCCATCATAGTAGAAAGCGGGAGCAATCGTCTTTCTTCGTACAGGTCTTACTGCCATAGCACCTCGCGTTCTGCCACTGTGGAGAACGGGACTAACCGAGCTCATACTCGAGGGGGGAGTGAATCCAGCTCGCCCAGCGCCGGGAACGACCGTTCCTCCGCCCGGGACTCCCGACGCCCCTCGGACTCTGAGCTCCTCATGAACCCGCATTGGCACGGCTACCCCACCGCGGATCTGCTGTTCAATGGATTTAAACTGCCATCTCATGCCAAGTTCCATGACCTGCACTACGACACGGACGCCATGCCTCTGGATTACTCTCAGTCTTCTTCAAAGTCTTAATGTGCTTTTTTCCCTTTAACACTGCCGGCGGGTAGTTGATTTGTGTAACATAGAGGAACACTTGGAGTTTTATCCTAATCCAAGTTACAGGACTACTACTACTACTAGTTGAATTCTGTGGTTGTTTTTATCTCCTACACAGTGTTGGGTTCTTTTTAAATTTAAATTGTTGTTTCAATGGTTGAACGGCCATGATGATAAATGATGGATTTTGGTGTGTTATACTTCACTACATGCTGGACACATCCCAAAGTTTGTATGTCGGTTGGGAAAATGTCCTTGTGATAAGTATTATTATTATTATGTATTATTATAATTATTATGTATTATTTCATGAAACATGTTCATGGTAGCTTAAAACCTATATTTTTATTGACTTTCAACCTTATTTTTCTTGACACTCATTTATGTTATACCATAATGTGAATTGTATCCCAGAAATTCTTATTAATTAATTTCAAACTTTTCTGGTGGACCTTGCATCATTACTTTAGAGTGGATCCTGACTCATTGAACATGTTTTTCAATTTAACATCCAACATTTTCATTTGCACCAGACTGCGCTACTTTTGTGGAGCCATCAACCCGTACCTGCTTTGTAATCCCCCACTCTCTCTTTCTCTCTGTCTGTCTCTCTCTCTCTCTCTCTCTGTGTCTCTGTCTCTTAATCTCCCTCCCCCCTCTCTCTCTCAGTGTGTGTCTCTGTCTCTTAATCTCCCTCCCTCTCTCTCAAAGGACACAGCTAGTCAAGTCACCAAATCACCAATTTGAGGATATATTATAGACATGGTCATTGACCTCCATCAAGTTAAGCCAACATCATGTCACTATTTATTATTAGTGGGGCTGCTTTTATCCTTTTAACATACTTTTAACTGTGATTTGTCTATCAAGATAGATTTAGTTCTGATTCTTCATAGGAATATAGCTTTCGCCTTGACTCCTTGAAAACTGTAAAGTATATGAAACTGATCATTGATGTAATGCAGCAGTATTTCCGCAACATGAGCGGAAAAAATACACCTAAGTACTCTATTTTCTGTAAACCTACCTTAATACTGATAATGGGTGAAATTTTTTTTTCAGTAGAGTAGTAGATCACAGGTAGCCCGAGGCTACCTGTGATCTACTACTCTACTGAAAAAATTCCACCCATTATCAGTATTAAGGTAGGTTTTGTAAACCTACCTTAATACTGATAATGGACAGAATTTGCAGTAGAGTAGTAGATCACTGGTAGCCTCGGGAAAAAGAAATGTATTTGTCCGAGAGCTTTGGGCCAAGATGTGTTTATTTATTTTATCTTTTGTTGCTGTTGTCAGATAGCAGTGGGAAAGGAAGTTTTTTTTTGTCTTCTGGCTCGGGCCCTCTAGAAGTTTTTGTTCTCAATTATCCTGTACATTTCTAGTGTTTCAATGGAGGAGGTGTTCTTTGCTCATGTTGGAGATCTTGGCTTGTGATGTTATGAATCCCTGTTCCATCTCTTACCTGAGCCGTCATCGTCTCAACCGGATGTTGAGTGTGCTTACTACCTGACATTACCAAAACAAAAGATTCCATTTTATTCCACGTTTAAATTTTTTTAACCTTGTGCAAAGATTCGAAGTTCTGACGTCGTAGCCAGTTCAAAGGAGGCAATAAAAAAATCCGTGTGCAGAAACTGGTAAGTGCCCCCATTACATGTTCTCGCTGCACTGGCTGTGTCGCCGACGGTCTGAACACCTCATGAAAGTTGTACCTGTGAAAGCCGAGTTTGGTTTATTTTTTAAAGTATTTTAATGATGCGTTTTTGAAAACCGACTTTGACGTTCTTGTGTTTGCGCTTTAAAACATTGGTGGATAAGAGATCTTAAATGACATCGGAATACTTTATTCAGGAAGCAACGGGAACCTCAATTTAAGTGATGTATTTTCGACTTAGCTAAATTCTTTATTAATTTAACGCTTTCAGCTTGATGATAAATTTAGTCTAATTTGAAAGTAAGAATGAATGTTTCCAAATTTGAATTCAAGCAGGACACTCAAAATGGCCAAAATCTAGTCTAGTTCCCTTATCTGTTTTTTTATAATTGTTTAAAGTCGGTATATATTTTTTTAAACACCGTGCTAGTCCTGCATCAATAATTTAAAATGTTCGTTCTCATCCTGCAGAGGCGGCGCGTGGTGGGTGGGGGGGGGCATCATCTCGTGTATCATGAGGGAACCCATAAATAAGATACGCCTTTATTGTCGGTAGCCGTGACGTGTCGGCTTTCCCTTGGGTTGCCGTACACGTGCTGTTGTTGTGGCTAGCCTTGGGGTGCGCATCCCCGTTTACCTGATTCATTGCGTTATGGCCCGGCCTTGTTGGACCGCATCCCTTTGTTGGATGGCGTCTTTCGGTTGTATTTGAACGGCTTATCCATGGAGACCGTGTCTCGTAGAAAGGCGTTGGCGAGGCTAAAAGTAAACTTGTTGATTATTGTTTGAAAAACTGAGGTTGTTACACGGCATGTTTCGAACGGCGGGAGGAATATTTAAGGTCAACTGGTCTAGGTGATTAGAGAATAGTTTATTTTTTCCCTTCAACTTCAACGGAACAATTTTTAAGGGGGTGGGTGGGGGGGGTTTACTTAACTGGCCCAAATTGATCTAGCTTGTTAAGCCATGGGCTGTAATGTATGAGTTCTGTGATGTCCTATACGCAGTGTAGTATTAAATCTAGTATGTTTTTTTAAACAAGTGTTATTGCACACCATTGGCTATCAGTATGAATGCTTGCTTCCCTTGCCTTGGCAAGTGGGGTTGGGTGGGTTGGGGCGAGTGGCTAAGATCATCCCCCTTTCTGCAGCGGTTTGAACATTAAGTTAGGGGAGACGGAGAGGCGGTAGGGGGTGATTTACCTGCCATTGTAATCTCATTTTGAATTTAAGGGCTTTTATCTTATTGTAAGGCGCGCCCTGGAGAGCAATGTTATTTTCAGGAATACCCGAAAAATATCTTCTTTTTATCACACACACACACACACTTCTTTAAGGGTGTGGCACACACAGAAATGATTTCTAGTATTAGTCTGGTACTGCAAAAAATATAAGATTCAAAATCCCTGCTTTAAACTTAACTCGTCTATATTTACACTTAACCAATGTAGTCATATGTTGGCATTTTGGAAGAAAATAACATTGCTGCAAATGGAGGGGATGGCACTCTGTGACTATTAAAGTAAGGTGACTAGAGTTGTTTAACTACGAACAATGCATTTAAATTTAATTGATATTTTAATTATGGGGCAATTTGCTGTTTCATAGAGTGGATGTAGTGTCGTTATTTTTCTTTGTGGGCTTTGACTGGCCTTAGGATCTGTTGGGCACTGTTGGCAGGTTGACCACTGTGAACTCTTCTGTCGGTGACCTTGTGTCTTCAACCCACGTGTAGTGTGTAAAGGCGGGAGAGGGGCGGGGGCACACACAACATGCCTAACAAGTCGCTACAGCGTTGTGTTGTTCAAGTACCGTACGTTTGTTCACATGGCTCGACTCGTAAGGTGATAGGCCGTCCCCAACTACCGCACCCTCCCACCCTCTACAATTTTCATCTCCCCCCCCCCGGTCTTGTCTCCCACCCCACCCCATTGTTATGTGGCGGACTGGCAAGTCATTCATTCATTGTGTTTCGAGGCATCGAGCTGGGGCGTGGGAAAAATAACAATTTTCTGCGCCGCTCCGATTACGGTTAAAAATAGTTGTGACCCTGTAGGTGTCATCAGTGGCGTAGGAATGGGGCGCCCCGTCATCGCGAGGCACTTTTCCTTTGAGGGGCGCCATAAATTCGGTTCAATGTCCAGCAATTCTTTTTTTTTCTTTTCTAATTGGTTAGCATTAACTTAAACTCCAGCTGCCCACGTTACTGGGTTTTAATGTTGGTTTGCCGTTGATGTGAAAATTCATTTGGATTCAGTAGCAGTAGCAGTTTTAATTGTTCAACTGAGGGAACAGTCCGAGAGCTGTTAGGAATAGTAATCAATTCTTCAGATCCCCCATAACATCAACAGACATATTTATTATCTTATCAGTCTGCAAAGAACCGTTATACATTGCACATCGTTGCCTTGTCAATATTTCAATATATGTTATCGTATGAAATAGCAAATCGCTTAAATGTAAGAGAAGAAACATTGGCTTATTTCGTTACGTGGTAATAATTATTTTATTGTTATCTTTGCATGTTTCCCGCTATGGGTGTTATTTTTTAATATTGTTGTGCTACATTTGCTACCATCTGTGTCATTTCTTGCTATTCTATTTATTATTAATTTGTTTGTCAGAGGCGTGCTGACGGCAGCTAAGATGGGGACTAACAGTAAGCCACCATTAACTTTCACCAGGCCCACCTTGGAAATTGTGTGAAGCAGTTTGATCTAAAAGGTGTGGTGTGGTTGGGGTCGGGCGGAAGGTTCCGGTCATGGCAAATATCCTTGCAGGCGTGTGTCCGCTTATTTATTGTGTTACTTGTAAATAACCCGTTGTGATTAGTCCGTTAATGAGTCGGCTAAGTTATAAAGCTTCGGCTACGTTATAAAGCAGCTGCTGTGTGTGTGACATTTGCCAACGGATGTTTTTATGCATTCACTTGTATGTTTACTTCTAATGATTGATGTCTACATTTATTTATTAATTAGAGTTAATTGGTAGGCTATCACCAGTGGCCGGGTCCGTGAAGGGACTACAACAAGCGAGAACACGTATATACTACGTAAGGCGCCGTCCAGAAAGTACGTCACGCTATTTTTTGACCATTTTAAACTGCCCCCTCCCCCTGTCACAAACTTTCACAAATCTCGGACCCCCCCCCTAAAGTACGTCACACTTTCGAACAAAATGTTGGTTTTTTTTAATTAACAAAATAACTAAAATTGAATTTTAAAAAACACCGTGACGTCACACATGGCCGGACCCCCTCCCCCTGTCACAAACTGTCACACTTTCATTCACCCCCTCTTTCTGGAGCTTGACGTACTTTATGGACAGCCCCTAAAGCCTAGAACGGTCCTATTTGTTCTTTACACAGTTCTTAACGTATATTCTAAAACTTGTGTGTTAGCCATAGTATTCAATAACCTAATACTTTCGGAAACAAACAAAACATTTTGAGTTGGGGCTCGTGGATTTTAAACAAATTTTAAACGTTTCGACTGTTATTTTTTAATATATTGGATTGTTTTTTAAATTATTTTTTCCCCCATGCTGTTGGACCTGATATTTGTGTTAGCATTTGGACAGCACAATCAATACATCTACGTAAATTTGGACAGCACAATCAATACATCTACGTACATTTGGACATCACAATCAATACATCTACGTAAATTTGGACAGCACAATCAATACATCTACGTACATTTGGACAGCACAATCAATACATCTACGTACATTTGGACAGCACAATCAATACATCTACGTACATTTGGACAGCACAATCAATACATCTACGTACATTTGGACAGCACAATCAATACATCTACGTACATTTGGACAGCACAATCAATACATCTACGTACATGTGGACAGCACAATCAATACATCTACGTACATTTGGACAGCACAATCAATACATCTACGTACATTTGGACAGCACAATCAATACATCTACGTACATTTGGACAGCACAATCAATACATCTACGTACATTTGGACAGCACAATCAATACATCTACGTACATTTGGACAGCACAATCAATACATCTACGTACATTTGGACAGCACAATCAATACATCTACGTACATTTGGACAGCACAATCAATACATCTACGTACATTTGGACAGCACAATCAATACATCTACGTAAATTTGGACAGCACAATCAATACATCTACGTACATTTGGACAGCACAATCAATACATCTACGTACATTTGGACAGCACAATCAATACATCTACGTACATTTGGACAGCACAATCAATACATCTACGTACATTTGGACAGCACAATCAATACATCTACGTACATTTGGACAGCACAATCAATACATCTACGTACATTTGGACAGCACAATCAATACATCTACGTACATTTGGACAGCACAATCAATACATCTACGTACATTTGGACAGCACAATCAATACATCTACGTACATTTGGACAGCACAATCAATACATCTACGTACATTTGGACAGCACAATCAATACATCTACGTACATTTGGACAGCACAATCAATACATCTACGTACATTTGGACAGCACAATCAATACATCTACGTACATTTGGACAGCACAATCAATACATCTACGTACATTTGGACAGCACAATCAATACATCTACGTACATTTGGACAGCACAATCAATACATCTACGTACATTTGGACAGCACAATCAATACATCTACGTACATTTGGACAGCACAATCAATACATCTACGTACATTTGGACAGCACAATCAATACATCTACGTACATTTGGACAGCACAATCAATACATCTACGTACATTTGGACAGCACAATCAATACATCTACGTACATTTGGACAGCACAATCAATACATCTACGTACATTTGGACAGCACAATCAATACATCTACGTACATTTGGACAGCACAATCAATACATCTACGTACATTTGGACAGCACAATCAATACATCTACGTACATTTGGACAGCACAATCAATACATCTACGTACATTTGGACAGCACAATCAATACATCTACGTACATTTGGACAGCACAATCAATACATCTACGTACATTTGGACAGCACAATCAATACATCTACGTACATTTGGACAGCACAATCAATACATCTACGTACATTTGGACAGCACAATCAATACATCTACGTACATTTGGACAGCACAATCAATACATCTACGTACATTTGGACAGCACAATCAATACATCTACGTACATTTGGACAGCACAATCAATACATCTACGTACATTTGGACAGCACAATCAATACATCTACGTACATTTGGACAGCACAATCAATACATCTACGTACATTTGGACAGCACAATCAATACATCTACGTACCCAAGGACATTGGTTCCCAACGAGTGTTACTGGTGGAAGTATCCGGGTCAAAGGTGTGGGGGGGGGGCGCCTTCGTGATCACTTTAGGAAACCCTTAAAACACAATAGTTTTCGGCCATTAGGCGGGGTTTTCCCCGATGAAACAATAAATCGTATCAAATATCGACTCGACGAATCAAAGGAAATGGTTTATTCGTGACACCATGCTGTCGAAAAAAGGGGGAGGGGTGGGGTTGTGGGTGATTTGAATGAACACAATTCCTGCGAACAGGTTATTTTGCATTTCAAATGTTCTAACAATTGTTGTCTGTGTAAGTTATATTTCAACTCCCATCCAACAGCAACTGCGCACTTTGTTTTCCACATAATCTTTTTAAGGCTTAACATAGACATAGACTTCATTGTTTCCACACACACTCAAAATGTTTCTTGGTTCACCGACAAAACGACCCTGGACTAATAGATGGACTAAAAGTAAAATGTCCAATCAAATATTAAATTCGTATTTTTACTCACATATTCAGTGTCAGTTTTTGCTAATAATAAACAATAATTATGACATCACAATAGTGAATTTAATAGCCTTTACGCGAAACGGTACCAATAGCGGGTGTTTGTTGACACGAAACAATATAATAACATCACAAGATATAATTTTACAATTTCACCACTTTCTTTAAGGGTAAAACAGTTGACAAAAGTTTAAAATGAAAAAAAAATTAAAGTTTTTGTTCAAAAATGTTAGCAATTTGACCGGGGCCGTTATGTCGGGTCACCACTCAAAATATATATATTTTTTTTTCAAAAGATTGTTAAATCTCTGTATAAATCTTCCACGAAAGTTGGCATTCAGACAGCTTTCCAGGCGTTCAATGAAATTATCTGTCTTACCTGGCAATGGATCTTTTATGAGACCACTCCGCCCACAGCCCGAAGATAAAAGGGGTTGCTTTCTTTTTAATATTTCTTGTGCGTTGTTGCGGTACCGGGTTTTCCGGAACTGTAGTTTTATTGTCTAGTCATCACATCATAGAAATTAATACTCTGAAGTTGAGGGGGGTGGGGGCGTTACTGGCGCGGTGCTGGTTGGGGGGCATCGCCGCCTTAACTCGTGAAGGGCATTTGTAATTAGCTTAATACTTAATGAAATGGTGCGCTGGAGTCATATGTAAGCTTGGCACGTTACAGTGATGTGTGACATTGACATGAGATATTCATAGTGTGAGATTGACATGTGTTTTTATTTTTAATGTGGCGATTGTCTACATTCTACATAAATAAATCATTATTAGAAGTGTTTGGCTTTACAATACTATAGCTGGACTAAATCTATTTATTACATATACATAAAGGATTTTCATTGTGATGTTATTTCCTATAGACCTGATACCACTGTACAAGTTGGCAGATATCACGGGCTTGTATATAGTAGTGACTGACCTTGGAGTTGATCACCTGTAATCATGTAAATATTTGATCTGCAGCATTTAGTTGCATTTGGTTGTGCCGATGATGTATCTAATGATGATAGATTCGGCGAGTCAACACGTAGATGTCATGTGATAGGGCTGATGTTAATGGCGTAGGTATGTTAGGTCTGGTTCTGATTAGTTTTGGCGGGGGGGGAGGGAATGTGTACATAATGGTGGGGGTGGGTGGGACGTGTCGTATTGTTATTTGCAGCTTGACATACAGACCGGGAACGTCAGACCGCCAATGTGACCGGTGTCCCCCCCCCCTCGGGCAGTCTCGTGTCAGTGAAGTCCGGGTAGTCCACGCCGCCACAGTTTTCAAGCCCGAGGGGTTGCACTAAGTACCGTACTTTGAGTTTAGCAAATCATGTTTGGATATCTCCCGCGCTTCAGTGTCGTCCGGGTGTCACACAACATGAGGCGTTTGTCTCTGGCTCGGTGGAAGGCTCTGAGTGTCGTCCGGGTGTCACACAACATGAGGCGTTTGTCTCTGCCTCGGTGGAAGGCTCTGAGTGTCGTCCGGGTGTCACACAACTTGAGGCGTTTGTCGCTGGCTAGATGGAAGGCTCTGAGTGTCGTCCGGGTGTCACACAACATGAGGCGTTTGTCTCTGGCTCGGTGGAAGGCTCTGAGTGTCGTCCGGGTGTCACACAACTTGAGGCGCTTGTCGCTGGCTAGATGGAAGGCTCTGTAGTCTTGTTGGATATCATTTTAATTGGTACGTGACCACCTACCTCTTAAGCGTGTATCATGTCTAAAGGTAAATGCATAAAATAAAAACAGGGTATTAGTAGGCCTGACAGGACGTAACACAACAGCGAACGTTTCGGCAAAGAGCCTTTTTCAACGGACAAATAGTACACAAATGAAACGAATAAAACGAAATAATAGAAAAAAAAACACTTAGCTGCGGTGAAATCCAAGTAGTCCAGTAGAGACTAAGTGTTTTAAAAGCCTGATTGCAGTCTCACCCCCATTACTTTATCATGTCTAAAGCGGTGTGTTGTTTTTCTCTACTGTATGATTCTTCATCCCGTCTAGAAGTTCTCATTCCTGAAGTCTCGCGAATTTTTAAAATTTATTTTTAAGTTATGGAACAGTTTACATGTTTTGTATGTTGGCTCCACCAGACGCCTCAGTGTTGCAAAAATAAGAATTTGAGAAACGCAATTTTTTTTCCCCCCATGTGACCAAGATAGGTTCAATTTCTCAACAGTTGTCACCTCGATTTCTAAAGTTCATGTTCCTGTGATTAGCGCTGTACTGATTCTGATTGCTGTTGACAATTACAATAGTCTAAATCCACAATTTTCAAACATGATTCCATTTGTACTTTGTGACATCTGTCACAAAAAAAAACAAAAAACGTTCAAATGTTATATTTGAGATATTAAATTTTAAAAAATAATAATAATAAACAAGAAGGTAGACGAAGTTCAGCCTCTTGCACGCAAGCTTTGATGAAGTTGATACTATTGGGTCAACAGTTGAGTTGTCTGTATTGACCCATTGTTACAAGGCATACTGGACATCTGTTTCCGTTCACACCTTCCATTCTAACATGACGTCATATTACCGCACCAACCAACCGCTTGTTGTGTGGGGACTTTGCTTTTTTTTTAAATTATATATTTTTTTAAAACTATTATTATCGAACGTTCACCTTGATGATACAACCCAGTTCCACATTATTCTTCTTGTTTGTTCTCAAAGATACCGGGGAAAGATTTGTCTATCTCTGATTTTTCTATCCAACCCAAATTAGGCAAGATTGTTGTTGAAGATGGCTCATGTTTTAACTTATATTTGTGATTTAATTGTATGTGTATGTAATCACTGGTGTCAGAACGGGCACAGCTATTGCATTGAAATATTTTTGTGTAACGTTCACGAGAGCGTCATTTTGTTGTCTCTGAACGCTCTCAAATTTTTATCTTGAATGATACATGTAGTAGTTGAAAAGAAATATCTTCTGTATTCTAAGAATAAATATAATTATATATTTATAGTTTTTTTTGTTCTAATGTTTACTGTTTATTCTTACATATCTATAAATATACATGATATGATGTCGCATATTTATATTAAGATGTGTATTCGATCGAATTTTGATGCTTCGTTAATTTGTTTTTCAGCATGTTCTATTTAAAAAGTTTTTAAAATAAGAGAAAGCTCGCGCAGTCATAATTTATCTGGACTGGTGGATCAATCAATCAGTTATCCATCCATCTAAACTTGGCTGTGTTTGGGGGTTAGGTCTATGCCCTCGCGGTCCACGAAGCTCGACCCTTCGTTGCTGATAAAATGGTCATTTGATGTACCATTGATCCGGCCACAGATAAGGAGGGCTGCCAGGCATAACGAGTGGAAGGTTGCGGGGTTCTGGCCAATTAGAGCCGTTGCCGTGACCTTTACGTGTTCCGCTGATTGCCGCTACTTGAAAAGTGGTCTTCATCTGTTGGGCATGCGCGGTGAGGGTTCAGGGGTTTCTCTCGAAGATGGGAAGTGTCGGGGGCGAAGGAAAGCTACGTTGTGACACTCTCACCTTGAATTACGTTTTTTGTCATTGAATTGAAATTTTGTAGACAGCTTGCGTGTCTATTTTACATCCAGTGTGACCAGCACCTTGTCTGTTCAGACCTGAATAAATTTTTTTTATAAATGCTCACTTTGATTTCATCCCATCTCGCGCCGCACTGGTCCCCGCCCATTGCCAAAAAGAAACACACATAAACGTGATCATATTGGTTGCCGGAATGTACCATAATTGTTATTTATTTTAGCGTGCGGGGCCGTGGGCTGTGTTTTTATAAGGACGCACGTGGTTCCAGTAATCAGCTCACCAATTAGAGGTTTTGTGTTTTTGTTTGTTTTCAATGTCAGCCCATGTCTGAAACCTGTTTAATTTTTATTTAACCATGTACACATTTCATTAGTTGAAATTCTTACTTGTCATTTGTAAACAGTTTGTAAATGTTTGTAAGTGTATCCGCCCCCGCCCCCCCAACCTTCCATACACCACCCCCCCCCCGGCCCAATTATTTTGTTCATCTCATATCTCTCAACCCATGATACACCTGTTTGCCCATTGCGATATCATTCTCCCATGTCATTGATACCACGTGATTTAAACCCATCTCGGCTGTTGAGGTCATGCACCTGTATGTCTTGTACATATAAACAAATAAAGTCATTGCTTTAAAAACAAATATTTGGATTTGCTTGTTGTTTTTGTGGTAAGGTTTATATTAAATTAATGTTTGTTGTTGAATCACGGACAGATTTATATTTATAGGCCATACAGTCATACAGTGATTCTGTTTCAACCACGGAAAAACGTTATGAGAGAAAGATGAGGAAAGAAAAGTGAGAGGTGGGGGGGGGGTAGGTGGGGGCAAGAAATTTCATTGGTTAAATTTTAATTTGCAATTCAATGAAGGTTGTCTTCTCCATTTTTTTGGGGGGGGTGGGGGGCAATATCCTTTTAAACAGAAATAGCGAGCAGAAAGTTTTAACAATCATCACAGTTATTAGTAAATGAAACGAACTTATTCGATGTATTCATCGTGACTGACATAACTACATTACGAGATTTCAGAGAGCAGAATGTAGAGATGTATAATGTGAATCTGTTAGAGTGTGTGCTAAATCTTACAATTATGCTAATGGACTTATGTGCTACATTGGCGGCTTTAGGCATAGGCAAACTAGGCAGCCGCCTAGGGCCTCCGATTAGTCTCATCATTAGTGGGGGCCTCGCACAAGAATATTTCCATTATTTTTTTTATATTTTTCTATAATGTTTTAGGGCAACCAAATTCACTTCGCCTAGGGCCTTCAATTTCCTTAGGGGCCGAGGTCCAAGGTCCAAACGGATTCTTAAAGCTCCAAAGGGGCCGTCCATAAAGTACGTCACGCTATTTTTGACAAATTTAAACTCCCCCCTTCCCCTTGTCACAAATATTGGACCCCCCCCCCTTTAAAGTACTTCACACTTTGAACAAAAATGTTGTTTTTTATTAACAAAATAATTAAAATTTAATATAAAACACGTGACGTCACACATGGCCGGACCCCCCCCTCCCCTGTCACAAAGTGTCACACTTTCTTACACCCCCATCCCCCCTCTGGAGCGCGACGTACTTTATGGACGGCCCCTTAGGCCGACTATGTTGGCGGCGTAGTCACTAACAATTAACCGGAGGAGCACAAACTACGTCTGCAGTTTGTTGTTTTTTTTAATGTAATTTTTTTTTAAAAATAAGATAACGGATTGATTAATAGTGCATTGTTTTGTGTATCAGAAGAATCATTATATCGGGATGCAATAAGGGAATTATTCGTTGAAAATTTATTTTTTTTTAAAAGATTTAATAATAGAAAAATGCATGACAAAATATAACAAAACGTATTAAAGAAAAGTGGAACATAAATGGTATTATTGTATGGGGACCGTCCATAAAGTACGTCACCCCTATTTTTTTAAAACCATTTTTAACTTCCCCCTCCCCCTGTCACAAATCTCAGACCCCCCCCCCTAAAGTACGTCACACTTTCGAACAAATTTTTATTTTTATTAACAAAATTATTAAAATTTAATAGAAAACACCGTGACAATACACATGGCCGGACCCCCCTCCCCCCTGTCACAAACTGTCACACTTTCTTACACCCCTCCCCCCTCTGGAGCGTGACATACTTTATGGACGGTCCCATAACTATTGTAGCAGCAAGAGTTACAGATGACAACCCAAGCACTTGTGGCTAGTGGTGTCCACACCCTATTCCATCCTATGCAGGGATTTCCCAACTGATAATGTCTATTTACTAAGCAAATGGATTCAAATTTAACGCACGATTAGTTATAAGCATCTCAATTAGTGCTTAAACCACATTTATTCTTCACGCACCTGAACTATCGGTATATTTTAAAACCTGCTTTTTACACTGCAGATTCATGAAATTAATATCAAATAGCCCTAAATTTATAAGAAGTATGAAGCATCAATCGAGGGTTTTGTATTTTAAGAATAAAATATTTTAGAAAAAGACTTAAATAAATTACAAAGAGAGGAAACTAATTGTATGTCTTTTGCCCAGAAAAATGTCAAGTGTTTCAAAGTGTCAATGA
The DNA here is from genome assembly GCA_944989445.1 of Ampullaceana balthica. NCBI lineage: Eukaryota > Metazoa > Mollusca > Gastropoda > Lymnaeidae > Ampullaceana > Ampullaceana balthica. The sequence goes on along the minus strand of CALYLW010000095.1, from coordinate 690,303 downwards.
AAAAATAAACAAATAAGTGAAAACTACTTCATTCCTGGAAAACATTAAATCCAAAGTAAAGCAAACGGGCCCCACATAAATGAGGTCTCGCAATTTTGGTCGATTTTTCACCCCCCCCCCTTTTCTTTCACACGTCGTCAAAAAAACACAGTCCCCCCTCCAATATGACGCCACAAAGCTTCGCCCCCCCCCACCCCCACAAAGTCGTATTTTCTATTTGAAAATGAGCATTTTTTCAAATCAATTATTTATAGTATAAGTATGTACTTAGAGTAAGACTAAACTCTAATATCGTGTAACACACGTAAAGTCTTGTTAAGCGTCATTAAATAAATTGAAAGAAATCAAATATTTAAGTGGAACTTTTATTTGAAGTTGTCCGTTTTGATGCGACGTCACATTTCTGAAACATTCCCGCCCCCCTCGTAACACATCGTCACAAATGTGTGACCCCTCCCCCCTAGGTGCGTGACGTCATTTATGGACGGCCCCAAAGTACTTAGACTAGTAGTAATAATAAATGAAAAATGCTCATGGAATCCACGTTTTAATGATATAATTTAAAAATTCAAACAAACTTTAGACTAAATAAAAAGAAATTTTACAAATGTAATAAGAACATAAAACTAAAGATGTTATGCCTTATATTAGTTAGAAGAACTATTCTTAAATATAAATCTGCTATATGGGAACCACTTACCAAAGAAAACATAGAAATTAGAACACATTCAAAAAAAGAGTAGCAAGATTTATTACTGGTGAATATTTACAAATGATTTTAAAAAATAATATAAAAAATATTATCTTCATAATAACTAAACCGAGAAACACGAAAGGAAATAAGAACAAACATCAAAGTACTAAGTAATATTACTTGAGATATTTAGGGGTAACTTGGAAAAACAACACAATAACAATATAATACAATATACAGATAGATATAAATTTAAAAAAAATACTTTTCTTGTTCCATTCGCAAGTAAATATCAAGTAAAAATTTAATCCTCCCTCTCGTCATGTATTTGGACGTGGAATGGGCAATGGGTTTGTATGAACAAACCAGGAAAACCAACACACTGTCAAGATTTTAAACTATAATACCATGGATAAGCGTACGACGCAATAATCTTCTGTATAGAAGGGGCGTCTGCAGTGTGTACGATAAAATAAGATAGTTCATGTAAGGGGAATCTTATTTTGTTCTTATTGTTTTTTTTAAAATTATTTTTTAATTTACATCAGACGTGTTAGTTTGAGTGAGTGGCACAAATAATTTTAATTTCGATAATTACTTCATATTTTTTATCCGCGTATGCTATACTTGGTGTTCACTAGAATTTCTTAAAATAAACGAGGTAAGAATGCGTCGCTGAGGCGGTCTGAGCATTTTGGCTTGAAAATTTGTAAGGTGAAATTAAGAAAGGGTTTTATCATGAGGTGAAATGGGAGATAGAAATGTCAAATAATATTGAGACAGGGATATATGAGATTAAAAAAAGTTCAATAATTTAATAACGGTACATTCGATCGATCTGAAATTTTGATAAAATGCATTGTCATCCAAGATCTATCTGTGGTAAAATTTTGAGATCTCTAGGACCATCAGAAGTGGTTTAATTTTACGTTGACAGATTTGAAAAACTGTGGACAGACAAACAGGAACGAAAGTGAGTTAATAAAAACGTGGTAAAATTGATGTAGGCGCGATCATAGTAGAGGCGGTCATATAAAACTATCATAAAAATACTCTAGGTAAACCCGGATTAAAAAATAACATTTAAAACAATATAAATATTATCGATTATATATATTTTTGAGGAACAATGTTCCCTCTAAGATTCGTCGTGTGTAAAGTAAATAAACTCGTGCGCAAAGTTGCACAGCATCAATTTTTTGTGCAATATTTTACAAAATTTGCCGCGCGGTTATTCTATACTGTTGCGCGGCTATTCTATACTGCTGCGCGGCGTCCTTCAGATATCCACCCAGCTTAAAAAGGGAACATTGAGGGGACGTAATATAAACGTTTGACCACTCTAGATAATTGTTGCAATAATAGATGCAGAAACAGCTATGGGCAGTATATGGTCTTTAAATATGTAAAGCCAATAAATATATTGACATAATCTATAATCAGGCCATACCACTTAGCAATAAACTGAGATGAAGTTCGATTAATCCCTGCGGATTTGCCTTTCGAAGATTTTTCTACTTTTCATTAAGATGTTTTACGAAATGAAGGCTCATGGCCCCTCCCCTTCCCCCTCCCCCACACACACACAAAACAAAACAAAACCAAAAAAAAACCCGTCCGTTCATTGAAACTAACTAAACGTTTTGGAATACCTACTACAGTTGTTGATATAATAATTTTTTTTTGTTGTTTTTTTTTGGTTTGTTTTTTGTTTGTTTGTTTTTAAATTCCAACCTTTAACTTCCTCCCCTACCCCAATATCCCTCCACCGCCACCCCCACCCCACACACACACTTTCTCCCAATTCTCCAATCAGACCTGCCTCTAGCCTGCTCGTGCCGACAACAACAGTTGTGTTCAGTATTCATTGACGTCACGTCCCCAATACACGACACACATTTCCTCTCATTACTCGCCTCAACGAAGTGAAGGGGGGGGGGTAAAGTAGCTGGTCTGACTCTGGCGGCCCATTTTGGATGTGTTTTTTTTTAATATGAAAAGAGAGCGGAGGAAGAGAAGAGAATGGTGCATTAAGGTCAATAGCACATTTGTTATCGTAATTTATATATGACAATGTCTTGGCCGTCCACAGGAGGACCTCATCCTAAGTTTGCACCACGAGGCCTCTCATAATGATTTTCGTCTTTGAAAGATCGCTGGACGTAAACAATCATAGAATTTATTGTTGCGTCTATCAAGGATTCTGCTCATCTTCTTAACCTTCCTCCTCTAATTCTTTACTTTGTTAAACTGTTTTCTTTTCGGAAATTCTCCCCAAACCATCCCTGTCCTGACACCCTCCGACCAAATCTCTATTTTATATCAAACATTCGTCGGCCAGGCTTCCTCCCAGCAACTCCGATCGATAAACTGCCCTTGACCTTGAAAAGGCACTCACCCACGAGCCGAGGCCTGACTGCCAGGATCGATCATCTTCGCCAGGCTGCTTGGAAATGGGACAAACTGTACAAGACATTTTTGGCCTATATCTGACATGCCTGTAGGCGGGCGCCGGGATCTAGAGGTCAGCGGCTGAAACAGGCCAACCCCAAAATGTCAACAACGTTTCATTGTAGTATACCATAATATTTTATAAGAGAATTCGAAATGAAATAACGGAACTAGCACGACAAATCCCGTGTATTCACTCTGTTCCATACGAATGATTGTTTAATTTTAAAGCCAAATCATGTTTCGGCACCGTATCGGTATGATGGGAAAAAACTCTTTTTGCTACCCAAAGAGATCAAATATATTTTTTTAAATCAGCATTTAAATATATACTTTATATACATTATACATACACAAATGCTCAGCTGTAAACCCTAAAGAAAGAAAATAGAGAGAGAGAGAGAGAGAGAGAGAGAGAGAGAGAGAGAGAGAGAGAGAGAGAGAGAGAGAGAGAGAGAGAGAGAGAAAGACAAGAGTGGGAAAGAGAGGGAGAGAGAGAGTGAAGAAATAGAAAGAGACAACATAGAAGAGAGACTTACATTGGAAAAAAAACAATATATATATATATATATATATAAACATATATATATATTATATATGTACATATAATACATCATCGGTGCATTTATGAGACTGGAGTTTTCGTCGTTCGGAGAGTGCTATGACATTTTCGGATACATTTCTGGGACAAATCTGCTGACGAATCTTTACATAAATATCTACCAACGGAGATTGATTGAGCGGCTGGTCTGTTTGAGACAGGGTAGAACTGTCATATAAGTCACAAAACACACGGTAAATTCATAGTTGAAAATAGTAACGGAATCTCTAAAACATTGATGCCATTAATGCAGACTTATTCTTTTGGTTATTCACTGGTCGGTTTTTGAAGGGCGACCTGGGCCTATCGACCGGACGTCGCGTGGTGACGTCATCTCTCTCTAGGGCATCCCGGAAGTACGCCGCCGACGTACACAGCGGTTGCCTCAGAGAGTTCAAATAAAAATGTCATGAACACATTTTTTTTTAAATTGTGATTTGACTTTTAAAATTTTTAATTATTTTTCTTCTGCTTTTTGCGGAATTCTACTTTTTTATCTTCAAAAACGAAATTCGTTTAAAAAATAACAATAAAACGTTTCATGGTAAAGGGGTTAAAAAGCCTCCAATATTTAAACAATTGGTCTATCTATCTATATATATAATTCTCTTCGTGGTCGGACCCTGCGAGACACCAAGCTGCAAGTATGTTCAACAGATACTAATTTTAGAAAGCAGCGCACCAAATTACTGCACCAATGCATCAAAAGGTGTGCAAATTAAATATGCGCTGTAAAAAAAAATATATGACGTCATTGTTTTCGCTGATATTTTTTTGCCGATATTACCGATATTTTTTCTCCGATATGAGTGCCGATATGAGTATTTGTTAGGACAAAAATAACAGCGGTCATATTTGATGACGCCATTCTTAAATTTATCACTCGTAATTATTTATATTTTATAATTAAGGGGTCTACCGATATCCAGTTTTGCCGAAATACCGATTTTTTTTCCCGAAACGAAGTTTCCGATGTGTTTACAAGTTCCAGTTCATGACCTACATAGGACTCATAACAAAACGAACCGTCCTTTATAAAAATGTACAAGCATATTAGGTACTCCTTTTGAAACTTCAACCTTGACTCATAATTATTAATTCTAACCAATAGTTTAATGGCTTTTGCACACGGCCACCTTTTATGAATGAAACAATGAGAACAAAGTACAATAGTAATATAGTGAAAATGAGGCTGAAGCTTGAATGGTTGCCAATGACAACACGTCTTCACACGGTACATTTTGTTATTCCATACGAAACGAAATGTTTTAGACATCTGCGATTCTGCGTGCATCTTTGCTATTAGAGCAATTACGTGAACATAATGTTTACATGTTATCCATTTATTAGAGCAATTACGGTATACTTGGCATCGGCACTATTTACACAGTATTTCTGAGTATACGAAAATCGGCCGATACCTAAACAATATCAAAGCACATGGCACACTGTATCGTGGCTGCACATATTAATACTAGGACTCTTTTGACTATTTCAATACTGGTATCGGGGTCGATATATTAATTTGTCGAGATATTGTAAACCTAAATGATAGTTTTTTTGTTTCCGTTTTTTTTTGGGGTCAAAATGTCACTTATTATTATATTTAATTTGTAAAAAGGGAACAATGTAAAAAAGAGGATTTGATGATGGTTAATTATAACATCAAAAAACAAAGGGGGTGCCATAGGCGCCCTACAACCCCTATTATAAAATACTTTGTGTGCATTTCAGAAAGTTTAATATTTCGTATTGATCAAACAAGGACAAGTTAGTTGGGCTTTTGAAAAAGGTCGGCGCCGTAGGCGCCCTAAAAAATTGCATTAAAGGGGTAAAAGAACTCTCCATGAGCAAGTCTGCGGCGTATGCTACGCCGCCGCGGGGCGTCTAGTAATGTAAAAGATAAGAAAATGCTAAGAAAATAAAAAAGAGAGTTTTTAACAATGCAAGACTAGATTCATTCAATTATTATAAGCGTAGGACGCAATTCTTTTTGTTATAGCGTCTATAATAAAACGTGTGTGTCTTACATTTGTAAGCTCATTACCTTTCATTACTTCTTTTTAAATCATTTATATTAACTCGTGGCGTCTGCTTGATGCCTTGCTTGTTTGCTTGAATCCCGAAAAAAACTTTGGATCGATTTTAACCCACCTCCTTGTATGCTAGCGAGTTGAAATTTTGCAGGCATACTCAGAGCCGTCTTAACGCATAGGCCCGTTGGGCATTTCTCCGGGGGCCCACGAGCATAGGGGCCCCATGGGAATATGTTTATTTATATATTTTTTTTTGTTTATTTATTTGTTATTCCTGCAGGGGAGGGGCCCAAACACTATGTCTTTGCCCGGGTGCCCAAAATGGTGTAAAGACGGCTCTGGGCATACTTGTGGCGATGATAAAAATGATGTATCAAAATTTCAGATCGATCGAATGTACTGTAATTAAATTAATGAATTTTTAGATTGTCTCTATTTATTTCTATGTAGCATGTTAATTTTGTGCTAGTGTCGCGGTGCGTATTATATTGAACAACCTTTTGAATACTTTCCTGTCGCGCTGTGCGGTGCGTATTATATTGGCGATACTTTTTTAAAAATAAATTTCCCGATCTGTAAATATAAATGCTATTAATTGCTAACCTGTCTCGCAGTGTGCACTATGTTAAACATGTTTTTATAACCCCTTTTCCGTGATCAAATCGCGCTGAAATTTAGCAGGCAGACTGTAGAAGTTTTTTTTTAAACCATAAATCCTTTATATATTTGAGACATAACTAAAATTTTGGATTTTTGGATTGTCGTGCGACGGATTATAATGAACACTCTTTTACTTATGTCTCGTATATAAAGGATTTATAGTTAAAAACTTTGTTTTTACAGGTTTTTAACGCAATTTCCCTTGCTCATCCTTGGGACCTCCTTAGCATATTTGCAAAAGACCTGAACCCTCTATCATGTATGGTTCAGGAGGAGTTGCATGTGCAAACGTTACAGACATTTTGAATCTATAAACGCAATTTTCTTTGGATAAACGCAATTTTTCCAAAGAAAATTGCGTTAAAAACCCGGAAAATATCAGTATTTTGTCAATTTCTCGCCAACCATAACATCTATCGGGGTTGAAACAAACGTCAAACGATAGCTAATAATATTTAGAACAATGTTCGAGAAGCAATTTTTCAAAAGTCTGTTTTCATTCGACTCCCGTAATTTTAGAAGCAATTTTTGAAATCAATTGTTTTTTTTTAGTTTCAAAATTATTGATTTGAAATTAATTTTAATGTAATCTAGAATGATAGTTAATTGGGTTTTCCCGCTTTGTGAATGCTTATGTTAGATTGTTGCGTGGTGCGCATTATATTTACACTTTCTTGGTGTGATGTAGCGTGAGGGGCGAGGGGATATGACGTCATATTGTGTTTAGTTTCAGAATTACTTATTTGAATCGACTTTTATTGTTATCTAGAATGTTTTCCCTAGATAAAAAAAATCGGAAATTTCTTGTAGGAAATTGGGTTCAAATACTCATTCGAGTTTTTATTTCTTGTTTTTTAAATCCTTTAAATTTATATTAACTCGTGGTCTCTGCTTGAATGTTTTGCCGCAAAAAAAATTTGGATATATTTTTAACCCACTTTCTCATTAAATACCGAGCTGAAATTTTGCAGGCATACTCGTGGCGATGATAAAATGATGTATCAAAATTTCAGATCGATCGAAAGTACTGTAATTAAATTAATGAATTTTTAGATTGTCTCTATCTATCTCTATGTAAATTGAGCAACCTTTTAAATACATTCCTGTCGCGCTGTGAGGTGCGTATTATATTGACGATACTTTTTAAAAATATATTCCCGATCGGTGCGCATTATTAAACTATATAATTTTCAATTGTCACACAAGTAGTGTCTGTCAGTCCAGACGCTACTAATTTTAGAAAGCAGGGAAAACCAAATTACTTCACCAATGCATCAAAAGGTGTGCAAATTAAAGATGCGCTGTAAAAAAAATATTACATGACGTCATTGTTTTCGCTGATATTTTAATTTTGGAAAAGGGATTAATGTAAAAAGAGGATTTGATGATGGTTAATTATAAAATCAAAAAACAAAGGGGGCGCTGTAGGCGACCTACAACACCCTAAGCCCTATTATAAAATACTTTGTGTACATTTCAGAAAGTTTAATATTTCGTATTTATCAAACAAGGACAAGTTAGTTGGGCTTTTGAAAAAGGTGGGTGCCGTAGGCGTCCTAAAAAATTGCATTTTTTATAAAATAAATAGATTTCAGCTGAAAACTTCCGTCATTTTTGACGGGTGTACGCTAGTATTAAACATGTTTTTACGAGACATAACTAAAATTTGGATTTTTGGATTGTCGTGCGATTCGGATTATAACGAACATTCTTTTAGTTATGTCTGGTATATAAAGGATTTATAGTAAAAAAAACACCTGTTTTTTACGAGTTTTTTAAAAATTATAAATCCTTTATATTAACTCGGGGCGTCTGCTTGATGCCTTGCTTGCTTGCTTGAATGCCGAAAAAAAACTTTGGATTGATTTTAACCCACTTCCTCGTAAGCTAGCGAGCTGAAATTTTGCAGGCATACTCGTGCCGATGAATAAAATGATCTTTCAAAATTTTCAGATCGATCGAATTTACTGTAATTAAATTAATTAATTATTATATTATCTCTATTTATGTCTATGTAGCATGTTAATTTTTGTGCTAGAGTGTCGTGGTGCGTATTATATTGTCGATACTTTAAAAAAATATGTTACCGATCGGTGCGCATTATATTAAACATGTTTTACGAGACATAACTAAAATTTTGGATTGTCTTGCGCTGCGTATTATAATGAACACTCTTTTAGTTATGCCTCGTATATAAAGGATTTATAGTCAAAAACTTTGTTTTTTACTTTCTTAAAAATTATTGTTGAGTTTATTTTTTGTCAGTACATGTCTGAAGAAAGAATTAATAAATGTATGGGTTTTTTTGTATCGCATTATGGTTTAGAGAGTAATGCCCGGAATTGAATAAGGTGTGATTTGGGGTGGTGGGTTGGTGGGTGGGGGGGGGTAAAAGACGTGACATCTTATCAAGTAGAAAGCTTTTCCATGGATAAATAAACTATTAAACTCAATAGTGAGATAATGTTAAAATAAGAGAATTTTCAATAATAAATTCTGACACGATATTTATTGATAAATAAAGTTGAGCCGTTCAAAATTTAACTGATTTTGTTTTTAACACAAAGAAAATTTCTTTGAAGTGAATTAATGCGGTGGGGGTGGGGGGAATGGGGGTAATTATTTGTTAACAGTTCCCCCATTTCAATCTTTGCTTTAAAAAAATAATTTTAAAAATAATTAATATCAGATAAATTCAGGGGATACGGTGGTCGAGTGGCAGCACGCTCGACTGGCGTACCGATGGTCACGGGTTCGAATCCATGGAAATCCCCGAGTCCACCCAGCTTCGAGTGGGTACCTAACGCATAGTTAGGGAAAATAAAAGGCGGCTGGGTAATGCGTGGAACCCTTATAGCCGTGGCATGTGAACGCTGCATCACTTGCCAAAATCAACTGCTGCCGTGCAGATGGTCTTGGCTGACCAAAGGCTATGGAAGCACATCCAGAAAAAACAGCAGGCTGAAGTCGGAGACCACGGGCCAATTGGCGCAAAACTCGTCGGCACGCAAAACTCAAATTGAGAACGAAGAAGAAGAAGATAAATTCAATTCCTGGATAAAAAAAATTTTAAAAAGCTACTCAAGCAGACTTTCGTTCAAAGGATCTTGGTCTGGATATTCTAGAAATTTCTGGAAATGGTCTTCAACGATCAAAATACGATCAACGCCAATGTTCCCTCTAAAGTTCATTGGTCAGTGTGCAAAGTAAAAAAAAAGTTTACAAAATTTGCTGCGCGTCGTCGGTCAGATATCTGAACATTGTTCAACGCAATTTAAAAAGTAAATGAAGTATGTTTTACAGATCCTTTGTGTGCCCCTTCCCTTTGAGACTACAAAGGAACCTTGATTTTACGCACACACTTCCTCCCAAAATAAACAAATAAACTAGGGCTGGTACTGAATTTAAAAAATTTTGTTCGATGAATCGGGAAAAAAATTTAATGGATTAGTCGATTAATTTCGATTGATGATATTTTTATGACGCATATATGGATCCCGTTAAGTCGCGATTCATTATTTCACGAAATCGGTTAAGTCGCTGTAATTCCATGGCTCCCAAATTTTGTGATCTAACACAGCAAATTCGTTCTGCTATGCAAGAAATAAGGAACAGTTTATGTATGCACAATGCACGTCTAAATAAATAATAATACTGTAATACGAGGGAAAAGTAAGTACGTAACAAAAAATAGAAATTATTAATAAATTGGAAGAAAAAAAGAAACAATTCTTAAATTTTATTCAAATTTTAATCGATCAAATTAATTTTAATTCATTAAAAAAAATTAACGATTAATTGATTAATTAATCGTTAATTACCGAAGCCCTAAAATAAAAAAAATAATAAAAAATATATAACACGAATAAAATTTTAACATGATTTCAACCCGCCACCCCTTTCTAAATATCTAAGACAACCACCCTACATCTGAAGTGTTTAGAGGGCCCACCGCGACGGATCAGCCGCATTGACAAATAACCGTATCCAAAGTTTCCCTCGTTGACACGTCGGTCTGCCTACACCAACCCGACTATAAATAAACCATATTAAAGTCCCAATTTCTGGGCTAAATAAAATTCTTTAAAAATATTTTAATTTCGCACGGTGCATAATATTTTATTTTGCTTTTAGTGAAATTCTTATCATAATTTTTAACGTAATAATTCTGCGATGTAAGAGGAGAATTGAAATAGTAAATATTTCTAGGGGCGTGCAAATTAATCGTGCGGCGGTGAGTTTAAAAGAAAAGATAACGTGGGTTTCTGGAATGCACGTTTTATCAAGGAATATTTTTTTTTCTTTTTAAAGATGCAATGTTCTTGTAAGTAATTCTTGGTGGTCGGACGGGGTGAACTGTAGGTTTGAGAGTATTAGTTCTAACCCACATTGGTCGGACGGGGTGAACTGTAGGTTTGAGAGTATTAGTTCTAACCCACTTTGGTCGGACGGGGTGAACTGTAGGGTTGAGAGTATTAATTATAACCCACATTGGTCGGCTGGTGAACTGTTGGGTTGAGAGTATTAGTTCTAACCCACATTGGTCGGCTGGTGAACTGTTGGGTTGAGAGTATTAGTTCTAACCCACATTGGTCGGACGAGGTGAACTGTAGGGTTGAGAGTATTAGTTCTAACCCACATTGGTCGGAGGAGGTGAACTGTAGGGTTGAGAGTATTAGTTCTAACCCACATTGGTCGGACGGGGTGAACTGTAGTTTTGAGAGTATTAGTTATAACCCACATTGGTCGGACGGGGTGAACTGTAGGGTTGAGAGTATTAGTTATAACCCACATTAGTCGACTGGTGAAATGGACGAGCACGTCTGAAGCCAATATATCTATATATATAATTCACCAAAGCGAGTATGTGCAAATGAGCATGACGAATGACCCTCGCTGGGGTCGACCAACAGTTTATGGGCTCGAGACCAACAATGTATCTTGCGTTCACTTGCGTTGTTCCTTCACATGATAACATGTGATTAGTAGTGTAGTGGTTATCACGTCCGCCTTACAAGCGGAAGGTCCTTGGTTCAGGCCCTAGCGAAAATAATATTAAAATTTATTTTTTTTAAATCTGTGTTTGTGCCCGTTCTCCCCCCCCCCTTTTTTGGCGAACATGGCTAGGGCAGGCCAATCACAGTTTATGGTCGGCACGCTAGGGTGGTGAAGGGTGGTGGGAAGGTAGATAACATCAGTGCAAATGTCTCGAGACAAACAATGCGTTGGTGGTTCTTCCCCCCCCCCAAACAAACACACTGACGTTCAATCGCATCGTTTTGATTTCTTCGTGTGTCCGTTCTCCCCCCCCCCTTCTTTGCACTATATATGAGCAAGTCTGCGGCGTATCTAGTTAACATAATTACAGATATATCAGAGGGCCAGTTATATACGTAGCGACGTGATACACCTAACGTCCCGCGGTATGAATAAATAACACCGCTCTAGCGGGACGAATCCGCACGCGGGCCTTGTGGACCATCGCCCTGGGGAACATGTTTTACCCGACGATGTCAAAACAGCCCGCTCATGATAGACACGGGCTGGTATAAATAATTAAGGTCTTGATAAGAGAACCCAACACGGTAGCCATGGTGGTGGTGGGATTTCTAGGCGAGAAGAACGGCGCTATATTATTTGAGTGTTTTGGCGAAACTGTGCTACATTCAATGCATATTAGTAATACAGCGATCCCTCCTCTCTTAATCATTCTGCCTGAGTTAAAGTGTTAGCGAAACCGTGCTACATTCATCGCATATTTTATTAGTAATAATACTGTTATTCTTCCTCTCTTAATCGCGATGTCCGAATTTAAGTGTTTGAGAATTTTTTTTCTACATTCATCATATCAGATTGGGTGCAGTGATCTCTCACAATATCGTGGTTCGCCTTACGCAGCTTCAATGTAGCCGAGGTTTCGTTCAGACGTATCATGTATTTCTATATCGAGGTCTTAGCTCCTCTAAATTGCGGGATGCACATGCAGCTCATTAGCACAGATACATGCGTGTACTGTACTTAAAATGCCTACGTGTAACACACGCACGAATCAACACCAAATTGTTTCTATGACGGAGGCCGACGTTAATAAAGAAGAAGGAAAGCGTTGTTAACTGTGTGTGGAGGTCGGTATGTGTTCGTACATAACCAAATACAGTATCGCTACGATGCGGATTTTTCGACTATCGCGACAAGTCCTGGAACCTCACAACCACGATAAACGGGGGATCGCTGTAGATCTCCAGTAAAACAAAAAACAAAAACAATGTACACGTGACGTTGGGGAAGGGGGGGGGGTACGAGGAGTGAAACCAAAACCCCATTAGCTCCAGTGTTCGTCTAACACAGTGGTTCCCAAAGTGGTCCGCACGGACCCCCAGGGGTCCGCGGAACCCTTTAGGGGGTCCGTGGACTATTAAAATTGATTTGGGGGTCCCTGAACAACGTCAGGGGGTCCGCGCAAGGTTTAACATCAAATAATAAAACTGATAAATTTTTTATTATTATTGAAATTAAAATAAATAATAATAAATAAAATAGCATGTGAATGCCAGTTATACTAATTAAATACCATCTTAGATACTATCCTTCATGGATACAATGCTGTTTTACGTAGAAAAAGTAGTAGAACTAATGTAATTCCACAACTATAACCAATCAAAATACTTAGTTTGATGAAAGGTCAAGCTTGTTGCAGAAGAAATGTCGAATTCCTTTAACTATAAGTAGAAAAATACAAGTTTTTAACTTGAATCTACGAGGGTTGCAAGGTTGTGTATTTTTCGATTTGTCGGGAAGTTATATTTATCTAAATTGTATCCTATCATCAAACAATGTTTTCAATAGGGCTTTACTGTAGCATTCCATTGAAAACGATAATAATTCTTAACAGTGGTCTGTTACAACATATAAGAGAATGAGTGACCCCAATGCTGGATTTAGACTTGATGGGGCCCTAAGCTATTTAAGGCCCTTTTGAAGTCGAGATATTCTATATCTAGATTAAAATAAAATTTCGGGGGCCACCAAGAAGTCAGGAGCCCTAAGTTATAGCTTGTTTAGCAAATAGGTAAATCCAGCACTGAGTGAGCCGAAGAAAAAATTCCGACAATATGGTGTTATTGAATACTTGAAGTATGGCTAAATGTTTGGAAACAGATACGAAAGGTGAAACGTTATTAACTGATTTTTTTTAAAAAAATGTTTGAAGTTAAAGCAATGCTCTTGACTTTCTGGCATACTTAAAACATTCTGTACCAAATGTATTTTCAGTAAATTGAGTCATTCATCAACGTCAAATATTCAAAAAAAATCTTAGTGAACGTTTGCATGGATCACTACATTATGACATTAGAGCAGTTAATAAAATCAAAAGGAATGCCTTGATGAGAGATTATTTGCTCACTATGGTTTGGAAAATGAAGAAGAGTATAATGGGTTATTTATTCACACAGAAGTACGCTGGTTATCATCACGTACATATTTAAATCGATTTCATGCTCTCTTAGATTCAGTGTCCAAATTCCTTGAAAACAAAGACAATGATCAGCAACACAATTAACTCAAAAATGACATATCCTTTATGAATGAATTATTTACCCAACTTTAACGAAACTAATTCGAAACTACAACTACTACAAGGTAACCAATTAAATTTAATCAAAAATAAAAGCGTTATGTCTGAGTTTGTTGTAAACCTTTTTCTGTGCAAACAAAACTTAGGAACGGGAGAATGTTCTCAGTTTTCAAATCTTTTTAAATTGCAAAATAGAGATAAATATTTGCTTGCTTACTGTCAAAACTTAACGGCTCTTCATGCAGACCTCAGACCTTAACCAAAAATGTTTATGCATTCGTCACTATTGGATATTTCCGAAAGGCAGTTGAACTCCATAGCGCAAGGACAATCTAGGGTCCAAAACACAGATGAATACATACTAATACAGGAGCAGCTTATTGAAATATCGATAAATAAGGAACTAGAACCAATGTTTGGACTAGGATAGCACAAATTCTGGTTACAAAGTCTGATCCCAATTTTATATCATGCATTATAGGTTATTGTGCAGAATTTTTTGACTGTTTTCATGTCTTCCTATTTGGTGGAACAAAGATTCAGTGGCGTTATGATCCTCATCATAAAAAACAAGAGCAACAAAAATTTAAAAAAAATAAACGACTAGAAATTTGTGCTCGTGAGGATTTGTGGTTCCTACACACAAACATTCAGTCGGTCATAAATCCTATATTTTAAAAGGCTATGTTCCGTGCGGTCATCGATAGCGATTGGTCCCTCAAACACACGTGACTCCTACAGCCAATCATATTGAACACGTTTACGTGGACGTTCAAAACTATTTATTTTTGGTGCAGTATTTCTTCGAAGAGTTTATTTTTGAGTTATGCGCGTTGGGATTTATAGTTAAAATCTCTGTTTTTACGAGTTATTTATTTTAACTATAATGAATAGTATTTTTGACGTGATGCACATCTATGCCGGTCGAGACGGCTATTGGAGGGGAGTTACAACATGCCACCGAACGGTTGCGGAACTTCCTTGGAAGGGCTTTGTTGCTCCTACACTCATAAAATCTCATCACCTTAATCCAAGTTATTAATTATTGTTTTCAATTTAATCTTAAACAAAAGTGATAATTTCAATAAATACCGTACTTTTCATCAAAATGTTGCTTTTGTAATTTTTGTACTATGCATTTTTAAAGTTCTTTTTCGCTTGGGGGTCCGTGGGGTAAGTTTTGAGTATAAAAGGGGTCCGTGGGTCAAAAAAGTTTGGGAACCACTGGTCTAACACGTTAATATTGTATTAAGAATTTATATTGCGTGTTTTGCGGGGTAGGGGGGTATCGTTTATACCTACCTCATGGATCGCTGTACCAAAGGCTTGAAGTTTATGGATAGTTTCAGGTACAGTTGGGTGAGGTAGTACGGCTGTTTATACATCATAGATAACTGTAATAACGACTCGAAGTTTATGGACATATTTTTACGGGCATATTTTGGGAAGGTAGTTAGGCTAGCTTGGGGGGTGGGGGGGACTGGCGGCGAGTTTTTTTTATTTTAAATTTCCAGGCGACCTGACACTTCCGGCCACTGCAATTATGATTTCTTGTAGACTGACGCATGGCAAAAAAAGACCGACCCCCCCTCCTCGGTGTTATTAAAATAATTTAGTGCCACTCTCTGCAGACGACATTAGCACTGCATCGTGGTTAGACATTCGGTGCAGCAGAGTCATTTATTTAACAACACTTACCGACTACACATTTGCATGATTGTAACATATGTGCAACAGTGTCATTGATACCTGGCTTGGTGTGTAGTTTTATTTGAACTTCGTTTGGGAAAGATGGTGAAATAGTACACACAATATAATATGCCGTTGAAAAATGTACTCATTGCAGAAAACAATTTTTATTTTTAAAATATATTTATTTATTGAGCAACGGGTGCATTTTATGCGGCTTACGTTATTGCGCTCTTCAAGAACTGCACATTATATTGTGTGCACCATTTCACTTGAAGTACTCAAAATTGTTCCTTGAAAAAGTGCTTATTTGCAAGTAAATTGGTTTTTGGAAATACATTTATTTTCACCATGTCCAGACTGATCATATAATCCAGGGGTTGGGAAACTATGGCTCGCGACCCAGATGTGGCTCTATTGTTAGCTTCATCTGGCTCTCAGACCTATGTTTGATTGTTAAAAAACACAACTTTTATTCAGATTCCTTTGATCTACATAATTGCATATCAAAACAAAACAGCATAATAATGTTATTAAAAAGAATTCTGAGACATAATTAGTGTACTTTTAGTGTTGAAAATACACAAAATGCACATATTAACTTACAAATTTAGTCTTAAACATAATGTATGGCTGTCCCAGAATTACTTTTCAAAATGTGTGGTGTTTATGGCTCTCTCAGACAAAAAGTTTCCCGACCCCTGCTATAATCTGTGATTAAAACACCACCGAAGGCCACCAGGGGTCATCAAATCACCATTAGATGGCCGTCAAAGGCCACCAGAAGGACATCAAAACACCATTAGAAGGCCGCCAATGAAAGGCCGTCAAAACGTCATAAGGGATATTGGTTTAATAACTTAAAGCACGCATTTTGTGTTATATCCAACTAATTAGTGC
This sequence comes from Ampullaceana balthica, assembly GCA_944989445.1. Classification (NCBI taxonomy): domain Eukaryota; kingdom Metazoa; phylum Mollusca; class Gastropoda; family Lymnaeidae; genus Ampullaceana; species Ampullaceana balthica. The sequence goes on along the minus strand of CALYLW010000095.1, from coordinate 673,696 downwards.
GTGTTTGTTTACCATAATTTCCCGCCCTCACCCTCACCCCGGTTGTCTTTGATAGAAGGGTTGTTTCGCATAAACTAACTTGGGTCCATATTTTAAGTGCAACAGAATTTGACGGCATTGAAGAGTTTAAAGGCGAAGCCATATTTAACAATGAGATAAACAAAAACAAATTATATTTTGTTCCTAACCATGGAATAATAATTTTTTTTAAACAACGATCCGGTGAGAAAATATCTATTGAGAGGAGTCATAGGAGCTAGGGGAAAAGAAAAAAAGAAAAAAAAACTAGGGCTAGGTTGAAAGGGGAGGGGGGGGGCAATGGCTCGAAATTGCTAGACCTCATCGTAAAAGAAAGGGATTCTGATTTATTGGCATATTTATTTGTTCAATGTTGATATGTTTACTCTCGACTCTCGACTAATAGATTTTCTACATCACAAAAAATGTTATTCTTTCAGCGTCGCCTTTAAGTCTGTTAAAGAAAGAAATGCCCAAAAAAATATTTTAAATTAATATATTTAAGTTTTGTGTAATTTAGATTTAAAATTGTGAATAAAATTTGTTCTCATCTCAAATTCAACTCTATCTTTCTGAACATAATCCATCTTATGTTTTTCTGAAAGCGAAAACTGTTTTCTACCTTGAATTGTAGTGAAATTCGTCATACATAAATAAGCCTTTCCATCAGGGCTGTTATCGATTAATTTAAATTTAATCGTTACCTTTTGAAAAATTAACGATTAATTAATCGTTAATTTCGATTAAACCAAAAAAAAATTCATGTCGTCGTAAGTAACACCTATTAAACGTTATTGTTGAAAATGTAAATAACGCTGGAATGTCTCCTTTATTTGTCATCTTTTAACCAACTACGCAAAAAGACAAGTCAGTGTGTTGACATTATTTGGTTCAAGTGATGAGCAGGTCTAATTGACAATATAACCAGCCGAGCTGAACAATTATTTACATGGAACTGAGGTAACTGGTATGCACAAAACGGTCTTGGCAAGGCCTGACATTATCGGATATCGGTGTTCATTAAGTTTCCACCCTTTTAGAGGGTAACGGATTGGTAAGTAGGCGAAGTGTTAGAACCATGGTAGGCAAACTTTATCAAATTTTTTAACATTCACGTCAGTCAATAGTTTAAAACCAAATTGTTCGTGTAATAGACAGGAAATTTGTTACTTTTTATCGGCCGCTATTTTGTATTATAAGTTTTTTACGTTTTGACTTCAAATAATTTATAAGTGATGGGTCGATTAATCGTTAAAAAATAATTTAATCGTTAAATTTTTTTAACGTTTAATCAAGAAATTAATAGTTAATATCCGCAGCCCTACTTTACATATGTTGTTGTTTTTTTTATACTCGCAAATACATGGGATTTGTCCGTTTGCAGAGCTTTTTAATATATTTTTTTCTTTACAGACGCGACCCGATCATTCGTTCGATTCAGTAAAGAAGTCTGTGAGTCAATGACGCTGGGCTGAGGGAGGGCATTGAGTTCGTAAGTGGCGGGCATTAGAAAAATAAAAGCTGATTATAAAACATTTATCCTACCCTTTCAGCAGTAATAATCATCGGTCTTAGCTGTAAAAGCTGGGGATAAAGTGGAGAGTTGGGGGGAGTAGGTATTGGAACAGTCTCACTAGACATTTATACTCAAACCAGTAAACAGAAACATTTTAAATAAATTTCTAGTTTTTAATTGTATTGGTGTTTAGAGAACTCGACATTCAAGAAATGTTCTTCTGTATGCATTCCGCACATTATATATTCAATAGGAATATATATATATATAATTTCGATTAATGCCAAAAATAGAAATTTATGACGTCATTAAACTGAACATTTCTCACGGACATTGAAAATTAAGAATACATGTATTTTGAACTAAATTTTATGACAATGTGTTGATACTTGATCGGATGTTTGTGCTGAAGGTGATACGTCAGCGATGTATTTGATCCTTTTAAAGAGAATTGTTTATGGCAGTGAACACAGTAAACTTTTTCACCATCTTCGACTTTGCCATCCAAAGTTAGCTTAAAAACAAAATTTTTGCTAAACTTTCTAGCTGTATGTTTAAATTTAACTGCGCTGATGCTGTCAGCAGAGCCGTCTTTACACCAGTTTGGGCCCCGGACAAAGAAATAGTGTTGGGCAGCAGGAATAAAAAAAATATATACAAAATATATATAACTAAACATATTCCCATGGGGCCCCTATGCTCGTGTGCCCCCGGGCAAATGCCCAACGGGCCTATGCGGACGGCCCTGGCTGTCAGCCATTTTTTAGTTGACGTCTGCCGGTCTACATAAAGTAATAAAATAAATTATAATCTTACGCGTGAGAAGTTTGTACGTAAAAAAATATATAAATTATTATTACTAATTAATAATTAATTTTTTATTAATAAAAAATTAAAATATGATTAATATTTTCTTTAATTTTAATCGATAAAAAATTTTAACGATTAATCGAGAAATTAATCGTTAAATTCCGCAGCCTTAATATATATATATATATATATATATATATATATATATATATATATATATATATATATATATTATATATATATATATATATATATATATATATATATATATACATGTAAATAGTTTCTTTCGAATACTGTTTGCAACATACTGACCATAGACTTTCTAAAATTCCATCACGCAATGTATGATTGTATGCATGTGGAGAATTTATTGGTCAAAAAGTATAATAATAATTGGAATCCTCTCATCTAGTGTCTTACTAGCGTTGTGCACGTATTTATTGTATTATTGTTTGCTCCCGGTGCTGAATAAATCGATTCCCCCGTATGTTATAATTTCTGACTGAACCATCAAGTTCACCGTCTTCGTCGGTTCTCCGTTATATTCCCGCCTTTGACTTCGCCTCTTATTGTCCCGTGAATTCCATGACACACGCTCCCTGGCAATTTTAGATTTCGTTTCCTCAGACAATGTCCGATCTGACTCCATTTCCGCTCTCCCCCTTCCCCTCTTTCCTTTCCTTCTCTACATGATCCCTTCTCTACACGATCCCTTCTCTACATGATCCCTTATATATATGATCCCTTCTCTACATGATCCCTTATATATATGATCCCTTCTCTACGTGATCCCTTCTCTACATGATCCCTTCTCTACATGATCCCTTATATATATGATCCCTTCTCTACGTGATCCCTTCTCTACATGATCCTTTCTCTACATGATCCCTTCTCTACATGATCCCTTATATATATGATCCCTTCTCTACGTGATCCCTTCTCTACATGATCCCTTATATATATGATCCCTTCTCTACGTGATCCCTTCTCTACATGATCCCTTCTCTACATGATCCCTTCTCTACATGATCCCTTATATATATGATCCCTTCTCTACGTGATCCCTTCTCTACACGATCCCTTCTCTACACGATCCCTTCTCTACACGATCCCTTCTCTACATGATCCCTTCTGTACACGATCCCTTCTCTATCTTTTACCAAATATCATATCCCAAATATTTCTATTAATAGATTGCCGCCATGTTTTTAAAAGGCCTATCGAAAAAAAATAAAAACATCGATCCCTTTTCTTCTTCTACTTTTTTTTTCTTGCCATTCTTTTTGGATATCTATTTCGTTCATTGAGGAAATGTAAAGTCGGCAAAGGTTATGAAAAAGAGTCCCCCAACACCACCCTATCAGATCACCCCAAAAAAAGAGGTCTCACCCCTCTCCTTGCCGCCATGTCCTTTTTCACATAGTAGGCACTGTGCCTAGTACCTACGCGCTTGCCAGGAGCCTACGAACTTTTGAGGGGTCCCCGGTAGGCAGACAACAAAGTATTGGAAACATGAACTGAGTGCTTCACCTGAAAAATACAGCAGTTTAATGGCGTCAATAAAGCTAAGCATGTAAGGTGGCCGCTTGACGTGTATAACAGGATAATAAGAACTTTTGGGCTTTTTGCTTTAGCAAGGTCACATATTACGTCCTCACAAGTCATTGATCGATTCCTACTCAATCGAAAGCGGTTACAGGTAGTATAGTCCCACTGCTAAACGAAGATAAGTTGTTATCAGTTTCAAACATTCGAAAACGAACGTTTACCTTCAGTACATTTGTTACAAAAGTTGCAGGCCTTAACGCACAGTTGGTTACTTACAAAAGTTGAAGGCCTTAATTAGGTCTTATGCCACTGCAACCTATGCGGCTGCAGTGGGCCCCGCGCTTATTATCCTTATTAATTCGTTATCCCTTCCCAAACTATGCCCCGCGCAATCCATTCGCATACTAAGCCGTATAGGCATCGGGTCCCGCAATCGCTAAGGCCGGCCCTGGCCTTAAGGCATAGTTGATTACTCATACACGAAAGTTAAAGTTGAGAAAGGCCTATAAATTTCAGGGCTCCTGGGGCCTATGAAAGCCTTAAAACGGTCCTTACCCCCCCCCCTCAAAATAAAGAATTTAAAAAATAAGTCCGTTCAGTCGGATTATCTTCTCTGCAACCCCTTCCTTTCCCACGTTACCACTTGAGACTGAATTATTTCCCTTCAAAATCGTTTCTTCAAAGTTATCTCTGAGTGGCGCTTGCGATGGTTCAAGTTTTTGATTGATGACGTCATAACCTGATGTCAATAAGCCCTTGAATAAACGTCTATTTTAAGCCTTGAATCTCATAGACAAACGTTTTATAAGTAACTCTTTGCAAACATAAAGAATTGAAAAGATGTTGGATTTAAGTTATTTTTTTTTAAAAACGAAACTTAATAAGTATATATGTATATATGTATAGCTTATGATACATATTTTTAACCAAAGCGTTTAAATTTTTAATCATTGCGCAGCCTTGCTTGGTTAATATTTGTGTATGTAATTTTGTGTTTGTCTCATTTTTGCTTGTTGTAGGCAAGTATGGTAAATAGAGAAATTGATTTCTTTTATAGCGCTTTCGTCCAGGCAAGTCAATGCATGCTCAACGTTCATTTCATTGACGAAAAACTATCGTGTCCATGGTTAAGTCTGACAAGATCAAAGGGCTCTGATGTTATTGTCTCCATACTGGTCTTACAAAATCAAAGCACAGTGATGTTCAACTCTGTTGTGCCCATTTGTTCAAAGCGTTCCGGTGTTCAAGACTCTTTTTAAGATAACACCATTTTAAAAAGACGGGCCAGACATTTCAAATATATAAACGGAATTTTTTCTACGGAAATTGCGATAAAAACTTTTCTCGTTCCATATAAAAAAAGAAACACTTGCAAATCCTTAATTTTCCTGTCTGGAATTTTGGCGTGGAATGGGCATGGGTTGTCAGAATTTTAAATTTTTTATTTTTTTTTATTTTTTATAAAATCAGTTATTTTTAAAATAACGCATTATTGACATTCAAAATTTTAATAAAAGTGACTATAAGAGTAGGATGCCACGATCTTCTATATGGAAGGATCGTCTGTAATAAGTAAGATAATTACGTCATCAAAACTTGTATATTTTACTTTTAAAAATTATTTTTATATTTCAAAAAAAGTCAATTGCACTTTTTAACTCAATTCCCTTATGGGAAAAATTGCGTTTATATATTTGAAATGTCCGGCCTGTAAGTTCGAGCTTTGAACAGCAACTCCTCCCGAACCATACCAGCTAGAGTCTTTGGGTCTTTGAAAATATGTTAAGGAGGTCCCAATGATGTGCATGGGCCAAAATACCGAAAAGATTTACTGGATTTCCTGGAAAATTTTTAAAAAAAAATAAAAAAAAATAATATAAAAAAAAATATTTTTTTTTAAATCAGTATTTTGTCAATTTCTCGGCAACCATGACAGCTATCGTTTTGAAACAAACGCCAAACGATAGCTAATAATATTTAGAACAATGTTTGAGAAGGAAATTTAAAAAATATATATTTTCGTTGGACTCCCGTAATTTTAGCAGCAATTTGTAGATATCAATTGTTTTGTTTACTTTCAGAATTATTGATTTGAAATGACTTTTAATGACGCAATTTTTTCCACGTTAAATCTAGCATGATTTCCCTTGAATAAAAAAAGTCAGAAATTCTTTTTTGGAAATAGCGTTTAAATACTCATTCGAGTTTTTAATTACTTGTTTAAAACTGTGTTTTTGCGTTATTAACAAATTTAATTGACTCGTAACGAGATGTCTGAACAAGAAACAGACTTGGATGCGGGGGGAAGACCAGTAAGACGATCGAAGTAAAAAAAAATCCAATTAATTAAACCAGGCAGCATTCCGTCCCAAGGTCACAATGACCTGCGGCCAGCATTTAACACACAAAAGTTTGATCACCTAATCGTTCCGCACTAAAAATTACATGCTGGTGGGATTGTTTCGTTCCTACGGGGAAAAGCATTAACAAGAGGATGAAAGAAAAGGATTTAATTCCGACGATGCTCTCTCTAAGCATTGAAAAACACACACACACACACACACACACACACACACACACACACACACACAGTCCACAGAGCATTGAATGCCGCAAAGCTTCATGATTTGTAGACGCGTTGCGTAGATTGGATGGTCAATAACAATCATACAATCATCAAACCACGCATCGCTCTGCTGAAGGTCAACGTTAAATCTAGTCACGTTCTCCGCTTAAGGAGAGATCAGCTGACCTACCAGGTACCAGATAATGTTGATGTGGGAGAGCGATCACATTTGGCGTCAGTGAGTAAAGTTGGCGTCAGTGAGTAAAGTTGGCGTCAGTGAGTAAAGTTGGCGTCAGTGAGTAAAGTTGGCGTCAGTGAGTAAAGTTGGCGTCAGTGAGTAAAGTTGGCATCAGTGAGTAAAGTTGGCATCAGTGAGTAAAGTTGGCATCAGTGAGTAAAGTTGGCATCAGTGAGTAAAGTTGGCGTCAGTGAGTAAAGTTGGCATCAATGAGTAAAGTTGGCGTCAGTGAGTAAAGTTGGCGTCAGTGAGTAAAGTTGGCATCAGTGAGTAAAGTTGGCATCAGTGAGTAAAGTTGGCATCAGTGAGTAAAGTTGGCATCAGTGAGTAAAGTTGGCGTCAGTGAGTAAAGTTGGCGTCAGTGAGTAAAGTTGGCGTCAGTGAGTAAAGTTGGCGTCAGTTAGTAAAGTTGGCGTCAGTGAGTAAAGTTGGCGTCAGTGAGTAAAGTTGGCATCAGTGAGTAAAGTTGGCATCAGTGAGTAAAGTTGGCATCAGTGAGTAAAGTTGGCATCAGTGAGTAAAGTTGGCATCAGTGAGTAAAGTTGGCATCAGTGAGTAAAGTTGGCATCAGTGAGTAAAGTTGGCATCAGTGAGTAAAGTTGGCATCAGTGAGTAAAGTTGGCATCAGTGAGTAAAGTTGGCATCAGTGAGTAAAGTTGGCATCAGTGAGTAAAGTTGGCGTCAGTGAGTAAAGTTGGCGTCAGTGAGTAAAGTTGGCGTCAGTGAGTAAAGTTGGCGTCAGTGAGTAAAGTTGGCGTCAGTGAGTAAAGTTGGCGTCAGTGAGTAAAGTTGGCATCAGTGAGTAAAGTTGGCATCAGTGAGTAAAGTTGGCATCAGTGAGTAAAGTTGGCATCAGTGAGTAAAGTTGGCATCAGTGAGTAAAGTTGGCATCAGTGAGTAAAGTTGGCATCAGTGAGTAAAGTTGGCATCAGTGAGTAAAGTTGGCGTCAGTGAGTAAAGTTGGCATCAGTGAGTAAAGTTGGCGTCAGTGAGTAAAGTTGGCGTCAGTGAGTAAAGTTGGCATCAGTGAGTAAAGTTGGCGTCAGTGAGTAAAGTTGGCATCAGTGAGTAAAGTTGGCATCAGTGAGTAAAGTTGGCGTCAGTGAGTAAAGTTGGCATCAGTGAGTAAAGTTGGCGTCAGTGAGTAAAGTTGGCGTCAGTGAGTAAAGTTGGCATCAGTGAGTAAAGTTGGCATCAGTGAGTAAAGTTGGCATCAGTGAGTAAAGTTGGCGTCAGTGAGTAAAGTTGGCGTCAGTGAGTAAAGTTGGCATCAGTGAGTAAAGTTGGCATCAGTGAGTAAAGTTGGCATCAGTGAGTAAAGTTGGCATCAGTGAGTAAAGTTGGCATCAGTGAGTAAAGTTGGCGTCAGTGAGTAAAGTTGGCATCAGTGAGTAAAGTTGGCATCAGTGAGTAAAGTTGGCGTCAGTGAGTAAAGTTGGCGTCAGTGAGTAAAGTTGGCATCAGTGAGTAAAGTTGGCGTCAGTGAGTAAAGTTGGCGTCAGTGAGTAAAGTTGGCGTCAGTGAGTAAAGTTGGCATCAGTGAGTAAAGTTGGCATCAGTGAGTAAAGTTGGCATCAGTGAGTAAAGTTGGCATCAGTGAGTAAAGTTGGCATCAGTGAGTAAAGTTGGCATCAGTGAGTAAAGTTGGCATCAGGGAGTAAAGTTGGCATCAGTGAGTAAAGTTGGCATCAGTGAGTAAAGTTGGCATCAGTGAGTAAAGTTGGCGTCAGTGAGTAAAGTTGGCATCAGTGAGTAAAGTTGGCATCAGTGAGTAAAGTTGGCATCAGTGAGTAAAGTTGGCATCAGTGAGTAAAGTTGGCATCAGTGAGTAAAGTTGGCATCAGTGAGTAAAGTTGGCGTCAGTGAGTAAAGTCCAAAGTTTTTGGGGCTACGTCTGTACAGCTGCTAAACAATAAAATGGGTCAATATCAATTCTTTAAATAGTCTCGTTACACTTATCTCTTTATTGTCAATACCCTAATCTCATCCAGTATCAATTCCTTTCTCTCATCCAGTGCCAATACCTTCTCTCATCCAATGTCAATACCCTTATCTCATCCAGTGTCACAACATGTTGTCATCCAGTGTCAATACCTTCTCTCAGCCATTTTCAATACCCTTATCTCATCCAGTGTCACAACACGTTCTCATCCAGTGTCAATACCCTTCTCTCATCCAGTGTCAATACCCTTATCTCATCCAGTGTCACAACATGTTCTCATTCAGTGTCAATACCCTTCTCTCATCCAGTGTCACAACACGTTCTCATCCAGTGTCAATACCCTTCTCTCATCCAGTGTCAATACCCTTATCTCATCCAGTGTCAATACCCTTCTCTCATCCAGTGTCAATACCCTTATCTCATCCAGTGTCACATGTTCTCATCCAGAGTCAATACCTTCTCTCAGCCATTGTCAATGCCCTTCTTTCAGTCAAAGTCAATACCCTTATCTCAACAGTCTCAATACTCTAGCCCAGGGGTCACAAAACAATGGCTCGCGAGCCAGATGTTGCTCTATTGATGGCTGCATCTGGCTCTCAGACAAATATAGGATTATTTTTTTAAAAGTTTCTTCAGACTTATTTGATCTTCATATTAATTGCATAAAAAACATCATAACACTATTATTAAAAAGAATTCAGAGACATAATTATTGTACTTAAAAGTGTTGAAATTACACAAAATGCACACATTTACTTGAATTTTTAGATTTAAACATAATGCATGGCTCTCACAGAATTACTTTTCAAAATGTGTGGTGTTTATGGCTCTCTCAGACAAAAAATTTTAGATTTAAACATAATGCATGGCTCTCACAGAATTACTTTTCAAAATGTGTGGTGTTTATGGCTCTCTCAGACAAAAAGTTTCCCGACCCTTGCTCTAGCCCGTCACCCCTGCTCTAGCCCGTCACCCCTGCTCTAGCCCGTCACCCCTGCTCTAGCCCGTCACCCCTGCTCTAGCCCGTCACCCTGCTCTAGCCCGTCACCCCTGCTCTAGCCCGTCACCCCTGCTCTAGCCCGTCACCCCTGCTCTAGCCCGTCACCCCTGCTCTAGCCCGTCACCCCTACTCTAGCCCGTCACCCATACTCTAGCCCGTCACCCCTGCTCTAGCCCGTCACCCCTGCTCTAGCCCGTCACCCCTACTCTAACCCGTCACCCTTACTCTAGCCCGTCACCCCTACTCTAGCCCGTCACCCCTACTCTAGCCCGCCACCCCTACTCTAGCCCGTCACCCCTACTCTAGCCCTTCACCCCTACTCTAGCCCGTCACCCCTACTCTAGCCCGTCACCCCTACTCTAGCCCGCCACCCCTACTCTAGCCCGTCACCCCTACTCTAGCCCGTCACCCCTACTCTAGCCCGTTACCCCTACTGTCTCCATCATCTCACTATTCCCCACCACAGCCCACGACTCTGTCCTCTCCATCTCCCTTATCTTCCATGATCACTCACACTCACACCTCCCATAATCACTTCTACCTCCCATAATTAGTCATAACTCCCATGATCACTAATACCTGCCATAATCACTCATACCTCCCATAATCACTCAAATCTCCCATAATTACTCACCCCTCCCATGATCACTTATACCTGCCATAATCACTCACACCTCCCATAATCACTCACACCTCCCATAATCACTCAAACCTCCCATAATTACTCATAACTCCCATCATCACTCATACATCACATATTTTACATACTCTATACTCTTATATCAACTCTCTCTATCTATCTCTCCCTCTCTTTATGTATCTGTCTCTCACCCTCTCTTTATGTATCTGTCTCTATAACCCGCACACACGATCACACACACACACTCTCTCCTCCCTCTATCTCTCTATCCCTCTATCTATCTCATACACACACCCAAACACATAAGCACGCACATTTCAGTTTCTCGATCGTTTCCAAGAACGTCGCCCGAGAGTTTATTGACCAAACAGTTAATCGAAGTCACCTACTTCCTTTAGGAATGACTTGCTGACAACAAATAAAGTGCAGTGAGATACAAGGACAAAACTTTGGTGCGTCCGCACCCCACTAGTGATGCAAAGCGGGGTACTTAAAGATAGCTTTACATTAAAATAATTCATCTTATGTTGGCCCATAATTATGCAATCTGTGTATTTTACAAAATGGCACAAGTCTACTAGAGATTTTTAAAAAAATTTCACTCGATCGGACCACGTTGACTTCTACAGTCATTAACTAATTAATATTTAAATTTTGATTTTTACCGAAAAAGGAACAACTGCTTTTATTGTTCCCAGTTGGTATTTCTTTAAAACCCTCACTGATCCATTCACTTTTTTTAAAAAAAAAGTGGCTTAACATTAACAGAAACCTACGTTATCTAATCTAAATACGGATCACTGTAGATTAGCAATGGCAGGCACGCACGTCTCTCGTGCTAAATTAACGTGTTTTTGTGTTTGTTAGTGTGCGTATGTGTTTGAACGCCCACGTTTGTGTGTTTATTTGAGCGCGTTTGTGTGTGTGTGTGTATTTAGCACTTTTGAACCATTAAAAAAATTAAGCAATGATCTATAGTAATATATACAATGAAAAGTGACGTAACTTAAAGTTATTGCCACCAGGGTCTCGATGGTCAAAATACCAGCCCCTCAAATGTAAGGGGGGAAAAACAGTGCTGTCTTGTAAGGGCCGTCCTATGACATCCACCCTCCTTTCACTGCGCCCACATGAGAATTCTCCTTAAGGGTCGAGCTATCAAGCTATTGTGACCCGGCCTACACTTCCTGCGGCGAGCCTCAACCTAAGGACATGGCCACACAGGTATTCGTCGGCGCTGCGTGGCTTGTTCGCATCCCCACTCCATCGCTGCAGAGCATTCGGCCAGCACGGTTGTCACCGTCTCCTCAACCATTCCAGATACGCGGCAGCCGGGGTCCCTATTTGGGTTCAGGTTTTTTGGACAGTGTCCAGTCCGTATTTGCGTAACGATGGACTCGCACCTACGTGGCCATTCCCACCAATAATATTGTCTTGCTCGGTCGCGACGCGTTCCAATAAAGCGTCCTTCACCTTGGTAACATCAGTCCAACCTTTGAGCCATTTCTCCATGAAATGAACTTTGAGTCTTAATACACAGGTAGCTACCGTACCCTTACTTTTGAAGTTAACAATAAATGAGGCGGTCACACACAAAACTGACACGAATAGATTCGCTGAATTCTACAGTCTACACCGCGATGAACATGAGAAATACGCGATGCTCTCTTTGACGTTCATATTTTGTAGCGTCACGTCCAATGTTCCCTTGCGGCTGCGTGGCTGCACGGTCGCGCAGATATCTGACCTATGCCGCGCAGCAGTTTAGATTACCACGCAGCAAAGTTTTTAAATTATTGCACACAAAATGAATGCTGCGCAACTTTGCACACGGGCTTTTTTACTTTGCACACGGACCAACGAACCTTAGAGGGAACATTGGTCACGTATATAAACATCACGTGTACAATAGATGGAAATGACGCAATAGCCTTGCATTTTGTAGTTCAATTCATTCTTTGTGGTTCATTAGACTTCAACAGACTCGTAAACTTAGTTCTTAGTTAAACGTTCTCGCACTTGATATTGACGTGCCCATAACACACGCTGTGGGAAAGGGTGGTGTGTGGGGGGGAGGGGGGGGCTGCATCTTAATTCTACTCCAGTTGTCATTTGTTTGGTATAAGTGGGCAATTAGTCGCTGCCGCAGTGTAAAGCAGCTGAGGTGCATCAACAATAATATTGCACGCAATTAGTAAACAGCCTCGGGCTGTCGGTAATGAAATAACTTTTGTCTTGAGCAGCTTTTCGGTGGTTCTAAAAGGGGTTGGGTTTTACTATGTCACTAAAGACACTTTCTATCATTACATGATTTCTCACAGAAACCCTGATCTACAAAAAGTACGTGAAATATCTTTCAATTTCAAGTAGTGAAAGCCATCTGACTTTGCTCCGACTGGCTCCGAGTCCATGAAATTTATTATTAGACAATCCATATGACCTATTTTACCATGATTGGATACCTACTAAACGTTTGAATGACATTGAATAGATTCAGATGTAAAAGTGAAATTATAATTTCTTCTTAAAAAAGCTGATACACACTCTATTCAATCTCTAACCAAACCCATGCCAATTTGATTTTTAAAAGACGTTAAAACCAAGTAAGAACGACAATGTGGGGAAAGTGCGAGGTGTTCAGAGACACGTTATTCTAGCTTAAAAGTTGAAGTTATCCCCGATAAATAGCTGATTTTAAAAAATTTTGTTAGCTCCATGTGTCTGAGTCATAGAGATGAAGGTCTAACTCAAAGTCATAGAACTATCAGTCTAAGTCATGGATTCTGTAGCCTGAGTCATACAATTATTGAAATGAGTCATAGACTTACGTCTCTGAGTCATTTGTGAGACGGTGACCCGTCAAAACGGCCCCGGACAAAACGGCCCCGGACAAAACGGCCCATTACCAAACGGCCCCGACTTGACGGCCCTGGTCAGTGGTTCGAGTCACATAAATATTAATCTAAGTCATAAAGTTAGTGGTCTAGGTCATGTAGTTAGTGGTCTAGGTCATGTAGTTAGTGGTCTAGGTCATGTAGTTAGTGGTCTAGGTCATGTAGTTAGTGGTCTAGGTCATGTAGTTATTGGTCTAGGTCATGTAGTTAGTGGTCTAGGTCATGTAGTTAGTGGTCTATGTCATGTAGTTAGTGGTCTAGGTCATGTAGTTAGTGGTCTAGGTCATGTAGTTAGTGGTCTAGGTCATGGAGTTAGTGGTCTAGGTCATGTAGTTAGTGGTCTAGGTCATGTAGTTAGTGGTCTAGGTCATGTAGTTAGTGGTCTATGTCATGTAGTTAGAGGTCTAGGTCATGTAGTTAGTGGTCTAGGTCATGTAGTTAGTGGTCTAGGTCATGTAGTTAGTGGTCTAGGTCATGTAGTTAGTGGTTTGAGTCACATAGTTATTGGTATGATATAACTTTAACACGCGCCGTCTCTGACTCGTCATTAAGTTCACAAGTAGACATTTCATTTGCAAAAGGAGTTTGATGACACTTAACAAATAGGGGGAAGGAATGTTTTTCGAGTAGAGGAAGGAACGTTATACAAGTAGAGGAAGGAACGCTTTGCGAGTAGAGGAAAAACCACTTTACCATTAGAGGAAGGAACGCTTTACAAGTAGAGGAAGGAACGCTTTACGAGTAGAAGAAGGAACGCTTTTCAAGTAGAGGAAGGAACGCTTTACAAGTAGAGGAAGGAACGCTTTACGATTAGAGGAAGGAACCCTTTACGAGTAGAGGAAGGAACGCTTTACGTGTAGAGGAGGGAACCCTTTACGAGTAGAGGAAGGAACGCCTTAAGAGTAGAGGAAGGAACGCTTTACAAGTAGAGGGAAAACAACTTTACCAGTAGAGGAAGGAACGATTTACAAGTAGAGTAAGGAACGATTTACGAGTAGAGGAAGGAACGCTTTACGAGTAGAGGAAGGAACGCTTTACGAGTAGAGGAAGGAACCCTTTACGAGTAGAGGAAGGAACGCTTTACACTTTACGAGTAGAGGAAGGAACCCTTTACAAGTAAAGGAAGGAACGCTTTACGAGTAGATGAAGGAACGCTTTACGAGTAGAGGAAGGAACGCTTTACGAGTAGAGGAAGGAACACTTTACACTTTACGAGTAGAGGAAGGAACCCTTTACGAGTAGAGGAAGGAACCCTTTACAAGTAGAGGAAGGAACGCTTTACACTTTACGAGTAGAGGAAAGAACGCTTTACGAGTAGAGGAAGGAACGCTTTACGAGTAGAGGAAGGAACGCTTTACGAGTAGAGGAAGGAACGCTTTACGAGTAGAGCAAGGACAACTTTACAAGTAGAGGAAGGAACACTCTACGATTAGGGGAAGGAACCCATTACGAGTAGAGGAAGCAACACTTTACTAGTCGGGGAAGGAAGGCGAAGGCTCTTTGCAGCGAAAATAGAATTAACTCCGCATCCCTTGAAACATCTTTAACACAACACCCAATTTTATTTTACTTGTCTGTCCATACCCATTATATATATATGTATATATTAAGCCATAATAAAGACACATAAGCAGTTTGAGCACCTCTGTACAGAGGCGTAACAGCGACATGTCATCGGGGCATTTGCCAAGGGTGCCGAGGGCTAATCCTTAAATAATCAATTTATTCTATATAATTTAGTATTTTCCCTATTTCTCAAGGGTGCCAAAAATGAACTAGCCAAGGGCGCGGAAAACCGAGTTACGCTTCTGCCTCTGTAGTTAGCTTGGAATTGTCTGATATTAAGCGCCACAGCTTGCCATTAAGTGTAATTATTTTAATTCTCAACACAGTTGTTTTTGTGGGTTTTTCTATTCACGGCGACGCGGCGTATATCAAATATCTCAATTCATCACTTCTAATAAAAACTAATTCCATAAAAATAAAAAGATAATAATAAAATTAAAATTTAAAAAAAAACGAATTAAATTTTAAAAAGATTTTTTTTAAAAATCATCTTCATTGAATACGGTTGAGCTTCGGCTGAATGGTGACTCAGGGGCAAATATTATGTGCTTGGACAAGGAGGGAGAACCTTCAGTATATGATAATACAGAGTTTATTGTGCGGGGTACAGTTTAAAAGAAAACAACAGAGACTTAAACTACAAAACAGCAGTAACTACACGCGCAAACTGACACATTTTAAATTATATGCTATAACATTGTAAAATCGTGACGCATGCAAACATATATAAAATATAAAAAAAGAATCAAGAAAAGAATTGAAATAAATATGCCTCTTGAATCTAGAATCATGTTTCTCCCTCCTTAAATTCCTAATTTTTTTATGGTTAGTGAGTATTGGGTTTAATTTTAAAAGTTTTGTCTTTTTTTTGAGGCTTAAAGTTATATTTTACATATTTATCTTATGCGT
Source organism: Ampullaceana balthica (assembly GCA_944989445.1). Classification (NCBI taxonomy): domain Eukaryota; kingdom Metazoa; phylum Mollusca; class Gastropoda; family Lymnaeidae; genus Ampullaceana; species Ampullaceana balthica. Next base: position 658,046 of record CALYLW010000095.1, on the reverse strand, counting down.
GTGCATTTGTAAATGTGTATCTTTTACGTGTCAATTAATACGTTTTTATCCTCTGTATAATGCACGTGTGAATCTTGCACGTGTGTATATTGTACGTGTTTATATTATACGTGTGTATATTGTACGTGTATATATTATACGTGTGTATATTGTACGTGTATATATTATACGTGTGTATATTGTACGTGTATATATTATACGTGTGTATATTGTACGTGTATATATTATACGTGTGTATATTATACGTGTGTATATTATACGTGTGTATATTGTACATGTGTATCTTGTTCCCGCGTCTTGCACCATCTTTTTTTGTAATTTAATCATTTCTTGCAGACCCTGGTGGGGCTGAGGGAAAGGTTGTCCCCAGGTGCCACAAAATTGGGGGAGGGGGTTGTTGTTAATGAAAAGGGTAATGTAAATAAAGTTCACCATTTCTGAACACGTCTCTGGCTAAGCTGATTGGTGGAAGGTTCATTTTGGTTGTATGAACTGATCTGATGTTTGATTTTATCGTCTGATGACACAAGAATGAATCATTGAGGATTTGACTTGAATAACGATTGCTCAGCTTTGTCAACTTATCAGAAATGATGGCTTCCTTGGTGGTAGGTGTGCACAGTCACAACAAACAAATCGACTCCAGAGCTCCAGGTAGATTTTATTTAAAAATAAATTATTGAATGGCGGCTGGATAGCGAAGTCAATAGTGCGCTCACCTCACAAGCTGAGGGGCGTGGGATCTAGCCCAGGCTGAACCACGTTAAAGCCACAATAAAATTGTTGATGAATGACTATCGCTAAAAAAAAAGAAAGTCCTCCGCTGACCTGGAGAGGAGATGGGCGCCGCCAAGGTCTATCAAGCCCCGAGAAAGTTCAAATGGAAACAGAACCCCCTACGACCACGAGGTTATGGGACACATCCAACCAAAAAAAACACCGCTTTAAATCAAAGCTACTCTCATTAGTTGGGACTTAATTGCTTTCCAGTAATTATTTATTTAAAAAACATTATAATGAATTGTCATCTATGAAATAAGGGTTGATTTCCTACACCTCACCAATCTAGTTTAAAATTTCAGTAACAATGTAGGCTTATGTGTGTGAAAACATATTTATATATAAATATGCAAGTCTTCAATGCGAATTAGCGATTTCGCTTTATTAATTTTATAATCTAAATTCTAGGGCGACTTTAGTTTATTTATTCTAGCATCAGTCTTAGAAACCTTCGGAAACTTAAACATATATATAAATAAAACAACCCTTCAATATATTACAGTGTTGCTCATTGTATTACAATATTAATAAATCTATAATAAACCTTTCAGATAATGTATATTATATGAACAAACAAATGTATGAATGCTCTTGTGAATGTATTGTGTAAGCCTTTGGCTTTGGCCTTACTATAACCATCAATATATTACCCTTACTGTACAAGTTGTGTAACACCACCAAAAATCAATAAATATAAGGCCTTAAGTTTACATAAATCTATAAAACATCTTATGTCATCGTGACCCGCCTTACATAAAGACGAAAGTGAGGCCGCCTGCTGGATTTTAGGTGAAAGAGAGCCAGGGAGCAGAGAAAAAGAAGAAAAAAAACAACTCCTTCAGCCATAAAACTAAAATTTCCTTGCAGGTGATGTTGAGTTTGTGCAGGTCTCTACTGACGTTATCACGATGCCTACTTACTTCCGCTGTGAGCCTAGCTCCTTACCCAAAAAAAAACACCGCAGTGTGGAGGGACTTGTGGCCACCAAATGCTGCTGTGGGGTGTTGTAGTTTTAGCCCGATTCGACCGGCTTGCTGAAGCCGTGCGCGAAACTTATCTCTGCCAATCTGTCTACTACTTGGAGTAAAGAGATCTATTATCTGGTTTCCTCCTTCACAGCATGCCTCCTCCCCTACCCGGTGGTGAAGAAAGAAAAAAGAAAAGAACGTAGTTGCTTTGAAAAATGTTCCCAACCCTCCCCCCTCATACGATTAGTCGCGCCATTTCCTTCGTTTCGTTTCTCGTCTGCTGGCAGATCATTTCCAAACCTCCTCGCCTCCTACCATCCCCTGCACTGGGCCGTCTGCCAAGTCCGACCAGGCCGAGGGTGTTAGCCTTCGCATTCAACCAATAACACCGACGCGTAAATAGTTCACCTACAGCTCTACAGCCCTTGAACAGCCGTGCTGTAGCATGACCTACTTAGGGTTTTTTTTCGTTTTGTCTTCTCTCTCTCTCTCTCTCTCTCTCCCTCTCTTCTTTTTTGTCCCCTCACCAGGGTGAAATATAAATTAAAAGAAAAAGAAAGAGGAGCTCAAAACGAGGCCATGAAAATCTCATGAACCCAACGACCGCAGGCTTGACGGCTAGGTAAACGCCCACACCGCGACAGACAAGCTGTCAAGTCTTGGCAGCAAATCAAGTTAGCGGCTGACTCACCAATGGCATTGCAGGATGAGGTAGCGTATAGTCCGTTTCAGACAAACTGGGAAGATGTACAGATTTAATCATAATCTCTGTATGTTATGATAATTTCAACTTTAAGTGTGTTAACAAAATTCTTAAACAAATTAACAGCACCAAATAAATTGAATGGACATTTATTTTAAAAAAATATTTCTTGATTAATTGCACGAAAACACGGCGACCTTGATTATGATTATTATTATTCATAAAATTATAAATTAAATGAAGGCCCTTCTTAAACTTACTAATTATAACAATATGAAGTTAAATCTCGTGAATGAATACCTGGCGAAATGAAAAGTTTTTTCTAAGGTCCGAGTCCGAGACAAAATGTATCATGAGTCATATTTTGTCTTAAATGTCTTTAGTCTTTAGTATCAATTTGGTTCTCATTTATTTGTTTGTGTAGCGCAGAAAAAATGTTTGCCAAAAAAAAACTGAAAAAATCTAAAACAAAAGAGGTCAGTATCAGCTTGTTACCGCATGTGGAAGCAGCACACAGGTTTGAAAGGGGGTGAGGGGCGAGGGGTAGGCATAATAATTTATTTAATCACTTAATTTTCATTATATCATGCATGACAAACAGTTATCTAAAATATACAACTTTAAAAGAATACACTTAATTAAATTTTGAATACAAGTAAAAGTATTCTAAGAAATAAAGACTCGCTTTGACTCTTAGCTTGATACGTTTTAAAATGTGTCAATATTTAATTTGGCATCTTAAAAAGTATTTACAAAATAAAATGTTATTACTAGTCTAAAACATGATAAGGAGATTCAGCAATTTAAAAAAAAACAGACAATAATATTAAAGTTATTGAATAGGGTAAACCTGGTACAGAATGAATCATGAACGTTTCGGCAAAAAGCCTACCTCATCTCAGAGAACAAACATAAAAAAAAATATTTAATTTTTTTTTGTTCAAATAAAAAAAAACCAATATAAAACAAAAACTTATTAACTTGCCCATGCCCATACCATATTCAAATAATATTTATTTTAAAAATTTTTTAATTTGTTTTCCTTCTGCCTACCATGAGTGTATTTGCGCCTTACTTTATCAAATTAAACAACAAAATTATTTATTTGGAGTGAGTGTAAATTTAGAAACTTTTAAATTAATCCATCTGTAACACTATAAAATATACATAAATATATTGTATCTCTATATCACTTACGATTTGAAAGCTAATTGTCAGTTGTGTTAAGTTTTGAAATTATTTTTTACACAATAGAAAATAATGAGAAAATAATGAGAGTTTAGGTCAAGGTCAATTTGGGTTAAATTCCTGTCAACTCTATGCAGATAAATTCAAACGTTTTAGCAAAATTATCATTGGTGGAGCAACGTCACGTGATGTATTATATCCCTCACGCTAATACAGCTTATCAGTGAAGTCGAATATTACACCCCTCATTGTATTATATACAATTTTTAACAAAGTTCAGTCCTCATAACCCGCCCTTGCTTAGCCATCGTGCAGGCCCGGTGCGAGGAATATTTTGACCCAAGAAAACTGTGTACGTGTGGGCGTGGGCCCTTCTGCCTTCTTCGCGCAGAACATCAGCATAAAAAAAAATAAATAAAGCGCGAAGAGGTCCCTTTCCTTAACGGTCCCAGACAAGGGTCCTATTTGTAACCAACCCCTGGCGGTGGGTCTGTGAGCGTGACTCACGAATTAGTCAAGGGGCAATGCACTCTGAATTATGTGCTATGCAGATAGATCAGCTAGAGCAGTGGTCCCCAACCTTTTTATCGCCGCGGAGCGGTCAAAGTTTGATAATTTAACCGCGGCCGACTGACGAAAAAGGGGGGGGGGTCTGCGGTGGTATTGATTGTTTATACATGTATTTTATATTGTTTTGATTTGACATTTTTAAATTTAATGGTACTCAAACATGCCTTTAAACATAAATTGTTAAATCAATGGGAGCCCTGAGCTTGTTTATCTGCAACAAGACGGCTCAATCTGGTGGTAAATAGTGGTAAGAGGAGACAATGACACCCGAAGTGTGCTGCTTATGTCCAGTTTATTCCGTTCTTTTGTTTTAGTTGCTGTCACTGCAGAAAACCTCGCTTCACACATATAAGATGTCAGAAATGACAAAAGAGATTTAATTGCTATGGTGGCAATCTCAGGATATTCCGCCATGACTTTAATCCAGAAGACTGGAAAAGTTGGGTTTCTCGAACAAAGTTTTTAGCCCGCCGCCAATTGCAATCTCCGGTAGTTGAACTTCTGCTTGCACAGACAGGCAAGACTCGTCTGGTCTGTTTACAAATGAATAAAGGATCCATTCCTTACCAGTTCCTGGGTCTTACGTGGTTGGGAAGTACCGCTCAAATTCTTCTGAAAGCAAAGAAAGGTAATCGTACACCAACTAGGCAATGAATGCTCAGGCTCAGTCTCGCTAGAATGCCCGCTAATGATTGAAAAATATCCAAAATGCCGATGACAAGCACCGCCTCCACAAATCCAGTTTAGCTTTTAACGCAGCTACTTGGTTTGCCAACATGAAAACAGCTTGAAGGGACCGATTGAATTCATTGAGCGGGCTGAATATGTCACACAGGTAAGCCAGTTTTGCGACCCATACCTTATCACTGAAATGTGCTGCCAGCAGTGAATTCTTTTCTGAGAGAAATCTTAGCGATAGCTCTCATAATTCAAATATTCTGGTTATTAATTTTCCTTTGGATAATCATCTTATTTCTGTGTTTAAATGAGGACATCTGTGTACTCCGTCAATCTCCTCACGAAGCTGCTCAAAAAGGTGTGAGTTTATGGCGTGTGTTTTGATGAGGTTGATAAATTTAGCAAAATCAATGAATACACTTTTTAATTCCGGAGACATATTTCGGCTTGCCATTTTCATGTGAATGATACAATGACAATGCGTAGATTCATTCTCGGGTGCCAAAGTGTTCACGACAAAAGAGCGCCGAAAAGAGAGCGCCGATAAGAGAGCGCCGACATAAGAGCGCAAAAATTGATTGTAGGCGGTTGTCCGATCTGCGCTAATCTGCCATTGATGTTCTTTTGACATGGTGCCATCAAAAGGGATTACAACATATTGCTTCTGTTATGGAAAGACGCACAATCCAGCGAGGAAAACAACAATATAAATAACATTTTAAAAATTAATCTTCCTTTGGCGGCCCGGTACCAGTCCGCGGCCCGGGGTTTGGGGACCACTGAGCTAGAGGACACATAAAAACAAACTATATATATTATATGTTATGTATATTTTGAGATGCCGAACATAGTAATAATTATGTGATTGATAATTTAGACGCTCTTGAAATATTCAAAGTAATCTTATGTAGAATATAAAATAAGTATGTGCTATGTAAAAACCAAATTAGCATTTGTTCCATGAAGTTTCGCGTAATTTAACATAGGCCAAAAAGATATAACATTCGCTTTTTGGTCAAAATAAATGAAAACATTTTTGGTGATTAAAAAAATTATTTGTTTAAATCGCATTGTAGATATACATTAAAAATGCATTAATTACCACATAAAGGTAAACACTCTTATCTAAAAAACACGTAAAACATGAACAATTTGAACATGAGGCCAACTGAATTGTTTCTTCATATTACCACAGAATCAACACATTCGATATGGTTGGACGATTTCAAATTCAAGTACATGAATCGAGTCGGTAAAAAAAACACCCAGTAAAAACAATTACTTTTTTGACTATAAATCCCTTAACTTATATATGAGACATAACTAAAAGTATTGTTTATGTTCAATATAACACGCACCGCGTGAGAGACCCCTATGACATCTCGAGTGCTGGAGTCAAACTCCAGTGACCCGTGGAGGTTAACTATGGCAGACCACATAGAGATAAACTAAAAATTCATTAATTTAATTACGGAACATTCGATCGATCTGAAATTTTGCTACAATGCAAAGTTAGGTGACACAAGTTTACGTGCAAAATTTCAGCTCGATAGGATCATGGGAAGTGGGTCATTTTTAAATTTTGTTTTTTTTTCCGCGGACGGCGGGACAACGACAAGACGGTGAAGTTAATATAAGGTATTTAATAAAAACAACCCCGTAAAAACAAAGATTTTGACTATAAATCCCTTATATATGAGACATAACTAAAAGTATTGATTATGTTCAAACGCGACAAATATTTACAGACTGAATCTGTCTTAACTCCCTTTTGCTTTTAACCTGGGGGGGGTGGGGGTGGGAGAGGGGAAAGGTCTTGTCACCGATCGCTGTGCCGAGCTCAGCGTGACACGCAAAATGTAAACAAAAGCACGCCTGTACACCTGGTTAAAACACGAGATGTGTTTAGTTGTGGCTGGGGTGAAGTCAAGTGACCCGTAAAATGTGAACGATCGCGACCGCTACATATAGTTTATATACATAAACTAAAATGCATTAATTTAATTACGGTACGCTCGATCGATCTGAAATTTGATACGATGCATTGTTAGGTGACACGGGTCCGTATGCCAAATTTCAGCTCGATTGCTTCACGGGAAGTGGGTCATTTTTTACTTCTGTTTTTCCGCGGTGCCCGCCCAAGACAGACAGACAGTGAGAGAGATAGAGAGAGAGAGAGAGACAGAGACAGAGAGACAGAGACGGCGATGAAGTTAATATAAGGGATTTAATAAAACAAACCCGTAAAAACAAAGTTTTTGACTATTAATCCCTTATATATGAGACATAACTAACAGTATTGATTATTTTCAAACACGACAAACATTTACAGACTGAATCTGTCTTAACTGAAGTTTGCTTCACAACCCTGGGAGATGGGAAAAGTCTGTTTCCGATCGCTTTACCGAGCTCAGCATGACACGTAAAATGTAAACAAAAGCACGCCGGTACTTCGATGGGTCGACGTCAAAGCGTCAACTCAAACTCTCACGTGGGAAAAAAAAATATCAAACCGTGAATTTGAATTACAAACGTTATATCAGGGTAAACTAAAAATGCATTAATTTATTTACGGTACGTTCGATCGATCTGAAATTTCGATACGATGCATTGTTAGGTGAGACGGGTCCGTGTGCCGAATTTCAGCTCGATCGGATCACGGGAAGTGGGTCATTTTCGACGTTTGTTTTTCTGCCCGCCGAAGACAGAGACGCCGGTGAAGTTAATATAAGGGATTTAATAAAACAAACCCGTAAAAACAAAGTTTTTGACTATAAATCCCTTATATATGAGACATAACTAACAGTATTGATTATTTTCAAACACGACAAACATACAGACTGAATCTGTCTTAACTCAACTTTGCTTCATAACCCTGGGGGGAGGGGAGAGGGGAAAAGTCTGGTCACCGATTTGCTTGACCGAGCTCAGCACGACACGTAAAATGTAAAGAAAAGCACCCCGGATCTTCGATGGGTCGCCTCAAAGCGTCAACTCAAACTTTCACGTGGGAAAAAAACAATAACAAACCGTGAATTTGAATTACATACGTTATATAAGGAAAAACTAAAAATGCATTAATTTAATTACGGTACAATTGATCGATCTGAAATTTTAATACGATGCATTGTTAGGTGAGACGGGTCCGTGTGCCGAATTTCAGCTCGATCGGATCACTGGAAGTGGGTCATTTTCGACTTTTGTTTTTCCGACCTACCATCCCATGAGACGGCCGCGAAGTTAATATAAGGGATTTAAAAAGATAACTTTGTATCAAAATATGACTTTACACCCCCTTATGCGGTTAAATAAATAACATTTTAAAATATATTCTAATGTATAATCATAACAATATTAATCTAATTTATATTAGAAACTGGCTTTTGAAACCAAATATATCGAAAACTAGTAATACTTTAAAATGTAAAAATTTTTGCCAAAGTTTGACCCCCCCACCCCCCTAATGCATTTGCCAACACTGACAACAGTGTGTTTAATTGTGATTAGTTAGATCTGTAAAAGTAGCTAGGCAATAATTCTTGTGAATTCTGTTTGATATTGGGGAAAATAAAACCCAATCTAATTTGAATGGCGTGACTCAGGTAAGAAAAGGTTTACAGTTTTGGATGTTTAAAATGGAAGTATGGTTCTGAATTTTGATTAATTAATCATGTTTTCATCTTTATTTAACAACAAATAGTTTCATTTTTGGCAATGTGGTATTTATTTTTTTCAATTTTTGAAAATTCCTTCTTTTATTATAATTAATTTTTAATTTTAAAAAATTGTGTACTCAAATTCTAGAAACACAATTATTATTATTATTTTTTTTAAAGATCAGAGGTATGAGGTATAGAGCTTGAGATAAATAGTTTTTTTTAATTCTTCATTAAACTTGTCTCTAGTTTATGAAACAATTATTCTATCTGGTTGTTGGATATCACCACAGCTAAGTTTTATTTTAGTTAAGTTTTTAAAAAAATAAATTTTTATTTTTGGTCTATTTGTTCGTTAGGTAGAAAAGCTTTTCCCAGAAACATTCGTTGTTTTGTGACGTCCCTTCAGGCCTATATATAACACTGTAAAACGGTTTAATTAAATAACATATTTCCCCTCTAAAATCCTGCTTGGTGTCCCACCAAAATTGTGTCATGAAACTACAAGAACATGTTTGTGGAGAACCGTTTGTCTTTAACTGTAAAAAGTAAATGTGTCATTACCTACTCACCTACGGTAAACCTTTCATTAATGACACGCGTTTTCTGATTTTAATACTTTTTTGTTTTGTTTTTTTTTAAAGAAAAAAAAAGGGGGGGGGTATTTTTAAAATTAAAAAAAAATATATATTTAAAAAAAATTTAATAATAATATAAACCGTGATGGCAGCGGAAAACTCAAACTTCTCTCATCACTGATCTCTTTCTGGTTTCTGTCCTGAAGTGTGAACAAATGATCTAAGGGTCTAAGAGACATGAACTACTCACAAACTATTAATAGAGTCACTTCACAGGAACGGCCCTGTCAACTAAAAGATGATGTGAGAAGACTCCTTTAAAAAAATACAGGAAAATGGGTACCTGAGACTAGTTAGGGAAATATAGGCCCCTGGGAATAGGAGGGGGGTCTCTCATAGCCGTGGCCCGTGAACGCTGCGTCACTTGATATAGGACGCAATAAACTTCTGTGTAGAAGGCAAGTCTGTAACAGGTGTAATAAGATAAGAAAAGACAGATCTGAACGTCGGGTGGGGTCAAATTTCCACATGTAGAACTTCACACCGGGCTGACAAGGGGAAAGACCCATTGACTGTCCCGCGGCGGCACTGGGTTGTTTTGATCGTCTGGCCGGCTTTTCGGTCACGATGACCCAATCCTTCTCCCTTTTGTCGGCAGGACGGTCCGACCGGATGGGACGGTGCGACCTTGACAATGGCTCGCCACTCCAACACCCACGGCGCCCCGATGGCGAATTACGTGTGAAGTGTGTGGTCCTGGAGGATGAAACAACCTCACACCGGTTCGATATGACGTCACAACGAGACCTTTGATGCTGGTCGGTGCACGGCCCCTAATCTCAAACTGGACATGAATGGTTCATCCCAAAGGTCGTAATGACATACGGGTATCTTCAGATTCATCCAAACGTGAACGCAGTGAATACCTTGAGTAGGACAGACCTGGTGTCTGTAAAGTCTGTAAACAGTGGGGACTCCATTATTCAATCGCCGGGAAAGCCAGAGGTCTAAAAAACGTGGCTGATGCTTTAACTATCGTGAACACGATCCGTGACCCGTCAAAACGGTCCCGGTCAAAACGGCCTTCGACAAATTGTTTACAATTATTAACAAAAAGTTTACATTTTTTGCATGGCTTTCGTTAACTTTTTCACCCTTAAAAATAGTGGTAAAACTTTGCAATTATTTCTTGTGATGTTATTATATCATTACTTGTCAACAAACAACCGTGACTTGGTACCATGTGGAGCAAAGGCTATTAAATTATTTCTTATGAATTCAGTATTATTGTTTCTTGTGCACTAAACCTGACACTGATCGGTGAGTAAAAATACGAATATAATATTTGATTGTATTTTTGCTATTAGTCCATCTATTAGTCCAGGGCAGTTTTGACGGGGCCGTTATGTCGGTGAACCGTGAATACCAGTCAATATTTGAATCAGGTGACGGCCATGGGTCATCCGAGAGCCTGTGCAAATATCCTTGGATAATGAATAGCTTAATGGATTGAAATAAATAACTTAGATCAATACATGAACTGTTTTATTCATGAGTCTTAATGAATTTAGTCTTCAATTCTTTAATAATTTTTTACAAATATCTCTAAGGAACCTGAAAAATAATATGCCTGATTATATATTTATTTAAAATGTGTAAAAGTTTCTTATGCTCATCGTTGCTTTGAAGTTTTTGTAAAAAAATGTAATTAGTTGTCCCAGTTAAATTTCTAAGTGATAAACCTGGGTTGAAATTGAACGTATAGATCATCCTTAAAAACCTAGGCTTGAAGAAATAATTTGCGATATGAAGGCATTCAAAGGGCGATCTACTCTTGTTATCACTCTGAGCCTCTCAAAGGATAGCAAGCTTAATTAAAAGATACATGAAGATGGCGCCGAGCCTCGGAGTTAGACACTGTGCGTGTTTCCAAGTTCAAGGTCTAGCCGTTTGGCCGTTGTGGTATTATTTTTACCCATGTCAGGTCAAGCCATTTCCTCCCTGTAAATGGCGACGTTCTGTTCATGTTCTCAAAACTTGTACCACTTCAATGGTATCCAGCGACGATAACGTTTGTTAAACAAATGCGTCGAGTCGATAAAAGTTGTGTACATCACCAGCCAGGATTCAGTCACTCCACTGTTCCCCACATCCCCGAGAAACCGATCCTATTGTTTCATATCCTCCATCGCAACACACTTTTTAATGTCTTCATTATGTCATCAGGTGGGCGTGACTGGTGTGAAATGATTTAGTGATTAACCTGTACAGCTTTGATCAAGCTTTTACGGTGACCAAATCCCGGGAACTGTTGCAGCCTTTGGACAGCGTGACCCTGTGAACCAACTCGGCCCCAACCTTCAGGTGCTCATCCCCCATCCCCGGGACGTTGGACGGACCCGAGAACACGAACGGGTACACGTCGTAGAGGACCCGGCAGTGGACCGCCACCCGACCGCCGAAGAAGAAGTTGGTGTTGGTCTTGTGGACGTACTCCGGCGTGACGCACTCGTTCCGGTCATGCGACCTGTGCACCACGAGGTCAAGGTTGCACGGGACGGGCACGGTCAAATGCTCGAACGGGCGCCGCTGCAAGGGGAAGATGTCCTTCTTCAGAAACACCAGGTCGTGCTTGAGCCCCTTGGTCACGGCCCATATGTGGGTGTCGTCCTCCTCGTAAAAGAAGATGTCGAGGTTAGGGAACTTGAAAGGCTTGTCGGGAAACGGCTTCGCCGACGTCGTGTAGAACTTCCACTGACTGTCTCCGGGGGCGTAGAGCTCGAAGCCCCGGATGCTCCCGAGGACGGCGCGTATCTCGCGCCACTGCCGCGCGCTCATGGCCACGTCGATGTCGTCGTCCCAGGGGATGAGCCCGTGGTGGCGCACGGCCCCCATGAGGGACGCCTCCGTCATGAAGTAGACGAGCCCGGCCTTGTCGCAGGCGCGGGCGAAGGTTTCGAGGGCGAACAGGATGCTGGCCGACTCCGGGGGCGTCATGATGGGCCGGAAGACGGAGAGGGTGTGGAGCCTGTTTCTGACGTCGCTGTCCCAGTGAGGTCGTTGCTGGAGGTGGTCGACCTGGCGATAGTAAACCGCGTACGCCGCCCGGCGGATTTCCACCAACTCGTCAAACCTACTCAGGTTCACCTGTTGGGATGATAAGATAATCACAAGTTATATTGGTTCAAAGCAAACATAACACGATGATATAATTTTAAAAAACACAAATATTTAGCTATAAATAGACGAGGTCATGAAAATCAATTTGATGGAAAAAACGATTGGATGCCGCATTCGACAGCATGGATGACAGTAAGGCCAGATCCGGCATAATAAGCAAGGAAATGTTAAAATACAATATGAGTTATCTCCCACTCTTTTTTTTTCTAGTTAAATTTTTTTTTAAGTTTAAATTTTTTTAGCAGTAATTCAATTATTTTTTAACAACACACACTTTTACCGATATTTATTATTAAAAAGGCAAAATCTTCAGTCATTTGAACAAATTTGAACAATTTTATTCAGCCTTAAACTTTACAAGCTTAATTTCGTGGATATTTTGGACAACACCTAGGCGACCTAGCTAACGTAGATGTTCGATTACATTGAAATTGCAGGAGTTTAATTACCAACATATCATTGACTTTAATTACCTTTCTTCTTGGAAATTACGGGTAACTTCCCAAAGTTTAGTTGTATGTTAGTTATGAACGGCTTACCTGTAAGAAATCGACATCTGTCTCTCTGACCACTGGGCCCTCTTCAACACGAAACTTCTGCCGGCCGTTGATGACCCGGTAGAGATGCAGGTTGTCGGTGTCAACCCAGGTGGGTGGCAGCACGAGGCTCAACATGACCAACCTCAAGGGTTGGACCAAAAGTAAAATCATTAACGCGACAACCCATAGGCAGAAGAATTTCTTGGTTATCCACTTGCGCGTCATATTGGTGTGACAGTGGTTGGCAGTGTACACGAAATGGGTTTTAATGTAGGACCTTTGAGTTATGTCTCACAGTAGGACCTTTGTGTTATGTCTCTCAGTAGGACCTTTGAGTTATGTCTCACAGAAGTATGCATGAATGGTATCTCACTGTAGGACCTAAAGAGTTATGTCTCACAGTAGGAGTATTGAGTTAAGTCTCACAATAGGACGTTTAAGTTATGTCTCACAGTAGGACCTTTGAATTATTTCTCAAAGTAGGACTTATGAGGGTTCACCGACAAAACGGCCCCGGACTAATAGTAAAAGTAAAATGTTCAATGAAATATTAAATTCGTATTTTTACTCACGTCCTATTCAGTTTCAGGTTTAGCTAATAATAAACAATAATAATGACATCACAATTGTGAATTTAATAGCCTTTACGCGAAATGGTACCAATCGCGGCTGCTTGTTGACAAGAAACAATATAGTCTAATAACATCACAAGATATAATTTTAAAATTTTACCACTTTATCTAAGGGTAAAAAAGTTGACAAAAGCTTAAAATTAAAAAAAAATTAAAGTATTTGTTGAAAAATGTTAACAGTTTGTCCGGGGCCGTTTTCAACGGGGCCGTTTTGACGGGTCACCGACTTACGAGTTATGTCTCACAGCAGGACCTTTGAGTTATGTCTCTCATAAGGACCTATGAATTGTTTCTCACTGTAGGACCATAAAGGTACTTTTGTCTCGCGCACTTAACACTCACAGTCTTGCCTTAGGACAACAACATAATTTTTCACCATAGAAATTGTCGCAATAAAAATGGAACTGTCCACACACAAGCGATTACTTATTCTAAACCAGAAGTTCAATCATTAAAAACTCTGCAGCTAGTTTGAATGAATGTCAACACGACTCGGTTATATCACAATGACAATGAGTATAACTAAAATATCTTGGTAAGTAAAGGCGCGATGTCCATCGAACACACACACACACACACACGTGTAGAGCACATTCCTGATCACTGACAGCTCAAACTTGGTAACACATCCGAACATCAGAAAATGCCTCCCATTTAGTGATCTCTCCCACTTTACCTACAACATTACAACAAACACGTACATTGCGGCTACATTTAAGGCTACGACCACACAAACAATATCTCGAGGTCTTACTTTTTACTTCATATACTCGCTAGAACTTGGGGTCAAATACAACATTTGACAATAGTTCGCTATCTCTCTCTCTATTTTTCCATGTTAATGTTATTACTGGCCGGAAATATTATTTTAAAAGTTCGGTTGACAGTTGACATCACAGCTGAGAACCTTTCCATTGGCCAGGTCCATCTACCCACGTGCTCAATAACGTACACGCCTGCAACAGGTGGGTGTCATTAATGACACTGCGGCACGTATGTTAGTATTAGGACAGCAGTGGTAAAATTGATATGTGGAGAGACGATTAGGGACACCAATTAACATAATTAGATCCGTCGAATATCGTTTGTTGTTTTCACCCCCTGAGCTCTCGTGAGATATCGGGTTACCGCATCTACAAGTCTGTTGCTAATGCCGCGCCAACACGAGATCGGAAAGGCTGGTGTCTACAGCGGTTCTCACACACTTGACTCCAGGGCCACACTAGTCCCCCGACCCAAGAACTGGAAATTATAATAACTGATTAAAATCATTTGACTTCCTATCGCCATATATTAAATTCTAAGTTCTCACACGATTCATTGATAAAGTCAAAGGCTCTCCAGTCTGTGTTAGTAATCGGACTACGATAAGATAACGACGAGTTGTCATTTGTCTCAAGTTTTGAAAACCCGAAATGACAATCGTTCTGCATCCATAAACAAACGTGTACTGATAAGGTGTTCAGTTTAAAAATTCCCCTAAGTTCAGTTTTAAGTTTAATGATAACTTTTGTTTCTAACTAACAATCTCTTATTAGACTTGGCTTGTTCTCTTGGCGATTCAATAAATTTGAACGTTGATAAGAAATATCCCTATTGTTAGGAAATATTCTTTTATGGTAGGAAGGGGAGGGGGCTCGAATCAAGGATATTACAAATTACCAGCGGCTAGTTAGAATCTCAGAGAATAATCCACGAATCCATTTGACTAGACACCGTGTTGCACATAGTTTCAATTATGCGCTACAAATGTTCCCGAAAGACAGAGCCGCATAGTCACAGTAGTGCCTGCTTGACAAACGAGTTTTAAGTTGAAATGACTGCTTACTGCTCGCATAATAATAGTAGAACATAACGCTTGTCATCAGAAAACATCAAATTGAAGTATATTGTTGTTTTATTTTTAGATATTATTTTAAAAGTCACGAGTAACAGAAGTAGACGTTCTCTGGCAATGTCACCTGTGCAATAAGCTGCCAGCACTGCGTAGCACCGTCCAATTACCCAGAAGTTATCACTAATGAGAAGTCTTGTCAAGTACCGCATATACTCGTTCTATAGCCCGTTCGTTCATAAGCCGACCCCCCAACTTTTTCCTCCTTTATTTTGCCCCAAAAAGGTTGGCTTGTGAACGAGTATATAGGGCACTTGAACTTGAATACGTGTCTCCACACCCAGCTTTAACAGATGACGCCTTGAACGTACAGCCGCAATTATCATTTCGTATGGCTCTTTAACTTATATACCTGTTTACTAGATTCAGCTGAACTTTATATGGGACTTTGGATTAGAAATGGACCAGACGGGGTTTCAATTTATCTACACATCAGAATGTTTTATGTTAAAGGGAATTATGACTAATTTAAATAGATGTTATAGTTAAACAAAGGAGCAGTTTAGGTAGCTAAGCAAATTGGCCCGGGCGTCGCTATGTAGTCGCGAACAGAGGCGTAACTGGGTTTTTGACGCCCTTGGCTAATTTATTTTTGGCGCCCTTTATTTAAATAAACATTTTAAAAGATAGAGATTTAGCGGCGCCCTTTTGAACAGGCACAGGCCGGCGCCCTTGGCAACTGCCTCAATGCCAAGTCGTTCTTACGCCACTGGTCGCGAAGGTTTTATGTCACTTTTAATAGATTGGTTATAAAGCGTGTGTATATTATTAGGCACATTCCATTAAATATCCATTTAATCATATGACTTTTATGTCATTTATATACCTGTTTTAATACATTTCAACGTATCTCTTTCAGTTAATGCAGTTTTTGTCTAAGAGACAAAATATCTACCATATCACCCACACCCAAATGAAATAAAAATTATTTTTAAAAAAAATAATTTAAAAAATAACAATATATCCCAGCAACTCTTTAATACAATGTTCTTTAACCCCCCCCCCTCACTTCCTTGACCCCAAATCAATCTAAACCAAGTAAAGAAATAAACACAATTTCTCTTAACACACCCTTGCCTGTTTACAATTCACATCGATATGCCGATAGAGTTATCATTTGTACTTAATGCGCGTTACATCTGTTCATCCATTTATTATTTTAACAATTTAAAATTGTGATCAAGAAAACAGTCGCGGTTAGTTTACTGTCCTGTTTAAATTGGTGTGTGTGGGGGGCGTGATGGTGTTGGGGGGGGGGCTACGTTTCATGGTCGTTGATGTCAATGTTGTGGATGGTTAGGTTGTTGGTGTCAATGTTGTGGATGGTTAGGTTGTTGATGTCAATGTTGTGGATGGTTATAGACTTAAAGATTTTCAGGAATATAATTCAGTTATAAAATTGTCGAAAAGTTCTTTCAACCAACATACCCCACCATGCTACCGCCGCACATACGCAAAATCTTCCGAAATGGACAACTCAGAATAACAATATTTTTTTCAAGGCAAAAATTATATTATGAAATTTCATGAGTGAAAACATTTCTTTAGTTTGAAAATATTTGACTTCGGCATTATTTCAGTCTGCAAGGCTGAAATATAAATATCCCAGATGATATTCCCGATTTTTAAAGATTTCTAAGTTTATGTATCGACATTTAGCGGGTGCATTTGGCCTTAGAGAGTTGACAAAAATAGATTCGAATAATATTATTTTAATAAGAAATCCTATCAATGTCAAGTTACAAAACTTTATTATTTTTTTTTCAATTTTAAATTATCTTTGTGAAGCCCATATAATAATTATATAAACAAATACAAGTATAGGAATTCGTTTTTTTTTGTACATTTGTTTTTATTTGTTGTTTTTTGTAAAGTGCTATATTTTGTGTATGTGTGTGTGTTTAATCACACACATTGAGATTGTTTTATATTTATTTATAACTAGCTACATTTGACATTGATTTACCAGTATGAATAGTATAAGCATTGTTGGGCATCCTTTCCTTCATCAAACACGAGATGTTATCCGTCGTAAACGAGCCGTCATTCATCATACATAAGGGGCCGTTCATAAATGACGTCACGCACCTAGGGGGGAGGGGGGTCACACTTTTGTTACGATGCGTGATGAGTGGGAGGGAGGGGGGTTGAAGAAATGTGACGTCACTTCAAAAGGGTAAATTAAAATAAAACTTCCACTGAAATATTTGGTCGCTTACAATTTATTTAATGATTTGTTAATTTATTATTTTAAATCAGTGCTTCTCAAAGTACCGGTCGGTAGGCCATCATACGCCGGTCGGCGTAAGTTATCCAGCTAATTATAATCCTTAAGTTTGAGAACTCATGAGAATGTATGAAATTGTTACCCTGCGTCGTTTGATGTTGACTTCAAAGCATTTGTGATGTCACCGCCGCTCCGTTTGGTTCTCTCGCGGCAGTAGTCGACCAACTTTTTTGCCCGTTACCCAAAAATATACAAGTTTCTGTGTGCGTTACGACTCAAGGTCCTGCTCACATGACTCGGGGATTTGGGGGAGCGTCATTAGCACACCCCCTCCCCCCCGAAAATGCAACTGATGAGTTTTACAAGCATGACAAGTGTCTAAAATAATCTGAATAGGATTATGTATAGATATTTTAAGTCAAAACGACACGGAATATCAATTGTTACTTTTTGTTTCCTTCTAATTTTTTTGTGAATCTATTTCATACAATTATAAGCGTTTTAAGTTTGATATAATTGTTCGATTTGTTTTTGGTCAAACGCCATTAGTTCCCTTTTTACCCCAAATGAGATATTTTAGATCGGGTTAAACCGCCCGATTCTTGGTTTATCAACAATGAAATGATTCTTGTAATATCAATAGTCACATAATCAGTCCCTTACTGGGATACAGCGCTATATAAATTATCAATTTATTATTATTACTATTCGCGAGCTTAATCGCGAAGGTTAATCACAGCAAATGGTTTTTGATATAACCGCTGCATTGTTCGTTAGCTGTCTTGCTATGCCTTGGCAACTAGACAAATTAAAAAATATATATATGATATAAAACAAGCCGAAATCATACTTAATCTTACAGGGCTTTAAGCCATGTAGGGGCTCATTTTGCTATCACGTCAGTACAGGGAAAATTACGTCAAAACGTGAAAAGAATGCACCGGTACCTGGTGAAATGCATTTAAAAAATACCTGCCGGTCGTCTAATAAAAACAAGTTTGAGAAGCACTGGCTTACAATTTGTTTAATGCCGTTTTACATAGCTTCACGCGTATTACGATATTACAATGTAAACATACACTAAATAAATAATTTAATGACAAAAATATTTTTCCAAACATGCTCATTTTCAAATAGAAAATAAGGTGTTTCTTTTGTTTGTTTTTTTTAATTGTTTTTTTTGTGTCAAAGCTACGTGTCGTATTTTTGGAGGGGGGAGGCTTACTTTTTGTGACGAGGGGGTGAAAAATCGGTCAAAATTGCGTGAAGTCATTTATGGACGGCCCCTAAGACGTCATTTATTTCACACGTAAACAACACGAGACATCTTACACCAGACGTCATCCATCGTGCTCTAGACGTTAAGTATACGTAGTTACTTTGTCTTTTATTTAATATCTTTTTAATCGTTTAAAGCTTTTTCCCCCACATGCCTTTTAATTTAAATATAACCATTTTGAGTTAATTATTTATAAAACGTTTCAAGTAAAAGAAAATAGGTTGTATTTGTTTAACAATTAATATTTCTTGTGTTAAAACACTTATATTTATATATGACCAGTAAAAAGTCTTATTTTCCATCTCTTAAACGTTTCATCGACAGTGCTATTATTTGACACTATACCAGGGGTGGCTAGACCTGTAGTTACTGGGAGTCATTTTAAACATACGAAATGTGTTTGAGAGTCGCATCGAAGAACTATGGGTCATGAGCCCACTCAAAATGAAACACTTTTTTATATAAATATTTTCCTATCTTAATTTAATGATTTAAGTATTTCAATTGCTTGAACACCAATCGTATGTTGAAGAAACAGATGCGTTACAGAATTAACAAATATTTAAATACCGGTATATACAAAGAAACACACTGTACGCGTATTTAGACTCTGAGAAGTCTTTGAACTCTCAAGTTTCTTTACATCTGGTTGATAGATAATAGTTGTGCGAAGTTTTGTCAGAGTACGGTCGTTTAGCGTTAGCTATATCCAAAGCTATTGCACAAATTGCCTCAGTTGAAATACGTTAACTTTTAACTCACCAAGCTCGCTTTTATTGTTACTAAGGTCGGATGGAAAAATGGATTTCTATGCCGTGAAAACAGGAGGAAATAAAAATGAAGAAACAGCTTATTTAACAAGCAAATAATGAAAGAGGAACATTAACGATACGTAGTTTGAAAAATGATAAGTTCCTAACACGTTACAAGTACGAAGAAACTGAACAGAAACTATTTCTATCGTGTGTAGCTAAATACAGGTAATCCAGCTTGTAGCCTTGAGCCTGAAATGTTTAGTTATTTTGAGGAGGCGGCAGGATAGGTACTAGTGCAGGCGACTCGGGAAATACAGGTGTTCCTAAAGCCAAACATGCATTAACTGCCCTTGCTGTTGCCATATATCTGATACATACATGCAGATGCACCTCGTCAAAGAAGAAATATGGAAACTTAGAAGCGGGTACGAGCAAAGAAAGAAAGCTAAGACCGGTGACCAAGTTACTGCACTAGTTGTGTAGAACTGTAACACAGAAAGCGAACATAGAATGATAACAAAAAAATATCAGAAAGAACAGGAAGAATGAAGATTTGCAATTTGGTTATAAGTCCTGAGATAATCCTCTGGAACACTGGGGGTGGTCCTAAAGAGGACCGGTTAAGAGAGAGGAATTGCGAAAAGCAGATTTATGCTTTCTTTGCAGCGGCGGCCTTCTTAGGGGCCTTGGGTTTCTTGGCTGCGGCGGGTTTCTTGGCCACTTTGGGTTTGGCGGCTGCTGGCTTCTTAGGAGACTTGGGCTTCTTTGGCTTGGCGGCTGCAGGCTTCTTGGGGGTTTTGACCTTCTTTGGGGCAGCGGGTTTCTTGGCTTTCTTTGGTGATTTCTCCTTCTTAGCGGCAGCTGGCTTCTTGGGCTTAACAGCCTTCTTGGGTGTTTTGACCTTCTTCTCGGCTACTTTCTTGACCTTGGGTTTCTTTTCAGCTTTCTCACCGAGGCGGAAAGAGCCAGCAGCACCAGTGCCTTTGGACTGCTTCAGACCACCGGCTTTAACGCCAGCCTTGAGTGCAGACTTGAGACGGGCGTTGATGGCGGTAGGATTGTCTCCGACTTTGTAGTTGGCGGTAATGTATTTGAGGATAGCTTGTCTTGAGGAGCCACCACGTTCTTTGAGAGCCGAGATAGCAGCAGCAACCATCACTTTGTATTGTGGGTGAGCAGCTGGAGCCTTGGGCTTGGCAGCGGCGGCCTTCTTTTTGGGTGCCTTGGCAGGGGCAGCAGCTGGGGCGGGAGCGGCAACATCAGTGTCAGACATGATTTCTGGTTGTGCGAATGCAGCGAGTGAAAATTTAGAGAGTTGGGCGGCTTGCGAGTGAACTCGGAAGAATGAAACGACTACGAGTAGAGCGGGCTTATATAGCTCCGCGCGAACATATCGGAGAGCAAATACGTCACAGGCAAATCGCCTCGCTCGGCGGTTGTTATTTTCTGTTGAAAATGGCGAATTTGTCTGATATGTCAAGATTAAAAATTGTTTGTATTTAAAATAAAGATTCAATGAGTTATCGCATTAACTTTTAAACAAAGAGCACTTCATGGCCTTTAATTTGATATATATAAACAAAATAATTGATACAATTTAAATTGTTAAAAAGTATTTTTAAAGCTGATGTTGGTACGTGATAGACTTGGTCATCCACTTTAAAATCAAAATTAATTAATTAATGCTCATTATTTTAATAAAGTTATTTGTTAATTATTTAGGTAATATATATTTGTAAAGCTTAGCATAATTATTTTAGTAAATTTCTATTATTTAGTGAGATAAAAATATTTTTTTTGACTCCCACATCGCACATTTAGTGTGCTAACGAGACACCTATTTACGATTGAAAATGCAAATATAGTTTATAAATATGAGTGTTGTAATATGTTTAGTGTTTGAATACAACTAAAAACTCCATTAAATAACATATTTTAAAAAGTTCATGGTTTGAATGTTGAAATTGAGTTCAATATTTATAATTTATTGTTCACAGATACAGTTTGAAATGAGGTCGCGGCGTAGAAAAATCTTTGGTCGCCCAGTCGAAGTTGATGGTATTTGCAAAGCAAAGTTTCATTTTAAATGTTTCTAGCTAGTTTTTTTAAAATAAATTATTTGTAGATTTCATTTTTATTATATTTATTTTATTATTTTATTTGAATCAAAATATTTCATGGGGATGTTTTGCAGCAAAAATAATTTGTATTGGTAATATGAAGAATGACCCGGAATACAACTTGTCTGCCATGTTAGCTTCGTCTTCATCCTCCCATATCAACTCTCAGTGTACTACCAGATCTAAATCAAGGCACATTTTCAATATTATCCCTAATATTTATAGATATATCTTTTCATTAAATGGTTTAGCAAATTTAAACATAGACTGTACTGATAATTTATTATTACCAATCGATGAATTATTTATATTAGAATTAGAAAACAAATGGTGAATCAGCAGCGGCAGCAGTGTTATTTTTTGTGTCAGTACTGTCAGGAAACTATTTTGTCTTGGAATGAAATTATAATTACAAAGTGATTGCAGAGTAAAGCTGATATGTTGTTGCAATGATGTTTAGTTGTTGTTTTTTAAAATTATTTTTATTAATTTAAATTTTTCAAACGATAACCAAACCTCTGCTTTCAAATAATAACAAAATGATTTGATCCTTAAAAAGTTCATTGTAGGCTAACGAAATCATTTCGAAATGAAAGTGTCACTGCCACTGCTCTACACTGATCACCACAGTGCAATGCATTCATGAACGTGATAATTTGATGGTGCAGTTTACAGATTTGGGAAATTACAGTAAAATAGGAGAGCAATTTTGTATTTAAAAAATTATTTAATATAGGCTACATAAATTGTGAATTTTGAAATATATAGGCTTAAGACTTAATCAGTATTACTCAAATTCAAAATCAATTTTGTGCTGCCAATACTACAAATGAGTTTAATTATCTCAAATTCACACACACACATACAACAAAACACAAAACCATAAAACTAAAAAGGTTTTCTTATAATTCGAAATATTTATAGTAAACACAAAGGTATATAAAAATTATGATGAACTTTTGTATCTCAAGAATTTTACAAAAGAAAACTTTGGATATAAAATTTGTTGCACTAATAATTTGAACGAAAAGAAATTTTTCTAAGTAAATTTGTTTAATTGGGAATCTGTTTTGTAAGAATTTGTTCAAATATAGTTTTAAAAAATGAGGTTTACCTATATTTTAAGACACTTTTATTTTCAATTAGTTATTTTAAACAAGAAATTCTGTTTGAACAAATTTATCTTTCGAGCAAATTACTGTTCGAATACTTAAACTTTCAAAAGACTGTCAAATAAGTGAGTCGAAGCGTAAATTTAAAAAAAAATTATTTTCTATTTCTTGAGTTCATTTTTTATTTTTAAAGTTAACTTTATTCAAAAGAATTAACCTTTTGAGAAAATTATTGTTTGAATCAAATTTTAAGCTTCAAACAAACTTCTTTCCAGCAATATTCATTTAAACAAATCACCTTTTTTTTAACAACTTTCAGGTAATCAGGGCCTTTTAATAGATTTTTTAGTTGAGGATTTTTAAAATGCATTTCCTTTTTAGAAAGATAATTATAGATTTTTAAAATTACTTTTGTCATAATAATACATTTTTAGAATCATCTGGTCTCTAGGCTTTAAACAAAAATTACTCCATGTTTCCTATCACTTTATTTTTTTATTTTTTTTTGGAGGGGGGGGGGTTCTCCTATTCCATTAGTAGTTATGTGAATTGTCCCCAGCTATTGAATCATTAATGAAAACTCTGAAATAACTTTTTAAATATATGCATTAGACTTTTTTTTATAATGTCAAAGAAGACATTGTAAACCTCTGAACAACATTTGAGTGTTTACAAAAAGAGTCTTTTAAATTTTTATTTATTATTAACAAGAAAATTAGAATTTAGTTTTAAAAATTAAAACTAAATCTCAGTATCAATATGTCTGAAAAATATGAAAGAATAACCTAATGTCACAATGTAAAGCTAATTACAAAAGCTCTCAAAATTTAATTAATTTATGTCTGTGCAGCAACAGGAAAAAAATACATATTTTTTTACTTCTACTTAACATGGAATCATCTAAATCTGAACAAAATAATAAATCTTCCTTCATTCAAATAGGTGTAATCTCTAACATGTATGTCTAATATATAATTATTACTGTTATAAATTTGAAACAGATTTGAAGTATTAAAAATAATCTTAGCAAATATATTTCTAAAATATTATCTTACTTCTCTTGATGTGTGAGATAGGATATTTGTATATAAAGGATTGCTTTTCTTATCACGTCTTAAAAACGTCTTGTACATATCTATGGAGGGTAAAATTGGAATGGGCACACGTCAAATATATGATGAATTAATTTTAACAGTGATGTTAGTTTTCGACGTAACAGTGTCATAAAAACCGACAACCTTGCCTTAAAAGCTTGAATGAATACTGGTATACATTATTGATAATTCAAAATAAAATTACGAAAAAAAAGTTTTGGGCGTAAAAATTATTTATATAAATTTATTGATGAGACTATTATATGATTTTAATGTTAGAAACGTAAGCGTGTAAGCCTATACATAGATTCTTCATTAAAAATTTGGGTGTCTGCTTTCCTATTTATGCACTCTAAATTACCCAAAGTTTGTTTGAATGTGAAGGCAAACAATATGTTATACTCATGTCCCTAATTTAAGTATATTCTTAAAATTATATTTTTAAAATTTATTCTGCCTTTGAAATGGCAGGTTGGGTGACAATAGTGCAAAGTGCCTTTATTAAGAGACGATTACCACCATTTAAAAATATGTGACAGATCATAGAGCGTTTGATAAAAATAGGATAGATAATACACTCATCATACAATACATTACATCTGGTACACTAGACTTAGACACGCATGAACGCTGAAATCTTGCTATTTACATTTAATACTGTAAAGGTATACATACACGAGGTGTAACTCTGAGGACGAAAGTTATTAATGTATTTATTACATTTTCTTTTTTACATAAACGATCTGACAGCACCAAGTGGCACGTTGCATATGACCACAAAGGACATTGCATATAATTAAAATCATATAAATCGTACATGTACAGCACACAACAACACGCAAAAAAATAATTTAAATGTTTTTATCTTTAAATATATAAACTATCGCTAATATCTAGAATATAGCCTATTGTACTAATTGTACTATAAAAACAAAATAACTTGTATTCCGACTAGAGTTATCGTCTAGACTACTGACCACTCAACCAATACTGCCATTAGGCTTGATCATTTCTGTGACCCCAACGCGTCATAGGCCATTCGGTCATATCTATTTTTAGGCTCTTCGTTGTCAGTAAGGTCAAACTTTCTCAAACATGGCTAGCAACAGTGTGTTTAATAGTGTTATAGTGCTATCTGAAAACGATGTTCCAGGTGCTATTTTGGACAAAAAAGATATTTCTTCTCACTCAGTTTTGCAGCCGAAAAAAGTTATTAAAATGTCGAAGACTTAAAACTTTAATAAATAAGCCGTAACATAGTATTTTAAATTATTTAAAGATGAGTGTAAGCGTTCATATTCGTAACTACGGTAAACACTAGTCCTAGCGTAGTCAATTATTAACATATATGTATTTTAATATTGTTTTCCTTGGCCCTTGCCTTATAAAAATATATGCCTTTAGTAATAAACTTACACTAAGATTATGACTTTAATTATAATTACATCATAGTATGAAAGAATAAACTTCATGGACGAACGAGCAACTAGAACTAGTTACTACTAACTTATTACTAGAGCCAGAGCCTCAAGTCAGATGCAGAGTCACTAATTCATTTACATAATTCATGCTCGCAAGGACGTTCCATTTCGCATAATATAATATTACATAATATAACCATCTATTGATATTTTAATTTAAATAAATAAGCCTAGGCCTAAGCATTTATTTAAGATGAGTGAAAGTGTAAGCGGTCGTTCCGGCCGTCGCCACTAGTACTAGTCACTAGTGCTAACAAACTTATATTTAATATAAATTGTTTTCGTTGGTTCATATAAATTATATATGCCTTAGTATTTATTAGTAATAAACTTACACTAAGATTATGATTTTAATTATAATTACATCATACGTTTTAGAAGTAAATAGTATTTGAATGTATAAAATTCTCGGACGAATGAGCGAATGAACTAAAAATAAAAAAGTATAGTCTGTATATTTACATATTAATATTAAATTCACTCTCGCAAGGAAGCTCTATTTCGCATTATTATAATATATCAAATAATATGACCTTATATTTTTCTTTAAAATTCTATAAAATCAAGCTTTTGAACAAGTTTTAGATAATTTCAATGAGCGCATTCCCTCTAATAGTTATGAATAAATATTCACTACTTGACCTTACGGCACCTCAGGCGGTGACCTAGTTATAGATCGAGTCTATTATTAGACTTCCGGTAAATAATGACCAAGCCTATACATTGTTAATGTGTCTTTGTTCATGTAAATAATGTAATGTCCTACTTCTTACACTGACAGAAAATTTAGTTTCATTTTAAAAAAAATTATAAAAATGTATTAATACTAAAATACAAGAAATACAATATTTTAACCCTCTTTTCTTTTTTTTTAATATTTCATTGCCAATTAATGTTTGAATAGTATGGGGAAAAATGCACTATTTCCTTCATTAAAAAAAAATTAATAATAATAAATTTGTACACGTGATTATTTACACAAAAAAGCACCATTATTGTTCTCTGCAGAAGGAGCGTCTGTATAAGATAAGATAAAATTTGACCCTCTTCGTCCATGGGGCATGCTGTTTACATAGACTGGAGTA
Organism: Ampullaceana balthica; assembly: GCA_944989445.1. Classification (NCBI taxonomy): domain Eukaryota; kingdom Metazoa; phylum Mollusca; class Gastropoda; family Lymnaeidae; genus Ampullaceana; species Ampullaceana balthica. The sequence continues at coordinate 631,527 of CALYLW010000095.1, read as the reverse complement.
AAGCACGCACTTCACAGCCCACACTCTGTGTTGCTCAGAATTAGAGTTTCAGCAGAGACTTCGACCTCCTCACGGCTGACCGCTCCGAGATCCAGTCAGGGTGAATGACGTAGGAGCCCTTTACCTTCGGCATGGTTGACTGGCGATGCACAAAACATGGTCATGGTTACGTTATTGCTGTAAAACCAGTGGGGAACAGGACATAATCACTGTAAACGACCGTTAACTTAATGTGTTTATAATTTATAATGATGAGTAAGTCGACATTATGGGTAAATAGTGAATTGTAAATATTTATAGGCGTGAACGCTATTGTCATTGATGATTGGCATAATACTATCATATTATTTTACTAGGGGCATAACATCTTTATATAATTTTACTATTGCGAATAATAGTAGTAGCATGGCATAATTTTTAATATCATTATTTTATTTCACTAGTGGCATAGTTTAGTATGTGATAGTATTAGTATTTCATGTTGGCATAATATCATTACAATCCACGTTCCAAATATTATTATTATAATTAACAGTTAACATACTGAGCTATGTTGATATTATGAGACTTATAACAACGCCAATGAGTAGTAGTAGTAATGATGCCAGCAAATGAGATATTACATCCCCATTTAACCTACGCTCCTCGCCGCCCCCCCCCCACCCCCAATATTCATACTGCGTCTCCAAATAAATGACCATTCATCTTGCATAAAAGTGTTCTGAAAATTCAAGAATCAATACTATAACGATATTGTTAAAAGCTCCACCCGGGCTCATACTTTTTCATAGTATGCGTATTCATTCAGTCGAATAACTGCATATTTTTTATATGGGGATTTCTGAAATTAATTTTGCAAAGTTAAAGGATTCTCAAATGAGTATTTACCCTTTAAATTTTTTTTTAAATTTGAGACGAAATCGGACATCATAGAGCAGTTCTTTCGTTACCATTCCTTTGTATAATTAAGCGATACAAATCGTACGTCACGCTCCAGAGGGAGGGGGTGTAAGAAAGTGTGATAGTTTGTGACAGGGGGAGGGGGGACCGGCCATGTGTGATGTCACGGAGTTTTATATTAAATTTTAATTATTTTGTTATAAAAAAAAACAAATTTTTTGTTCGAAAGTGTGACGTACTTTAGGGGGGGGGGTCCAAGATTTGTGACAGGGGAGGGGGGGGAGTTAAAAATGGTCAAAAATAACACGACGTACTTTATGGATGGCCCTTAAGGAAGTTGCCCCTCCACCCACCCCCCACGTGATCTACCGACAGCGCCACCCCCGATTGTTAGTTATGGACCACAAGAATAAAGCTGTACTTACAGTAAACACGCCGTCACTGTGAACGTAGTCAATGCTGCTGGAGCGCCGCCTGGTGTTTGGCGCAGGCCTGATAGGGTTCTCAGCTTGTGGAAAAGGCGCCCTGTACATTTTTGGCGGCTGATAGCTAAAACACAGTACATGTATTGTGTGTTACACTCAGAAGAAAAAATTCTGAATTATAGTATTGTAAAATGGAACGATGATTCCGAAGAGAAATATTTACATAAAAAGATGCTCGGAGAAATGGTATCCTTTATACTTTCAGCTATTGATACATATTTTTTTAAATTCATCTTGTGAAAGAGTTTGTAAAGAAATATGACGGAAGTTTTCAGCTGAAATCTATTTATTTTATTTAAAAAATGCACTTTTTTTAGGGCGCCTATGGCGCCGACCTTTTTCAAAAGCCCAACTAACTTGTCCTTGTTTGATAAATACAAAATATTAAACTTTCTGAAATGAACACAAAGTATTTTATAATAGGGGTTGTAGGGCGCCTAAGGCACCCCTTTGTTTTTATTTTATTTTATAATTAACCATCATCAAATCCTCTTTGAAGAATGTATGTTCCCTTTTCCAAAATTAAAATATGAGCGAAAACAATGACGTCATATAATATTTTTTTACAGTGCATCTTTAATTTGCACACCTTTTGGTGCATTGGTGCAGTAATTTGGTGCGCTGCTTTCTAAAATTAGTAGCGTCACGGATAGACACTACATACGTGACATTGCAAATTATATATGTTTATTATTATAACTGACAATAAAATTGTCTTGATCCTATTCAAACTATTTAATTGAAAGCCCCCCCCCCTTCCCCTCCATACACAAAACTAAAAACCCTAATACAGACTTAGATAGACATACACAAAAGAATATGAACAGTTTAACAGTGCAACAGGTTGGGCGTTTCTATTTTACGCTTTATTTTAAGAGTAAACAAATAAAGTTGTTTTTTTTTAAAATATGTTTTAAGTTTTTAATATACATTAACACGATACTTTCATAAATTATAATTTAACAATGAACTTATGAAATATACATTTACACTTAAACGTTATCACGACCAGTGGCGTCACTAGGGGGGGGGCGGGGGGGGCGGGCCGCCCCGGGTGACACCCATCAGGGGGTGAAACCCGAGCCTAAAATTTTACTGTGTACGATTTTATGTCAGAAAACAAAAGATGACACATTTTTTAATCTAGAAAGAAATTAAGAAATACAATGAAATACGTGAAACATGAAAATTCTTATTAAAAAATATCAGTTAACTTGCAATAATAAAACAGTCCCAACACACGAACAACATTAAAACAAATTAGGAAAAAAAGAAAAGAACTAGTCGCAGCAGAGAGATCTTTAAAAAACGGCTGGAATGAAAGAGGCTGCGTCTTCTGTTTTAAAAGATATAAAGCCATGAATGATTCCCACCTCACGAATCCCTCCACCACAGTGGGGTGGGGGGGAATACAATTTTTATCACCACCACCCCCCCCCCAAAGAAAAAAAATCAAATGATGGGTTTTCTTTGTTGATGTTTTTCTTGAGGAAAATTATGATTTCAATGTCTTTGAGTCAATATTATATATATATATATATATATATATATATATATATATATATATATATATATATATATTATATATATATATATATATATATATATATATATATATGTATATTTATTAAAGGCGTGAAAGCATAGATATGCATGTTTATATACAGGTAGTCCTCCGGTTACGACGGTCCCATCCCGACTTACGCTGTTTAGTGCTTACGAACGCGCCCCCTTAAAGAATAGTATTACGCGTTATTCCGTATTTTAAAAAAAAATTCATGAGGTAACGAATTCTTTTCTCTATTTGAAATAACAAAAATTATTGAAAAATGTGTATGATTATTATTTCAACCAACAACTTTCGTTTGCGAATTTTTCAAATGGCGAAGTTTTCAATCAAGTCAATAAACCTGAGTAAGCTTATAAGTTCCTTTTCAAAGTTCATTAGAGAGAGCATATTCAGCATTTTTCGTCCCATGCAAATTCTCATTATATATTCTTTTCAACTTTGAAAAGGATCGCTCTCAGTTGCAGTTTGATGTCATCATTGAAAGATAGATGCGAAGTGCGATGTGTACATTTGTAAAGGACTGTGTGAAATATAGCTCATTCAAAAGCAGCAAAATTTTTAGCTCTGTGCAAGTTTTTTGAGTTTCGCTTTGTGCTAATTCCTTTTCCTAACCCTGAGCCTGGGGCTGGACAATAACTTTTTTAAGAGTTCTGAAAATTGGACTAATTCTGAAGGTAAGCAGTCTTCGAAATCACGCATGAACCTACATGTGGAAGAAAATTAGAAGCCCCGAGCCTAGTGCTCTTTATGGGTATTCCCGGAAGACCCCCTTAGCCATCTGGCCACCAAAGTGACGTAACAGCTGAGGACCCCCCCCCCAAAAGCGGTCGCTTCTGAAGCGGCCACCTGGGCATCCAGGACATACAGTCGAAGATGCCTCCCACTAAGTTGCCCTCACAAGGAGGTGGTGGAATTTCCTACTACGACCCGCTACCACTTTGGCGCCATCCCGGCAAAGCACACGGGTCTCCATGGTTAGGACCGCCGCAGACCGGGTGATCATCAAAGACCTACCTAGGGTGCAACCCCCACTGGAAGGTTTCCTCAGAGCTGGCGTCCAATGCTTTCTTCGCGGCACTTTTTGCTAATCCGTACAAGCGCTCCTGGCCCTAAACCGGCACCGCTCGATGGCGTTGCTAGTAAATCGAGGGGGGACGAAACGGTTGCTTCGGATTTACCCGACCCCTTCTTCGAAATCACTTGAATGTTCTTCCATTAACTTGGCTGCTGCCCATCGGGTGGCGAAAGGGCTGAGCTCAGTTAGGTTTGTAAGAAAGCCAAATTTCTCATGGATGTATTTATAGGCACCTAACCAATGTTGTAGGGCTTAAGAAAGTTTGTCAATGATTACCAGAAATACCTCAACTGAAAATGCCTTGGACAGTCATACGGCAATGTTGCAAATGAGTAGGAAGTATAACGGAAACCAGGCTATTCTTCGTGAGAAGTGCATTGTAGCTCATTATGTGACGTGCACAGCTACTCATCGTTGACAGGTACTTCAAAAACATATGAAATTGATACATGCTAACAAAGCCTTGTCTGACACAAGATGGTCAGCCTGACATTATGCTGTAAGGTCTGTTAATAGCTCATACAATGAGAATATCGCAGCACTAGAAGAATTAGCAACGAATGAATATCAGCCACGTGACTGCCGACTTGAAGAAGAAGGATTTCTGAAGGAAATTGAACATCTGGAAGTCGATATTTTACTTGAAATTTGGGAAAATTTTTTAGAAAGGAAGTCTCTCATTGAGTTTGTTAAAAAATAGCATTCTTAATTTTATTCCTATGAAGACAAAGGAAAGGAAAAGTCCGTGGTAAAATCAGTGTAAACAATCTTCAATACTATCAAACAAAAAAGAAAGCGCCAGTTTGATAAAGGAATATCAACAAAACAGCATTTTCCTGGAGTAAAAAATTCAACAGGGATTCGTACAAACATAATGGCCTGCATCTTTATTATACACTATAATTCATAAAAAGTTTGGGGGCCTTAAATTATTGGGGGCTTTAGCCCGTTCAGCACCCCCCCTTTTAATCCGCCATAGGGGTCCACGCATCTGTGACGATGTGGTACGAAGAGGGGGGTGTTTAAGAAATATGACGTCACATCAAAAACTCGAAACTTAAAATAACAGTTCCACTTAAATATTTGATTGCTTACCATTTATTTAATTACGTTTTCAATGACTTCATGCGTGTTACGATATTACAGTGCAGACTTACCCTAAATACATATTTAAATGACAAAAAATAACTTGAGAAAATACGGCTTGGGGGAGGGGTGTCAAAGCTTTGTGACGTCATATCGTAAAAAAAGGGGTGGGGTCTAAGTTTTTGTGACAAAGTATGACGCTGGGGGAGGTAGGGGTAAAAATCGGCAACCTCGCGTGACGTCATTTATGGATGGCCCCTTCAGTCGTGAAGGGGTGACACCATGAGCTACTGCCCCGGGTGACACCAACCCTAGTGACGCCTCTGATCACGACCCTTTTCAAAAATTGAAATTGTCGTATAAGTTATAAGTATTGGAATTGTGATCTATGCGATGTAAAATAGCGCGTAAGCATTTTATTAACTGTTCATGGAAGAAAAGACTATAAACACTATTTGACACGCTCCCCTACCCCACCCAGCCCAGTGAATCGGACAAGGAAAGGAACCTTACTTGTTACCGTAATTGGTGGCGGTCAGACAAGTACCGTCCATGTAGGTCACGGGCATGGCGAATCCGTTGTACTGTGTGTAGGAGCGACTGGGCAGTCCAGGCGGTGAGGTCATCTGTTGACCCGCTGGACACCTGGCGCCACCTTTGTCCATGGTTAACAAAAGCTTCAAATGGCCTGAGGGTGACTTCTAAAAAAAAATGTGACCTACTAAGCAACGCTGTTAGACATACATTGTAACGTAACAAGGCAATCAATGAGACATCACTCCGGAACCCTCTGTGTATGCGCCCACGCTAAATCAGCGGGGGAATACAAACACATTACTAGATCAGATACCAACGCTAGATCAATACTTTCAACACATAATGTTAGAACAATACAGGGTAGAAAAAAACCCACTTTGTAACAGAAGGAACAAATCATTGGTGGTCTTAATGACAGGAATCCTTTGACAACTATTTAATATGTTCTATTTATCCGGAAAATGTCAATGGAAACAGGATATAGCCAGGGGAATAAACTTGACTAACCATCATACAAATAGCGACTTGATAACCCAGCCTTATCCATAATTTTTTTTTCCAAAGCCCCTCGTCACGGAGGCGTAGGCGTAGCGAAAGGGGGTGGGGAAACATATGTCCCCGGAAGCCGAGGTATAGGGGCGCCAAATGAAGATGACAACGTTACATTGAAATAAGTGAACAATGCTAATAAATTGGAAAGGGGGGGGGGCTAAGTTTATAGTTTGTCCCCGGGCGCAAAATTATCCTAGCTACACCTCTGCCGCGTCACATATCCTGCGTCCAAATGACAGGAGAAAGTTCACATAAGAGTAACAAGGAAACGACAGATACTCGTTCTAAAGCCGATTTTTAAAATAATTATTTTTTAAAATAAAACCTAGGGGAAAAGGTTTGGGGGTCGGCTTATGAACGAACGGGCTATAGATCGAGTATATACGATAAGCAAAAGTCGGATGGCTGTCAGACAATAACGGTACTGCTATTTTGTAGACAACACGGGCGTTATTTTCTGTACGTTGAAATAAAATAAATTGAAAGATGCTGCATCTGAGAAATGTTAATAGGCAATGCTAGTACTAAAGTAGTAGGCAATGCTAGTACTAAAGTAGTAGGCAATGCTAGTACTAAAGTAGTAGGCAATGCTAGTACTAAAGTAGTAGGCAATGCTAGTACTAAAGTAGTAGGCAATGCTAGTACTAAAGTAGTAGGCAATGCTAGTACTAAAGTAGTAGGCAATGCTAGTACTAAAGTAGCAAAAGTGGAGAAAATTGTTTAATTCAACCGTTATTCTTCTTCTTCTTTTTTAAAATAAAAAAATGTGATTGTTAATTATAATGGAGCGAAATGAAAAGTATAAATTCTCACAGAAACTAAATACAATTAAAATAAAGTCGTCTGCACCTACCTGTATGATTGTGGCGGTATTAATGAACCAGCTGGCAAGTCTTCGGCCAAGGTCCCACCTCAGACTACCTGCACCTAGTACCTGATCGGAACTCTTTTATAGACCTATATTTTAGACTCATTAACAGGTGCACCAACCTCTCAGATGATCGGCACGCTATACCCGGGGCAGACGTTATTAAACAATCTTAGTCTTAGAGCTTGCACGAATCGAATCATAACGGTCGACCCCCCCCTTCCCCACCCCCACACGTCCACCAAATCAATAAATATTATCGATACGCTCAATCACGGTTTAATCACCCAGCTCATTAATTATGTATGTATAGGTGGTATGTGTTATGTACATAGTGTGTGATATCACGAGGTTTGTAAAAAAGGGGAGGAGGGGCGGTAGAGGAGTGGCGGTAGAGGAGGGGCAGTAGAGGAGTGGCGGTAGAGGAGGGGCAGTAGAGGAGTGGCGGTAGAGGAGGGGCAGTAGAGGAGTGGCGGTAGAGGAGGGGCAGTAGAGGAGTGGCGGTAGAGGAGTGGCGGTAGAGGAGGGGCAGTAGAGGAGTGGCGGTAGAGGAGTGGCGGTAGAGGAGTGGCAGTAGAGGAGTGGCGGTAGAGGAGTGGCGGTAGAGGAGGGGCGGTAGAGGAGTGGAGGTAGAGGAGTGGCGGTAGAGGAGTGGTGGTAGAGGAGTGGCGGTAGAGGAGTGGCGGTAGAGGAGTGGCGGTAGAGGAGTGGCAGTAGAGGAGTGGCGGTAGAGGAGTGGCAGTAGAGGAGTGGCAGTAGAGGAGTGGCGGTAGAGGAGGGGCAGTAGAGGAGTGGCGGTAGAGGAGTGGCAGTAGAGGAGGGACTATAGAGGAGTGGCGGTAGAGGAGGGGCAGTAGAGGAGTGGCAGTAGAGGAGTGGGTGTAGAGGAGTGGCAGTAGAGGAGGGACGGTAGAGGAGTGGCGGTAGAGGAGTGGCGGTAGAGGAGTGGCAGTAGAGGAGTGGGGGTAGAGGAGTGGCAGTAGATTAGTGGGGGTAGAGGAGTGGCAGTAGAGGAGTGGGGGTAGAGGAGTGGCAGTAGAGGAGTGGCAGTAGAGGAGTGGCAGTAGAGGAGGGGCGGTAGAGGAGTGGCGGTAGAGGAGTGGCGGTAGAGGAGTGGCGGTAGAGGAGTGGCGGTAGAGGAGGGGCGGTAGAGGAGTGGCGGTAGAGTTAATAAGCGGTTGTAAGAGATCGGCGCTGACAGGTAAATGAACCAGGTCAAGGTGACCTCACGCCAACTAATCCAACAACGAGTACAGCTTTATCGGGGCGTTTGTTGCGGGAGACGGCGGGAGTCGAATATTTCATTTGTTCATACCAGACTCACTGCAAGAATTTGTGCTTATTTCCGCTAGTTCTCTGTAAGAACGTGAAAAACAATTAACACCAATTTTAAAAAGTACCCCCCCCCACACACACACACACACACACAAATAGATGATCTGTTTTAATCCTAATTAAAAATCTCATCAACTTAGAAAGGAGCGACATCTTATTTAAACTGACGGGAATCGAAGCTGCGTTAACTATTAGTTGTCTATTAACAACTTCATCAATCACATCTGTCGCTCTGCCTACACTGCCATTCGTCAGATCAGCTCAATCCGTCATTACTTAACAGTTAGTACAACAAAAACTCTAGTCTGTGCTCTTGTACTAGCTCTTGTGGATTACTGCAATTCTCTTCTGTCAGGTGCGCCAAAACAATGCATTGAAAAACTACAGAAAGTTCAAAATTCAGCTGCCAGACTGGTGCTCAAGGCAAAAAAACATGACCATGTTACTCCACTTCTTCGCTCACTTAATTGGCTGCCTATACAAGCCCGTATTGATTACAAACTGGCCGTTCTCTGTCACAACTTCTTTTCGGACTCATGTCCATCGTATCTTACTGAACTTTTGTCGGTCTACTCACCCACTCGCCAGCTACGATCTTCTGCAGACACACGCGTTCTCTCTGTTCCTACGACACGCACCAAAACATTTGGTGAAAGGTCGTTCTCTTTTTGTGCAGCCAAACAATGGAATTCTCTACCATTACACATACGTAGTATTCAAACAACCAAGTCCTTCAAGACTGCACTTAAGACACATCTTTTCAAAATTTATTTTCAAAATTAATGAAACAACATTTCTTGTAAATGATTAACGTAGCTTATGTATAATGTACTGTAATGTTTGTGTTTGTTATGATATGAAAGTTAATTTAATACTTATAGGTATGTTATTTCTTTCATGTAAAGCGCTGTGAGCCCAGTTCCTTACTGGGATACAGCGCTATATAAATAATCAATTTATTTATTTATTATTATTATTTATTCAGCGCCTAAATAGAAATTATCTAAAACACTAGAGAGTGGGCGGGCAACAACTGGGTAAGGGCAAGGGTATATTGGTGTGTGTGTATGTGTGTGTCTGTGTGTGTGTCTGTGTGTGGAGAAAGTCGTCTTTGAATGTCACGTCTGCTGGATATGTGAGACAAAATTGCGTGGCTACGGAAATTAGCTTCCAGTTCGGGGCGTCTTTATTGTTGTCAACATGTCCTGACCAACATGATACCAAGGAAAGTGAGTCAGGCATTGGCAGTGGCGTACCCCCTTGTTAAGCCGCGAGGAGGGATGTAGGAGGCGGAATTAATTTGAGAAACACCGAACACAGAAGCTGTGGGATATGGGAGATTAGTTTAACACCTCCCTCAAACCAAAAACACAGACACGCCCGTTTCTTTCCTTTTTCTTGTAGCGAATGGTCCCCTAACTCGTAAATTTGACCATAGCGATAGTCGCCTAGTCACTTGACTGTGTTTTCTGCTGCGTTCAACAGTAAAGTTGTGTGGGTCCTTCCAAAATTTTGGATGCATGGAGTGGAGGGGGGTGATGGGCAAGTCTGCGGGGTTCAACTACTCTCTTAGCTGCTGTAAATGCCAACACGGGGCTGCGGTAAGATTTTAGCCCCCTCCTTTAACTGGACCCCCCCCCCTTTGTATCTGACAAAAAATGCCCCCCCTCCCACTCCAACAATAAATACAAGGTTTCATCCCTCAGGCGGAACCCCCTCCACATTTCCCAAAGTCACTTGAAGATTCTGGGTTTTAATTCTACATTGTAAGTGGTCCGTGCAGATATACAGCATCAATACAGGGACACTCTTAAAATTACCCTAGCACCAAGATTTGTACAGCAAAGTTTCATAAAATCAAAACACTGTGACCAAATGTAGAAACCAACCAATTATCGAAAGTGTTCAAATCGGTGGCCAATTTGCATTTTCTTGCAAGACCTCTAGTTGTATGTATACATATTGAACGCAGTAGCTGTAGAGGAATGACGTTGTTGTTTGGGGTGTTAACAATGGTATGGAGTTTTGGGTGAGGTTAAATGGATAGCAGAGTCAATAGTGCACTCACCTCACAAGCTGAGGGGCGTGGGATCTAGCTAGCCACGTTAAAGCCACAATAAATATGTTGATGAATGACTATTGCTAGAAAGTCCTCCGCTGAACTGGAGAGGAGATGGGCGCCGGCAGGTCTACCAAGCCCCGAGAAAGTTCTAATGGAAACATTAGAACCCCCTACGACCACGAGGTTATGGGACAAAAAAAATGGAATTGACCCGTTGGTCTGAGGTATTAGGAGACTGGTGGCTTTGGTCATACATATTTCAAAGTGGGACGAAATAATTTAGTGTCACGTCCAGAGCCGTCTTTACACCATTTTGGGCCCCGGGCAAAGAAATAGTGTTGGGCCCCTCCCCCGCAGGAATAAAAAAAAATAAATAATATATATAAATAAACATATTCCGATGGGGCCCCTATGCTCGTGGGCCCCCGGGCAAATGCCCAACGGGCCTATGCGTTAAGACGGCCCTGGTCACGTCAACCTGTCTCACACACTTTTGATTTTCTTCTAACATTTTTTTTTAACACATGGTGGTTAATGAAAAGTGAGAAGCCCTTTCAAGTTATTGAATTTTGCAATACAAAAAGCCCTATTTCTAGGCTCGTGTGTATTACGCTAGGGCCGCCACCGAGTAGGCGTAGTCCTCGGATGTGGGGGGTGGGTGGGTGGGTGGGTGGGTGGGCTTAAAGACATGGCCGGAAGTCTGGCCAGGAAGAAACGCACACACATCTGATAATATCACCACCTAAATAACAGTACGATACACCTACAAGAACTGAGCAACCCCTATCCCCCCACACCCACACCCAACCAAAAGAAAGAAAAAAGACAACAACAAAATTCCGGTCTTAAATTTAACACATTTCTTTTTGCAGGCGGATGTCACCCCCAGCTATCCTTCCGTTATAAAAACCCATACCATAACACCTTGAGCCACCGAGCGTCTTTTGTTGTCCCTGTGCCACATTGGGTTCAGGGCCCCCCTGCATGGAAAATGGATTTTTTGTGTGCTTCCTTCAAATCACACGTTAGGCCCTCTTGAGAACCCGATGCCCCTAGCAGGCTCGTTTTCTTTATGCTTATTTGTGTCGCCACGAGGAGCTGGAAAATGTATTGTACATAGATTCATGATGTCTCCAAGACCTTCTGGAAATTATATGTACATAGCCTCGTCCAGTTGTATTGACCTCCTATATGTATTATGTGTACATAGCGTCATGTCCTCACATACACTTCCTACGTTTATGTGTACATAGCGTCATGTCCTCACATACACTTCCTACGTTTATGTGTACATAGCGTCATGTCCTCACATACACTTCCTACGTACATGTGTACATGGCGTCATGTCCTCACATAGAACTCCTACATATTTGTAGTTTATGCCGTCATATAGATCTTCAACATATATGTGTACAAAGAGCCATTCGGCCACATAGACCTCCTACATAGATGTGCACATGGCCTCATGTCCTCACATAGACTTAATACATATATGAGTTCATAGCGTTATGTCCTCAAATAGACTTCATAAATATACGAGTACACAGCGTCATGTCCTCACATAGACTTCATACATATATGAGTACACAGCGTCATGTCCTCACATAGACTTCATAAATATATGAGTACACAGCGTCATGTCCTCACATAGACTTCATACATATATGAGTACATAGCGTCATGTCCTCACATAGACTTCATACATATATGAGTACATAGCGTCATGTCCTCACATAGACTTCATACATATATGAGTACATAGCGTCATGTCCTCACATAGACTTCATACATATATGAGTAGATAGCGTCATGTCCTCACATAGACTTCATACATATATGAGTTCATAGCGTCATGTCCTCACATAGACTTCATACATATATGAGTTAATAGCGTCATGTCCTCACATAGACTTCATACATATATGAGTAGATAGCGTCATGTCCTCACATAGACTTCATACATATATGAGTTCATAGCGTCATGTCCTGACATAGACTTCATACATATATGAGTTCATAGCGTCATACCTTCACATAGACTTCATACATATATGAGTAGATAGCGTCATGTCCTCACATAGACTTCATACATATATGAGTTCATAGCGTCATGTCCTCACATAGACTTCATAAATATATGAGTAGATAGCGTCATGTCCTCACATAGACTTCATACATATATGAGTTAATAGCGTCATGTCCTCACATAGACTTCATACATATATGAGTACATAGCGTCAAGTCCTTACATAGACCCCCCACATATGTACGTACATAGTGTTATGTCGTCACAGAGAGCCCCTACACATGATTGTGTGTGCTTAACTATAACGTCAGCGGACGACTCGATTAAACCTCGGTGGGGATAATTGAGTCGTGTAACTTGAAACCAGTCGTCATTTTAAGATCGATCAGCACCCCCCCCCCTCCTTTTTTGGATAACATTGGCCAAGTCGCGCGGGGGGGGGGAGTGGGAGGGCATAAATTCTGACAAAGTTGACTGCTGACAGGTCACGAGGTATATATGGGACATGACAGTGATCCTCACGTTAACGCCGCGTGGCTCATATACCGTCTTGTATGACTGCATGGCCACATCATTAAATGCCATCTATGGGATGGGGGTGTAATTTATGGGGCTGGGGGGAGGGTCAGGAAGAGAAGCACAGTTCTTTAGAGTGGATCCTTCCCTGGTGGCACTTTTTCTCTGTCTATTGGTTGGGGAGGGGGGAGTCGGAAAAGTCAAATTTAAAATGAAAGTTTTTTTCAGCGCTATAAGGTCACAGAGCTCACGTTACTTTCACCATAAATTACTATTAACTATTGTGAAATAATAAAAAGCGGAATAGAAATAATTATTGCTCCGTTCTTTGGTGTGTGCCTAGCTGCAAGCCTTTTACACTGATCCGGTAAATTAGGCATTTAAATGGAATGGGAAAGGAGGAGGGCAATAGACCTAAACAACGAAGTCGACAATCAGTACTGAGGAAAAAGTAATGACGTGGTGTCACGGTGGTGTGGCATTATAATTTAAACCCAAATCAGGCGTCTAATAGACCACTGGAATAACATGAGCTTAATTGGTAACAAATTATCGATAATGTTTGATTGATTGATGTTCGATTAGACAAGGTATTTATAAAAAAAAATTCATTATAGTTTTTTTTTAAAAAGGTAAACGGTATTTTGATCAGCAGAGCCACGAAACGAATTTTATGCTTTAACAATATACATTATATAATATATGTCAATTAATCAAAAATTTGTCAGAAGCCCATGTCATGTTATTTTAACCTTAACTCGTGTCATCCCGTCCCGAGATAAGTTAGAGTCGAATTCTGAGGGCGTCCCTCTTTTAAGGTTCTTTAATTTAAGATTTTACTGTGCGTGTCAAAAACCGTAGTGTACATTTCAATACGGCTTCCACCCCCTGGCCGATACAATATTTAGACATGGCACCTGGGGTGGGGTTGGGTAGGGAGACTCAAACTGACCGTTGGCACCAAGTTTGAGATCTCTGATTGACCTCTGATTGACCGATATTGACCTAACAGTTATTTCATGACGTCAGAAACAACCAGGTGCCTCACAAGATCGTTACGGCGACTGACTCCATTCACGGCAATTCAAATGACAGTCTTTTGGCAGTCTATTGACAGTCCATTGACAGTCTATGGGGAATTGTTGTATATGGAGATTATTGACTTAAACTCCAGGAACGCAATTGTTATATCGTTATGTGAGCTTTTTTACCATACAAAAGATTTATCAAACAGAGTATGCAAAAATTACGTTGTCAGCGATCTTTCGCTTGACTAGCTGTCTCATTTAATAGGGCCTGGATTCAGAAAACACACCCTAGTCTAAAATAATCGAAGTTTATTGCTTAAAACTGCATAACAACGATACCGTAATTTCTTGCAATATTTTTTTATAAATAAAAAGGAAATAAGGAAAGAGGTGGCGCAGAGATTTTTAAAAATATATATTTATATATTGGTATGTTTGAACGAGCCTTTTTTTTGCTTAAAAGAATTAAATTATTGCGTTACAAATGTTGGGAAATGAGTGGGAAATGGAGCACGAATTAGAATGTTTGGATCGACATAAGTCAGAAATGTTGGACTATGCGTTGGAAATGTGCGGGGGTGTTGTCACTTTCTTCACATTTTCTATCGGTACTTTCACAATTCAACGTTTTGTGTTCACCACTTTGAAATCTTAATGATTACTGTGACTGGCTGTGACTGGCTGTGACTAGCTGTGACTGTTCTCGATGAGTGAATAATTTGGAGTTGAGTTCGCTGAACTATAATTTTATAAATTAACCATGACAATTTTAATACTAAAAACCTAATAAAAAAGTACTTTTTTTATTTCTTTTAAAATTGTAATTTATGAATATAAATTACCCAAAAAAGTGAGTGTTGAAAATATTTCAATATTATTTAAAGATAGTCATTATACTTTATCATAGAATTTTCATCCACAGATCAGCATGGGCGTAGGGAAGGGGGGGGCAAGGGGGGCATTTGGCCCCCCCCTACATTTGAGAAAAAAAGAATTTAATTTATTAAATGCATTAATAAATGTTTTATTTTAGCTATTACAACACTAATTTGTAAGTCTTATTAATTTCTAAGGCTTTTTTCAACCCTTAATTTATACTGAACTTGAATTCAATTGAAAATTGTACCTGTATGGCATTGTCAGTTAAAATTTTAAAAAAATGGGATTTTTTTGCCCCCCCCCTCTGGAAAAATTCCTAGCGACGCCCATGCAGATCAGTCTATTTGCGTATACTTAAACAAATTCTTATAGCCTTCTTGATTGAAAAATAGTTTTTATTTTTTTATTTTTTAAAATTTTGTTGCAATGATGATGACGTTTTAGAGACAACACTACTAATAATGGCACCTGTAAATACTCTTTAAACTAAAAACCATAAAATAAGGGTTGAAATGTACTTTTACTTAAGTTAACTTACATAGTTTACGTCAAAGTATGCGACTTTCTATTTTACGAGAATCACAATTAGATCTCATCCCTCCCTTTGTTTCACACGGCACACTTGTTTCAGTCAATCTGGATTAAATTAATACTTAAATAACCTCTTTACACCCCAAAATTGCTCTAATATATTTGAATTTAGTTTGAAAAAAATAAGCTTCAAACACGGGAGTAGTATTTCTAGAACCCAATTTAGCAAAAATTGATGGACCGACACTCATGCTAACTATATAGTTGATTATATGCCCGTATATTGACTTTACATTGACTGAACTTGGCTGTAAATGTTTGTTGTTTTTTTTTAGATTTTCGTTTAAAAAGTTTTTCTCATTAAATTTTTTGTCTTAATTAATTTAAAATATGGATTAATGTTAAGGAAATGGATACGTAAAACATGAGCATAACCATTTAATTTCTAAACAGATCAATAAAAGAGTTTTATTTTTCTTATTAAAAAATCAATTGCAAATATATAATACATAAATAGTTACAATTCTCTGTACTGGCCACAAGAACTGCATACGTTCAGTTATTCTTTATTGGTGTATCATAACATAATTATTTTTTAAGTATTAATATATTTTATTTTCTATAAATAAAATTGTTCGAATCTATCTCAATGAACATTCCAGATTTAAGTACACATATACACACATTAATGCACTTCACAAAAACAATTAAGTTTACTTAAATACTTTTGAGGAATTTTAAACTGCCATAAAAGGATAATTAAAGTGTCCGCATGTTAAAACTTCTAATTGTATCAGTTTTTTAAACTCCAATTTAAAGGTATTTTACGCTCTAGGAATATTCAACATTAAATGCAACACATCAGAATTTTGTTAGAAAACCTTATACCAAAAACTGGACCATGTTTTGAAATCAAAGTTACTAGTTCATATCTACAGTATGACGATCAGAAGCAACTATTCTAGATATGGTCATTGGTCATGGATTTGTTTTTCAATCTTCGACTGACAACCTGTTACAAAATTTATTTTATCATCTAACACTTCTTAAATATATAAATAATTCCACCACGATCGTCTGTAAAGGATGACGCGACCTCTCTCCTTACTAATTCCATTACCCCGTCCGTCTGAAAAAAAACACACGTGAATAAAATTAAAGAAACAAAACTTTTAGGAGATATGAACATGGTTTAAAAGAATATTAAAGTCTAAGCCAGGTGCACAACACAACTACTGAACAAATCACGGATGTATGAGAACATTAATTAAAATTATACAGAACAAAATAGTTTTAAAATAAGATTTTTTTCAAAGGAAATAAAATCTCACATTTTATGTCTGCAAAAACTTCATTCAAAATTTGACTTAAAAAGAAATAATATGAAATATGCAGTGTCTCACGCCCCAACTGACGCAAAATTTGTGTGTTCATGTAAGTCTAACAAAAATTATTTTTTTTTCCGTTTAATCTAAATATTTATTTCCAGTAAATTTTTATTTAATACCAATTTAAAAAAAAATTATACTACAATTTTAAAGCATAGACACATCAAATGATTTCGTAACATCTAACCTTAATGCCTTGAAGTTTGTGATTCATCAATTACTTTGACTGGATAATGCGGCACAATTTTTTTTTAAAAATCGAAACAAATTAAAGCCATCTTCTTAACCTTCAAACTTTTAAATTAATAAATCCACAAATACATGGAGGAAAATTTCTCATTTGAATTCGAACACTATAAATTTAATCACCAATCGCACAAGATCTAAGAATAGAATAAGTTGCTGATGCAATCTGTGAGACAATCTAAAAATTCCGTGTTAAAAAAAGGAGGCGCAAAAACGATGTTAGAGATTTTCATTAAATGAATGCGATTTTTGTCTTTAAAAAAAAATCTGACTCAATCATTCACGACAAAGACTCTGTATGTCAAAATACTGATATGATGCCAACCACGATATGGGGGGAAGATTGCATCCACACTTCCAGTTAGCGCGCCACTGATGTTATCTACTGTTATTATTGTTATCGGGAGTCACTTTGTTTGTTTGTTTGTTTGTTTGTTGGTGTTATCGTTGGACGTTTTATTGAACCTTTCCGCTATGCAGTCACCATGAATATCGGGATTCACACTGAACTAAACTTTTAAAACCCAATCCACATACAATTTTAAGGCCTTTACAATTAAAACGTTTGAAGAAAATATATAGTGGTACTAACTAGAGAATGGTTTCAATTGGATTTTGAGCCAAAATTTAAACCCTGATTATACATTTATCGGTTAAGCATGCATTTCGACGTCAGCAATTCAATTGTCGTGATAGTTTCATTACTTGCAATGCCATCATTGTGCTTTCCAGTCTGTTCTTGTACTCTGTCCATGCATCCAAGCCAACCTCTTGTATAGACAACACTAGAAGACCTTCTGCGGATAATACGCAAACGTTTACATTACGGATTGCAGTCTTATTCCACGGAGTATGCACTTACATGCATAATTATTTACAATCGAATTGTTGTAGATTGCTGCTGTAAAACATAGCAAGTGTGGAAAGGGGGTGGGCGCGGTTAACTTTGATTGTAATTTTTCTTTAACATTAATTTCCTATTAGCCTGTATTTGTAAAACTGAATACTATCTGTAATACATATTGTTATGACATGCAGCATTTCAGCAATCAATATACATAATCCCCGTTGTCTGTATGCATATATGGATGTAATTATAATGCTGTTAGGTGACACTGCGATCGATTTTGTTTTATAGTGCTGTTTGAACAAAAAAAGATTCTGTCATTTTTGGCGGGTTATCTCTAGTTATTAGAATATGTAGCTTTGAAGTCTAATGGGTTTCTGAATGTCCGCATTTTTTTATTACTTGTGTTTTAAATAATGCTACTAAACGTTGCTCTCTCCACCCAAACAATCATGATAATAAATTATTATTATTAGTAGCAGTAGTATTCAAACACTGGACTAAAAGCCTGTCATACACAACTTAGTTTCTGACTTGTCTATAAATGATTAGGTTTTGTTTTTGTTTTTTTTTAAATGTAATAGTATAGTGTAGATTTGTTAACAATAATGGCCTCCATTGGTAGCACATCATCTCAGTGATCGCTCGGGCCATGATATAATTGTTTGTAATTTCGTCAGCTGATCGGATCAAAAGAGGAATATATGCTGATAGGGAAAAAAAAATTCTTATAAAAAAACCCACCTTGCTCAAGAAAACACTTTACACTTTGAAAGAGAAAATGTTGTGTTTACATTATAACGTTAATTGATTGAATCTGTAAAAAAATGTTTATTATAAATCAAATGTTTGTTTGTTCTAACTTTACTGTTTACGCCAAATCAACTTTTTTATGAATGTGTTTCATCCGGTTAATTCACTTGACCTGTTCTTGCAAACTTACCTCGTTTTGTGACCCTGGCTAGTTCCGAGATGGTGCTACAAGGAACGTGATGCGGGTCGAAACACCCCACTGCCACCACCAGGTCGTAAACACCTGTAAGACATAAGAAGACGTATAGTTTCAATGGCACGAGTTCTACTCAACAGTTTGTTGGACATTTCTTTGGCTTGGGTTGATTTTTAATCAAAATATTAAAGTTTTTAAAATTTTGAAAACCAAGAAAGCAGTAGCACACACACACACACACACACACACACACACGCTCTCGTATGAGTAATATCCGTGGAAACAAATGATTTCACTCTCTTCCTTATTTGAAAATGGACGGAGCAAGAATTCACTCCTGGGGAACGAGATGCGCGATAAAACGGAGTTTAATAATTTCCTCGAGGTTCCCAGCGATAGTATTCGTTCATCTAGGAAAAGCTGACATTTACGGCAATCTATTCATTTATCTGGTGACGAAAAGTGACACTCACATAACTGTCAAAACTTTCTTCGTAAGACTTTGGAAATAGATCCCTGAACCGACTTACCGTCTCCTATAGGTAGTTGACTGTAGGTGTCATTGCACATATAGTAATTGTCGTAAAGCGCCTGCCTTCTCAGTAGCGACAACCTCGTCTTGGAGGAATTGACGGCATCGATCAGTTGAAATCCCCGATTCAACATCTGACGAGATAGGATATACTATGACTTGCAATGAAATATGAATTAGGCATACACATATTGTAGTACACAACATAGGGGCCTTCCCTAAAGTACGTCACGCTCCAAAGGGGGGAGGGGTGTAAGAAATTGTGACAGTTTGTTTGTGACAGGGGGATGGGGGTCTTGCCTTGTGTGACGTCACGATGTTTTATATTAAATTTTGATTATTTTGTTAATAAAAAAACAACATTTTTGTTCGAAAGTGTGACGTACTTTAGGGGGGGGGGTCCGAAATGTGTGACAGTTTGTGACAGGGGGAGGGGGGGGGGTAAAAATAAAAATGGTCAAAAATAGCGTGACGTACTTTATGGACGGCCCCATATTGTAAGAAACTGTCATTGCCATTCTGTGCGCAAAGGCAATCTCTCATTTGACAAAAGGATTTCACTCTTTGTACATTGTTTAATTTTTATTCCTCGTTAGCTTCCTTTTTGAATTGTCACCCTTTAAAAATCAGATCTTTAATAAAGTCTGCAGATGTAGTTGGAAAACTTATTTTAGCTCATAATTATTTCTTTAAATTAAAAAAAAACCAGAAATGATTCGAAAATGTGTTTGTTTTGTGAATAAACTTGGTATCAATGACAATGGCGAGACAAGCATGTGAAGTATAATGAACTCTGGAGAAATATTTTTTTTGTAAAGTTAGTTTTAAATTTTTTTTTAAAATGGCATCTTCAAGAAACATATTTGAAAATTATCCCCCCCCCCATTTCCCCCTGTCCCAGACTGTTACATATCTATTTTTTTTCCTTTCAAGTCGTCGTCAAGTCACGTCACGTCTTAAACCGTGTCTTTGGAAAGAAACTACTTCTTAAAATGTATTATAAAAAACGCATTTGGCACACTTGGTACAGATTAAAATCCGGGCCTTTGCGTAAATTATTTTGTATAAAATAGAACATAATCGTACACAATTTTATTTGTGTTTATTATTTTGAAGAAAATAGTAAGTTATTACATTTAAAGAAATGATAATTATTCACACCGCCATTCATCCCATATGATATTCGGGCATGAAATGGGTTGCCTGAAACAAATACCAGGAAAAGTAACCCACTATCAACAATCAAAACTCTAATAAAAATATGAATATGTGATTTTGTTACGCTAAATTGGGGCTACGCTGGTGGAAATGAAATGAGATTATTTCGAGATATCCGCCACTACTGCTTATAACTAGCATAACTGTAACATATCTCAACACGATAAAATACAGTATTTTTCGGCCTATTAGACGCCGCGGAATGTAAGACGCACCCAATTTTAAAGGAGGAAAATCTAGAGAAAAAAACACACACACAAAAAACAACATACAAACAATAAACAACATATTTTAACCAATTACCGTCTATTCGTCGTCGTAAAAGACGCACCATCTCCCCCCCCCTTAGTTTTGGGGAAGAAAAATTGCCCCTTTAGGGCAAAAAAAAATACGGTAGTCAGTAATTTGACATTCTAAAAAATTAAAAGCAACAAATGCAATCAAGATGTAAATCATGTACAACTATAAGCGTAGGACGCAGTAATCTTAAGTGTATAGTATGGTAGCCGGTAGTCGATGAGATAAGATAAGATAAGCAGGCTGAAATGGGGGCTTGGTGTGAGTGATGAAACTATATGACTGGTATTAAAATCATTATAACCTTCTTCCTTGTACCTCTACTTTCGTTTTCT
Organism: Ampullaceana balthica; assembly: GCA_944989445.1. NCBI lineage: Eukaryota > Metazoa > Mollusca > Gastropoda > Lymnaeidae > Ampullaceana > Ampullaceana balthica. The sequence continues at coordinate 610,265 of CALYLW010000095.1, read as the reverse complement.
TTTATAAAAAATGAATGAAATAAAACTTCTACATATAATAATTTATACGATAAAATTTCTCCCCCCCCCCTTTCCTAACCCTTTCTCCAGAACCTTCTGTGTAGATCTGGATACACTAGAGTCATTACCTCCCCTGCCATCCACCCGTCCTCTGCACCGACATCCAAAACTGTCAACGACTTCCTGGCGCGAAGACAACAGTCGCAGATCGCACACACCGCATCCAGTGTCGCCGGCTGAGACCGTCCTCTGGAACCCTGGGCAGAGAGACGGTATGTATTAAAAGTGTAATAAAGTGATTTCACCTACTTGTGGCGTTCGATTGAATAAAACGGCCGTTTTAACTTATAATACACACATCTATTACTATAGCTGATAATCGTGCCACGTATTTTGACAAAGGGGCCGTCCATAAATGACGACACACGATTTTTGCCAATTTGTACCCCCCCCCCTCGTCACACTTCGTTACAAAAACTTAGACCCCCTCCAAAATGACGTCACAAATCTTTGAATCCTCTCCCCCCCCCATTAAAAGCTGTATGTTCTAATTGAAAATTAGTTTGTTTCAAATAACTTTTTTGTGATTTAAGTATGGATTTACTGTAAGTCTGCACTCTAATATACGTGTGAAGCCAAATAAAACGTCATTAAATAAATTGCAAGCAATCAAAGCAATCAAATATTTCAGAGGAACTTTTAATTAAAGTTGCGCGTTTTGATGTGATGTCACATTTCTTAAACACCCCCCCCCCTCGTCACACTTCGTCTCAAATGCATTACACCCCCTCTCCCCAGGTGCGTGACGTCATTTATGGGCATAAAGGGCATCTCACAACCTCCACTGTGACGCCCATGGACGCTCATTCTCTTCACTACCTGTCTGTATATACCAGAGATTAATTTTACTGGAAGTAAAAATGCTTCCCCAACGCTGAGAATACCCAGATCTATTATTGATTTATTTAAAACCATTTCATAGTTGTATTCTTTTACCTGATATAAAAAAAATCCAGAACAAATAATTTTTAAAAAGTTACATTTTGAAATTTTAATATCGATTGATATGCAACCCACTTATATAATAATTACAGTACAGTTAAATGACATCTTTACCGCATGTTTTTGCATTAGTTTTTTTTAATTAATTTTTTTATTTTTTAAATATCATTTTTAATTTACTTTGTTCTTGCAAGTGTGGATTGTCTTCTTTCTTTAAGAGCTGATCACGATTAATTTAATTTTAATAGTAAAATTCTACTAAAATAAATGACTAATTAATCGTTAATTTCGATTTGATTTAAAAAAAACTCTTTAATTTCAGAAATGCTTTAAGTAACACAATAACACTGCTTTTCCTCACTCAAATTTCATCAGGTGATAAACAACGCATAAACACCAGCATATTAAAAATAGTCTAATAGTGATAGTTGATTTAAATGAGGAACGTTACTTATCGACGTTATACGTTTATTGCTTGTTAATTGCGGTCATCTTCTAATATCGATTTTGAGCTGAAATTCGCAATTCGATTAAACGATCGATCCAAAATTTAATCGTTAACAAAAATCGATTAACTAATCGATAATAACCAAAGTGCTAAAAGGGAACACAATTTCTACTATTATATATTGCACGCAGCAAGATAAAAATTTTAAAAATCTAATAATTTCGGAGGCGTTAAAATTTTCTGTAGCTGTTAGATACATATAACAAAAATGTAGTTTCTATTAAATAACTCCACCCTCATCACTAACCGACTGTCTTCTTCTGTGGGACGCTCTATAAAATAAATACAAAAGGGGCCGTCCATAAAGAACATCACACTAATTTTGACCATTCCCCCCCACGCCCCTCTGTCACAAACTGTCACAAATCTCGGACCCCACCCCCTCTTTAAAGTACGTCACGGTTTCAAACAAATTTTTTAAAAAAAATTAGCAAATAATTCAAATTTTTATCTAAAACACACGTGATGTCACACATGGCCTGACAACCCCCTCCCCCCGCCAAAAAGTGTCACAGCCTTTTTCGGAGATACAGTTCGCGAATAATCATCTTCCAGGAAAAAGATACAAAATATTGTTACAGGTATTCGATAGCTCTTCGTATATTTCATATAAGGAACTAACAAGTCCAGATGTGTGAAATATTAAAGTTGAAGATAAAAAATTAGATGTTGAAGAATCTTTCAAAGATTTCATTGAAGTAAAAGTGAATCTACATACGACATATCTGAAATGATTTTGAATGAATGATCATCTTAAAATAATGGACTGCAGGCAGGGGCGGATAAATACTGCACGGGGCCCCTGCCTGCAATTCAAACTGGGGCCCTACCCAGCCAGTGTACCTTTAGATAAAATGATTGCTAGCAGCTAATATAAGACTGTAACTTGTAAATATTCATCCAAAATGATTATTCATGAAAAAACCGAATTCGAAGAAATAACTTTTTGCCGGTATCCTAAAATTGAGTGTAAAATACAATTTATAAAATTAAAAAACACATGAAAAAAAAATTCACACCCCACCCGGGGATCGAACCCGCCACTGATTGTACATCAAGCCTTAGTACTTCACATTCGGCCACGATAGCTAATATAGGGTTGTCAGTTTAAAATATATATATAATATTCTTTAATAATTTCTGTTATTAAGCCTATCAAATCAGGTTTTTTAGACTGCTAAGACTATCGTGTGGGAAAAGAGATCATTTTAATATATGAAATTTTATTAATTTATCATATTTTCAGCAATTAATGTATACATTTGTCCACATTTATTATAAAATATGCTAAGTTTGGGGGCCCTAAATCATCGGGGGCCCCTGGCTTTAGCCAGTTCAGCCCCCCCCTTAATCCGCCATAGACTGCAGGGGTCCAACGTGTGTTAATCCTTCTTCGTGGCTGTAAGGTATACAAGAGTTCAAGAAAATCGCAAAAAACATAAAATCTCAATGTCAAATCTAGCTGAAACAATTCATTAAATCTAATGTGTTGACATAGTTCTCGAAGTGAAACGGACTCTAACTATTTAGTACACTAGAAAGTTATTACGCATACTTTTCCACGTCCATACACCGTTGGGAATATTTAATTGCTTCTACAAGCAAGGCATTTAATAGATTCCAGGATACAAAATAGTGAATATACTATGGGCCCGTCCATAAGGTACGTCACGCTCCAGAGAGGGGGGGGGGTAAGAAAATGTGACAGGGGGAGGGGGGTTAAGCCATGTGTGACGTCAAGCTGTTTTATATTAAATTTTGATTATTTTGTTAATAAAAAACAACATTGTTGTTCTAAAGTGTGACGTGTTTTAAGGGGGTGGGGGGTCCGAGATGTGTGACAGTTTGTGACAGGGGGGAGGGGGGGGGGTAAAATGATCAAAAATAGCGTGACGTACTTTATGGAGGGCCCCTATGGAACCATTTTGAGGTTACTTTGAAATCTAAAGAAAAACTGATAGAGGCAGACGAAAAGCTAAACACATGACCAGACGCAGGAACTTTGCTAGTCTCAATTAAATATTTTTTATTTTCTAATTTGTTTTGACATTTAGAAACATGTATTTTATGAAGTCGACGATGCCCAAAATTATTTATAAACGTATAGTGCACAAAATTGCTTTGTAGAGGCTACTCACAGAGAAACTAATAGACTATTTAAGGATGCTTTGACATTTGACCTCCTTTTAATCGGACCTTCCATTCAAAGAACGAGAGAGCATTTTCTTTTGTTATCGAAGGGAATATGTACCCATGTTATATAGAGAGCACTAAAGAGGTAAGTTGTATTCTTCATAAGATGAGATTACTATAGAAATTCACGCGAGGTTTTGGCAGTTACATAGAATTTGGAAAACAGAAATGATTTTCGCACACCAGCCTATCAACTGGACTTTGAAACTTTGCCTTCAAATTCAATTCATCTCACACGACATTGTGAAGCAAGGAATATTTTACCTCACGGGTTAAAAACAGAATTACTGAATTCAAGAACATTTGTGTTATTTAAGTTTATTAAGATATTCAGACTCGAAGTTACCCTGCCCAAAATAACATGATAAATTCGAACATTGCTTACAACTGTCTTAAGTAATGCAAGGTGTTAAAGTAGCTTCTCTAAGATTATTTTACTGAAAAATTAATTTCAATCAATGATGAATACACCAAGATTGACTAATCTATAGCTATTTTTGCTACTGAGCATGGCATTGATGGCAACATTAATACATGAAAGGTTGTTCCATGAGGAAAAACAGAAAACTTCAATTTTATTCAAGAAATAAAAGCGTTTCTTTTTATTTCTAACATAAAAATGTATAGTCCCATTATTAATTTCTAATAAAAACTATACATGTATCTTCTTTATAGCTTTTTACATTTATTTTGGGTGGGGGCGGCAAATTAGGGTTCTGCCCCGGGCGGCATATACCCACGCTACGCCGCTGTTGTATGTGTGAATGTGTATGTGTGTGTGTTTGTTAATTTACCACTTTACTTACGTGGGGCATTTTTTTCCCTAAAGAATTTTTTTTGTAAAGTGCACCACGTTACATCACTGAAGAACTGCTCACTCAACAAACATTGATTTCAGATGCGTGTTCCCAACTATTGATGTTTTATCACGTATAACGAAAGGGGTCTGAAAAAAGAAAGGGAAAAAAATAATTTAACGAAATGTATGATTAACAAGTATTTACTGAATCGATTTTAAAGGTGTTAAACCTATTATTATAATAAATTGCTGCTATTGTCACCTTAGACAATACTCGTCTGTTTTTTTCTGTTATAAATGACGATCTTAACATTCCTTAGATAGCAACCTAAAGTCAAGGATATACGTATAAACGTGTACTTAAACTAAAATACATACAGTGTGATTTTTACCAACAATAACAGGAAAATCTCCACAATACCGAGCTACACACTTGTATTATTAGCGAGCAACACACTTAGCAAAACAACACATCACATTTAGGACAGGCCTCGACACAGTGCTTTTGTGGACACCCCCCCCTTTTTTTACCCTCAGCCGTTTGTACAGTAACACAAGTGATCTATGGTATACCACTGACAAGAGGGCGTACGGAACAGATCGATAAATTCTATTCATATATCATGCAAAAGAATTTATAATCATATTTTATGTGGAGTCCACGGCATTTCAATAAATGCCATGCAGTGCACAAGTGACGTAGCCACAGTGTGTTATACACTTACTGTAAGTTACTTGCTACACTGGCTTTGCAGCAATTTTATCCCCCACCCACCCCCATCACTACCCCACACCCATGAATAAGAAAAGCGGAGGATTTACAATACATTTAACCAATGATCCAGCTAATGCAGTTGTTTTAGTTCATCTCAATATATTCAATAAAAAAATGTTTTCAAGTCTAAAAATTTGAACTGGGCACTATTTCTTGACAAATGTAATTTTATTGATTTTTTTAAAAAGCGTCTTGTGTTTTTAAAAAAAAATGTTGGGAGATAGGCCTCAGGAACAAGAGGGTTTCCAGTTGTCCGTAAAGTTATTAAAGGACAAAAGCCTACCACACAAATGAGTCTTTCAATCTTGCTTTTCCGTAAAAACAGTCGAAACCGCGGTTTACGCCTGCTTTGGTTTAAGTCCAACTTGGTATACGTCCTGTTTGGACGCGAAAGATTTTGCCTGGTACGCGACCTTTGTTTGATTTACGACTTTTTTTGGACTACAACCCGCGTGCTAGAAATTGTATGGGGTCGTCCATTAATGACGTCACGCAATTTTGGCCGATTCCCTCCCCCCCCACCTCGTCACAAAAAGTTAGCCTCCTCCCCTCAAATATGTGGTTACTAAGTTTTGCCCCTCCCCCCTCAATAAAAGCCGCATTACTTATTTGAAATGAGCATGTTTCAAATCATTTTATAGTTATATAAGTTTGTACTTAATGTCAGGCTACACTCTTATATCATAAAACGCGTGAAACAAGTTAAAATGTTATTAAATAAATTGTAAGCATTCAACACTTAAGGGAAAGTTTTATTTAAAGTTGAGCGTTTTGATGCGATGTCACGTTTCTTAAACACCTCCATCCCCCTTGTTACAAAATTTTTGACCTCCCTCCCCTCCGGTGCGTGACGTCATTTATCATTTATGGACGGTTCTTGTGCGTCAAAATGACACATCGCGCATACGTAACTTGTAGGAATGACGCCGCGAAAAAAAATCGTCTAAGTTCTTTTTTACTATTGTACTATAGTATTAACCAGTGTTTAAATTATTTTATACAACCACGTCAATAAATGTATAATATGTAAATAAAAATATGATTTTTTCCCATGGGAACGGATTAATCATTTCCCCTCTATTTCTTATAGAAAAAATACGTTTGAATTACGTTCAATTTGGTATACGCCCAAGGGTCTGGAAAGGATTAGGGACGTAAACCGAGGTTCCACTGTGTATTTGGGGAAAAAACGATAACAAATTGGATCTATATAAAAGTATAATAATAATAATAATAAATTGATTATTTATATAGCGCTGTATCCCAGTAAGGAACTGGGCTCACAGCGCTTTACATGAAAGAAATAACATACCTATAAGTATTAAATTAACTTTCATATCATAACAAACACAAAAATTACAGTACATTATACATAAGCTACGTTAATCATTTACAAGAAATGTTGTTTCATTAATTTTGAAAATAAATTTTGAAAAGATGTGTCTTAAGTGCAGTCTTGAAGGACTTGGTTGTTTGAATACTAGTATGTGTAATGGTAGAGAATTCCATTGTTTGGCTGCACAAAAAGAGAACGACCTTTCACCAAATGTTTTGGTGCGTGTCGTAGGAACAGAGAGAACGCGTGTGTCTGCAGAAGATCGTAGCTGGCGAGTGGGTGAGTAGACCGACAAAAGTTCAGTAAGATACGATGGGCATGAGTCCGAAAAGAAGTTGTGACAGAGAACGGCCAGTTTGTAATCAATACGGGCTTGTATAGGCAGCCAATGAAGTGAGTGAAGAAGTGGAGTAACATGGTCATGTTTTTTTGCCTTGAGCACCAGTCTGGCAGCTGAATTTTGAACTTTCTGTAGTTTTTCAATGCATTGTTTTGGCGCACCTGACAGAAGAGAATTGCAGTAATCCATACGAGCTAGTACAAGAGCACAGACTAGAGTTTTTGTTGCACTAACTGTTAAGTAATGACGGATTGAGCTGATCTGACGAATGGCAGTGTAGGCAGAGCGACAGATGTGATTGATGAAGTTGTTAATAGACATGTTGTCAGAAATAATGTAGCCAGGATTCCTAGTCGATGTTGTGAACAGAATATCCGAACTGGCTACGTGAATTGACTTCGGAAGAGACAAAGTACTGCGTGATTTATTGTTGCAAAATAGAAGTGCTTCAGTCTTGTCATCATTCAGCTTGAGTTTGCTGAACGTCATCCAAGACTTTACCTCACCAATGCACTCTTGCATCAATTGGACAGCGGAGTCCATATTAGAGGGATCAGTGTGAGTATATAGCTGAGTATCATCTGCAAATGATTGGCTTTTAACTGAATGCTTTTCGAGCAGTAAAAGTAGTGGCCTTGTATACAGTACAAAAAGTACCGGGCCCAAAACAGAGCCCTGAGGCACACCATAAAGCAAGTCAGCTTTGTGAGAGATACAGCCATCTACTGATACTACCTGTGATCTGTTAGATAAGTATGACTGAAACCAAGCCAGAACTGAGCCAGAAATTCCAAAATAATTTTGCAGGGTTTTCAGCAGTGTTTGATGGTCGACAGTGTCAAAGGCTGCTCTAAGATCTAAGAGACATTTGAAAATATTATTTAAAGTAAATTAATCAATGCATTAAAATATTTCTATTAGCTTTAAACCAACAGGATTTTACAAACGAAAATGGAACGCTGACTAAAAAAAAACCTAACTAATAACAGGTAGGTATCCAAACATGTTATTTAGTTCTTTTCTTTTTTTAAATTCAATAACATTTTTTAAACCTGTTGGGTTTGGGACCCAGCTTGAGTACACTAAAAATCAATTGGCGAAAGAACGGATTTTACTTTTAAGATTTAATTTTAAATGAGAATATTTTGAATTTTGAAGACGCACATTCACATATTGACATAGCACCCGCTTCCTAATTTTCATTAACCATATACAGATTTAAAAAAAAATAATAATGCTGTTGAAATTTATACGTGTCATTTCTATCGTTAAGTAAGTTACAAATCAAGAAATTTATTATATTTAAAAAAAAGATATATGATTGTTAAAAATGTAATTCTTAATATCTTAGATTGATCGTATTGATTCTTATTATTTCTAAAGGGATGGAATGGTCTTTTAATTTTCAAGGGAGGTAGCTGTTCTCTAACAGTTATGCCCGGAAGTTGAGTTTAAATATTTGGGTGCTATTCCTTGGCGTTTGAAACAACAAACAAAACAGAAACAGGAGGAAATCGCTTCGACGGTCACTTTTCAGATGTGCACGCGGTAAGTGAATGGTTTGAACTTGTTTCATTATTTTATGTTTAGTATTTTCACTCATGTTTTGTCTTGACCTGAAATGTAATATGTTTTTCTTTTTTGGAATGTTTACAATGAAAATATCTATGTTAAAAATATCCGCCTGTACTGAACACGAAGTGTGCTACTGACTACTACTACTGTATTGTCATAGTCTTAGTCTTAGTCTTAGTTGTAGTTTGGTAAGCACACTAGTGTCCTGGACGTAGCGGGGCGAGTATCGGGTAGCGTACTGAATCATATAAATGTTGATAACATTATATGCTAGCAGTTAATTTAGTCAGTAGTGTTTTAGTCCTCCGTCTTCGTACGCTTTATTATTTTTCTTACACTGTTCACCAGTGTCATTTCTTACTTTATCTGTTCAAGCAAAACTGGCTAAACACATGTCACATGACCATGTGTCGATATTAGTCTTCAGTCTTATAGTCTTACGGATTTGATTTAGGCTGCTAGGCCTAAAGCATTACACTATTTTTTCCAATGAAATGTAATATTAATGTTATTAGTATGTAATAATAATAATTATAAAATTTATATTTTTGTTCCCTAAAATGATTATTCATAGTTACAATCAATCATAACTCATAACTTTTACTATTACTAGTTACTATAGTTACTAGTATTAGTATTAAGTTAAGTAGTATTAGTATTATCTTTTACTTTTATTAAATAATTATTAGTACTTATCTCCTGCCTGCCTATTCTCTTCAACTTGACTGCTTTACTTTAATTTTAATTTAATGAAGTCGAGTTTAAATGTTATTGTACAAAATTTTCATAATCATAATCAATTATGTAGTAAATGAAAATGTAGACTATTTAAAATTTTTATGAATTTGAATTGATACATTTTAAAAAATCAAGTTTTAACGATTTTTAGAATTATTTTTTAAAATAGTCAATAGTGCTTCTACTTTTTTTTATTATTAATATTTCATTCCTATGATATTTTAATATTAGTAAATGCATGGGAGACCAGGGCCGGCCTTAGGGCAAGGCGAACGAGGCAACCGTCTTGGGCCCCGCGCTTTGACTTAACATTTTTACTACTTTAAAAAATTTTACTACTACAAGTATTACGACGTAATACTTGTTTTTTTTAAAACAACAGTGTCAAGAAAACATTTTTTTCGGATTAAATAATTAGAAAAATACCGTACTAATAATAAAAATATATTTAAAATATGATTATCCTTAATCCTAATGAAAAAAGTATTTTTCCTAGACCATTCCAGTGAGCATTTATGGATTCAGGAGAGCATTTTAAATAAGAAAACACAAATCACTAAGGTAATTGACGAAAATGCTAGTGTGAGACCGTCTGAAAATTCAAAGGGACATATGACTTCTACTTTTTGGAAAGGTTTGATCTGGAAAACAGGCTAACAAAACAATGAAAAATTTATGAAGCCAAGCCAAAATATAATAAACAGTGAAAGGCTTGTTGGGATAGTGTATTTCAACGACTCATGGCCATTGTCCAATTGCTGTCTCAGCAATTTCGTAGTTCAGTCGATAAGCTACATCAGGTACACAATGGAAACTTTTTTTAGTCTGGTTGAATTGCTGGCGAAATTTGATACGGTATTGCAGGAAAATATATGAAGAATAAAAATTGATGAAATTCATGATCACTACGTGGGGTAAGCGAATTCAAAACAAACTCATTTCGGTGATGGGAGATAAGTAAGGAAAATTACTGTAGGAAGAGTAAAATCAACTAAATACTTTTCAGTAATTCTTGATTGCTCACCTGACCAAAGTCTCCAAGAGACAATGTCAATGATAATCCACTATGTAAGCCCAGGAGGTGGATATTCTGAAGTAACTCGCATTAGCACTTCATGCGTTTTCTTAGAAGTAGAAGAAAGTAATGGGGGACAACTGCTTGATGTCTTACAATTGGAAGTGACAAAATTGGGCTTAAATCTTTCTAAAATTAACGGTAAAGGATACAACTACGTTGCGAACATGAAGGGGCATAAGTCAGGCGTACTAGTTCGTCTTTTACAATTAAATCCTAGGGCATTTTTTACCCCTTGTACCTGTTAGTTACAAATTGCAGCTATGTTATATGTCAAAAACGTGTCCTGATGCAATGACGTTTCTTTGGGTATAATTCAACAAATCTATGTTTTGTTGTCTGCTTCAACAAAGTGACAGGCTTTTTATTTTCCAATTATGTTTGAAATATTTCTGTGAAACCACTTTGTGAAACAAGATGGGAAAGCCATGTGAAAGTGTAAAGGCAGTGCGATATAAAGCAGGCGAAATATATGATGCACTTTTTGAAGTTGCAGAGCAAAGTAGTGATCTGAAATCTGGAAGTGAAGCAGTCATTGTGCAGATACATGTACTTAAGAACTTCAATTTCATCGTTTCAAATTCATTTGAAGGAGAAGTTGTAGGATTTGTAGATGCACAAGAAAAATTTAGCGCAGATTTTTTAACCAGATTGTTGATATGCAATCAAACAGTCGCTTTGAACAAATACTAAGGCATCATGACTCGTTTTGGATTTCTTTATAAACTTCATCAATTGCCCACAACAAAAAAATGACCTACTGAGTTGCTGTATGAATCTCGAGAAAAGATCACAGCCTGCGAAAGTATGGATCATGATGGTTTCATCCTTGCTGAAGAGTTGCAATTAATGAGTTCCATAATTCCTGGAGTCATCTACAACAGTCCTGTTAATCTTTTGAAGTTCCTTTCAGTACAAAAGCGTCATAGTAACTTTATATTTATATATATATATATATATATATATATATATATATATGCAAAGTAAAAAAAACAACTCCTGTGCAAGTTGTACAGCATCCATTTTTTCTAAAGTCAGATACCTGCGTGGCTGCGCAACTTAAAGGGAACATTTGTGTCAAGAGGTGTGGTGAAAATCATATTTTATTTGCTTTATTAATTATAATTAATTAGAATATTTTTGGAGTGCTTGTATTTTTTTTAAAAAAATGAGTTTCTGGTGCTGGAAAAGTTATGAATTAAATAATGATTTCACACTGCAAAAAGAAAAAGACATAAGAACCCCTTAAATTACTTAACTACGGAGATAGACTTAACATTAGACATACTACTTCATTTCGTCAGAAGAGATATACAATTAGACAAAACTATAGCCTAGGCTTCAGCAAAGTTATTATGAGCAACATAAAAAAAAGTATACCTGTCCTATACCTAGTCTATTTGGGTCAAGATAAGACTCACGAGAATCCTGTTTAGTTTCCTCCTCCAATCTGCCATTTAAGAATATTTTTACAACCATTAAACATAAGATTTTACACCACAAATTAATTACTTCAATTTCCTTTAAAAAAAAATATATATTAACCACCAAAAGTGTTCATAATATTTAAAAAAATCTTATTTAAAGCAGGAATAACAGGAAATTCATTGGGTATTAACGTTAGGTTAAGTTCGTCTGACCAACCGAATGTTTTATCTGGGCTTGTATATTTTTGTAAGGTCTTAATCATGTGCCTAAATACTTGAGGCCAATTTTCTCTTTTAACTGCGCGGCGGCCCAGATATCAGACCAACGCCCAGCAGCAGTTTAGAACTACCACACAGCAAACTTTGTTAGATGTTGCAAAAAAATATATACTGAGCAACTTTGCACATGAGGTTTTTTTACTTTGCACACGGTCCAACAAACCTTAAAGAGAACATGGCTTGAGGCTTCTTAAGGTCTAAATTTATGGATAGGCCTCCCCACAACTTATGTTAAAAAATTTTTATAATCACGCCTAATGAAAAAAAAATTAAATATAGTATTTGTGAGAATTGCATGTCATTGGCACCTCATGATCCTATGGTAAACCTGTAGGTTACATGTTATTTAAAAAAAAATTAAATTCTTTATTTTCAATTCATTCATTCAACAAAATAAGGTCAGTTTGATATTCAAATAAGCACAGCGAGGCCATGGCTGAGCCGATAGCCCACAAGGATAATGAGGATATAGTTGGACATTCCGAACATCACCACCACCATCATCAAAGCCACCATGCCCATTTCCTTATCCCCACAGACCAAGGTAAAATTATATAAATCACAGTTCTGCAACAAATGCTCTTGGTACAATGTTCTCCAAATCTCCAATGGAGGAATTGTCTGGCTTAACTTGTAAAATCTTTACTGTACTCATTAAATTATAGTTTTAAGAAAACGTGTATTTAAATGCAGATGAAAGCAGAATTCACTTTTTTTTGCAGATGATCTCAGTGCTCATGACTCCAAAATTTTGTTTGAGGCGACTGCCGAGGACTCAGTCAATGTGAGGCTCGGGTTCCTACAGTACAAACATGTTTATGAGGTGCATTTTTCAATAGAGGACCAGCTGGGCAAAGAGATCAACTTTAATGCTTTAGACAGCCTCAATGCTAAAATAGATTCAGCAAAGCCTTCAGAAAATGGTGAGGAGAAACTGTTGTGGCTATTTTAATTAATTAATTTTTTTAATGATGCCATTGAAAAATAATGAAGACAAATTTTTAAAGATTCTCAAAAAAGAATTCTTGGAACCACTAAAAACAATGCCATAATTTAAAAATATAATGACCCCTTTTCAAACAGTTTTTGTCAAAGAAAAACCAGTTTTATTTTTGAGGCACTATTATATACTATTTTCAAGAATGACAAGAGTATTTTTAAAACTTTATTTAAAGTTTATAATAAAAAAAATTGTCTTTCAGGTCAAGGCCATGATATTGTGCTGGTATTTAGTGCAGTAAAAGAAAAACTCATGCAGGAATCGATCACATTGACAAGTAAGGATGATCCTTCCAAGACTCTGACCCTTGTGTTCCATGCCCGTGTTCTTGGTAAGTGACGAATTCTATGGAAACAATGCTTTCAGCCACTCTATCCCAAGGTGGAATATTTTTAAACTGCGCACCTCGACTTATTTTTATTCTTCACTGTATAATTCTTTCATCCACTCTATCCTAAATTGGCATATTTCATACTTTTTCAAACTTCACCACCCCATTTCATTTATTTTCTATTTCTTTCAAATAATACCTAAAAATTGTAACTCAAATTTAACCCCATGTATTTTCAAAATATACCTTTTTTTGTGTTGAAAATGTTTTTTTGTGTGTTTTTCACCATGATCTTTAATCCAGATGATACCATTCATAAGCCATTCACGCATTTCATTTATGATTTGTTTCCTCATGAAGGTAAGGGCAAAGGAACGCCGTCACTGAAGAAAGGTATACACTGTATCCGGGTAGAGTGGGATGAGGAGTCTGATGCTAGCGACTGGCAAGGGTTCTAAAGTTATCTTAGGACATTTTTTGAAGCAATTGCTCATACCATACACCTACTTATCAAAATTGATGTGTCTTCTGGAATGAGTTGAAACAGCACTGTGAACTGTGACATCGATTCGGGTTTAATAAATGATTTATATTTTATTTCTCTTTTTATATGCTCTGTGGTGTTTTTATTGAAAATTTTTAATCAAAAATAGTTCAGCACTTCTATTTCTGCTGTTTGCGAATATTGTAAAAATTTCCCCTCTGGCGCTAGTTGAAAAAAAAACTAACAAAAAAAACCACTGGAAATTGTGAAAAATAATTTAATGTCGTTTCAACGAAATTATAATTTCTATCGCAACTGAATATTTTAGAAATGTTTGACAATGATTTAATCATCTTTCGGAATCATAAATTTAAAACAAAAGTCCAAAATCTCATAATAGAAATTTTGTAGAAAATTCTAGGGACTGATTGAGAGATGCAGTGTTTTTGTCTATACTATAACTGTTTACTTTGAAAAGTTTTTAACCAATCAAATTATCTGGTTAAGTAATTGAGCCTTTATAAACCCCAAGACTATAACTCTGTAACTGTTAACCACATATTCATTGTTAAATACTCCATTTATTTTGTGTTTCATTCATTCTCCACATATTGTGTTCTAGAATTTTAGAAGACTTTGTGTTGGCTCAACTTAGCACATACTCTAGTGGAATATGCTGCGGTTTTTGTACAATTTCTTTGTCAGTTCAGTTCGTTTTCTTTCACTTCATAAATTAGCAGGTTTTTTGTTTACCTTGTTTCAATGTGATGTGATTAATATTTGGTCATTATCATCAGAGTTAATAGTAGCTTTGTGAAGTTGTGTGGGTAAAAATTGTATTGAAATAAAAAATAAAGTACAAATCATAGAGTTTCGGCAGTTGAATTAATTTTTTTTTGGGGGTTCATTTCTGAAATACCCAGGCAGTTAATGCACGCTTGGAAAGCTACCTCTCAACTGTTTGTTGAAGATGTAATAAGTCACTAAGTTAATGTAGCATTACACAATTTCAAGGATTAAAATGTTGGGATCTAAGCCACATCTTACACTGGAGCGTTTCTGATGATGATTTATTGATTTTTGTCTATATATTTTGTGTGTGTTATAATTATTGATGTGCTTCATGTTTATAAAAAAATACATATCATTGGACCAAAGAACAATAAGAGTAAGAGTATACGGATATATTTGATAGTTTTTCACACCATGGTTCTCAACTTAGGATTTGGACTCTGCATCTGTGTTATAATTTATGTAACATTTTAAAATGGTCCTTGTCACCAGAAGATGATGAACCGAAAGTCTCAAATAAGCTCAGCAGACACATGGAACTGATAAACAGTTAAAAACACATCACACGGGAGAGGCCTTGGAAAGACTTGTTGACCTATGAACTTTTGTTATTTTAAAAAGGAAAATACATTAAAATTATTCTAGAGAAATTTGTATTTCTATTCAACATTCCAGTCATGGTGAGGGTTCATGAATGTGAAAGTATGAAAGAAAAAAAAATGGATTTATTAAAAAGAGTTTATTGGTTCATTTAACAACAACATAATAAACTTAAGAAAAAAAAGATAAAACCCCAACTAGGCAAAAGAACACGTGTTTAAACAGTGTTTCGTATTCTTGTGAAGGTAACCGCTCTTATTGGAAGAAACCATGTTACAAGTTTTTTTTAAATTTAGAGACTTCAAAGAGTGTGTAAATCCATACTTAAAATATTATTGTTTATATTATTTGATATTTAAAGGACATGGATTTGGCAAGATTTGTTGCTGGACTGGACTCAAAATCGGTTCATTTTTTTGTCTCCTTAATTGTGGCGATCGGTGGTCACCAATAATTTATTATAGATTATATTCCCGGGGTGGCCAGACCTGTAGTATCTAAGAGCAATTTTAAAAATTGTTGAGAGCCGCACTGAAGCACTATGGTTCACCACGAAACATTTTCCCCATCAGCACAAGGTTGTTAAGCACCATCAATATTCCAAGCGATGGAATAAATGGCCCCAGTTAAAGTGACACCTTCTTTGCAGAAAGTAGTGTCTGCTGATGACACATTTCAGACTTCAACTCGGCAAGCTTTTTTTTCTTCTTCTTAATTCCGATTAAAGTTGATACTGCGATGCATAGTCTTCATGACTTTTTGAAAGTGTCGCTTCAAATTGCTAGCTTTTGAATTTGCTAGCAGCATTTGGAAAAAGACGGTAAGATGGCTTGTCGTCTTTAGCGATAAATGCAAAGTCCTGTTCTCATTCTGGTAGAATTCTTTATATTTCCGTTTCCTGCAACTATTTGCCATATTTGATGTAAAATTTTAAATAATAAGTTAATAACTTTAGTATGACTAATGGTAATGGTCAATACTTCGAAATGTAGATTTGACCAAAACCGGAATCAAAAAATTTAATAGTTTACATTACATCACCAACCAACCAGAAACAAATCTCTTCCTTCAACATTGAAACATTCAAATCAAGCCCTTTTTTAAAAATTCTTTCTTTCGGTCAATTTTTCAAAAACTTTCTTTAACGTATTATATATTTTAAAATTTATGAATTGTTCGGGAGCCGCAATGTGAACACGGAAGAGCCGCATGCGGCTCGCGAGCCGCAGTTTGGCCACCGTTATAATAGTCAAACAAATAAATGGAATTGAATTTTAACGTCATTGTAGAAATTCAATTACATGATATGGATAACAGCTTAGTATAGGAACTGCCAGTTCCTGCCAATATACATACAGGGGAAAAGCTTCCAAACGGAGCAGCTGAGGCTATAGCACTTAAGTTTAGTCTTATCTAAACAGACGCTCCTTCTATACAGAAGGTTGGCAAGTGACGCAGCGTTCACCGGCCACGGCTATGAGGGTTCCACGCTGTTCCCAGCCGCCTTTGTTTCCCTAACTAGTGTCAGGTACCCATTAGGAGCTGGGTGGACTCAGGTATACCCCTACCTTCACGGATATTCGTTTATTCACGGATAAACTATGGACCAGTATGATATCCTTTTTAATACCACAGAAATATAACACAAATTAAACTAAACAAACAAAACTATATGATTAGGAGCCAGATTGATCAATACATTGATTGCTGACCCCGTGAGATAAAGAAGAAGGGGACTCAACTTAGTTCTTTTAATTTTTACACCTCAAACATTAGCCATAACTTTTCAGGGACACCTTAATGGAAGTATTGAATCTAGACACGTAGAGTGATGAAACAACTGTTTATAAACGGGACGCACGTCTGTAAATACTGACAAATAAGAAGATTACTCTCATAATTAAGACCAAGTTTTTCTAATCAGCTTCCTGCAAGATGAACTATCTTTAGCTGTGTCTGTCAATACCTTTTCGCATACCTGTAGTAACACTCTAAGGCGTCACTAGGGTTGGTGTCACTCAGTGCAGTAGCTCATGGTCTCACCCCCCTCACGACTTACCCCATAGACCTCTTCCGAGTCTGGCTGTGCAAAATAATGGGAACAAACAGAATTTTCAACTTTGGTTGGTGTCACCCGGTGCGGTCCGAATCTCCTGCACTCCCTTAGTGACGCCACTGGCAACACTGACTGGTGATACACCTGTACAGCCAATGGTACCAAGTTGGTAACCAATTCGAGGCGGGCAGTCAATAGCATGATTGTTCTACTGTACCCAGCCATAAGTAGAACTGAGCTAATCGCTGGGACACGAAGACACCAAAAAAAAACAACAACACCATAACTATAATGTGGTTTGCTTTTTAATTACGGTAAGCTTGCCCATATGTGCTAACTATCATTCAGCAAAGATACTGGCATTGGTTCCATTCTCAGACATGACAACTACGGTAGAAGTAGAACCACATACACATACTTTGATGGACTTCGGGTTCATTATGAAGTTTAAGCTAAATAATTAAATAGTTGTTTTTTTTCTTCTTCTTCTGAATAGTATTTATGGACCTGTCAATGATAGTCAATGAAAGTTAACCAACGCGGTAAGCTTAGAGGCATAGTTAAATTACAATGTAGGAATAAAACTTTAGAACCAAATTTTAAAGAATAAACCTGGAGGCGGATGGGTATAGCGGTAATTTGGGTCTAATCTAGGGTTGCCAGATGGCTGTCTCAAAAATATCGGACACTAGTGTCAACTGTCGATGGCACAAAAATCCAAAATAGCAACATGACTTATTTGCGGTATTGGGATCATTGAATAGGTTTAGTGAACTGTGTGAATTCAAAAAGTGCTATAGTCTGTAAATGTCATTAATATTCATATGATCAAATCAAGATAAAAATGATGCGTTCCAACATTCGTATATTAAATATAGAATAAGATCGGAATCTCATTAAACATCCTTGCTTTATTATATTGTCAAAATATGGCATAATTTTGAATGCAATAATATAATAAAATAATAACATCGTTTTTCTTCTGTCTGGTAATATGTCTGCTTATGCCATGTTTTCTGGAGAAAATTACAGTATTGCAAATATCAAAATATTGCAAGATTGTTGGCTTCCTTATGTCTCGTAAGACGACGGAATTTTCTGTGCTCCTGTGGAATTTGCGCGCATGGCTTTGCAGCTTCTTCTGTGGCTGTACAAGCCCACTCGCGAATGGCAGCCTTTGCTGCACTTCTAACACTGAAAGGTTGTATTTGTGGTTGGCTGATTTGCTCTCTTTTTCCTATTAAGGTGATTTACGTCTGCGACCTGTTGCATGTTTCTTTCTCCTGCTTCTAGCCCGGCAGTCAACGCCTGTCTCCATCTGTACCTGTCCCCAGCGAGTTCCTCACAACTATTTATGTCAATGCCAATATCTTTGAGGTCTCTCTTGCAGACATCTTTGTAACGGAGGTGAGGCCGGCCTGGCCTGTAGTCCTCTTTCCTTCAGCTAGCTCAGAATAGAGGATGTCCTTTGGGATTCTGCCATGCTTCAATCTGCGCACATGTCGCAACCATCTGAGCCGACGCTGGCGGAGAACAGTTGTCATGCTTTGTATTTTTGCCTGTTGTAGCACCACATTGTTGGTGACATGGTCCTGCCAGGCGATTTCCAGTATGCGCCGGAGACAGCGCATGTGGAAAGCACTCAATCACCTTTCTTGTCTGGAGTATAGGGTCCAGGATTCACTGGCATAAAGGAGGGTGCTTAGCACACATGCACGGTACACAGCAATTTTGGTTCTGAGGATCAGCTTTTTGTTGTTCCAGACTCTTTTTGAGAGCCTGGCCAGAGTTGTGGATGCCTTGTCGATCCTTATGTCTAGGTCGGAATCAAGGGACATGTTGTTGGTGATATTGGAGCCAAGGTATGTAAAGTGTTCCACGGCCTAAAGTTGGCAACCTTTGATGGTGATGTTGGGTGGATCAGCGTCCTGGGCCATCATGTTAGTCTTTTTGAGGCTGATGGTTAGCCGAAGTCGCTGGCGGCCTTGGCAAAGCGGTCCATTAGGCTTTGCAAATCTTCGACTCTAATAGCAAGATTATGTCACTAAAAAAATAAATTTTTGTTAATGTAAGGGCTTTTAAACATCTCCTAACTAATATTTAATTTCGAACTTTCTATTTTTGTCCTTATGAAGACTTTGACTAAGTACAATACTGTCACTACACTGCACAATAATCACCAGCATTCTGAAATAATAAAGTGCTAATTGACTTTATATTTATCACAAGAGTTGGCTGCTTTCAATAATTTCTTGTTCTTAGAAATTGCCTCCTTAAATTCTGTGCAGGTATTCGGTATATTAAAAAACACACAGAGTTCACTTCTCACAGATTCAACGCACATCCGATTACGTCATCAGTCTGTGAGGCGTTTAAAATTGTTTTGTAATGCCAGAATGGATTAACGTTTAATTCTTTACGTGCTTCATTTATATAATAAAAGTCATTGGGTGTGTTTTTATTACAATCCGAATTGCAAATTTCGAAGCGTAATTAGGTCAAACGGTCGATTATATAATCAGAAGATTTTAACTTTGCTTAAAAAAGCCTACTAGTGTATTGAATTAAGAAAATACTAAGAAAATTGAAAATACCGGACACATGCATGTCCGTGATTGCTTCAATTTTTTAACTGGACAAATGGCGATAATACCGGACAGTCCGGTTAAAAACCGGACATCTAGCAACCCTAGTCTAATCACATGTTCGTTTCTTTTCTTTATTCGTTTGAAGTTTCGAAAGCTCAAAATCGCCAAATTTTTATTTACAATATATACTGGCGTAGGATGGGTGAAGAAGGTTGAACTAGGCGAAAATTTTGTGGGGAAAGGGGGGGGGGTTGGCGACTGTTCTATGAAAGAATTACAAAAATCTCACACAGTAAAGGTTCATCTGAAGAAAAAAACTCGCTCTGTCTTTAAGATACCGATGGTCACGGGTTCGAATCCATGTGAAGGCAAGGGTTTGTTCCCGGGGCCTAGGGCGTCCCTGAGTCACCCCGCTCCGAATGGGTACCTAACACTACATGTAGTTAGGCGGCTGGGTAATGCGTGGAACCCACAAAGCCGTGGCCTGTGAATGCTGCATCACTTGCCAACAGATCATCTGTCATGGTCTGTGGACGCAACTATCTTCTGCATAGAAGGAGCGTCTGTATAGATAAGATAAGATAATCACGCTCAATTTGCCCCGGGCGCTGGAAGAGCACACTACGCCTTGTCCATGCTACACCCTGTCCACGTGAAGCCCTGTCCACGCCATACCCTGTCCACGCTACAAAACTGTATATAAATATTTAAAATAAATTATGCGTCTTCACGTTAGCCTTCGTTTTTTTAAATCTGTATTTTTGTTATTGTCTGTTTTGTTTTTGAGACTTTATCTTATCAGCAATATTTATGGTACGCTACCCACTTGAAGCCTTCAATAGTGTCACGTCATAGTTAATCAATTAGAGCACCCTTCATCTCCATTGGCAATTATCACATTAGAACGGTTTCTGGCAGGCCCACCTATTCCCCCTCCCTTCTTTCTCACGTACGTACGAAATAAAGAAATCAATATCTATGTTGTGACGCCTTCTCTTTGTTCCTTTGATATTTAAACCAACTCCAAAGATAACACACGAGGAGTAGTTATCTTATCTTATTCATTACAGACCCTGCTCCTATACAGAAGACATTGCATCCTATGCGTATCAATTCTAGCTCTATATTTAAAAAGACATCGCAGATTGCAGATTGGATTTCTAGTTTTAGTACACCATAAGCTCAAGGGTCGTTTACAGTTCTATATTCCAACAGACACCATATATAAAACATGAACAACATAATGCCTTTTGACTCTTTATTCAAGCACACATCTTTTATGCTAAATTTGTACGTCTGGTTCTAAAATAGCAACTATTTAGCCCAAAACGACTATAATATAGTGCATACTTTCCAAAATGTAGGAATTTTTAAATTGTTAAAGATAAATCAGCAAATACGATTTTTAAAAAACTTTTAAAATCTTTAACATTTCTAATAATATGACCCCGAAGGAGCTCAAAACAAGGTGCAAATGGACGTAATCAGAAATCACTTTGTGGACTTGCGGCCTAATGGGTGTAGAAAGCAAGAGAAAGTTTCAGAGAGTATTGTGTCATGGTAAGTGCGTTGGACATGTACGCGTATTAAGTGAAAGACGGCACTGGAAAAGCTCTCGGAAATGAATTTAATTTGTCTGCGCACGTTTTGTTCTGATGTTAAATTGTCTTCTTTTTTTTTCTTTTTAAATGTTTATATTTTCATACACTTAAAAAAAAACAACCTGACATTCGCAATGGTTTTGAGCAGTGGCGTAGGGATGGGGGTGCAAAAGGGTGTAAATTCCCCCCGGGGGGCACTTTGTTAGGGGCGGAAAATTCCTCGTCGTTAATTGGCTTCTAAGAATGAAAGTTTTTAAAAAAATGATTTGTTAAAATCAAAATAAAATAAGTGCTAAAAATAAATTGATAAAAAGAAATAAATGATAAGGAAGTATCCTAAAATATGTAAACGTTTCTACTGCTAAAATATATATTATTCTGATACTTATGATACTGAACTGAAAAACCCAGAGGCTTAAGTAGTACGAGAACGTGAAACTGATCTGCTGGTAACTTTAATTGTTTCTTAAAATTTGACTGCCGCTCCTGTTGTCAAAGCGAAAATTACTGTACCCTAACAATTTCAAATATGAGCCAATCTAATGCCCCGGTCGGCACTTTGTTGGGGAGGGAAATTTCTCATTTTTAATTAGCTGATAAATTTTAAAAAAAAACAACATTAAAATAAAGCTTATTAAAATAAAATAAAAGCCATGGTAAAAATTAACTTTATATGTAAAAGAATTATATTAATACACGTTCAAGTTTATAATGAAAAAACTTCAAACTACATAATGAATCTAAAGCCTTCTGATACTTATGCTATTGAACTGAAAAACCAAGAGGCTGAAGTTGTATAAGAAAATGACACTGAAGTGCTTGTACCTATAAATTATTCAAGTTTGTCAGCCGCTCATCTAGTAGAAGTGAAAATTGCTGTATCAGTTAAATTCCAATAACAACCATACATTTTCAACAACATACATGGACGTAATTGATATACGTAATTGAAATTACCCGTACATACAGATTTTTAATTACTCATCGGCAGGGAGATAGAGAATGTCCAACATATTCACATTAACATCTTCAAATTAGACACTGACCTCCCATTAGAGATGAGACGGGTACCGCTGGAATAAACTTAAACGTGTGTAAACTAATGGGGGAAAATGTTGCGTATTTAAATGAATTATTCTCCATAATCATAAAAAATAATGTACAAGATAGCTCATCTAATAGAATTAACTACATCAAAAATAAATAAATAAATGTTATACTTATGAACAATTGCTCAACCTAACCAAAGTTTTTGCTAATGGATGCGCATGGAATGAGAAATGGTAATCTTAAAAAAAAAGAATAGACTACGGTATATAAAAAGTACAACATAACCTTGTTGTAAAAGAAAATAAAACAAAGTGTTAAAAATTTCATGTTTAGTTAGAATGTTTGACACTATTATCTCAAATAATTCTAGTCTCTCGATTGGTGAAGCAGACGAAAAGCTTAACGTTAAGAAACATTAAAAATGTACTTTCCGGAATTATGTTGTTTTTTAAAAAAAATTAAGCCAATGATGTCCTAAATTATTTACAATTTATAGCAGGGCCGTCTTAACGCATATGCCCGTTAGGCATTTGCCCGGGGACCCACGAGCATAGGGGCCCCATGGGAATATGTTTATTTATATATATTATGTATATTTATTTTTTATGCCTGCGGGGGAGGGGCCCAACACTGTTTCTATGCCCGGGGGCCCAAAATGGTGTAAAGACGGCTCTGATTTATAGAGCAAACTTTGCGCAGGCTACTTACAGAGAATCTAATGGAATACTTACAGGATGCATTGGCATTTGCTAAAATATTATGTGAAGACCTTATATTCTATATATTCTATCGCGGCCCCTTTGTTTCTCTCTAACCCAAGGATGTCACGTCACAGTACAAGAGTCCTGTGAACATTTCATTGACTCTCATCAACGCCATAGGTTAGGGCGGGCCAATCAGAACAAGTTTCATTCCGCCGCCCCCATCAAACATTCAACCTAAATTCAATACAGTTGTGTAGACCTACTAAATGTATGTTAGACAGCGGCGTAGCGTGGGTATCTGGCAGAAGCCAGCTTCCCCCCCCCCTTTTACCCCGGGAAAATATGTCGATACTATAAAGAAATTAGAATTTATATATGAAAAATAATGAAAATGAAATAATGAAAATCATTTCGATGTTAGAAATAAATAGACGAGCTTTCATTTCTTGATCTTATATTAACGTTTTCTGCCTTTCCCCCATGGAAAAAATCTTCATTTTATCAACGTTATTCTTGCTGACTAGCCAAAAATAGCTATAGATTAGCTACACGTGATGTATTCATTGCAGATCGTTAATTTTTTAAGTAAGTATCTCTTAAAGCTTGCTGCACTTATAGCCCTAGTGAGGAATATTCGAGGGTATGTTATAGATTAGGTGGGGTAACTTCGAGCATAAATAGCTTAATAAACTTGAATAAATGAAATAGGTTTGAATTCATTAATTCATTGTTATTGCCCGCGAGTTTAAAAAAAAATTCATTGCATGTCAATGTCATGTTAGAAAGTAACTCTATTTGAAGTCAAAATCTTCAAAGTCCATTAAATTACCTAATGTACAAATAAAAAATTATTTTCCAAATTCTGTAATCTCCTGTAATGAAAACTATACCTTTCTTTCAACTGTTTTTCAAATAACATGGCTGAATCCTCGCTTTCATCGCCACGTCTTTGTTATCTCGTTCTTCATAGAATTTTAGCAAAGGTCAAATCATTCTTCACGGATTCCATTAGTTTCTCTGTGAGTAGCCTCTGCATATTTATTAGCACTGTATGTTTGTAAATAATTTCGGGCATCACTGACTTCAGAAAGTACGTTTCCAGATGGTTAAATAAAATAGAAAAGAGTAAGTGACTTGCAAAGTTCAATCACCTGTTCATATGTTTAGCTCTTCATCGTCCGCTGTCAGTTTTTCTTTGGCTTTCAAAGTTACCTCAAAATGGCTCCATGGTATATTCACTATGTTGTATCCTGAGGCCTGTTTAATGCCTTGCCTGTAGCAGCAGTTAGAACTTTCCAACGGTTTTATGGAAAGCGTGAAATCGTTTTAGTGCAATGTACAACAAACATTTAAAGATTTCGTTTCATTTGGAGCAGCACGTAAACAATCCAATGTTACTGAATTGTTTGAGCAAGATTTGACGGTAATATTTATGTCTTTGAATCTCTCTTAAACTCCTGTATGCTTCCCTTCCCATTCACGAATCAATGTCAACACACGTTGAGCCTCTGCAGTCCATTATTTTTAGCCCGTCAGCTCTAATATTACTTAAAATCATTTAAGAGATTCCGTGAGCAGATATACTTTTTGTTTCAATGAAATTTTTCAAAGACTCTACGTCTAATTTCTTATTTTCATTCTTTACACATCACACAACTCACCTTGTATGATTATGTAAAATATTTGGTTTACTATCGAATACAATAGAGTAATATTTGATATCATGCACATGCAGAGCCGTCTTTATACCATTGTGGGCCCCCGGGCAAATAAAGAGTGAGCGCTCCGAGCGCCCCCCCCCCGCAGGAATAAAAAATAAATATACATAAATATATAAATAAACATATTCCCATGGGGCCCCTATGCTCGGGGCCCCCGGGCAAATGCCCAACGGGCCTATGCGTTAAGACCTCCACTGTGCACATGGATGATGATTATAGCGAAATTTATCTCCTAAAACTACAATAAACTCCTTTTGAAACTTTGAGGAGACATAATACTCGTATACGTGATTTAAAGTTTGTTTTTTTAAAACCCATTTTAACATGATGTTCTCGGAGTACTGGATCGTACTTTGTAAATAGATGTTGTTGTTGTTGTTGAGCCTTCTCGTCCATGAGGGGCATCTACCGATCATCGTCGGCGTCTGCGATTCCTCCAAGGGCATAGGCCACCTACGAGAGACCTCCAGGCATCTCTATCCTGGGCCAGCTTCTCCAGGATCTTCCATTCATGGCCAATTCTCTTGATGTCTGCCTCCAATTCTCGGCGCCAAGTGTTTCTTGGACGGCCTCTTTTCCGCTTACCCTGTGGGTTCCATTTCAGGGCTTGCTTTGTTGTGTTAGGAGCAGGTTTCCTTAGTGTATGACCAATCCACCTCCACCGCTTCTGGAGAATCTCTTCCTCAATGGGCTTCTGTTTTGTCCGCTGCCACAGTTCCTGGTTGCTGATTTTGTCTGGCCAGTGAATTCTGAGAATCCTTCTTAAACAGTTGTTGATGAAGGACTGTATTCATTAAATATTTTTAAATAGATGTACCAGTTCTAAAATATTGCCTATATCTCCACTAGTATTGTCCTATCTATGACCGCGAAATTTTAAATTCTATTTTGCCGGGTAATTTAATAATGTCAAACATTCTGAAAATAAATTCATGCTACTTTTTTTTTACTTTTACAAAACGTATTGCTATTCTTTTTTCAATTGCATTTTTTTTTAAAGGACGGGTTCTGATTCTTTCCATTGTCAAAAATGTTAATAATGTTGAGAACTTGATTCATGAGTGGCTACTTTGTGATTTAGTTTCTGCCAGTTATTAAATCCATTAGCTTAGCGATTTGATTCTTCATTCGCTGTGTTTACGCTACAAAACAAACACATTGTAATCAAAGTAATGATGCTTTAGAAGAAGAAGAAGCCACTTAAGAACACGCATTTTTTCCCCTCTTAGTTTACTTACGTTAAAATCACTCTCGCGTTACTCGTCTCATCTCTGTTTATGTGAAAGGTCCGTGGCTTATTATTCTTTTAAAAAGAAGTTAATGTTAATCTTTTAGGCGATTTTCCAACCCCGCTGCCTCTAATAGTTATCCTAATTTATATTTATATGTCCGGGCCATTTAAATATCTCGCCTAAGTCCCCGAATGTTGGTAAAATTCGATCGGCACTTGTTTTCAAATTCATCAGGTTATACTGTATTTTTCTACAACCAGGAATGGCTGACGAAATTAGAAGAATTAATTAGTTACCAACCAATCAGTGCCACGTTCTCGTAATACTTACGTCAGCCTTTTGGTTTTCAGAAGAATTTACGTGCATGGCAGTAGAAAATATCACATATTTTAGGATTGTTAACTTATTTATTTTGATTAATTCCTTATTTGGCCTTTTTATTTAGATAAAAGCTCAAATTTCTAAAGACGTATTCCTAGAAGTTTATTAACGATGAGGAATTTAACGCCCCTGACAAAGTGCTCCCCTCGCTAAACCACTGATGATACTAGACACCCGAGAGTAGTTTCGCCAATGTAATAAAATATTAAGCCTGGACATTATTCCGTTTTTTTGTTAGTTGTTCTTTCAAGAAAATTAGTTGAATTTCTTTTCATGTCGCTTGCAAATGGTGCGGTGCTGCCAGTATGAGAGGTAGGGAGCAGAAAGTGAAGGCCTCAAAATGTTTTCGAATAAATTTAAAGATGGGGGTTGCCAGCAGGGACTCAGTAATTCCCATTCCTTGAAATAAATTGTTACATTAATTTTTTTTTAAAATATATACGGGAACGTTGTTGTTGATTTTTTGTATATGTCTCTCTGTTTGTTTGTTTGTTTGTTTCATATGCGTTCCTGTACCATTCATCCGCCTACGATAGAATTTCGATTATTTGTTCCCA
The DNA here is from genome assembly GCA_944989445.1 of Ampullaceana balthica. Lineage (NCBI taxonomy): Eukaryota > Metazoa > Mollusca > Gastropoda > Lymnaeidae > Ampullaceana > Ampullaceana balthica. The sequence goes on along the minus strand of CALYLW010000095.1, from coordinate 583,121 downwards.
TGGAATTGTTTAGGTATAACATAATACACCGTTTGTGGTCACTTTAAGTGTTTGTTTTTTTTTCCTTTAAGTTATCTATATAATTATAAATTTTAGCATTGGCTTCCGGATGGATAGAATTAGAGGATAATACATAAAAACCTTGGTGATCCTTATTAAAATGGTTAAGTGAGTGGAATTTATATTATCTAATTTCGAAGTCCATTTTCTTAAAGATTTGTGCTGGAGGTGGCGTTATCCAACAGGGAACTGGATCACACCGGGAACTGGATCTCACCCGGAACTGGATCACAGCGGGAACTGGATCACACCGGGAACTGGATAACACCGGAAACGGGATCCAAATTGTTAATCGTACAGTGGGATCCGATCAGAAAACGAAGTCTCCCGAGAAACACGCTGTTTAACAAAAGTTATTATGAATGTGTTGTTTGTAGATACAATAATTAACCTTTCATTTTGTATATTAAGGGACTGATTTCTGCTCCGTGGTCCTAAACTTTTTATGTTATCCAAATCGCTGTAGACATTTGTGTTGATTTGGAAAGAAATTTGGGATCCTTGCTTCACTTCACACATGGACAGCTCTATATGTCCCGCCACTCAATGATTTATTCGTGTATGTATCAGACGGACAACCAGAAAAATTATTGTGTATGCAATGGTACGCCAACAAACACATTTAAAACGCAAACACTTTCGTTTACGTAAAAATAGTCAAGTTATTAAAACACAGCCCAAGGCAAGTAACGAATACGAGGTTTGGTATAGCGTTTCTGTCAACCGACTAAAGATGTTACGATCTTAGACAGATTATTTTTTCTTGTTAAAATATTCAGTGTCTCATGTAGGGACTGCTGGGGGTGGAAGGGGGGTGGTGGTCTGCACGCCACCTGACGGGACATTGATATTTATATGGAGGGGTGACCAACAGCAGAGAGTTTTTATTCGTAGGTGGGTGGCACTATCCTCCCCCCCCCGTCACCCGGTCCCCAATATATCGTGTTCACATTAACCCTAGTTACGGCATTTACTATATGGCATTAAACATGTCCCACTAGTATTTTAAAGGAATTTTTTTAATATATCCTGATAGCTGTCCCCTTGGTTCTTCGTGAACGTGGTAGTCTTTTGGAACCGCGTGAGAATCTGTCTACAGGTACCGCTCAGATTAGTAAGTTGGTGCAGTTAAATTTGCTGTGCAGGTCGCGGCTTACAGTAACAAGTTGCGACGGTTTTAATAATCTCTTGCTGGCTAATATTTATTTATATTTTAACGATGATTAAAAAAAAACAGAAGAAGAATAAAATAAAACTGTATTGAAAAAGTGTGATTAAAATGGATTTTCTGGAAAGTCTTTGTTTACTCAAAACATTTAAAGATCCGGGGAAAGAAATCCTAGCTTTTCACCCACATCTCTCCCACATGACACACCTTACATTTTCTCACCTCCTCAGTCTCTCCGCATCCTCCCCAAAACACATATATTTATTTTCTGCTTATTCCAAGATATACAAAAGCCTGTTTTGGTTTCCGCAAAAAAATATTTCGCAATGTTTTCGACAACTGCCTCCAATTTGTCGTGTAACAGAAATTCAAACAACGAGTCCCCCCCACCCCCCATTATTTCTTAAATTTAACGAACGTCTAGGACGGCACAAGAGCATTTGACGTCAATGTCCACCACCCACCACTTTTTAACATTAGAAACACAAACATCTCCTACACAAACAAATATTGATTAAGATTCTAAAATAAAATTTACTTTTTAAAAAAAAATCCAGAGTGAATCATCGAATGCCCAATAAATGGAAAGCTTAATTAAAAAATACAATTTTTTAAAAAAAGGAGCAGAAGATGAATGATAAAAATAAATAACGGCTCTGTTGAGGTGTTATTGTTATTATTGGATACCCGTTTATTTGTGTTATTTGTTAACACGTAAAGATAAAATAAATCGGCGATGAATGATTTACTTTAAACAAAAATCAACAAATATTTCTAGCGAAAGCTGGTCGCATCTGAGTTCTTAGAACAGCCAGGCCAATGAATGTCTGTTAAAAGAACACAAACACACATCCATAAACATGCAGACAGAGACACAAACAGGCAAACACACACACGCACATACACAAAAACACACAGAAATACACACTTTCACTCTCTCACCACACAGGCAGACTCTCACGCACACACTCACGTGCACTTTATAATATTAAAAAACGTGAAGTTAGTTTTGAAGACAAATTGTGAGATCTCAAAAGGAACTTTCCACTGTTTCAAAAATAGCAGTTCAGCTAACTTAAGTTACAAACATTCACAAAATATTGATCTTAAAATAATTTTGAAATTTTAAAATTTCTTTTCTAAAAGAAATCATCTCCAGCGACAATGGTTCTTAAAAGTTTTTCCTACCGTGTTGCTGAGTATTATCACACGCTTTCTTGTGTTTATGTAACTTTTCCAACATTCACGACAATTAACAGACCAAACGCAAACTAATGACTAAATTATTTATAGTTTCTGGAAAACACAGTTAAAACACACTTTATTAGGAATTTTGTTTAGCCGAATTTTCCATAAGATCCCTCGGGAAATGCTTGACCCCGCAGAGGCTGATAATAAAAGTTTATGAACCACTGTCTGAAAGTTGAACGCAAACGCAAACTTGCCACTAACAAGAACATGTTGATTTCTTATTGTATTTTGTAGTATTTTTTAAATAAGAATATTTTTTTATTCTTGTTTTGTTGTTTTAGATTAGATAGTGTTAAAAAAATTGGATAAAAATTAAAAAAATTTCAGTGCTTAAGTTTGATAATTTTATGTTCTTTCTTTGATAGTATTTTGTGGATTTCCGAGGAGTAAAAGGAAGAAAACCAATTTGGAAGATCTCTTATTTCAAACTGTCAAATTATTATTTTTTTTGAAAATATATATATATTTAGATTATTTCAAAAAATTTCTTTCTATCTTTATATTAGCATTTTACTGTCTTGCAGTAAAAAAAAAGGCGACGACAACACACACACAAACACGCACTTAAACACAGGCACGTACCCCCCTCACACACACATATACACATACTCACACACACGCAAGCACGCACAGAGAGGAGAGAGAGAAAGAGAGAGAGAGGGAAAGAGAGAGAGAAAGAGAGAGAGAAAGAGAGAGCGAAAGAAAGAGAGAGAAAAAGGGAGAGAGAAAAAGAGAGCAAAAGAGAGGGAAAGAGAGAGAAAACAGAGAGAGAGAGAATGAGAGAGAGGGAGAGAGAGAAAGAGAGTGTGTTCCAGTTTCTAAGAGCATGCATAGAGCTCCAGATTGATTAATATTTTATCACAGAATTCTTGCTGCCATAAAGGAGCAGTGAAGCACATAGGATTTGTTCCGCAAGGGCACGCCGGAGGGAAAAAAAATGTTGCCAAGCTCTGCAGTATAGGATAAATAAGAAACATCGGCTAACAAAGTAAAAATAAATTGGAATGGCATATATCTCACGTATATTATCCTGTAAAATGCCGCACCGTGTGTTTTTAAGTAAATTTCCGTTGAAAATAACAGACTAAATCCTTGTTAAATTACTGGCTATTGTCTATTTGTGTTGACGAAGGCTTTTTGCCGAGACGGCTGTTGTTTTGTAACGTCCTGTCAGGTCTATACATGCTCTGTCTAAAAAAACATTTACAAAAAAAAAGCCTGCTTTGGAGTCAAATCCATAAATGTGCTAAAATGTGAGCTGAATGCACTGTAACAGTGGTTCCCAACTTTTTTTGGGTGGCGACCCCATTTTATAAAAGCCATGTGACCCGCGACCCCAATGAAATTTAATAAGTCATTTTCAATAAAAATTTTTTTTACAAAATAGAGCAAATTTGCATGAAAGGGAATACTTTTAGTCGACAGTTGGCGATTCCCAGAAAACCCGTCGCAACCCCAGGTTAGGAACCGCTGCACTATACAATTACAACTAATCTCTCTGGATTAAGCAATGTAAGGTAAATTTGAAACCAAAATTTAAATAATAAATACAAACCATGCAAATATAAAGTGTGTTATAGCTTTTTTAGAACCTCAAGACCCGTAGCTTTAAATATAGAATTGTTTTTAAAAAATCTTCATCTGTTGGTTGTATCATATCTTCGGAGACTTTATAGAAAAACAACCAAATGACGAAATTTAAAAAAAAACAACGTTCAAAAGAAATATGTAATAGATCTAATGACTTAAACTTAACACAAACAATTAGTACAAAGAAAGTAAACACAATTTTTTTATCTAATAACGCCCCCCTTCCTTACTAAAATCCTCAAAATTTTGATTGTGTGAAAAAGTTCGCAGTTTTTGGTGCGTATTTTTTTTATTAACTTCTCCGTCTTGTCGTGATCTCTGTCTGTCGTGGTCCTGCGGGAAAACAAAAGTAAATAAAAACAACCCCGTAAAAACAATCTTTTTGACTATAAATCCCTTATATATGAGACATAACTAAAAGTATTGATTATGTTCAAAAGTGAAAAACATTTACAGACTGAAACCGAAATTATCTCCCCTGGCTTTAAAACTGGGGGAAGGGGGGAGGGGGTGTGGACAGGGACGGGTGGCGTTAACGCGTTAACTCAACTCCAGGTGGTTTACCTGGTTTAAACACGAGATGTGTTCACCGGTGGCTGGCCTGAAGTCAAGTGACCCGTAAAATGTAAACGATAGCGACCGCTACATATAGTTTATATAGATAAACTAAAAAGCATTAATTTAATTACGGTACGTTCGATCGATCTGAAATTTTGATACGATGCATTGTTAGGTGACACGGGTCCGTTTGCCAAATTTCAGCTCGATGGCTTCACGGGAAGTGGGTCATTTTTGACTTTTGTTTTTCCGCGGGCCCAAGACAGACAGAGAGACAGAGACGGCGGTGAAGTTAATATAAGGGATTTAATAAAACAACCCCGTAAAAACAAAGTTTTTGACTATTAATCCCTTATATATGAGACATAACTTAAAGTATTGATTATCTTCAAAAGTGACAAACATTTACAGACTGAAACCGAAATTATCTCCCCTGGCTTTAAAACTGGGGGGAGGGGTGCGGACATGGAAGGGTGGCGTCAACGCGTTAACTCAACTCCAGGTGGTTTACCTGGTTTAAACATGAGATGTGTTCACCGGTGGCTGGCCTGAAGTCAAGTGACCCGTAAAATGTAAACGATAGCGACCGCTACATATAGTTTATATAGATAAACTAAAAAGCATTAATTTAATTACGGTACGTTCGATCGATCTGAAATTTTGATACGATGCATTGTTAGGTGACACGGGTCCGTTTGCCAAATTTCAGCTCGATGGCTTCAAGGGAAGTGGGTCATTTTTGACTTTTGTTTTTCCGCGGGCCCAAGACAGACAGAGAGACAGAGACGGCGGTGAAGTTAATATAAGGGATTTAATAAAACAACCCCGTAAAAACAAAGTTTTTGACTATTAATCCCTTATATATGAGACATAACTTAAAGTATTGATTATCTTCAAAAGTGACAAACATTTACAGACTGAAACCGAAATTATCTCCCCTGGCTTTAAAACTGGGGGGGAGGGGTGCGGACATGGAAGGGTGGCGTCAACGCGTTAACTCAACTCCAGGTGGTTTACCTGGTTTAAACATGAGATGTGTTCACCGGTGGCTGGCCTGAAGTCAAGTGACCCGTAAAATGTAAACGATAGCGACCGCTACATATAGTTTATATAGATAAAACTAAAAAGCATTAATTTAATTACGGTACGTTCGATCGATCTGAAATTTTGATACGATGCATTGTTAGGTGACACGGGTCCGTTTGCCAAATTTCAGCTCGATGGCTTCAAGGGAAGTGGGTCATTTTTGACTTTTGTTTTTCCGCGGGCCCAAGACAGACAGAGAGACAGAGACGGCGGTGAAGTTAATATAAGGGATTTAATAAAACAACCCCGTAAAAACAAAGTTTTTGACTATTAATCCCTTATATATGAGACATAACTTAAAGTATTGATTATCTTCAAAAGTGACAAACATTTACAGACTGAAACCGAAATTATCTCCCCTGGCTTTAAAACTGGGGGGAGGGGTGCGGACATGGAAGGGTGGCGTCAACGCGTTAACTCAACTCCAGGTGGTTTACCTGGTTTAAACATGAGATGTGTTCACCGGTGGCTGGCCTGAAGTCAAGTGACCCGTAAAATGTAAACGATAGCGACCGCTACATATAGTTTATATAGATAAAACTAAAAATGCATTAATTTAATTACGGTACGTTCGATCGATCTGACATTGGCCTTCGGTACCAGATAGCCCCAGGTACTCTAATGCTTGCCTCGGGCGACTGTCGATCCTGGGCGGCAGATTCTCACCGGAAACTGCATGAGTCAGAAACGCCTTTGACAGCTACTAGCTACCCCTTGTTAGGTAACCCACAGCGGGAGTAAACTCATCTTGTAAACAAACACACATCACTGGTGACTCTTTATAATCTACTTCTTCGTTGCTTTACGGGGGCACAAAATTGTGGAATTCAAGTTTCCAGACGGTCTCGACAACTCAACCAATTTTGTGGTCACGAGAGGATCTGTTTTGTCTGCTTCAAAGATCGAAACAACGAGTGAGGGCTTTAGTTTTAAACCGAACGACCAGGGACGCTGCGAAATAAAACAAAATGGATTCACTATAGTTATCTCTAGTTTGAACACAGGGTGATTTGGGGACGTCCATTAAAAAAAAGACCGTCACGCCATTTATCAACAATTTTAAACCCCTCAATCTCAAGATCCATAGCAAAGCTCAGATCAAATCCCGCTAAAAGGAACATATTACTTTCGAAGTAAATTAATAAATAAAGGTAAAAAAAATGATTTTTAAAAACCACGTTTTTATAAGTGGACTAAAAAGAAGAAAATAATTTAAAACTTATAAGTTCAAGTACTTCGATTTAATATAAATAAAAACGTGGGGTGGGTGCTTATGAGGTTTAACATATGCGGTTCACTCATTCTCTCACTTATAGATCTCTCTTTAGCCTTCTAAATCATAAATCTTTAATGTTTATACCAAACAGTGCCAAACACCCTCCCCACGTTTTTTGTCATATTAAATCGCAGTACTTGAACTTATAAGTTTTAAATTATTTTATTCTTTTTAGTCCACTAATAAAAACGTGGTTTTCAAAAATATTTTTTACCTCTATTTATTTTACCAAACACCTCATCAGCGCCCACCCAACGTTTAATAACAAAGCGATGCGGTCACAGGGTGAACTCGTCACGTGCAATTAAACTACTGCAGGCGGGTACAGATGCTTATATTTAGACAAACTAAGAAATGCATTAATTTAATTACGGTACATTCGATCGATCTAAAATTTTGATACAATGTATTGTCATCCAAGATCTATCTGTGGTAAAATTTTGAGATCTCTGGGACCATCAGAAGTGGTTTAATTTTACGTTGGCAGATTTGAAAAAATTGTGGACAGACAAACCACCAACAAACAAACAATGCCACAGGAACGAAAGCGAGTTAATAAAAACGTGGTTAAAAAAGAAAATTAAATACTTTCTGCAATTGAATCATTCTTAAACGTTTTAGCCATTCTTAAAATTTTTAGCTTCATAAAAAAACATTTAACTTTGAAATTACCCAACTCCTAAAATGCATTTTGAAATTAAACTTATTAATTTCATAAAACGCACTTCATTGTAGGGCTGTTATCGATTAATTTAAAATTAATCGTTAACTTTTGAAAAATTATCGATTAATTAATCGATAATTTCGATAAAAGCCAAAAATAGAAATTGATGACGTCATTAAACTGAACATTTCAAGGGAAGTAACAAAAACAGGTAATTGACTTTAAAAAAAATGTTATTGAGTTAATTCCCCTGTCTCCCTGCGCTGATGGTGTCAGCCATTTGTACCACGTTTTTATTAACTTGCTTTCGATCCTGTCTGTCCACAATTTTTTTTAAAAGTTTCTGCCGGTCCACATGGCTTAATAAAATAATTTTTAATATTACGCGGGAGATGTTTGTACGTAAAAAAAATAAATATTATTAATTATTAATTAATAAAAATTTTAAAAAATATTATAAATATTTTCTTAAATTTTAATCGAATTTTTATCGATTAAAATTATTTTAATCGATATTTAATCGATAACATTTTTAACGATTAATCGAGAAATTAATCGATAATTTCCGCAGCCCTACTTCATTGTTAAACTTATCAACTTTATAAAAGGGACATCCTCTTCCGGAATACAGCCATAAAAGAAAAAAAAATAAACATCACTTTCAAAATCAGGCTTTTTACGCTACCTCCATATCACGTGCGCAAGCGCTAATAAAACAAAGTTCAAAGTTCATCGATGGAGGAAATGTTCACATTGAATACGAAATATTCGTTCTTTTTAAATTGCTGATGATCAAAGAAACTTCCATCACATCATGAATAATATCACATAACAGCGAAAACTCAGATTGCAGATGAAGTACTACGGTAGTTGATCAATCTTGTTAGATCCGAATTAATTAAAAATATACATAATTATTTAATTAGTGTCTATAATGTGAATACTATTATACAATTACTAAGATTAAGAAAGACTTATACTATACTGAACTGAAATACACATGAATACTAATACAGATGATACTATTTGGACGTGGCATGGGTTGCCTGAGGAAACCAGGAAACCCAACACCCTATCAACATTTGAAACTGTAATAAAAATGCAAGACTAGGCATAAACCAAGGATAAGCTTAGGACGCAATAATCTTCTGTATAGAAGGAGGGTATGTTACTGATAAGATAAGACTGTGATTATATCGATTATAATTATAAATTATGGCTTATGACTGATGTAATCCAAGCTGAAAATATTTCTTTAAAAAAATAATTAATTAAAAAAAAAGATTACGGGGCGTGCAGGAGTGTAGACAATAATATTTAAATTCTGCTGATTAAAAAAAGTTTGTAACTTGAAACACGCCACAGTAGTAGTGTCGGTGACCTCGTTCGACGATGGCAAGAAATTGCAATTTTGTGAATATTTGTATTTGTACGTTCTGTATAACATATGTAATATTGATATAGAACGTAGGACGTATGAATCCTCTTTATCAGTGCTTCTCAAAGTGGTGGTCCGCGGACCGGTGCCGGTCCGTTGGCCATCCGATGCCGGTCCGCAGAAGTTACCAGGAAATGACATTTCGCTACCACGTCAGTACAGGCAAAATAGTTCACCGGTCCCTGGTGCAATGAAAAAAAATTCCTGCCGGTCCGCAATACTAAAAATTTTGAGAAGCACTGCTCTATATAGAAGGAGCGTCTGTAATGTAAGAGGAAAAAGACAACATCAGATCATTGATTTCTCACACAAAGAATTTTAAAAATATATTTCACTTGTAAGTTACAAGTGCCTGAAAGAATAACCTAGTCATATATCTCAGTGGTCCCCAACCTCCGGGCCGCGGACCGGTACCGGTCCGTGGGTAACATGGTACCGGGCCGCAAGAAGGAACATTAAATTATTTACATTTTATTTACAGTGGCGTATTTCTCTTGGGTTTGTGAAGCTTTCCATAGACCCTCAACGGACAAATAGGCTCTTGAGGAAGGCTCTGTGCCGAAACGTTCGCTGTTGTGTTACGTCTTGTCAGGCCTACTAATACCCTGTTTTTATATTATAAATTTACCTATTTAAAAGCCTGATTGCAGTCTCACCCCCATTGCCTGATCTAGCACAACCCTTAGATAGAAATAGGGATAAAACACGTATCACTTTATTCCCTAAGTAAGAACAAACACATACAATATCTCGTTCTTCCCGTCTGGAATTCGCGCTTAGAGTGGGTTGCCTGAAGAAGAAATAAAAAACATGAAAACCAACACACCATAAACATTTAATATCCTGAATGAAATAAAACATGCAAGACCAGACATAAACCATGGATAAGCGTGGGACGCAATAATTTTCTGTAGCGAAGAGGGGTCTGAAATAAGTAAAACAAAGTAAATTAAGCAAAATTTGGCCTTATATGTTGATCATCATGTCAAGTTGATCATACAAGTTGATCATACAAGTTGATCATACAAGTTGATCATACAAGTTGATCATACAAGTTGATCATACAAGTTGATCATACAAGTTGATCATACAAGTTGATCATACAAGTTGATCATACAAGTTGATCATACAAGTTGATCATACAAGTTGATCATACAAGTTGATCATACAAGTTGATCATACAAGTTGATCATACAAGTTGATCATACAAGTTGATCATACAAGTTGATCATACAAGTTGATCATACAAGTTGATCATACAAGTTGATCATACAAGTTGATCATACAAGTTGATCATACAAGTTGATCATACAAGTTGATCATACAAGTTGATCATACAAGTTGATCATACAAGTTGATCATACAAGTTGATCATACAAGTTGATCATACAAGTTGATCATACAAGTTGATCATACAAGTTGATCATACAAGTTGATCATACAAGTTGATCATACAAGTTGATCATACAAGTTGAAACGCGGAAGTTTGAATTTCTTTAATAAGAATTGATTTTTAAAATTTTTAAAAAACTTGATTTATTCCGAACGCCTCCGAATCAAGTGTTTTAATGCCGGTGTAAATTCTGAGAAAACATATCCTTTGAAAATTGTTATTGTAGATTAGTTTAAAGTTTAGTGATAGCCTTACACTGCCTGTTGTATATCAGCCTTATTGTTCGGCAGTATTGACGTCAAAATCAAGGACACAACCAATTGATTAAATATTGACCATCCAGCAAGCCAAAAAAAAAGATGTCAGAAATTGCTGACGTGACTTTAATCTGTGCTTTAGTTTCAGAACTGAAATCATCTGGGCTCCCTCATGAAATATTAAGCCCGATTCCCGCAGTTAAAAGTTGTGAACCGGTAAATGAGGCCCGGGAATAAAGCAGCATGAGTTGGAACGAGCGGAGCTAGGTTTAGTGCCAGCCTGGGCGGAATGATAATTTTTGACGCCCGCTTTCCGCTGAAAAAAAAACTTTGGAACTTAGTCGAGAATGACACCCTTAAGTATAAGGATGAGGGAAAAAAGCCCCCCCCCACCCCTCTCCGGAGCCGCGCTGGAATGCCCCTCAACAGTCACGCCCTCGCCACCGACCCCCCTCCCCCGAGTAGTGGACTAGGTGGCATAGATACAGCATAAGAGCAATAACAAACGAGTTTTAGAGAAAATTTGTCTAGAGATTATTTAAAAATGGAGATCTTGTTTCGTAGAGAGCAAACGCGGCAGGCAAATAACAATAATGGAAATGGCTTTGCTATTTAATGAGTGGATTAAATTCCAACAGAAGATTGTCGAGCCAGCGTTGAAATTAATGTGGTCTGTTTGTCACGTGGGTGGTGACGTTTGACGTGTGAGTAGGTGAAACTTAACCAAAATGATTACAGGGAAATCTCTCTCCATTCAAATGCGGCTGAGTGCTGCAATGTTCACGTGATTCTCAATCAAATAATTTGGAAAGAAAAATATTTGATTGATTTTTAAAAAAATTGAAACGTTTTCCCTAAATACATATGATATACTCGGGGTTGTAGGGCGCCTACAGCGCCTACTTTTTAAAAAAGCCCAAGTAACTTATCCTTGTTTGATAAATACGAAATATTAAACTTCCTTAAATGTACACAAAGTATTTTATAATAAGGGTTGTTAGGCGCATACGGCGCCCACTTTTTTTTGTCAAAAGCACAAGTAACTCATCCTTGTATGATAAATACTAAATATTCCTGAAATGTACACAAAGTATTTATATAACATTTTTTTACAGTGCTAATCACCACACAATTTTTAAACTAATTTTAGAAAGCAGCTCACCAAAAAATAACTCTCTCAGTCAGTCAGCATTGTTTACAACACAAATGCTGACGTCAAAGGTTCGTGCTTTGCAATGCGGTTCTTAAAATGTTTAACCCTGACACTGTTGAGTACTGTGGAGTACTGCATGTAGTACTGCATGGAGTACTGTGGAGTACTGCATGGATTACTGTGGAGTACAACATTGAGTATCATGGAGTACTCTGGAGTACTGCATGGAGTACTGAATGAAGCTCTATGGAGTACTGCATGGGGTACTGTGGAGTACTGTGGAGTACTGCATGGAGTACTGTGGAGTACTGCATGAGGAACTGTTGAGTACTGTGTAGTACTGTGGAGAACTGCATGGAGTTAGGGAGTTTTCACCAGTGACAAAACTTGGCCATGCCGGAGGCCGTAAGCAACTAACGCCCCCACCCTCCCCCTCAAATACCCTCAGGGTGTGTGTGAAAAGCATTTGATTATGAGGTGCCAGGAATCATTACTGCGGACACTCGTAGTTTGGTGTGTGCTAATAGAACAAAATCCCTAGTGATATATTAAGCAGGATAGAACGCTAGTGTTTGTTAGTAGAGAGAGAGAGAGAGAGAGAGAGAGAGAGAGAGAGAGAGAGAGAGAGAGAGAGAGAGAGAGAGAGAGAGAGAGAGAGAGAGAGAGAGAGAGAGAGAGATATTGATTGATAGAAGGATGGAGTTAGAGAGATAGACAGACAGAAAATGAGTTTAGAGTATGTGAGTTAGACAGCGGATGTCAGAGCGAGTTAGATAGCGACTGAGAGATTCGGTGAAAGAGGTAGTGAAAGAGTAAGTGAGAAAGTGAATGAGAGATTGATTAAGATAGGGAGTGAAAGCGTCTGTCAAAAAGTGAGAGAAACAAGAGATAGATGGATATATAGATAGATATATACATAGACAGATGGGACGCATGGGTGGATGGAAGAATGATATACATTTTTTTCAATCTTTCTTTTTAAAAACTTTTTTTCTACATCTTTAACTTTTGCTCCCTATCGTCCAACTGTCTATTTATTTTCCCATTATCTCCATGGCTCTTATTTCTCTCTTTCTCTCTGTCTCTCTCTCCCTCTCTGTCTCTCTCCCCTCTCTCTCTCCCCTCTCCATCTCTCTCTCTCTCTCTCTCTCTCTCTCTCTCTCTCTCTCTCTCTCTCTCTCTCTCTCTCTCTCTCTCTCTCTGTAAGTGTATGAATGAGTGTAACCACATAACACCATGCAGAGAGCCCACCCGTTAATCAGCAGAGCAAATCAAAGGTGCCACTTTCATTGCTCATGTTGGACACCTTCCGGTAATGTTAACACAAAGGCTGTATACTTGGATGACCTGAAGGAGCACCAGCATTATCGTGATTGTGGCGTTTCCGTACCCGATCTCTCCTTACGCATTGTCCATGCATCTCGGCGTTTGGCTTTACGTTTTGATCAGACTTCGAGGATACTTGTAGACACTGGGCGCACGATGTTTGTCCCGGAATGTGACGTTCTTAACAGAACATAGTCATAGACGAGGAAAATGCAGTCGTTGAGCAGTCTTCATTCATGGAACTAGCAGATGAACATTGACTAGTTACCCCCCACCCCACCCCACTCTTTATTAAACGCGCACATGCAGACAAATCCACACAGAGACAGGCAGACTTACAAACGCACGGACATAAGAACACATATAAGAAAAGTAATCTTGTGAGGTCACCCCTTCCTACTACTAAGGTCTCCCACTGTAGGGAGGATGAAGCTTGCAGTCATAGAAAACTGGTCTGGAGTCATACAACACTGGCCTGCAGTCATAAAACAGTGACATGAAGTCATACAACCCTAGTCTGCCGTCATACAACACTGGTCTGCAGTCATGCAACACTGGACTGAAGTCAAACAACAGGGGCATGAAATCATACAGCACTGGCCTGCAGTCATACAACACTGGTCTGCAGTTACATAACACTGATCGGCAGTCATACAACACTGCCCTATAGACATGGAGCACTGGCGTGTAGTCAAATATAACAAACATGCATTCATTGAAAACCACTTTTCAATCATAGACCGAATCATAGACCGAATGCTTGTAGTCATAGAAACCATCCTTGCTCTCTCCACACTAAGTGTAGCCCACAAATGCCACCAAACCAAGTCCCCCACGCGCCAGCTTATTTCATACCTTATTTATTGCTGTGTATTTAAAGTCATTTATCGACCCGAGTCCAGGGAGTTTTAATTTGAACGTGTAGGGTGGGGGACGGGAACGGGGTAGAGTTTTTGTTTGTTTGTTATTGTCTGGTCAGACGCAACAAGTGGAAACTGTCCAGTATCTGGAGCTATTGTTCGTCTTATAAAGCGACTCTTAATCCGTTTTCAAGTCGTGTCTCAAACGATTCCATATCTGCCCGAGCTGCCGAGGTCAGCAATTCACTAGTTAGATATATAGAACTGTGTTGGCAGAGGACGTTCTCTACGATGGCATGACCCTTCAGTTCCCCAAAGTCCATATCCTCTGGGGGAAAATGTGGTGGTGGTTGAAGGAGGGGGGTAATCGGGGACGGAACGTTATGGGTTATCCTCTCGTTTATCATGAACCAAATGTCGATCCCATCCCATATGTTTCTATTTATATTTCACGTCGTGGGCGGTAAATGCCGTTTTTTTGGTATGTGTAACATAACCTGACATTTTGGCAAACAGAGGTTCAGACGAATATGTTTGGTGGAAATGTACAGGCGAGGAAACACGAATGTCAACAACAAAAACATCAACAAAAAAGATATACGCAATAAACACCAGATTTACCTCAACTAAGAAAAGTTTGACGAAGATTTTGTCAGTATACGAATATGACATTAAGAATTTAGGTTTCGGTTTCGGAACCGAAAGAAGTCATAAGATTGTTCGACAAAATTTCAATTGCGACCAAACCAATAAAGTTTTTAGATTTTCAGTCATCTCCTGAAATCACACAGTCACTCTGGTAGTTCTTCGGCAGACAATCCGATGTTCACGTTTAAATTGCTAGACGTCTTGTTGTCACTGTCAGATTCACGACCATCGGTCTGCTGAATGCTGCATGGTGACCTCATTAACAAATATCTCAAGAAACAGTCTTAGACTTCGTCATCATCATTTGTCCTTTAGGTTCCTTGAAGCGTGTGACTTTTAAGTCTATTGTTCGTGTCTTTTCTGAGGACTTAGAAAAACAATTGGAAATTCCTAAAGATGTATTAGACACACACACACACACACACACACACACACAAAAAGAAGTCGCCGAAGTAAAGAACAGTACTTGAGTAAGTACCTGGGCTCATAGCGCTTCACATAAATAGTAACACTTATATATTTATAAAAGCATTAAATGTAAAAAAAATATATATCCTTACTAAAAAAGAATGATTTGACTTAGATCTAAATGAAGACGAAAGTTAAATAAAATTATTTTCCTTATATAGTTATTATACTATTATCTGCATAGACTTGGGAATCTGAAATAGTTTTAAAAACAAGTGTTACAATTTAGTGGGTCCTTGACTGAGAGTCATTAAAAAAATTATATTCTGTTTTCTATTTATTTATTGAAAAATAAAAGAATTATGATAAAGGTTAAATTATTTACTTTTCGTACTTCGTTTTAGACCACGCTAAGTACGCAACTAAATTGAACAATTAAAAAAAATATATAAAAAGATCTGATCCGCCCCGAGGCGTCACGAGGGTCGGTGTCACCCAGTGCGTTAGGTCATGGTGTCACCCAGTGCGTTAGGTCATGGTGTCACCAAGTGCGTTAGATCATGGTGTCACCCAGTGCGTTAGGTCATGGTGTCATCCAGTGCGTTAGGTCATGGTGACACCCAGTGCGTTAGGTCATGGTGTCGCCCAGTGCGTTAGGTCATGGTGTCGCCCAGTGCGTTGGGTCATGGTGTCACCCAGTGCGTTAGGTCATGGTGTCACCCAGTGCGTTAGGTCATGGTGTCACCCAGTGCGTTAGGTCATGGTGTCACCCAGTGCGTTAGGTCATGGTGTCATCCAGTGCGTTAGATCATTGTAGTCACCCAGTGCGTTAGGTCATGGTTTCACCCAGTGCGTTAGTTCATGGTGACACCCAGTGCGTTAGGTCATGGTGTCACCCAGTGCGTTAGGTCATGGTGTCACCCAGTGCGTTAGGTCATGGTGTCATCCCCCTCACGACTTACCCCATAGACCACCTCCGAGTCTGCCAGTGCCAAATAACGGGGCCATTCATAATTTTACATTTTGGTGTCACCGCATGCGATTGTGTCACCCGATGCGGTCCGCACTCCCCGCACCCCCGAAGCGACGCCCCTGGATCCGCCCTATCCATACATATCGACAATAAGGACAGGAACTGTCAACGTGAAACTACGAACTTTATAACTTGATAAATAAACGGGATAGATAATAAGAAAGAAAATACGATTTCGATAGCAATGATATAAAAAAATTATATATATTTGTTTCAAAAAGACAGCACAGAAATATTCTTGGTCCGTCTCATAGCTAAAAAAAAATGCAACAACGAGGAAACTAATTATCTTACTTAAAAAAATTGCGTGTACGCCAATACTGTCCCAGTATCAACCCACGTTAAAATCGATAATAATTAGAGACGTGATTTGTGTAAACGATACTGCAAAAAATATATTTAAAAAAAATTAGGGGACGTCACCCCGATTATTCGCACCACGAATACACGAATCTCAAATCAGTTTATGAAGTTTTGTGTGTGTGTGTGTGTGTGTGTGTGTGTGTGTTTTGTCTTTCATTCTGATCTCTTTTTAAATGGTTTCATCAGAATTTTAAAAAATTGCTGACGTTAGAGAATGTATATTTCCTAACTCAAGCACATACATGTATCTTCATTTTTCGACTGTGCGTCTCCGGCTATCGTGAGAAAAAGCATGATTTCGATAACGGCTAACGAACCTTTGAATCAACCGGCGTCCATCAATTACGTATCAATTTGGCGCCATGCCTCTTTGTCTTGACTTGGGGTAACATCGCGAACATTACATTTACATGCCCGAAGGCAGGTCAGCGCCAAAACTGAAATATCACCCCCCCCCTTGACATTAGATTCTTACATGAAATAACAACACAGAATAAAACAACTGGTTGGTTGCCAGCGCTGTGAGAAAAAAAAACACAGGCACACACACACACACACACACAAAGAAACGAAGAATAGGATACCTCCACGATGTACGCCCCTGATGAGAGATTATTGATCCATTCAACCCGAAAGAGTATCGGGTTGTCGTCGTTTTTTTTAATCTGTGTGTGTGTGTGTGTGTGTGTGTGTTTTGTTGTGTGCCGTCCCAAATGATGTCATTAGATAGAAAGCTGTTTTAATCAGACCATGGTCAGCATTCCCACGCAAGGCGTGATGTAACAATGATGTTGTGATGATGTTGTGAGGATGTTACAATGATGTTGTGATGATGTTACAATGATGTTGTGATGATGTTACAATGATGTTGTGATGATGTTGCCGTGATGTCGCAGTTATATCACGGTGATATCACGATGATGGTGATGAATGGTTTCTTCTATAGCGCTAACACTCTCCATGCTAAGAATGGCATGCTCGTGACGTTACAGTGACGTCACCATCACGTTACAATGATGTCATAAGGATGTAACAGTGATGTCATGATGATGTTACGGAGGTGTATAGATGACGCTACGTTGATGTCATGATGATGTTATGGAGGTGTATAGATGACGTTACGGTGATGTCATGATGATGTTACGGAGGTGTATAGATGACGTTACGGTGATGTCATGATGATGTTACGGAGGTGTATAGATGACGTTACGGTGATGTTATGATGATTTTACGGAGGTGTATAGATGACGTTACGGTAATGTCATGATGATGTTACGGAGGTGCATAGATGACGTTACGGTTATGTTATGATGATGTTACGGAGGTGTATAGATGACGTTACGGTGATGTTATGATGATGTTACGGAGGTGTATAGATGACGTTACGGTGATGTTATGATGATGTTATGGAGGTGCATAGATGACGTTACGGTGATGTTATGATGATGTTCTTGGAGTGTCACGACGTTGTTAACGGTGTTATGACGGGGTGGCTAGGAGTCTGTTGAAAGTCTTGTTGATGTTATCTTAGTTATAGTGATGGCGCCGTGATGTTAAAGTTCTGGTACAGCGGTGATACATCGGGACACGGTGACGTCACGGTAGTTGTACAGCGGTGATACATCGGGACGCGATGACGTCACGGTAGTGGTACAGTGGTGATACATTGGTTTTGAGTGGAGGCGTAGGAATAAAATGAAAAAAAAATTTGAATTCTTGATTAAATCCTGGAGACATTATCTATCCCGGCTACAACCAGCCATTTTACTACAATCCCCCACCCTGATTTTAAAGAAGAAGAAAAACAACCCCGTAAAAACAAAGTTTGTGACTATGAATCCCTTATATATGAGACATAACTAAACTAAACACATATTCTGTAGGCCTGAGACTAATCTCTTGAGGCCTTGGCTAGTACCTGGGCAATCTGCTCCATCTGTTGAGCATTGCCATACAACATTGTCTTTACATGGGACTCTTCAGCCTCCCTCACCCCCCCCCCGGCTATATCAAGCGCCGGGCAAGACGTCACCAGGTGTACGAACGTCTCAGAGGCTTGGCTGCAATGACGGCAGTTCGAGTCCCTGTTGTGGTCTAGCCTGTGAAAGTATGAGTTGGTTGGGCAATGTTCTGTTCTCATCATGAGACATAACTAAAAGTATTGATTAACCCGGGGGGTTGGATAGGGGAGAGGTCTTGTCACCGCGTCGGGCGTCGCGGATGGGCACGACGAACGACAGAGAGAGACGGTTCCAAACATCCGAAATTATCTCCCCTGCCGCTAAATATAGGTGCTAGGTCAACACTCTAGCAGACGACTTTCTAAATAGTGATTTATATAGATAAACTAAAAATTCATTAATTAAATTACGGTACGTTCGATCGATCTGAAATTTTGATACGATGCATTGTTAGGTGACACGGGCCCGTGTGCCAAATTTCAGCTCGATGGCTTTACTGGAAGTGGGTCATTTTCCACTTTTGTTTTTCTGACGAACGAACGAACGACCGACGAATGAAACGGCGGTGAAGTTAATATAAGGGATTTAAAACAAAGTTTTTGACTATAAATCCCTTATATATGAGATATAACTAAAAGTATTGATTATGTTTCAAAGCGACAAAAGTCTATAAACGTCTACACACGTTCTAATTACATCAACAGAACAACTTTCATTTGCCAACTTTCTGACCAAATACGTGACCTCAAAACACAAGAGATCATGACAGACAAGATTTCGAAGTTAATATATGAGACATAACTAAAGGGGGGGGGGTGGAACACGCAAAATGTAAACAAAAGCACACCGGTAGACCACACTAACATTGCAGCGTAAAGCTTGTTCACCCGGCGAAAGTAGGTCAGTGAAGCTTTAATCGAACCGAAATTATCTCCCCTGTCGCTAAATATAGGTGCTAGGTTAGCAGACGACAAATAAAAATTCTAAAAATAGTGATTTATATAGATAAACTAAAAATGCATTAATTTAATTACGGTACGTTCGATCGATCTGAAATTTTTATACGATGCATTGTTAGGTGAGACGGGTCCGTGTGCCAAATTTCAGCTCGATGGCTTCACTGGATGTGGGTCATTTTCGACTTTTGTTTTTCTGACGAACGAACGATAAGACAGCGGTGAAGTTAATATAAGGGATTTTAAAAAACTAGAAACCTAATGTACAAAAAATGTTCACCTTTTTTGTGGGGAGACGAATCCGAGGCTTTGCCCAAAGACAGCAGCAATAGCGCTCTCAAGTTAGATAACTCGTCACAGTGAATCTGGAATACACCGCCCGAATCTATGAATGGTAGGTTATTACGAGATCCATGGAGGGAAGAGGGGAAGTAATTACTTCCTTAGAAATACTTTATAGGCCTACCCATGTTTTTTTGGTGTTTTTTTTAGGTTTTAAGAGTACCCCCACATGAAGCGTTGCTTCCCTGTTTATTAAATCTAATATATAAAGCTCAGTTGGTGTTTGTATCTTTGTATCTTTGTATGTTTGTATGTTTCACTTTTCGACTTTCTTTTAGACAGTCACGGAAAAACCAAATGACGGACGGGGACCAAATTTGGCAGGGCGGTTCCTTTTACCCTGAAGGTGATTTCCAATTTTGTATATGTATTTGTCCCTTTTGCCCGAATGCCGTAAATTAAATAATCAGAAAATGCAGAGACAAAGTATAAAATAAATTAACCTCATTTCTGTATTGAACAAATTTACGCGGACGTTCAAATGCCGTTCAAAGCGAGTTACTTTTGGTGACGTTTTTTTTCCCCTAATACTTTATTTTCAGCCGTGCGCATTTGAAAAAAATATTATAAAGTCTAATTACGTTGCGCACATTTTCGTGTACGCTTCATAATTTGAGCTGTGTAGTACAAAGAATTGTCATTTTCTTTACTGTTACTTTCTATATCTAATATATAAAGCTCAAATGTTTGTATGTTTGTATGTTTGTATGTTTGTATGTTTGTATGTTTGTATGTTTCACTTTTCGACTTTCTGTTAGACAATCACGGAAAAACCAAATGACGGACGGGGACCAAATTTGGCAGGACGGTTCCTTTTACCCAGAAGGTGGTTTTAAGTTAGTTTTTGTAATTGTCCCTTTTGCCCGAATGCCGTAAATTAAATAATCAGAAAATGCAGAGACAAAGAATAAAAAATGTAACCTCATTTCTCTATTGAACAAATTTACGCGGACGTTCTAATGCCGTTCAAAGCGAGTTACTTTTGGTGACGTTTTTTTCCCCAATGTCAATACTTTATTTTCAGCCGTGCGCATTTGAAAAAATATTATAATGTCTAATTACGGTGCGCACATTTTCGTGTACGCTTCATAATTTGAGCTGTGTAGTACAAAGAATTGTCATTTTCTTTACTGTCACTTTCTATATATTAGATAGACACGTAAACATATTTAATTACAACTGCCACACAATGCATTAGATTTAATTGTTTAAACGTTTAAATTTAATTGCGAATTTGTTTTAATTATTTTCTGTTCCATAACTCGACATTTAATGAAAAACCTATTTATGTAATAATTTTGTCAGTATTTTTTTCAAGGCTTCATTTTTAGCGGTGCACGTTTTAAAATCTTTTATCACCTGATTACTGTGCGCACATTTTCGTGTACGCATCTTAAATTTAGCTGTGTCCTATTAATATAACATTTATATTTTGTTTGTCTTTTACATAAGCTGTCGTCTTTTACATAACCTATACACGTATACTATTTAAACTTAGGCTACCGGACTTATTAACATAAGTAGATTAAACTAAATAAAATGATCCTGAAAACGCTTAATTATTTTGTATAGCGAATTGAATATGCTATGTTCATTCCTTTGATGATGGATTAACATAGGCCATTTTTAAAATCGATTATTGTGATGGTTTCACATGCATTTTTAACATAAAATTGATTTGTTTTGTTTGTTTTTTTAAAATTAGTCATTTCTTTATTTATCTTTATTATCTTTATCTTATAGACGCTGTTGCAAATATTGTATTGATTACAAATGTGTTACATTGCAGTGTCGTAAATATATAAGAGCTTTTTTCAGAGATCTTTTGGAAAAATGTCAACAAAGCAGTGGCCTTTTTTTAATGGATACAAACAAACAAACATAAAAATATCAACTGAGCTTTATATATTAGATATGCGTTTAAATTATTTTATTTCAATTATTTTCACGATGCATTGTATTAATATTTTACATGCAATGAATAAAATTGGGATTTTTTAAAATTTAATTCATAACTCGACATTTAATTAAAAACCATAGATGTAGCGAGTTTATTTTATGTTGAAAGTGATGGCCTATGTCAAATAAACGTACACTTTAAAACTGTTTACTTAAGCTTTATATACACTATACATTATAAACTTTCGCTACCGAACGTATTAACAAAAGTTGACTAAATTTAATGAAGTGATCCTGAAAACGCTTAATTAATATGAATTGCGAATTGAATATGTTTTTATGTTCATTACTTTGTATTCAGAATAGCATAGGCCATTTCTAAAATTTCCTTTTAATCATTTTTAAGATGCACCTATGAACAGACGGTTGAATCTTTTTTTTTAAATGTATTTTATTTTTCAGATATAAAATCTGGTGTGTGTGTGTGCATTGAATATAATTTACAAAATATGATGCTTATCCGAAATAGGGAACACAAAAAAAAAGATTCCTTTTTGAAATTATACACATTGCTTATAAACCGTAAATATAAATCGTAAAATATAGAGACATAAAAATGTTAAATATTATTTCCCTGTTTAGACAATTATGAATACATCAAAATGAAGAGTTATTTTGGTCCAGTACATCTACTTTATAACAAGACTTTATTTTATGCGGCCAGCTTTCTATATGTCTAAATATGGTGTGCACATTTTTTTATATCATTTTAATACGACCGTTTTTTTTTAAAAATAGTATTTTAGAAAGTACATTTATAATTTTGTTTATTTGCGCTATGAGTCAATTAGCTTTTGCCTTTTAAAGGGATAGTGCCACATGTTCTTTATCTCATAGACGTGGTTACAATTGTTATATAACTTACTATTGTGATACGATGCAGTTTCGTAATTATACATTAAATTTTTGAGTGACGAGGGTGGTAGAGCTCTTTCGGAAAACCTATAAGTTATGTTAATTTTGTACAAGTGGGAATGAAATTGTAAATTTTTTTAACTTTATATATTGCCCAGAATGGGCCCTGGGACCCTAAATGGCGTTTTTATCTTATATGAGCTATATAAAAAATAGTTTCTACGTTAGCTACTTAGTAAATGAATAGATCATCACCAAACTTTGCATACAAAAACTTGGTAGCCTATATTAAAATCCTATAGACAGTGAACTTCTAATGCCAATATCTTCGGGGCCGGGGCCCCAAATATCTTTTTTCGTATATTTTTAAAATATTTTTCCTATTTACTTTTTAAAGAGCTAGAGAAATATAGCCACAATAAAAATGAACTAAAATGAACAGGTTTTTGAAATTGACCTCTTGCACCGAATGGGCCAGGGCCCCTTAATGCTATTTTCCCCCTATTGTAGGTATATAAAAAGTAGTTTAAGAGTTAGATATTGACAAAAAAACTGGATTTTGACAAAACTTAGAATATAAAAACTTAAGAGCCCATATTACTATAGGGCACTGAACTCTTAATTTCCATTCCTTCGAAAAAGTCTTTTTTACTGAACTTTAATCATTGTATTCCCTATTCAATTTTACACGATATTGAGGAATATATATTAAGTGCAATAGATAAAAACAACATTAAGGGCCCCAGGGCCCATTCTGGGCAAAGATATAAAGTTCAAAACACCTGCTAATTTCAATTTGTATAATAATGGATACATGTGTCATTATTTGTCAAGATTGGTAATGACTGAATAGTGAATAAAATCTTAAACGTTTAAGAAATGAGTACAATGGCAATAAAAAAAACTATAATATCACTCATTTTGGGGCCGGGGCCCTTAATATCGTTTCTTCTTTTGTACGCTATTTAATGATTAATTTATTTATCCGGTTGCTATGAAACTTGGATTTTTTTTTCAAACTTCCACGAAGATTTCTTCAGGATTATTTTTAAACATACCACTCATTGTTTTCTTTAAATTTATTCCTTTTTACTTTGATCGTTGCAACGCACGACGGGTCTACTAGTATTAGATAGACACGTAAACATATTTAATTACAACTGCCACACGATGCATTATATTTAATTGTTTACAAGTTTAAATTTAATTGCGAATTTGTTTTAATTATTTTCTGTTCCATAACTCGACATTTAATGAAAAACTTATTTATGTAATAATTGTGTCAGTGTTCTTTTCAAGGCTTCATTTTTAGCGGTGCGCGTTTTAAAATCTTTTATCGCCTGATTATCGTGCGCACATTTTCGTGTACGCATCTTAAATTTAGCTGTGTCCTATTAATATAACATTTATATTTTGTTTGTCTTTTACATAAGCTATTGTCTTTTACATAACCTATACACTTATACTATTTAAACTTAGGCTACCGGACCTATTAACGTAAGTAGATTAAACTAAATAAAGTGATCCTGAAAACGCTTAATTATTTTGTATTGCGAATTGAATATGTTATGTTCATTCCTTTGATGATGGATTAACATAGGCCATTTTTAAAATCGATTATTGTCATGGTTTCACATGCGTTTTTAACATAAAATTGATTTGTTTTGTTTTGTTTTTTTAAATAGGAATATAGCCTATCTTTATTTATCTTTATTATCTTTATCTCATAGACGCTGTTGCAAATATTGTATTAATTACAATTGTGTTACGATGCAGTGTCGTAAATATATTAGAGCTTTTTTAGTGACGACAGTGGCAGAGATCTTTTGGAAAAATGTCAACAATGCAATGGCCCTTTTTTAATGGATACAAACAAACAAACATAAAAATATCAACTGAGCTTTATATATTACATATGCGTTTAAATTATTTTATTTCAATTATTTTCACGATGCATTGTATTAATATTTTACATGTAATGAATAAAATTGGGATTTTTTAAAATTTAATTCATAACTCGACATTTAATTAAAAACCATAGATGTAGCGAGTTTATTGTATGTTGAAAGTGATGGCCTATGTCAAATAAACTTACACTTTAAAACTGTTTACTTAAGCTTTATATACACTATACATTATAAACTTTCGCTACCGAACGTATTAACAAAAGTTGACTAAATTTAATGAAGTGATCCTGAAAACGCTTAATTAATATGAATTGCGAATTGAATATGTTTTTATGTTCATTCCTTTGTATTCAGAATAGCATAGGCCATTTCTAAAATTGCCTTTTAATCATTTTTAAGATGCGCTTATTAACAGACGGTTGAATCTTTTTTTTTATTTTTTTTTCCAGATATAAAATCTGGTGTGTGTTTGTGCATTGGATATAATTTACAAAATATGATGCCTTATCCGAAATAGGGAACAAAAAAATATTCCATTTTGAAATTATACACATTGCTTATAAACCGTAAATATAAATCGTAAAATATAGAGACATAAAAAATGTTAAATATTATTTCCCTGTGCAAATAATTATGAATACGTCAAAAGTAGGAGTTATTTTGGTCCAGTACATTTACTTTATAACAAGACTTTATTTTATGCGGCCAGCTTTCTATATGTCTAAATATGATGTGCACGTTTTTTTGATATCATTTTAAAACGACCGTTTTTTTTTAAAATAGTATTTTAGAAAGTACATTTATAATTTTGTTTATTTGCGCCATGAGTCACTTAGCTTTTGCCTTTTAAAGGGATAGTGCCACATGTTCTTTATCTCATAGACGTGGTTACAAATATTATATAACTTACAATTGTGATACGATGCAGTTTCGTAATTATATATTAAATTTTTGAGTGACGAGGGTGGTAGAGCTCTTTCGGAAAACCTATAAGTTATGTTAATTTTGTACAAGTGGGAATACAATTGTAAATTTAGTTATTATGGTCGGCAAGAATCATTATTTAATAAATCATATCTTTTAAATAGTAAGGTTATGTTAAAAGGCACTGCATTAAGTGAAAACAACTCACGCAGTAAAATGGCATATCTCTGTTTCTCATAAGATTTTAACTACATGTAAATAGATGAATCTGAAATTTAACTTGGCAAATAAAAATTGTAATAACCATCAACTAATACTTGGATAAAGGGTCAGCACACTCCCGCTACAAAGTGCGGGTATTTTTCTAGTAATTTTAATAAAACTTGGTTTTATTTTAACATGTGCTAAATATAATAACGTTAACACACATTTAATTATAAGCAACATGGATTCGCTAATGTTGTTTTGATTAGTCACTAGGTCCCAGTCGTAACCTGGACACACATATAGACATGCAGACAGTCGGACAGATGGATAGACGGACAGACGGATAGACGCATAGACGGATGGATAGATAGATGGATGGATGGATGGATGGATGAATAGATAGATATATAGAGAGAAAGAGAGGCATAGAGAGAGAGAGAGAACAGAAAGAGAAAGATTGAGAGACAGGCAGAGAGAGACAGTTAAAGAGCGACAGACAGAGAAACCGGCAGAAACAGATAAAGAGAGAGAGAGAGGGACAGAAAGAGAGAAGGCAGATACAGAAGACGACACACACACACAGAGAGAGAGGGAGAGAGAGAGAGAGAGAGAGAGAGAGAGAGACAGAGAGACAGAGAGAGAGAGAGGCGGATGCGGGGCATCGCTAAAGGGTCCGACACTACAGTGGGTTAAATATAGCGGTGGAAACCAGACAGAGAATGGGAACAGGGGCGATAATTGATCAAATCAGTGTTATTCGAGTTGTCTCACGTGACTGTAGGACAACAGGACAGTGTGTATTAAACCGGAGTAAAGAGAGTAGGAAGAAAAAGAAGGGGAAAAAAATACGACCTTGCTCGAGGCCCGTCAGTAACGAGAAATCTGGCCAAACAGTTTTTTTTTGGTCATTACCCACCAGTTGTGCTGGAAGTGAACCAATCAGTAGTTACGGGTATCAGCAGTGCAGGGGAAGCAAAACGTAGGCAAGGTATGGATTTTAGTTATAGATACAGTAATAAATCCATGCGCCGGACTCATCGGGGTTGGACTCAAACCAGGTCATAGCCGTAAACAATATTGTTGAGTCGGCATACGAACAGTAGACTGTCAGTAGATGGATATTTTGATGTCACCGCCCACGCCACGGGTTGGGTTAGCGCTAATTGCGGCGCCGGTGGGCAGAAGATGGCCGTCAACGACCAGTGCGCTCACAGCGCGCATGACATATAGATCGATGTCTTTGTTTTTCCCTGAGTACTTCTTTCGCATAAAAATAATGTATTAAAAGAAAACACAGCTAAATAGCTTGTGGAGATGATGGTTGAAATATTTGGGTGCTGTTCTCAGAAATTATAATAAGCTGTCTCGGATTTTTTCCGGTTTCCTTGTTTAAAAAAAAATAAAATTAATATTTTATTCAATCAAAATAACTTTGTTATGAAATTTTAAGATTTTAAAGTTATGTTTTCAAAACCATTGGCACGTTTAGAAACAGGATGAGTATTCAATTTCGCTACCTCTGATTATACTTTTATCGGCTAATCTTGCAATATGTACCATTTCAGCACGATGTGTTTCGTTACATATCTTCCTTTCCATTGGTGAAGTAATCAGACGGCTTTTAGCTGCGTTATAAATCGTGTTGCCGGAATGACGGTTGCCGCTTATGAGGCTATGCAGAGGAGACCGTGGCATAGCTGCTATGCCGATGTCCAGCGACTGTCCGAGATTTGGACTGGTCGATTCCGATCAGTGTGGAAAACTATCTGCATGACAATGCCGGACTCATGATAAACCTCATTGAATCTATGAGCCTGTTTATTAGAGTTTAGCCTCAATCAAACAACCAATAAATGGAATGTCATGATTTTTAATAAGTAAAATGTAAAAAAATCTTTTTTTTTAAAAGGACACGCTTTTATTTACAAACATTTACAGACTGAAACGCGCTGATCTCCCCTGACCTTGCTGTAAATACGGGAATTTGGTAAACGAAGGCTGGAGTGAAACCAGTGAGCCGAGGAGGTCAACTCTAGCAGACGACTATACATTCTAAATAGTGATAAATAGAGATAAACTAAAAATTGATTAATTTAATTACGGTACATTCGATCGATCTGAAATTTTGATACAATGCATTGTCATCCAAGATCTATCTGTGGTAAAATTTTGAAATCTCTAGGACCATCAGAATTTGTTTAATTTTACGTTTCAAGATTTGAAGGAAGGATGGATGGATACAACATACAAACAGTGTGACTAAAATAAAAGCGTGTAATAATTATTATTTTAGGGTTTACCGGATTTTAACAAAGGCTCCGGCAAATCTGGAGTCCAGCCATTTTTACAAATCCGGCTCCGGCAGAATTTCACTTCATAAATCCGGGTAAATCCGACTGGGCGGTAGAGCCATAAAATATACATGTATAATAACTCTGGCTCCGGCTAATCCGGAACTCGGCCATTTTTACAAATCTGGCTCTGGTTCCAGCAGGATTTCAAAAATTTGAATCCGGTAGATACTTAGTTTAAATTTTTTTTATTTTTTTTTAAATTGATTTTATGACTGTGGTAATCATGTTTTCGTATATTCACGTTTTAAGACGGGTAGCTTTAAAAAACTAAAGGTTGGTTCACACCTCACAAATGCTCGCGAGCATCACACGAACGCACTATAAAACACGCCAATATTGGCGTATTTTATAGTGCGTTCATGTGATGTTTGATTAAATGCTCGCCACCATTTGAGAGGTGTGAACCAACCTTTAAGCGCTCCAAGTCTCTCAAATTTTCTGTCAATAGATGCTAGATACACTTTATAACAGGGCACTTTATTCAAAGAAGTTTAATGACCCTTAAATTTCAGCCCCCACCCTTTCAACTCCCCAATAGCCCCCCCCACCCCACCCACCCACAGTTAGTGGGTTGTTGACATTTGGTACACATCACAACAGTATTCAAAGCGCGTGACCTCAAACCAAAATCACGAGGCAACGGCCACCATTAGAGTGAACGACATGTCGAGCTGGTTGTTTCAAAATGTTGGAAACCCAACACGAAAAGGGTGATTTTTGCCGGTGAGTTGTTCCAATCATGTTCCATGAAAAGCATACCGTCGTCTAAATAAGTACATTTTTTTGACATTTACGATCAACAGGCTTTTTTTAAAAAAAACTCGCAAAAGTGAATACCTTCAAATATAATGATTGAAAATAATGAAAACTGTCAGGTAGGTTTGGTTTAGGGGGTTGGGAGTTAGAAGGACCGCGAATTCCCGAGTTGATATTTTAAGGTATCTTACACCAGACATGAAGGGTTGTGGAAAGGAGAGGGGGGGGGAGTGTATCCCATTATTGAATTTATTGCTCCCAATAATTAACGTTTGTGTCACAATTTATCTTGCAACGCGTTTTTTAAAAAGAGAAAGTGAGGTGGGTGAGAAAGGGAGAAGAGTGTATAAAAAGAGGGTGGTGGGGGTGGTTGCGTAGTGGGAATAGAACATTCCTTTGATCTGAGAGGAGACACGTGGAAACGCTTAACAGGTTGAGTTGAAAGAAATTTATCGGTGTTCTCACTCACCTGTGACGTTCTTTCTCACCTGGTATCAATTGTCGGGGTTAGAGAAAAACAACAAATTTTTTTTTCAAAATGGTCTCATACTTGATCAAGATCATACGACATTGTCAGGGTATGAGAATCACTGCGAATGATTGTGGTGAGATTGTTGTGAGATTGTTGTGAGATTGTTGTGAGATTGTTGTGAGATTGTTGTGAGATTGTTGTGAGATTGTTGTGAGATTGTTGTGAGATTGTTGTGAGATTGTTGTGAGATTGTTGTGAGCCAGTGTTGTGAGATTGTTGTGAGATTGTTGTGAGATTGTTGTGAGATTGTTGTGAGATTGTTGTGAGATTGTTGTGAGATTGTTGTGAGATTGTTGTGAGATTGTTGTGAGATTGTTGTGAGATTGTTGTGAGATTGTTGTGAGATTGTTGTGAGATTGTTGTGAGATTGTTGTGAGATTGTTGTGAGATTGTTGTGAGATTGTTGTGAGATTGTTGTGAGATTGTTGTGAGCCAGTGTTGGAGTCGGGTCAAGGCGTTGTTGACGGGTATGAACTCCTATCACGGGAATAATGTCTAGTGATGTCTGAGTGAACTTCTGGTCACACGGGATATGTCAGGGACATGACCAGAGGACACGCCAGGGTCAGTTGAGACCAGTTGGGGGGGTTTATAAGAGAGTAGTCGAGACGAGGGCAGGGGTTGCAGAAAGCTGTGTAGTTCGCACAGTGTTGTGCGGTCAGACCGGTCAGGGTAGACCGGGGAGCTGCAGGGTTGCAGTAAAACAGAGTTGAGTTTAACGTCGCCCAGAAGCGGTCGGGTCGGACCGAGGGCATGCTTGAGCATACAGCCCGTTATATATAGATGTATTTTATGTCAAGGCAAGACAGCCAGTTGTACAGTTGTTTATAGTAGAATAAACATTGCATCGTTACACAGACTTGTGTCATCTCTTGTGTATGTTGTGTGTAGCGGAGAGCAAGGTACAATCCACCTAAACATAGAGACTTAACAGACATCAGGTCATAATGTAAGGAAATTGTTTGAAGATTTTCGTTGCTTCAGACCTGTGAACATTTAAAAAACAATAGCATGATTTTCCGCTGTGAACAGGAAGTTGAAACTTATTTCGAAAACATTTTTTAAAAAAATCCCTTATATTAACTTCGAAATCTTGTCTGTCGTGGTCTCTGTCGTTCGCGGTCGAGCGGAAAAACAAAAGTAAAAAATGTGTCTCACTTCCCGTGATGCTATCGAGCTGAAATTTTGCACATATACTCGTGTCACTTAACACTGCATTGTATAAAAATTTCAGATCGATCGAATGTACCGTAATTGAATTAATGCATTTTTAAATCCCTTATATTAACTTCGCGGCGTTTCTCTCTCTCTCTCTCTCTCGTCTCTCTCTCTCTCACTCTCTCTCTCTCTCTCGTCTCTCTCTCTCTCTCTCTCTCTCTCTCTCTCTCTCTCATCTCTCTCTCTCTCTCTCTCACTCTCTCTCTCTCTCTTCTCTCTCTCATCTCTCTCTCTCTCTCTCTCTCTCTCTCATCTCTCTCTCTCTCTCTCTCTCTCTCTCTCTCTCTCTACTCTCTCTCTCTCTCCTCTCTCTCTCTCTCTCTCTCTCTCTCTCTCTCTCTGTCTTGGGCTCGGCGGGCGGAAAAACAGAAGTCAAAAATGACCCACTTCCCATGATCCGATCGAACTGAAATTTGGCACACGGACCCGTCTAACCTAACAATGCATCGTATCAAAATTTCAGATCGATCGAACGTACCGTAATTAAATTAATGCATTTTTAGTTTATCCTTATATGAGGTATGTAATTTAAATTCACGGTTTGTTTTTGTTTTTTTCTCCCACTTCCACGTGAGTTTGAGTTGACGCCGACCGTCGTGTTGACGCCGACCGTCGTGCCGACACCCCCTCACATCCCACCCACCATTTATTAAAGACAAGGGACATCACTCGGTGTCAGTCTGTAAATGTTTGAAAATAATCAATACTGTTAGTTATGTCTCATATATAAGGGATTTATAGTCAAAAACTTTGTTTTAACGGGTTTGTTATATTTAGTTTATCTCTATGTAACTCTATGTAATTCAATGTCACCGTTTGCTATTGTTCGCCTTCCACGTGCCACTTGAGTTCAG
This sequence comes from Ampullaceana balthica, assembly GCA_944989445.1. Lineage (NCBI taxonomy): Eukaryota > Metazoa > Mollusca > Gastropoda > Lymnaeidae > Ampullaceana > Ampullaceana balthica. The sequence goes on along the minus strand of CALYLW010000095.1, from coordinate 551,764 downwards.
TCCAGCCATCGATGTCCCCCCTCCCGGTTTTAAAGCAACGGGAGTTCATTCAGTTTCAGCCTGTAAATGTTTGTTGCGCGATGCGTATCATATTGAACATAATCAATACTTTTAGTTATGTCCCTAATATAAGGGATTTTTGTCAAAAACTTTGTTTTTTCCGAGGTTGTTTTATTACAAATTTGGTCCAGAGAACGTGATGGCTGTAAATAGCAGCTATAATCTTTTCCTTCGAATCTGACAAAAAATCGATTTATTCTCAAAAGATTTAAGGTTTATCTCATGTATCTTAAGTTCTCGACCACACGCCATTTTCAGATTTTCTAATTTGTGTAATGGCTGTAACTTTGAAGCCATTTTCAAGTATTATAAACCTATTAAAAGATATTTAAATCCTGTTTAATTAAGAATTTATCTTTTTTAATAAAAAAAATTATGTTAGTTAACTGCTTCTTTTAATTTTTTTAAAAAGTGAAAGTGGGAAAATCGAAACAAAATAAAACATAACTATTTCTTAAAGGAAAAAAAAAGGAATGTCTCCAAATATGCTAAAGTGAAAAAGACGTATGATATATCTTACCATCATTCCATTCAATACTACAACTAAGTGAAAAAGACGTAACTTACCATCATTCCATTCAATACTACAACTAAGTGAAAAAGACGTAACTTACCATCATTCCATTCAATACTACAACTAAGTGAAAAAGACGTAACTTACCATCATTCCATTCAATACTACAACTAAGTGAAAAAGACGTAACTTACCATCATTCCATTCAATACTACAACTAAGTGAAAAAGACGTAACTTACCATCATTCCATTCAATACTACAACTAAGTGAAAAAGACGTAACTTACCATCATTCCATTCAATACTACAACTAAGTGAAAAAGACGTATGATATATCTTACCATCATTCCATTCAATACTACAACTAAGATACACATTTGAAGTGAAAAGATTTATACTTTTTAATGCTGCGATCTGCTGACTCCCACCCGATGCCTCATTGATTCCCTCGTTAGAGAACAATGACAGCGACCCTTGAACCATTGTGGACTAATAATAAAATAAAGGGCGTCTCCCTAAAGCGCACTTAGCATCCCTTAGCTCACGATTTAAATTCACGCGTTGGATGCCAATCGCTCTTTTTCAAACTTTAGCGGTCATGACGAGAACCTGGCAAGTAATTTTAGTTTATGAGTTTGTTCGCCCTTGATTTGCCTGGGTTGGCTTGTAGTAATAGTTAATGCCAATTTATTGTGCTTAAAAAAAATTTGTATTTTGATAAAATAATTGATTTTTTTTAAAAATAAAACAAGATGTAATGATTAATTCTAGAATTAATTTAGTGTAGGAAATGGAGGATTCATAATGTGTAATTGTATTTATTTGAATCCAAGCCAATTATTTCTAGCCATTTCTAGCAGCGAAGTAAATGCAGTAAAGTAAATGCTTTAAATGCAATGAAGTAAAAGCCAGTATCAGAGTGTCAGAGTATCGCCTGAGGCGTCACTAGTGTTGGTGTCACCCAGTGCAGTGGCTCATGGTGTCACCCCCTCACGACCTACCCCAAAGACCTCCTCCGAGTCTGCCAGTGCCAAATAACTGGAACATACAGAATTTTACACTTTGGTGTCACCCCTTGTGATGGTGTCACCTGGTGCGTCCGCACCCCCCGCACCCCTTAGCGACGCCACTGAGTATCGCCATATCAGAGTATAGAGTATCAGTCAGTTCAGTGAAGGCCAGACGTTACAAGCGAGCTTGACTGGCACAAAACGAAGACAGGATCTGCTTCACACGATCAGTGGACGGCGGCATGGCCCTGACCAAGGCTGTGGTAGGTGCCAAGGAGACCATTTGACCGGTTGAGAGGTCACCGTGATCATTAGTCTAAGAAGTAGTATTCTTCATACAGTAAACATTTTGGTTACTCTATTATACGGAATGCAACGAATATTCATTGGCTATCTTATTAAACCGCACACACACGCACACACACTCGACTCTATCACAACACAAGATACGAGCAGAGGCGTCACTAGGGGATGCTGGGGTTGCGGGCCCCACCGGGTGACACCAACCCTAGTGACGCCACTGGGTACGAGTAAGACAAGAAAACAAGGCAGAACAAAGCAAGAAGCATGACTGTGAAACATAGCAACTTTTTTTCGACACATAGCTATTTGTTTTGGTCATTAAAGCTATGTTTTTTTTTCAAGTATTCATAGTGTTTTGTTGTGTTTGTTATTCGCAGAAGAAGCCTTCTTTCCGAAACGTTCGACGTTTTGCTTACTTTCTTTCATGCGTACTCAACCCTTGCTTTATAGACTTCTTTCTACCTGGCCCCCCGATTTAAGTCACAGCCATTTATAACTGTTGAATCCGGGTCCGAAGACGAGCCTGTCAGTCTGAAGCGTTTTCATGGAGCGGAAGGGGATGAAGGGAAAAAGAGTTGGGGAAAGGGTTGGCGGGAAAGGGGGGGAGGGGAGGGGGCTTTTGCAATTTTAGAAGTAGCTTGCTTCTTTTTTCTCAGTTCCAAAAAAAAAGTATTATTAAATCCCTTATATTAACTTGTGGTGTCTGAGCCCTTGCTTGCTTGTCGAAAAAACTTTGGATCGATTTTTAACCCACTTCCTCGTAAGCTAGCGAGCTGAAATTTAGCAGGCAGTTTTGTGGCGATGATAAAAATTATGTATCAAAATTTCAGATCGATCGCATGTACCGTAATTAAATCATTTCATTTTTAGATTATTTTATTTATCCCTATGTATCATGTTATTTTCTGAGATAGAGTGTCGCGGTGCGTATTATATTGAACAACCTTTCTGTCGCGCAATAAGGTGCGTATTTTATTGACAACACTTTTTGTAAACATATTCCTGATCGGTGCGCATTATATTAAACATGTTTTACGACACAACTACAATTGTGTATTTTTGGATGGTCTTGCGCTGCGTATTATAATGAACATTCTTTTAGTTACGTCTCGTACATAAAGGATTTATAGTAAAAAAACTTGTTTTTTTTTACGTTTTTAAAAATATTTTTCCTTTATGTCTACTTTTTTCAGAAAAAAAGAACAAATAAACAAAACATTCATCTGTAAACACGAGGATAGTTATTTATGAAGCTCCTTGCGCTAAATTAGTAGAGGCAAAAACAAAAAACAACACTACGAATTTTTCTTCACATGTTTAAAGGCAGAAAGGATACACACACGTACGCCTGTAACGTTATACTTCCCATAAGATATACAAGAAAACTATTTTTAGCAGAGTCGTTAAATAGAACAAATGTGACTGTTTTTTTGTTGCAGTAATCTGTTTTGTTTCAGCTATGAAATAGCAATGCTCTCAACTCTCAACTGAGTCAACCACACAACTGGTTGATGTACACTCCCAATCTCGCTGCATTCTTTCACCAAACAATCGTTGACGTCATATTCTGGGATAGTACCGCCACCAAAGATAATAAGTATTTTTTAAATAAAAATTACTTTCAGAAAGGCCCATCACTCTTGTAGTCCTGTTTCTTATTATCACCTGATCAGCTCCCAAAAAAAAGCAAACGATAAATCTCCACATACACACAATAAAAATAAAACAAAACAAAGTCTGATTAGTTAATGGAATTTTTATGGATTTTTTTTCTGCCTCAATCATTTTTTCTCTACATCTGTATGAAACATCGGGGAATGAGTGGCGATCGCTCAGTCGTATGTTGATTTCTAATGACGGTCAGGTGCATCCTTATTCCATTATGTTAGGAGCAGGGTCAGCGGAAATGATGTGGGCAGAGAATAAAGAAACAAAAATCTTGAATAAATATCTTTCAGCATCTTATGCATAACAATAATCACATGTGGAAACTATTCGGTGCATTTGCGTTTTAAGTAACGAATGTATTGAAGCTCTTTAGGCGGCTAAACTTAATTTTGGTTTATACAATAACATCGGCGGTGTGGGCTGGGAAGTTAAAGGGGGGGTGGGGTGGGTTGGGGTTAAGGTGCGGAGGAAATTTTTTTTTAAAATCTGATCATAGAAATTCGTTCGTTTGTAATTTTCTGTTAATGTTAGCAAGAATATTTTCTTACTTAGACGGCCTCAATTCAAAAGTAGCGTTCTGGTTTTATAACGAGCGTCGTTTATTTTTCATATAGATGAGTATGTTTATATTTATGGATTAAAAAATAGTCACTAAAAACAAGAACAAAAGAACAACAAAAACAGCAGCAAAATTTTTTTTTAAATAATAATAATAAATTTTTAAAACCTAAAAAATCCAATAAATGAGTGACGCATACAACAAGTGAACAAACAAACATACAAATCGCCCGTCAACCTTTTAAATCTAAACTCGAAATCGAATTTTAGACAACACAGTTTAAACTTCATGCAACGCTTTTTCAGGGGTTTTTTTCTTAACGATGTTCATTTTTTTTTCATACAGTGTAGGGACAAAGAAAAGACGCATTAAAGAAAGAAAACGTGAGCCGAGTGAAATCACATCGCTGAATACGGCTTGCATTGTTTATGTGAGGATTATCTCCTCTTTAAGACGCAAAATTTCCCCGCATTTCGTAGCCTTACAATTTTAGGATAAAGTACATGTCCGTGATTGTTCAACAGGATGTCTGTAAATGATTTATGGAAATCTTGGAATCTTCGTTTTTTTAACGCAATTTTCCTTGGGAATTGCGTTTATACACTTGAAATGTCTGTGCGCTGTTCGAACTTGCACATGCAACTCCTCCTGAACCATACCAGATAGAGGGTTCGGGTCTTTTGCAAATATGTTAAGGAGGCAGGGGCGGATTAAGACTGCACGGGGCCCCTGGCTGCAATTCAAATTGGGGCCCTATCCAGCTAGCGTCCCTGTAAAATGATTGCTAGCAGCTAATATAAGACTGTAACTTGTAACTAGATAGTCCATTGGTTCCTTGTTTATAATGTGTCTGTACTCCGGGATCGGATTCATAAAAAAAAACGAACACAAAGAAATAACTGTTTGCCTGGAAACTAAAATTGAGTGTAAAAAGATAATTTAAAAAAAAAGACAAATGGAAAAAAAAACAAATGCCCCCGCCGGGAATCGAACCGGCTACCGCTTGCACAAGACAACACGTTGCCTCAAGACCACAAGATCCTGATGTTTGAAGAAAATTTAAAAGATATAAATAGTATTCATTAATATGTTCTCTTATTGAGCCAATTAAATCAAGTTTTTCGATACTGGGGCTACCGGTCCGAATAGCGATCAGATTAATAGATAAGATTTTATTAATTTATTTAATTTATGATATTTTTAGGGATTTATGCAAACATTTGTCCACCTTTATTATAAATTATACTAAATTTGGGGGCCCCTAAATCATCGGGGGCGCCTGGCTTTAGCACATTCATCCCCCCTTAATCCGCCATAGTAAGGGGGATCACAAGGATGTGCAACCCCCCAAAAAATACCGAAAAGGAATACTGGATTTCCTGGAAAATCCAAAAGACCCGAAAAAAATTTCCGTATTTTGTCAATTTCTCGCCAACCATAACAGCTATCTGGGTTGAAACAACCGCCAAACGGTAGCTAATAATATTTAAAACAGTGTTGGATTAGCAATTTTTGAAAAATCTTCCTTCATTAGACACTCGTAATTTTAGCAGCAATTTGTAGATAGCAATTGTTTTGTTTAGTTTCAAAATTATTGATTTGAAATGACTTTTAATGTAATCTAGAATGGTAGTTAATAGGGTTTTCCCGCTTTGTGAATGCTTATGTTAGATTGTTGAGTGGTGCGCATTATATGGACACATTCTTGGTGTGATGTAGCGTGAGGGGATATGACGTCATATTGTGTTTAGTGTCAGAATTACTTATTTGAATTGGTTTTTTAATGTAATTTAGAATGATTTCCCTTTAATTAAAAAAAAATCGGAAATTCTTTGTTGGAAATTGCGTTTAAATACTCATTCGAGTTTTTATTACATGTTTTAAAAAGTATAATTTTTTTTTAAAAATCTTAAAAGACCTTGCGTGGGCCGACAACAACCCTTGTCTACACGTGGGACCGTAGTAAGCTAAGGGGTCTTATAATTCACTGCAGAAATCAATTGGTTTCATTTCCCAGACATTTAGAGTTCCTGACAAGCATAAACTTGATAGGGTTGATTGACACTCATTGATTTAATTAACCACGACCACACAAGCAATGACGGTGATTGGGGTTTGGAGGAGTCTTGTTTTAGTATGGTGTTGCTTAAATGTTGGCACAACCACCCTCACCCAGTTACACCAAGTTGTGATTTCGCCGCTGTATTAGGCTGAAAAAAAAAGACCACACTTCGAATCTCTCGAATAGTTTTCTGTAAATGGCCTACGACTTAACGATAAGAAGTGTGCCGCTTTTTTAATAACGAAAAGACATCGAAGATTTATTTTCTTTCATAAGCAATCATAAAGCCGTTTGGCGTCCCCAAAACCAGTGCACGCACAAAATGTATCTTTTACTAGCGAAATCAGGCACAACAGTGGCGGCCGCGATGTGTGGGCCAAACCTCTATTCAACATACAAACTAAAAATTCATACAAGTAAGACACATGAATTGTCCCCGCAAACAACTCTTGGTGTGCCACATCTCCTTCACATCAATAAACTATATTAGCTACTGTTGGCCCGCCTTAATTAAGATGATGTCCATTTTATCTGGTTAGTTACCACCCTGATACCTATCCAATGTTCCAGCTAAGCTTCGCAGCGGGTATCTGAAAGATACTCCACGTCGAATTTTGATATATTTATAATACATGTATATGTGTTTTTGGTATGTATAATTTTGCAATGATAAAAAAATGGATAATTCGCATACGAAAGTGTTGTTTTTTTTAAACACATGAAGTAATGAAAATTATAAGAAATACTGTGTGACTCCTATCCATTTTCTCGCAGTTTATTTTTACATCAATAATTACAATTGGCGTATTAAAATCATTTTTTTTTAAATTAAAAAAATCACTGATGGTATTTTAAAGAATCCCAGGTTGTGAAAATTTCCCCAAATTTAATCGTTTTGTTAAACAAAATATAACGGCGTTATTATCACCACTTAACGTGTTACTAAGAGGATTCTGTACTCGGACAATGCACATACAACTATTACAATTGTGTTTCTGTTATTAAACCCCGATGAGAGCTGACGAGTTCTAAATACGAAGTACGAAAGTATAAAAAGTGCATTTCAGGAATTCCTCCACTCCATCCTTTGAAACAATTCATCCCAAAATATAATCTCAAAAAAGAAATTCTTGTAAACGAAAAAAATATTTTATTGGATGATTTATAAATAGTGGTATACCGGATTTCGGCTCCGGGAAATCCAGAATCCGGCCATTTTTACAATTCCGGCTCCGGCAGGATTTCATAAATCCGGCAAAATCCGGCAAAATCCGGCAAAATCCGGCTCCGTCCAGATTCAAAATTTTGAATCCGGTACAACCCTATTTATAAAGGTAATGTAAAAATGGATTTTACAGATTTTTTTAAAATTTACGTATTTAATAACGTTGGTTGTGCAATGGAAATAGACGCACGTTTCGTTTTCACAATCTAAAAATTCAATTAAAATATCGGGCTAAGATAAACCAACAACAAACCACACAAGAAATCACAACCCTACAACCTTAAATTAATTTTGATAAGATTTAGATTGGAGAGTCACACCTCTCCCTCCACCCAATTTAATGATTGTGTTGGATGCAGAATGATCTCATTCGATGGCAATATAAACAGGTGCTCCGGCTTTTTGATGGATTCAATATGAGTGAAACGAGTGGAGGGGTCTTGGGATAGCCTCCCCCCCTCCCCTGCTCTCAGGCCCAGCCACCGTACGTTTGTCTTTGATTGCTACAGGCGAGTGTGGGTTTTTTGTGCGTGTGTGTTTTAGTTTTGATTTGAGTTTTTTCTGTTTCTTTTTACTTTTACACCAGCCGTATGCTGCTAGAAAGCTAAGCAACAATCTAGTCAGGTTGGAGGAGGAGGAGGGGGTGGAGAATAAAGGGAGGGAGGGAGGGAGTGACTTTCAAAGACAACTTAAAAATTAGCCGTGTGAAATCGAGAGACTGGATAGAACTATACAGTTTTAATTCCACATCACGAAGCATTTAGTTGGCACTAGATGATGGTGAATGGATAGTATTTGATAGTACTGGATGGCAGCAAAAAGTGGTAGCAAATGTGAAACAAGAGATGGTACTGATTTGGCAGTGATTGTTCGTAGGGAATGGTAGCCATAGATGGTAGTGAATGGGAAGGTAAAGACTTAAGTGACCGGGCAGTTGTTGATGGAAGTGAATGGAAAGTAACAGATGGAAGTTGCTGAGTAGATGTATAGTTTGCAGAGAATTTTAGCAACGTCTGTTGGTGTATGTACACAACTCTTGGCTGCTAGAGTTCATTTCCGGGGATCCCATCCCAGAATCCCTATCGCTTTTTACTAAATAAAATACTTCCTGTGAATTGTTCCCGGGTACAGGTACACACATTTAGAAAAGAATTTGTTATGAATATTTTAACTGTCTTCCATAATCGCCTTAAGCCAAAAATGACAAAATCTTGATAAGTCCACTGAATGTCCGCCCACCCTCACTTCAAGGAATCCCCAAGGGCATACACACGTGTCCATAAGCCAGGGCGCCAAAGTCGTTTAATGTCTGTTACAACAAGTTGTGACGAAGAAATAGTAAGTAAAGGGTAATGAAGTCTTTTTTAGAAATGTCGGCTCCTGTTGCTAGTGGTTAGATTACCTTAGGGAAAGAGATGGCTGAAGGGGGGGGGGAATGTGGATAATTCCGTCTTTAGAAAAGAAAAAGACAGTGGGGATCTATTGATGTCAGAATAGGTTTGATATCTTAATGTCACGCACGCAATTAACCTTGTTTTTTTCCCTGTGCCTTGGTTAACGTAAAGAAAGAAATACGCTCAGTAGGAGTCAGTAGGAGTCAGTAGGACTAACTTAACGACTCTATGACGTGAGCCAACAGCAATCAACGTTGACCAAAGCAGGAGGTAATCTACAGTGAACTAAATGGACATAAGCTTAAGGTACGGCAACACTAATCAATGTGGTCTTACCCAAGGTAAGCTAGAGGGAACAAAATAGACAACAGCTTAAGGTGGGGAAGCGCTAATTAATTATGGCATTACTGTGAATTGAGCTCGGGGGTTATGAAATGGACTTCGCTAAGGAGTTATACTAGACCAGTGGTTCTTAACCTTGTTTGGGGGGGGGGTACTGAACCCAAACAGTTTCATATGCGCATTCACCGATCCCTTCTAAATGCAGCGTATCATTACGAGTCGGGTGTGTGTCTCGACCTCCGCCGAACTTCTGATACCGACTCACCGAACCCCTGGGGTTCGATCGAACCCACAGGTTAAGAACCACTGATCTAGAAAGAGCTATATAGACATTAGCTTAAGGTTCGGGTAACACTAATCAATTTGGGCCTTACTTTAAGGAACCAAATGCACTTCACCGGGAGGTTAGCAGGAGTAAACTAAATGGACACCACCTTAAGGTTTGGCCAACGGGACTTAATGTTAAGGATTTACCAATTTAGAGAAGAAGTGGCAGGTATAAGAGCTCCTGGGCTACGTAAGCCCGCCGTAAAAAAAAAGCCACAAAAAACTCCAGCCTAATTAGACATATTTGTTTTTACATGACGGGGACTGAAGCTCTGGAGTGGGTTAAGTACATGCGGTCACGTGACCGTGTTCAATTCGTTCCACGTGGTTTTTTTTTCAATTAGCGGCAGTCCGGAGGGAAGCACACTGCCGCCTTGTTCTGTGCATGTCTTTAGCGTTTGGCATTACTAGCGAAATGGAATTAAGGGTTACTCTAGACTCTAGACCTTTGAGTTTGGGGAACTCTCACTGGGTTATTGCTGAGCTTGTACTTTTGTGCATTTTAAAAATAGGGATTCAAAGGAGAGAGAGAGAGAGAGAGAGAGAAGAGAGAGAGAGAGAGAGAGAGAGAAGAGAAAGAGAGAGAGAAAGAGAGAGGTACGAGGGTGGGGGAGGGCGGAGTAGGTATTCAGGCAGGTACTCAGCGATCAATGTTCCGTCTGAGTTTCGTCCGCCCGTGTGCAAAATAACAAACTCGTGTCCAACGTCTAAAGATGCACAGCATCCATTTTTTTTAATTCACAACTTTACACCCCACAAATACTAGGTATTATGGCATCATCAAAATTTGCTGCGTGGTAGTTCTCAACTACTGTGCGGCGTCGGTCAGATATTTGCGTGGCCGCGCAGCCGCACAGCTTAAAAGAACATTGGCAGTGGTGTATTAGATCAGTGCTTCTCAAACTTTTTAGTATGGCGGACCGGCAGGAATTTTTTCTTTTGCACCAGGGACCGGTGCCCTATTTTCCCAGCACTGACGATTTTTCTGTCCTTTTTTTTATACCTTCTGCGGACCGGCGGCGGATGGCCCACGGACCGGCACCGGTCCGCGGACCACCACTTTGAGAAGCACTGTATTAGATAGTGAATTATTTAAAGGACGTGATGTATATAGTTAAGAAGTTGTGATAGCAAATTTCGTTGTCCAAAATTAATGTAGTAGACCAGAGGTCCTAAAACTATGGCCCGCGGCCAGGGCTCGCCCGCCAAAGGTTCTAATCTGGTGTAGTCTAAGGGTTCTTAGCCGCGCTAAGGGTGCCTGTTACAAATATCGCCCAGCACTATGATGATTTGAAAGGAACGATAAAACTGAATTCAATAAAAATGTAATAGTCTCTCAAAGAAGCATTTTTTTTTATATTCTCTTTTAAGTCGGATGTAATATAATGCACCTGGTGAAAAATTAAATTTGCCGAGGGTGCCGAATCTGTAATGAAATTATAACAAAACTTGCTCTAACCTAAAAAATAAATAAACTTAACGAACACGCATCTGGCACATACAAAAGGAAAATCCCATAAACTTTGCCATTGTATTTTATTAAAAAAAAATTTTTTTACCGTTATTAGATGCTTAAACTATTTTTAGTCCGTCATAATTTCAAGAAAATAGTGGCAGATCTACGGGGTTATATTAAATTCAAGAAGTTTCTATCAGGACCACACCCACCTTTTAACTCAAACGACCCCACCCTCAACCCCCAAAACAGCTACATCAACCCCTGGCTGCCACTACCTCAACCCCCACTACCACTACCTCAACCCCCACCACCACTACCTCAACCCCCTGGCTACCACTACCTCAACCCCCACTACCACCACCTCAACCCCCACTGCCACTACTTCAACCCCCACTACCACTACCTCAACCCCAACTACCACTACCTCAACCCACACACTACCACTACCTAAACTCCCCAACCACCACCACATTAGCCCCACACCAGCACCCCCTTAAACCCCGAACCACCAACCCCTCAACGCACCCCCCTCACGCCCATGGGTCATACGTATGCTTATTAAAAATCTGGGAAAGAGTGAAACCACCTTCACTTCTCTACCCTACACCTTATATATACACGTTGTATAATGATTGCCCAGAATCGGCCTACCCCATAGGGGCGCGATGCCTAACTTCACCGTATGAACTCTGAACGGTTGTGTAAACTTTTTAATGTTTCCACGTCGGAGGCCAGAGCACCCAGCATTTTTCTACCCCGGATTTAGATCGTAATTGAGTTATGGCCAGGGGGCGTAGCCCGAGATCTGATATCCCAACAAATACATGGCCGCACTGGCGTGATGCAACGAGTTACTTCTCCTGTAGTCGGCCATCTAGAATGTTACAGATTATCTTAGATTATCTTTACACCCCAACTCTACTCACATCTCATGGGTGGATCTCACAGGTGCCCATTACAAAAAAAGGGTGGGTGTCAATGTTCCCTCTGTTTGTTGGTCCGTGTGCAAAGTAAAACATCTCGTGTACAGAGTAGGCCTGTCAAGGGTAACCCGGGTACCCGTTGCCGTGCGATTTCCCCGGGTAGAAAAATTGCGCCTCCTCTGTGTTCACATTGCGGCTCGCGCACAATTTATCAAAAGACAACTTGTTGCTTGAAATACATACTGTGTTATACGTTAAACACGAAAACGCTTAGAAGAAATATATGACAACGGGAAATAAATACAGACCCGACAAACCATAAAATGCAACATTTTTTAGACATCTATTTCCGCTGAACATGAAACAAAAATCGCAAACACAAATAGGTTTTGGTTCTTTGAATGAATCTAAAGGAAAACACGACCGTGGTGACAAGAATAAGGATGTGACTGGGTAGAAATGAAAGAGACGGTGTTTGTGTTTTTAAATAATAACACCCCTGCATTTATTATATGACAGGATAGTAACTTTGCTTTGAATTACACCGACAACATTTAGTTACCGATTGAGACTAGCCAATAACCCGCACCCTTTCCATTCGCTTGTTTCTTGTGTTCGTTAACACCTAGCAGAAGAACTGATTTTACTAATGCGTAAAAGGTTTTCAGTATTGAAAGTTAATAAATTAAATAGTTACAAAGAGTGCAAGATGGATAAAAGCGACCGTGTAGAATTACACCAAGCGTGTTGACAGAGACACGACAAAATGCAATTTTTGTGATGAAATTTTTATCGGCGAACGGTGCCATCAAACGCCATCTGACCGCATTTTGCATTAAGTAGATGTTGATAAACCATTGCTGCGCGGCGTTGGTCAGATATCTGCGCGGCCGAGCAGCCTAAAGGGAAAAGGGGTGGGTGTTAATTAATTAAACTAGTATCGGGTAGGGTAATAATTGGGCATATAATACATATGTGGATTATCAACGGTAAATATATGAGGATGAGGGGATTAATAGTATTTTCTCCAAATAGCGGATGAGGAATCCGCCTGGACTGTGTTCCTTGTAGGTTTACCAGATTCAAAATTTTGAAATCCGGCCACTGTCGGATTTAGAAGAATTTATGAAGTAAAATCCGACCGGAGCCGAAGCCGGAGCGAGATTCGGAGCCATTATAAATATATATACATTAGGACTGTACCGGCCAACCTGATTTAGCCGGATTTATGAAGTAAAATCCTGCTGGAGCCGGATTTGTAAAAATTACCGGATTCCGGATTTGCCGGAGCCTGAGCCAAAAACCGGTACAACCCTAGTTTCTTGGATACGTCAGTATTCCCCCACCGCCTCACCCCTCTCCCCGACACAACTAATTGTGTAGTGTATGCTGAAAAACATTGGGCGAACCTCTATACAATCTTATTCGCCGTGTTGAAAAAAAACAAAACAATATACTGCGCTCCACCCTCCGCAAATGTCCATACAATCAAAACATCAGCTGCCTTCAATATTTCTCTCAGTGTAAATAATTATGTACTCTTTAACGATAACTCGATAACACATAACGCATGATTTCATTCTTCCTCTTATGAATCATTCGCCACAACCGATAATCTTATCTAAATTGAAGGGGAAAAAATGAAAACATCAAAGACTTTATTAGATTGTTCAATCAGAAAACCAACCAAAAAAAAAGACTGATGATTTATACCTGCAACGATCATTAGATCATAGGAGCGAGTTTGCACCTGTAACTTTCCGGGGTCGAAGTAGAAAATGTTGGCATAGAATATGATGACGTCACCTAGGTTTAAATAATGCCTCGTTTAGACTAGCGGTGCGAAGCCATTCGATACGATTCTTTTTAACAAAAAAAAATATTGACTCGTGTTTTCATACAAGCCACAATTTCGTGGGGTGCTGAGAATTTCTTAGTTGATCTCTATATAAATATTATATATTTTAGCCTGGAGATGCCTGGCGTTAAAACACTAGCTGAGCCCAAGAGTGTGTGTGTGTGTTGGGGAGGGCGGCTCACTGAAATTTTTCCATAATATGCTTTCTCCGCATCTTAAAGAATGAAGCATCGAGATAGTCACACTTGAGGTACCCAGAACAAGGCTTGAGGTGACGGATTTCGAGTGGTCCTGAAGTTCGTTTCCACCCGATGAAAGAAAATACAAATCTGGCGCTCATCCTGTGGATAACGTTTCGTACCGGCCACTAGCCCATTAGTGACTGAAGCCCATGTTCCCTTTAAGCTGCGCGGCCACGCAGATATCTGATCGACGATGCGCAGAAGTTGAGATTTAAAGCGGAGCAAATTTTGAGAAGGATCATCATATATATATTTACGCTCAATTATGTATGACTAACTCACTTTGGCCTAACGCTAAGGGACATCACTCTGCTTTTTTAAAAATTGAAAATATTGACTTAAAAATCATAGTCATTTTGGTTTCCAGATTAACATTAACCAAACAACGCACGAACCTTTCGCGTCAGCATTTGTGTTGTAAACAGTGCTGACTGACTCAAAGAGTTATTTTTTGGTGCAGTAATTTGGTGCGCTGCTTTCTAAAATGAGTTTAAAAATCGTGTTGTGATTAGCACTGTAAAAAAATATTATATAAATACTTTGTGTACATTTCAGAAATATTTCGTATTTATCATACAAGGATAAGTTACTTGGGCTTTTGACCCCCCAAAAAAGTGGGCGTCATAGGTGCCCTACAACACCTATTATAAAATACTTAGTTTACATTTAAGGAAGTTTAATAGTACGTATTTATCATACAAGGACAAGTTAGTTGGGCTTTTGAAAAAGGTGGGCGCCGAAGGCGCCCTAAATAAAGTGAGCGCCTCAGGCGCCACGGCGCCACAGCACAACCTAGTAATCTATCTGTCTATCTATATATATAATTCTCTTCGTTGTCAGACCCTGCGAGACACCAAGCTGCAATTATGTTCAACAGATACTAATTTTAGAAATCAGCGCACCAAATTACTGCACCAATGCATCAAAAGGTGTGCAAATTAAATATGCGCTGTAAAAAAATTATATTACGTCATTGTTTTCGCTGATATTTTAATTTTGTAAAAAGGGAACAATGTAAAAAGTTATAAAATACTTTTTGTACATTTCAGAAAGTTTAATATTTCGTATTGATCAAACAAGGACAAGTTAGTTGGGATTTTGAAAAAGGTGCATTTTTTCAAAATAAATAGATTTCAGTTGAACACTTCCGTCATTTTTTCGTGTGATACGCCGCGGGTCTCTCCAGAGTTCCTTCTTTTCATTCAATCACAGTCGTTTGCCCAAACCCACCCCATTTTGACAACCGTGTCTTTCAGGAAGTCTTCACCCGTCACTAAATCATTAGCGGCATATGATACGCCGCGGTTCAGCTAGTATAATATGTTAGTTTAAAAAAGGGTGTAAAATTTTGCACAAATAAATGGATGCTGTGTAACTTTGCTTTCGAGCTTATTATGTAGCACACTGACTAACAACCTTAGAGGGAATGTCGAATGCAGCTACGTGCAACAAATTATAGTAGCCTGTAGCAAAGGACGCGGAAGCACAGCTTGCACGGAAAGGGCACCAACAAAGATCTCAAATGAGGTCAGGGCAGCACAGCTTACACAAGATACATGTTCTGTTACACATGTGATATGCGGCACACATTACGACATGAGAGTGACGGCGGCTACGCCTTGTGTTTGCGAGCGATTTTATCGACGACTTCTCTGTTACGATGATGTTGGAGCGGTGTAATGAGCCGAGGCGCGAGCCTGCTCTGCCGTTGTACCTTAATAAAAAGAAAAGCAAAGAGGAAGGAAAGTCGATCATCATCTATTCTATTCTGCATGCTGTGTACAGCAAAGAGGAGTCCACAAGTTATAAATACAATAAACACACAAAGTGTTAACAGTAAAAAGCACTTTTGGCGCCTCGTTGTCAATTTGTGTAAACAAAAAACGTGTCGATAAATTAGCGTCATCCTTATCTTTTTAAAGCTCAATTAAGCTTGTTTTATAGCCGGAGTCGCGAACATCCTTGGTTTATACATAAGATTGCTGAAAGATTTTTTCCATTTTTTTTGTTCAACACCTTCCCCCTCCCTCCTCCCCTTACCCGACAATCCAACCACCCTAAATATTTCTCTCTCTCTCTCTCCCTCTCCCTCTCTCTCTCTCTCTCTCTCTCTCTCTCTCTCTCTCTCTCTCTCTCTCTCGTTCTCTCTCTCTCTCTCTCTCTCTCTTTCTCTCTCTCTCTCTCTCTCTCTCTCTCTCTCTCTCTCTCTCTCTCTCTCTCTCTCTCTCCCTCTCTCTCTCTCCTAGCGAAGATCTAGTTTCCCATAGGTTTCTTCATTTTCTTCATATTTTTAGGATTTCACGTCAGGCGTGTCGAGATGAACTGATTTCTTTCTCCAAGGGGCCGTCCATAAAGTACGTCACGCTATTTTTTACCATTTTAATTCCCCCCTCCCCCTGTCTTAAATCTTGGAACCACACACTAAAGTAGGTCACACTTTCGAAAATAAATGTTTTTGTAAAAATGATTAAAATTTAATATAAAACACCGTGACGTCACACATGGCCGGACCCTCCCCCCTCCCCCCGTCACACTTTCTTACACCCTCTGGAGCGTGACGTACTTTATTGACGGCCCCGAAGTTTAACAATCTTGACTTAGGAGTTTTCTTGATATGAATATTCTATAACTCGAAGTAGTGGCAGATATTTTCGGAATGTAACAATTTGATGGAAAAGTTTGAAAATCCATTAGGTCTGTAGAAATTCACAGTGCGCTTTAACATCTTCTCGTCGCTGAAACGGACCGTTAAAAGCCAACCCCTGAGAGGTGTGACGACGATCTTATCTGAAGAGTTTTAGCTTCTCGCGCTCCGGTTAACAAAATAACAATTGTAAACAGATGATTTGCTTGGGCTGACGTTAAAAATCTATATTCATTATTTAAAGAAAAAACAAAAAGTACACAGCAAACATATGGCTTTAAAATGACAAATGGAGAGGACGAAAAAAAAAGATTGAAATCGGTAAATTTACAGTTTCATTCACGGGAACCTGCATTATAGCGCTCTTGTCGTTGATGTATTGCAAATGATATATTTGTTTGTTTTTTTTAAAAGGGGGAAAAAAAACACAAATCTAACATGGACTAAGCCCTCGCGATGTTCTCGAGCTGTCACCGTGTGCTGATCGTTACAAGGAAACTCCTCGTGTCCAGGGAGGGTTGATGTTCGGTTAACATGAAGCGGTTAAGCCCACGAAACACATTAAAAAATACACTGCATGGAAATTTGTTTTTTTTCTATCATACCAAATTGATTTAGATATTGCGATGTAGCAAAAACAGTCAACCACCTATGTCAATTTTTCCTCTTGAATGAACATTCGGGTGAGATCTGTTCGTTCCTACAAACGCTCTATATCATCTATTTTTTAAAATATAACTTTGTGTTAGGAAACCCCTCATGTTTGTGTTTACTAAATATCCTACATGTGGAAGAAAATCAGCAGCCCCGAGCCTTATATTGCTCTTCATGGGTCTTCCCGGGAAACCTCCTCAGCTACCCCACCCCCATTCTATTAGAGGGACCTAACAGCTGAGAGACCCCCTGCCCCCCTCCAAAACAGTCGCTGCTGAAGCGGCCGCCTTGGCATCCAGGACATGGTCGAAGATGCCTCCCACTAAACGTGACCTCACAAGGAGGGGTGGAATTTTCCCTACTTCGACTCGCTACAACTTCGGCGCCAACCCGGGAAAGCATACGAGTCTCTATGGTTAGGACTGCCGCAAAGCGGGGGATCATCAATGCCCTACCTAGGGTATGATCCACACTGGAAGGCTTCCTCAGAACTGGCGTCCGCTATGTTCTTCGCAGTACCTTTCCTAAATCCGTACCGGCGCTCCTAGCTCTAAACCGGCACCGGTCAATGGCGTTGCTAGAAAATAAGGGGGACGAAATGGTCGCTTCGGAATAACCCAAACCTCAACGGGTACTGTGGTTTATCATCATCGGCATTGCATCTAATGCTCTGCCTAAGATCCGTACGGCAACTGTAATCATATGTGACTAGCACCTAACACCTAACGTATCGGACTTCGGCATTGCCTGCTAGGAGTTGTCGGTTTCGGGTTGCTGTCAGCTCCGCAACCTACTTGTCTTTCGAGCCACGTAGAGGCCAACGCCTTTTCGACATTTTACTAAAATGGTCAATATCTCTTAAACAACGATTTATTATTCTTGAAATGGTCGAACCTTTTATAGCCACAACCTGACTCGTCGACCAATTACCACCAAAACCTTTCAATCCATCTCAAACCCTCACCTCTCACTTAATCCAAAACCCCCTCCTCGCACTTAATCTCAACACCCCCACATCTCACTTGATCTCTAGCCCACACCTCTCACTTAATCTCAACCCCCTCCTCGCACTTAATCTTAAACCCCCACATCTCACTTGATCTCTAACCCACACCTCTCACTTAATCTCTAACCCACACCTCTCACTTAATCTCAAACCCCCACCTCTCACTTAATCTCAAACCCCCACCTCTCACTTAATCTCTAACCCACACCTCTCACTTAATCTCAAACCCTCCACCTCTCACTTAATCTCAAACACCCACCTTTCACTTAATCACAAACCCACACCTCTCTCTTAATCTCAAACCCACACCTCTCATTTAATCTAACCCCCCTCTCACTTAATCTCAAACCCCCACCTCTCACTTAATCTTAAACCCCCACATCTCACTTGATCTCTAACCCACACCTCTCACTTAATCTCTAACCCACACCTCTCACTTAATCTCAAACCCCCACATCTCACTTGATCTCTAACCCACACCTCTCACTAAATCTCTAACCCACACCTCTCACTAAATCTCAAACCCCCACATCTCACTAAATCTCGAACCCACTCCACTCACTAAATCTCTAACCCAAACATCTCACTAAATCTCTAACCCACACCTCTCACTAAATCTCAAACCCCCAACATCTCACTAAATCTCTAACCCACACCTCTCACTAAATCTCTAACCCACACCTCTCACTAAATCTCTAACCCAAACATCTCACTAAATCTCTAACCCACAACTCTCACTAAATCTCTAACCCAAACCTCTCACTAAATCTCTAACCCACAACTCTCACTAAATCTCTAACCCACAACTCTCACTAAATCTCTAACCCAAACCTCTCACTAAATCTCTACCCACAACTCTCACTAAATCTCTAACCCAAACTCTCACTAAATCTCTACCCAAACCTCTCACTAAATCTCAAACCCACAACTCTCACTAAATCTCTAACCCAAACCTCTCACTAAATCTCTAACCCAAATCTCTCACTAATCTCAAACCCACAACTCTCACTAAATCTCTAACCCACAACTCTCACTAAATCTCTAACCCAAACCTCTCACTTAATCTCAAACCCACAACTCTCACTAAATCTCTAACCCACAACTCTCACTAAATCTCTAACCCAAACCTCTCACTTAATCTCAAACCCACAACTCTCACTAAATCTCTAACCCACAACTCTCACTAAATCTCTAACCCAAACCTCTCACTAAATCTCTAACCCAAACCTCTCACTTAATCTCAAACCCACAACTCTCACTAAATCTCTAACCCACAACTCTCACTAAATCTCTAACCCAAACCTCTCACTTAATCTCAAACCCACAACTCTCACTAAATCTCTAACCCACAAATCTCACTTAATCTCTAACCCACAACTCTCCCTTCACATAAAACCAAACCCATGAAAAATAAGACAGTTAAAATTCTTTACACAATAATTTTAAACATTGTTGCAATTCTGAATCCAAAGTTTGAATGAACTGTAATCTGATCTCAAGTAAATCAGGATGAGACAGATGATGCCAGACTTTGTTCGTGGCTGTGCGGAGGCGGGGGATGGGTGGCGTGCCAAGGTTATTGAATAACCTGGTCCGGTTATTGAGAGCTTTGGGATCATATTTGTTTTGTAAATGGTTTGTTCGTTTTTAGTACGCTTTCCGTCGAAAGTGAGGGGTTGGGGTGGGAGGGGTGAAACAGATTTGAGTAATTCTACCCGGTGTCAAGGTCATAAATAAACACTTCATTTAAACGGTCAGAAATTAAGCGAATGTTCTTGTGGCATATGTCGTGGGCCTGGTTTTGTCGCAGGACCCACTTCCCACCGCCTCCACTCCCGCTCTCCTCGCCCGCCTTTCTGTTTTCTCCGATATCTCACTGGTTAGCCCTGGAGGTGAGCAGAACATGGTGGTTTGTGATGTCCAGGAGGTACGAAGAATGTAGTGGTTTGTGATGTCCAGGGTGTACGAAGAACGTAGTGGTTTGTGATGTCCAGGAGGTACGAAGAACGTAGTGGTTTGTGATGTCAAGGAGGTACGAAGAACGTAGTGGTTTGTGATGTCCAGGAGGTACGAAGAACGTAGTGGTTTGTGATGTCCAGGAGGTACGAAGAACGTAGTGGTTTTGTGATGTCCAGGAGGTACGAAGAACGTAGTGGTTTGTGATGTCACAGGAGGTACGAAGAACGTAGTGGTTTGTGATGTCCAGGAGGTACGAAGAACGTAGTGGTTTGTGATGCCTCGGGAGTTGTACAGAACATAAAGGTTTAATTTGTGCCCCGGTAGGTACACCAAAAATTACAGTTTGTGTTTTTCCCGGTAGTGGCACATAACATAGCGGTTTGTTTGTTCCCCGAGAAGTTCGCCGAAAATTGCAGTTGTAAGTTGTACAGAAATTAGCTGTTGGTTTGTGACCCGGATCAGCGGAAAACTCGTAAGGCAATTTTTTGCGCCCACTTATCTCACGATCACCAGAGGGCCCTGCATTATCTCCAGAGAGGACCTAATCCCGAGCAAGGCCTGGACTACATCAACAACAACGAGACGCAGCTTTTCAAATTCCATTATAATTGACAGCTTTATTGTGATGCAGTCCTATGTTCCAAACAAGATCACACTGACGGGCAATCAATCCCAAATAAATTGATGAAATAGAAGTTTTATTAGCGGGAGTCGATATTTTAAATAAAAAACAAGACCAAGATCATGAAGTTGATTACTGACAGCATGAGGGTATATATATATATATATATATATATATATATATATATATATATATATATATATTATTTGTTTGGTTCACAGAGAAGGATAACTCTACGTTGAACCCAGTTTCCTGAGTACAAACACGATGATTGTTGTTTGTTACTTGGAACAACTCCGTTTTTTTCTTCTTTTTTTTCTTTTACTTTTTTTCAAAAAACGTTTCTCATCATTAAATATGGCTTTTCAACGACCATGGAACTCAAGTCACAGACTATTTTCCCATTACATTCCGCTGTATGGGAAGTTGAATTATTAGACACTGAGAAAATCAATGCTGACTGGGGGGGGGGTCGGTATAAATCACATGCCACAACCAGCCTCCCCCCCACACACACACACAAACACACAGATCGAAGTCTAGATATCGTTTGTTTAATTATACAAGTACATTATAGAAAAAGTCCCTTTCCTCATTAAGCGACTCATAAAGGGAATATGAGTTCGGGCAGCCCCCCTCCCCTCCCGCCCCCTCAATTTATGGTCTCTCTTTTATTGTAATTGAAGGGTGCCACTTTCATGGGAAGGGGGCGACACGAAGCTCGACTTCCCTCGGGTGATGATCAACCTCGATACCTCGACACTTACGAGAGTTGTTTTGTGTGTGTTGTCCTGTTGGACATTCTGACCACGACCACACAGTACCGTCTCACTCAGCGTTTGCTACGAACCAAGTTTTAGAATTTAACCACCACGAGCACCCCACAGCATCTTTCTATGCTGATAATAAAAGGTTGTACGTTATTTGCAATAAAAAACTTAATCTTAACTAATTCAATCCGTTATACCGGAAATAATTCACATTGACCATTGGTTTTGAGAGAATGTGAAGAAAACGTCTCCTGATGATAATGCTGATACTTACATGCTGGCTTGTGAAAGAGATCAAATAACGCTTACCATCGGAATGTGCCATCTCTTCTATCTGCACGTAGCGTTTATCTTCACCTCCTCTTTGACAAAGCCAAAGTAAGCATTAAATTAAAGACGAGCGCCCCTTCTTCCAGCCCCCTCCCACCTGTGATGCACTCAATAACTTACCTCCCAACTCGCCCTTCAACAGTTTTACGTAAACATTTACCTAAGGCCGTCGCTACCAGTCCCTGTTAAAATAACCCCGCTCCGAAGTAAGCACTGAACAGTTTTCGCGAAATGTCTTTTTTGGCAGAGCTTTTTAACGAAATGGAAGCTTGTAAATAAATCGGGAAATCCCTTTTTTTATTTTTAAAATGAAAGTATGAACCTTAAATATACATTGCATTTCTTTTATTAATTTTTTAATTGGAGCCTTGTTTCTTTGTGGTTGCTCTTATGAAGCTCCGTGCATTTGTTAGGTTGGGTGACGAAAAATCTTGCTGCTCCATTTTGACCAACGACCTGAAGGTTTAGACACCTTCCAACATCTTGCCCTTTGTTCCCCATTCCCCAAAACAATATAAATCTTCACAAAAATATGGTCATTAGTGCATCTTGACGGACTTCTGTGAAGATCTCCGAGGATGAGGACATTTGAATTTCACAAGTGTATTATCTTACGTGGGTTTGCAAAATCCACACTGCTTTCAACAATGATAGCAATCAATGGCAACAATCAATGGCAACAATCAATGGCACAATCAATGGCAACAATCAATGTCAACAATCAATGGCAACAATCAATGGCAACAATCAATGGCAACAATCAATGGCAACAATCAATCGCAACAATCAATGATAATAATCAATGCTAACAACATTTTTTTAAAACAAAGGGGGCCACCATCGATATTTCACCTCTCTCCCGATTTCAAGCAATCCAAGACGTTCGCTGGAGCTTCTTTTTAAAAAAAAATTAGCATTGACTAACGAGAACAACATTAAGTTTTTAAAATAAATATGAAATTAAGTCTTTTTCCTGCAACAAACGTTGGTGCTTTTTGTTAACATGTTTTTTAAAACAATGCATTGACTAGTATCTAATAAAATAGTATTGCATGTATGGAAACTATATATACACTCGTGTATTACCGGTAAAAAAAAGTTTTCAAACTAAATATATTTCAGCTGAAATCAATTAATTTTCAAAATTTACACATCAGAATAAAAAAAATAATGTAATACAGAACTTTTGTTTATTTTAATTCAACAATTCCTTAATGACAACATTTGTTGTAAATATATTCTCATTTCAGAATTGAAGAATTTTATGCAGACGTTCGAAGCGAGTTATTTTTGGTGCAGTAAAAAAATTTCAGGGCTTTTTTTTAGGGGTGCGCTTTGTCAAATCTTTTATTCCCTGATTACATGGCGTAACGAACGAACGAACATACATAGCAAATAAATATAATAAAAGCCCAGACTCCTTCTGTAACCCTAAAGGATTCTGTAACTCTTATTTTTTTAAATTGAAAATATAGACCTAAAATAGGGCTGCGGCAATTAACGATTAATTTCTCGATTAATCGTTAAACATTTTTCATCGATTGAAATTATTTTAATCGATAAAAATTCGATTAAATTTAAGAAAATATTTATAATATTTTTTAAAAAAATATTAATAAATAATTAATTATTAATAATTATTTTTTTATTTTTTTTACGTACAAACTTCTCCCGCGTAAAATTATAATTTTTTTTAAAATTTATGTGGACCGGCAGACGTCAACTAAAAAAATGGCTGACAGCATCAGCGCAGTTAAATTTAAACATACAAATGGAAAGTTGTGCAAAATGTATGTTTTTAAGCTAACCGCGGATGGCAAAGTCGAAGATGGTGAAAAAGTTTACTGTGTTCACTGCCATAAACAATTCTCTTTTAAAGGATCAAATACATCGCTGACGTATCACCTTCAGCACAAACATCCGATCAAGTATGAACAGATTGTCATATAATTTAGTTCAAAATATTCTTAATTTTCAATGTCTGTGAGACAGGGGAAATAACTCAATACAAATAAAAAAGTCAATTACCTGTTTTCTTACTTCCCTTGAAATGTTCAGTTTAATGACGTCATAAATTTCTATTTTTGGCTTTAATCGAAATTAACGATTAATTAATCGTTAATTTTTCAAAAGTTAACGATTAAATTTAAATTAATCGATAACAGCCCTAACGTTAAATCATAATCATTTTAGTTTTGTGATTAACAGAGCGTGTGGTCTTTCTCGTCGTTTAAAATATTATATGACGTCATTGTTTGAGCTTATATTTTAAATTTCGAAAAGGGATGTATACGGAAATTTTGTGAAAAATAAATCATCCTAATGAACTGAACTTTAATTATTCATTCTTTTTTTATTGAACTCATTCACATAACAATTTTGTGGTTGTGGGACACGTTGATTCGAACGCATGTAATAATATTCACGTACACGTAAGTTACTTGGGCTTTTGAAAAAAGTGGGCGCCGTAGACGCCTCAAAATATCTAGTTATATATAATGATTGTTGGATTTCTATGTTCCGGAGAGGTGACAAATCAAAAACTCGTCAGGGCAATAATCAAAACTACCCGGGAATTCTCCACTACGTCAAAGGTATAGCGAGAGAAGGTTCTGGGGGCAGGAGGGCACATACGTACCCGGAGACCAAAGTACAAAGACGCCACAATTATGCTTACAACGTCGCAAGTAATAAGTTAACCAGGGTGTAATATAAATCAAACGAAGGTGGAAGTGGGGAGGCGGCGCCAATTTTATTG
Source organism: Ampullaceana balthica (assembly GCA_944989445.1). Taxonomy (NCBI): domain Eukaryota; kingdom Metazoa; phylum Mollusca; class Gastropoda; family Lymnaeidae; genus Ampullaceana; species Ampullaceana balthica. The sequence goes on along the minus strand of CALYLW010000095.1, from coordinate 527,074 downwards.
TTAGTCCCCGGGTGTAAAATATCCTGGGTACGCCTCGGCTCTACATAGTACAAAGTGTAAAATATCCTGGGTACGCCTCGGCACTACATAGTACAAAGTGTAAAATATCCTGGGTACGCCTCGGCTCTACATAGCACAAAGAAACATTCTTCGTCTCCACAAATGTACACATGTTCCGGTGTCTCTTTTAATCTATTTAAAAGCCGTCTAGCACAACAGTTTTGTATAGTGACATGTTTTCATATCATCGGAAGAAAATCGATTCATTGTTATCGGGTTGCATGAAAAAGGAACCAACAGTTTTTTGTTGTTTTTTAAGAGTAATTTTTTTTTAATTCTAAAGATGCAGATAATATGTTTACTTCGTGTAAACTCAGCTGTTATTGGTTTCTAGCACATGCAAGTAGCAATATGGACTTATTAAGGACCATTATTGTTTTACATGGTGTAAGGCCCGATACAGTGATATGGGTTGTAAGGCCCATTATTTTGGGTTATGGGGCTTAAGGCATACTATTGTGCTATAAACTTAGCTAAGTCTATAATTTCTTTGAAAAAATATTAAAATTAAACTGTTTATTATTTAAAAAACAAAAGAATGTAATTTTTTTGGGGGAAAACATTTCAACCAGGTCTAGTGAGCCAACAGCTGTATGTCCAAAAAATGAGAACACTTACGTAATCATATTGTCAGGCGAACGTCTCCTTGGCAATATGACCACTGTGTCCATGACACATCTCCCGTGACTCATGTCCATTAGGGTAATGACTCTTTCTTCTGACCATATGGCATTGTTGTGTATCACTATCAAACACTTTCTTAAGCATTTCTCTAGTAAAATCGCTACAACCTTGCCCGGCCTTCCAATCTCGCTCGTAAATTCCATCTGCAAGCTGCTTCGTGATAAACGAGCGTGAGGCGAGGGTTTTGTCACGGGCAGGCGGCAATTATTGGTCTACACAACGAGCCGGGATATTCATTGGCCAGACCTGAACTTTGGTGTTGGGGTACCTTGACCAGTGGTCAGAAAATCAGCAGTTAAGGAGATGCGTAATGGATGGTTGGGCAAGGATAAATTACGGTTCGGTGGAAAAATGTTACGTAAGGATACGGTTAAGAAGCAATTAGGGGCCGTCCATAAAGTTCGTCATGCTATTTTTGACCATTTTAACTCCCCCCTCCCCCCTGTCACAAGCTGTCACAAATCTCTGCCCCCCCCCCTAAAGTACGTCACACTTTCGAAAAAAAATGTTGTTTTTCATTAACAAAATAATTAAATTTTAATATGAAACACCGTGACGTCACACATGGCCGGACCCCCCTCCCCCCTGTCACAAAGTGTCATACTTTCTTACACCCCCTCCCCCCTCTGGAGCGTGACGTACTTTATTGACGGCCCTTAGTTTAATCTGGTAATCGGAAAAAATTTAAGTTTAGATATGTGTAAAGGAAATTGTATAACGTTGGGATGGATAATAAAGAATAATTTAGAAATGGGATGCTAAAAGATAAGTTTCGGAAGCTCTAGAAAAGGATCAACTGTCTGTACATACCCATCAGATAATGATGTTCTCTAGAAAAGGATCAACTGTCTGTACATACCCATCAGATAATGATGTTCTCTAGAAAAGGATCAATTGTCTGTACATACCCATCAGATAATGATGTTCTCTAGAAAAGGATCAACTGTCTGTACATACCCATCAGATAATGATGTTCTCTAGAAAAGGATCAATTGTCTGTACATACCCATCAGATAATGATGTTCTCTAGAAAAGGATCAATTGTCTGTACATACCCATCAGATAATGATGTTCTCTAGAAAAGGATCAACTGTCTGTACATACCCATCAGATAATGATGTTCTCTAGAAAAGGATCAATTGTCTGTACATACCCATCAGATAATGATGTTCTCTAGAAAAGGATCAACTGTCTGTACATACCCATCAGATAATGATGTTGGAAGTAAGTTTGACATTGAACACGTAAATTAGATAAAGATTATAGTTGGTAAAACACAGTAATTTTGTATATTGTTTTGTATAACTTGATAACGCAAATGAACCAACCAATGAACTAAGCTAACTAATGTCGTTCGCTCAATGCAGAGATGTTGAAATCCACTTACAGTCGCTTAAAGAGTCACAAAGCGTCTGAATAAAGGAAATTAAAACCCGGATGGTGACTTTGTGCAGTGGTTAATAAAAAATATTATTAAAAAAAGAAATTTACTACTTAGAGATCGATTAAAAACCCATCTTCTTGAGAGAATTAAGTGGTTACCACAATTTAACACAATAGGAAAAGGGGACACTTTCAAAAGAAATAAAACAGGGAGCTAGAGAAATAAATTCCCCCTAATACTTAAATGAAACCATCCCCAGAATGACTTGAAGACAGGGACGGTCTTAGCAATTTCGGGACCCTGTGCGGCTGAGTATGCGAAACGAACTGCGCGGGGCCCAGTATTGGTAGGGATAAGGAATTAATAATGATAATAAGTTAAAAATTAAGATAGGCGGGGACTATATAAGCGCGGGGCCCACTTCGGCCGCATAGGTTGCAGTGGCCTAAGACCGGCCCTGATTGAAGAGCAAACATTTCATAGGCAAAATGTCCACTCTGTAAATATTGTACAATCGAGACAGGGATGCACTTGTTCGCGGAAGGCAAATCAATACAAATAACTAAATCTACACTAACAATATTTATAAAAATCAGGAACGATTTACCCAGTAAATATTGATAAAGTGATCGTCTTGATCACCAGTCCTCAATCCCACAACACAAACCAACATGGCATCAGCCTACGACTGATGACAGAATATAAACTGCACATTTGGCAGTGCAGAAGAAACTTAATATTCAATAATATTCAACAAATACAAGTAAATTGAATCTGTAATAGACACAATCTTTAGATCATAAATAAAAAAAGCTAATAGATTAAATTTAAAAGTCTATTGCTCCAGACTTGGGTTAACAAATAAAATACATATGTAAAGAAATTAAATAAATAATTACAATAATGAAGAATAGATAACAGTTTTTGTAATGAATAAATAACAAAAGTATTTTTTTTAAAATTAATAAATGACGTTGATTTGATTTTTATTACTATCATTGTTATTATTATTATTATTTTTTAATAGTAAAAAGAAGCGAACAAAAAGGTGGGTGAGTAAAAAGAAGGGGGGGGGGTCTTTATGGGTGGGTTGGGGCGTGGGGGCAAAAAAAAACTGTCTACAACACGTGGTGTTCCCAAGCGATCACCCATCTAAGTACTAACCACGCCCAACGTTGCTTGACTTCGGTGATCGGACGAGAACCGGTATTTTCAACGTGGTATGGCCGTAGACAAGGAAAAGTGCCTTTAATGGGTATATATTATTGTTATTATTAGTATCATTATTATCATAGTAAATTTTACTTTCACGTCTGGGCAGGCCGTGGGTGTTTTTGTATGCGAAGAAAAGGTACAGAATGATGTGTGGGCTACCTTTCAGTTGGCTATTAGGATGTATTGAACACCTCCGGACATAAATTTAAACTTATCGACCAACGGATAGGAAACATCTACGGTTTTGTTGTTGTTGCTGTTGTTGTTTTGTTTTTGTTTGTTAAAACTTAGCGACGCCTCTGGACTCCAGACAGTGTCTCCGCCACGAAATTCGCTCCTTTCCTTTCAGAGAGGAATCGAGAAAATTCAGAAGTCAGGCATCGACAAGTCAAATGGAGAAACAAAACAGCTCACATCCTTGTTTTGTGTTTTGTGTGTGTGTGTGTGTGTGTGTGTGTGTGTGTGTGTGTGTGTGTGTGTGTGTGTGTGTGTGTGAGTGAGTGAGTGTGCTTTTTCCACACTATGCCTCTTGTCGTCCCATTCATTCACATATTTCTCTTCACGGGGCATCACCCTCTTCATCATGCATGTTAACGTTATTAACTTTATTGATATGTGTCCCTTACGTTGTTTAGACGCAACAACAAAATTTTGAAAATAACAACACAAATATATTTTTTTAAAATTCTTTATATAAATTTTCCTAAGGGAAATAATGTTATATGTACGATTTTTTAAAACAAAATTCACCAAAACATAAATATATTAATGTGACTATTTTAAAATTCAACGCTACGCCTGACAAAGGGACGGCATTATAGAGCGATGAAAGAAGTTTGTGGTTTCCGCTACAACCCCTAATATCATTGTTGGCGAACCTATGACACGCGTGCCACAGTCGACACGCATAACCCCATCAGCCGGCACGCGACTAAAATATAACTTCCTTAACCAGACCAGCCCCCAGTTAAACCCCCATTTTCCAGTTTCATAGGAGTGTTGCCACTTCGCTATAAAATAGTGGGTTTTGGTTGAAGTTTGGGCACGCGGGTCGCCCCCACTACCCTAAATGCATATAGTTGAGGGTTGTTGAATATAACATTTCTTTAAAATCGCCAAGGGGGGGTGGGGGGAGGGGGAAATCATCCAATCCCCATTTCTCTTCCTCCGGCACTGACGTAATGTTTGTTTACTGATCTTATATAAATTAGGTGTTTGGCCTCAGTGCTCCCCAGCCGTCGGCCACCATCCCTTCCCCTCCCCCACCCCACACCCGCCCCTAGGTTGGTTTTAAGAACGTGATCTTAGAATAGCCGTAATTGTGTTTGTCTTTTAATGATTTTTCCATGCCGACCTTTTGGAATCTGCTTGGCGCTGCCAGATCTTCGAGTCTGCTGGCGGAAAATGGTGCCGTGTTCCTTTCACGTCCGATCAATAGAATGTAAAGTAAGACGGTAATAGTTTGTGCGTTAGCATGTGTTTGTCAACGTAACATGCAAAAGATGTGCGTGCAAAGTATAAGCAGGGGCGGATTAACTTCGAGTTATGGAATGAGGTGGGTGTTGTTGAACACTATATCTACAACAGATCTCAGGTCATTAAAACAACAACAAGATATGATTTACATATTTTAAAAATTCACAGAATATTTTGAGGTTACCCTGGATTTATCATCACCTGTTAGCTTTGGTATGAAACCCAGAACAACCGCTTTAAGTTATATTTTGTACAATATTTAACTTGGTTATTTTTTTATGTTAGTCGTGGTTTAACTGCTCGGCACAAGACTTTGTTAAGTCATGTTTTGACAGCTTGGTACCAGACTTTGATTAGTCATGGTTACTGAAATGGAAGCTCATGAAAATGTTATAAACCAAATTGTATGAAAACATTTCTTCTAGAGCAGGGGTCGGGAAACCATGGCTCGTGAGCCAGATCTGGCTCTTTTGATGGCTGCATCTGGCTCGCAGACAAATGTTTATTTATTTAAAGAAGAAGTTTTTTTAAAGATTCCTTTAATCTACATATTAATTGCATATAAAACATTTTTTTTTAAATAAACAAAAATCTAAATCAGCTAAATGTGAAAATGCAAGGAGTTTGAAATACAATCTTATCCCTGCAATAAGCAGGGTTAGCATTTGAAAACCAGACTAAAAGCCATCAGCAAAGCCGTGCTGCACCATAAGTTGCATTAATTGGAACAAATACTCATTATTTATTGGCAACAACATAACAATGTTATTAAAAAGAATTCAGAGACATTATTATTGTAGTTTTAGAGTTGAAATTACACAAAACCCAAGCATTTGAATTCTAGTTTTAAACATAATATATGGCTCTCACAGAATTACTTTTCAAAATATTTGGTGTTTATCGCTCTCTCAAACAAAAAGTTTCCCGACCACTGTTCTAAAGCAATTAGTATAAAACCATTTGTTAAGAACCAATTAGAATTAAACTATATTTTACTCAGTAAATATTTATGAAAACATTTGAAGTAAAACTGTTTGTATAAAAATGTTGTTACTAAATCTGCTTACATGCACTTGTTTTAACTAAAACTATTAGTATGAAACTATTTGAAGGGATAGAATGTTGCTGGGGCAGAAATCTGCGTGTATATGTTTTTCTTTTAAAAATGTATTATGTTTTAATTACATCTAGAAACAATTAATAAATGAATTCAACAAATTAATTGAGAATTAGACATGATTTTTTTTTAAATCCTGTATATTAACTTCAACGCCGTCTCTGTCTTGGGTTCGCGGTCAGGCGGAAAAACAAAAGTTTAAAAAAATCACCAACTTCCCGTGATGATATCGAGCTAAAAGTTTGCACATAGACTCGTGTCACCTAACAATGCATTGTGTCAAAATTCGATCGAAAGCACCGTAATTAAATTAATGCATTTTTAGTTTATCTCTATATAACTACTAGGGGTTTTAGGACACCTACGGCGCCCACTTGGTCTGTAGGTTGCCCTAGGGTCGCCTACGGCGCCAACTTTCTTTTGGTAAAAAGCCCAAGTTACTTATCCGTGTTTGATAAATACGAAATATAAAACTTCCTGAAATGTACACAAAGTATTTTATAATTAAAAATCCTCCATTCCTCTTTTTAAATCCTTTATATTAACTCGTGGTGTCTGGTTGAACCCTTGATTGATTGCTTGCTTGTCGCCAAAATTTTTTATCAATTTTTAACCCACTTGATCGTAAGCTAGTGAGCTGAAATTTTACAGGCAGTTTTGTACCGATAATAAAAAACAATGTATCAAAATTTCAGATCGATCGCATGTACTGTAATTAAATTATTGATTTTTTAAGATTATTTTATTTATTCCTATGTATCATGCTATTTTTTGAGATAGAGCGTCGCGGTGCGTGTTACATTGAACAACCTTTCTGTCGCCGCAATTAGGTGCGTATTTTATTGACAACTCTTTTTATAAACATAATCCTGATCGGTGCGCATTACATTAAACATGTTTTACGACACAACTACAAATTTGTATTTTTGGATGGTCTTGCGCTGCGTATTATAATGAACATTATTTTAGTTACGTCTCATACATAAAGGATTTATAGTCAAAAGCTTGTGTTTTTTTTTGACGTTTTTTTCAAAATTAAATCCTTTATATTAACTCGTGGTGTCTGGTTGCTTGCTTGATTGCTTGTCGCCAAAACTTTGGATCGATTTTTAACCCACCTACTCGTAAGCTAGCGAGCTGCAATTTAGCAGTCAGTTTGCTGGCGATGATAAAAACTATGTATCAAAATATCAAGTCGATCACATGTACCGTAATTGAATTATTGATTTTTTAGATAATTTTATTTATTCCTATGTATCATGTTATTTTTTGAGATAGAGTGTAAGGATGCGCATTATATTGAACAACCTTTCTGTCGCGCAATTAGGTGCGTATTTTATTGACAACACTTTTTATAAACATATTCCTCATCGGTGCGCATTATATTAAACATGTTTTACGACACAACTACAAATTTGTATTTTTGGATGGTCTTGCGCTGCGTATTATAATGAACATTCTTTTAGTTACGTCTCATACATAAAGGATTTATAGTGTAAAACTTGTTTTTTTTACGTTTTTGTTTATTAAATCCTTTATATTAACTCGTGGTGTCTGGTTGTTTGTTTGAACCCTTGATTGCCTGCTTGTCGGCCAAACTTTTTATCAATTTTAACCCACTTCCTCGTAAGCTAGCGATCTGCAATTTTGCAGGCAGTTTTGTACCGATGAAAGAAACAATGTATCAAAATTTCAGATCGATCGCATGTACCGTAATTAAATTATTGATGTTTTATATTATTTTATTTACTCCTTTGTATCATGTTATTTTTTGAGATAGAGTCTCGCGGTGCGTATTATATTGAACAAACTTTCTATCGCGCAATAAGTTGCGTATTTTATTGAAAACTCTTTTTATAAACATATTCCTGATCGGTGCGCGTTATATTAAACATGTTTTACGACACAACTGCAATTTTGTATTTTTGGATGGTCTTGCGCTGCGTATTTTCAGGAACATTCTTTTAGTTACTTCTCGTACTTAAAGGATTTATAGTCAAAAACTTGTTTTTTTACGTGTATTTTTATTACATCGCCCTCTTTTACAAAATTAAAATATAATCTAAAACTATGACGGCATAAACAAATTTTTTTTAACCTTTTAGAATTTTTAGAATTTTGCACACCTCTTGATACATGCTTAGTACTTGTACTTGTATATATATATATATATATATCCTTATATAATAAAAGGCTAAGTTCTGTCCGGTCATCGATAGCGATTGGTCTCTCAAACACACATGACTCCTACAGCCAATCATATCAAGTTTACGCGGACGTTCAAAAGCTCTGTTTTTACGAGTTATTTATTTTAACTATAATGAATAGCATTTTTGAGTGATGCACATGTATGCCGGTCGAGAAGGCTGTTGAAGGGGAGTTACAACATGTCACCGAAAGGTGGCGGAACGTCTTTGGACGGGCTTGGTTGCTCGTATTTAAATATAAGCTAAAAATGACGTCATAGCGCTACGGATCCATACTCCAACCTGTGACTTGGGCTATTATTTTGTGTATATGTAGTGGCGTGCTTGTTTATATTTTACATGTCACGACGCTAAGTTCAATCTAGCGATCGGTGACCAAACCTTTCACCCCTCCCCACCCCCGTTTTACAGCAAAGGGGAGTTAAGGCAGTTTCAGTCTGTAAGTGTTTGCCGCGTTTGAACATGATCAATACTTTTAGTTATGTCTCATATATAAGGGATTTATAGTCAAAAGCTTTGTTTTACGGGGTTGTTTAATTAAAAAACACACACTCAAATGAAGGGGAATAATTTGATACCATTTACAAATTTTTTTATTTTTTTTTACATAATTTTCATTTTTGTCATTTTTTCTTTTTAAAAGCCAGGCATTCTCAAATCAGTATTTGGCCTTGCCACGCCACTGACATCCCCGCGTCAACCCCACCGCTGCGTGTTGGAACGGCTGCTACTTATTGCGTCCCCGCCGTTTGACGTATCGCGCGCTATCACGATACTTGTGCCGTGGGTCACAGTTTGAGTGCTATAAATACCCCCCGCCCCCGTCCTTGTCACAGCTCGCCACGCGAGAGCCGACTCTAAAAGCTGTTCGATCACCTAATGTACACGAGTCAAATCAATAAGAGCGTTTCTATCTGTTCAGGGGCGTCCTGTCACCCCATCCCTCTGTTCAGTGGGCTGCTGCGACGGGGAATGAGGCAACGTTTTATAGACAGAGAGAGAGAGACAGACAGACAGAGAACAAAAAGGGGTGGGGTGATTTCATTAAGAAATACAGTAACATTCCGATAATCCGGCACGTTCGGGACCGGCTCGGTGCCGGTCTATCGAAAATTCCAGTCTATCGGGCGGTGCCCCTTCTTTTTAGTGTAGGCTTTGCCATAAAACAAACGTACTTTGTTTTTTTAACTACTTACATACATAAATTGTAATTATAAGAAAAATTAGATTCATAATTAAACTGCAAATACAGTATGCGAATACAACAAAGTTTATTTTACATTTCATATAATGTATGTACACGTACTGTAAAACATATTTCACTTAGACTTAGATTTAAAAAAGTCACGAATGTCTTTTTGTTTTCTTGACTTTTGGCGTTTTATATAAAATGTATTTCTAGTGATATGGAAATCAATAATTTCTGAAGCACTGAGACACAGTTTACTGTGATGTGAAAGGACACAAAACAACAACGCTCAAAAAAATTGCGAGAAGCTTCGTGATCTATTAACTGTGCTGCATTGCACCTGTATTGTTGTGACAGCTGAGACTAGCCGGCCGCTAATTGTTTCTGAACAATACCGAGAGCTTCCCCGAACTACCCCGAAAACTTCCGAATAGCTCTCAAGCGTTTTTATTTGCTTTAAAGACACACTTTTGGAGAAAACCAATTTTTTTACAATTTTCCGGAGCGATGCCGGACTTTTGGGCATTCCGGACTGTTGGACGCCGGATTATCGGACTTTTACTGTGTGTCCGTGATGAAAGAAGACAAAGAGTTATGGCATGGACACCCCCAAAATGTGTCTGTGATTTCAAAAGCGTGTCCACTTATTTAACGCCGTTCGCCGAATGAAGCAGCCGCAGTGCTGTTGGCAGAGTCTGGTGGTGTGCGGCACTTGTGTTGACGGAAGATTACAATACAGTGTTTTTTCATGTCACAGAGAGCAATATGCCATGTCTCATTGCGTAATGTTTCTATTCTTAGACAAGGTTTCACAAAACAATTTTTTGGGGGGCAGGCATACAAATAGAAGTAACAATACATTTGCAAAATTGTTACTATAGTTGGGGCGGGGGGGGGGTCAACTCCAAGTCCTTTTAGAATACCCGGAAATGCATTATCTTAACGAAATTGGTCCCACTAGAAAACCATATATTTTTTATTAATAGATCTCCGCCGTGATATGACAAGCAATATAGCTGATAGTAGCTCTCGGAAACTGTTACTCAAAATCACGGTTATAATTTTTTATTTTTTATTTACGCCTGGTAACTTCGTTTCACACCACCAAGAAAACAAAAAAAAAGGTGCGGCACGAATTGCAAAACAAAGCCAACTCTAAACCACGACCCCAACTAACCCCACCTCCGGCCCCCACCCCAGCATATCAACCCCCATCAGCCCCACCCCCAAATGTCACTTTTCATTCAACCTCCGCTCTAACCACAGGCCTGCCAAGTCATTACATCGCCTCTTGAAAACCCTTTCTTGTGTCTAAGTTTTAATTAAATGTCGATCTTACTTGGCTTCAAGCTAAACGCACCGAGTACATGCGAAAGGTGCGCAATGTGCGCGTGCATAAATATAAAACATTGTAATTTTAGGGGATCCAGGTAATTATGTTTGCCTCACATGAAGCTAGTTACCTCTCTCCTCCTCGACCTAAAACACACACACGCACGCGCACATAAACACAAGCAGAGAGTTATGCTCACAATTTCCCTTGCGGGAGAGGCTGTCAATTTAAACTTATTTATAATCCCTACAAACTTTTTTTTTAAATTAACGTTTTATTTTTAAAAACAATTTATTTCCCCTTCTTCTGTCTTCTACCCCAGTGTTACATACTGTATTGCTACTGGCGCAGTGTTCCCTCTAAGGGCCATTGCTTCGTGTGCAAAGTAACATGTGCAATGTTGCACAGCAACTATTTTTTGTGCAATATATTACAAAATTTGCTGCTCGGTAATTATAAACTACTGCACGGCATCGGTCAGATATTTGCGCAGCTTAAAGGGAACATTGAAGTCACTGGCAGGAAATTATTTACACTGCAGCAGTTTTCCGCAGAAATGTTTATTAACATTGTAAATAGGAATGTCAAAAGAAGCAACAAACAAACAAACAAAATTCTTCAATCTTTGTTTTTCAGGTATTAACCCTGTGGTCCAGTGACTGATTTGGTAATAATAATAATAATAATAATAATAATAATAATAATAATAATAATAATAATAATATAATAATAATAATAATTATTATTATTATTATTATAACAATAACCCCCTTTTCAAACCATGAGGGCCTATGGGGCAAGTGAAGTAGCGTTCACAAATTTCATAGAGCCACCACTAACGAGCAAGGCATTGTATGGCTAGCACAATTCCCCGGGGGCCTTGCCAGTACCGATGCTCGAACCCGCGACTCGACACTTTGCCTCGGTTCGACAGTCCAGCGCGCCACCGCGGTACCGGCCCGTTAAAACACAAGTGGTTTTATCCCAGTCCCAGGTCAGGCTGTCAAGCCCCAACCCCCTCCCCCTCCCATACAAATGCGATCATGATTTCGTTCGATAACAACACATAAAGAAGAACAGAAATAGAGAGCGGGATGCCAGCGATGTACAAACTACAAGGATCAATTTTGGATTACGAGAATAATATTGATAAATGAATATTTATCTTCTTATCATTTATCCACCATCACTGTTAAGAGCGTATTCAAAATTAATTACTGATATGTCACTGTGCTGTAGCGAGTTGGTGAATAGTGTACAATGCTCTTTAAAAGATGAATATTTCAAGCATTTTCTTTCATTTGTACAATGTATTAACTCTAACACAATTCACATATTTTGCTTTATTCGTACAATGTATTAACTGTTTTACAATTCACACATTTTGATTTTTTTGTAAAATGTATTGTCTCTATCACGATTTACGATTCACATATTTTGTACAGTTTATCATGTACTTTAAAATCTGTTTTGCTGCATTATTTAGTGTTTTATTAATACAGTACCCGTCTCGGGCTGAGCTCTTTGAATTTTGTCATTTCTTTTCATGACTTGAGCAGTTCTCAATGAATATAATCAATGTCAACGATGGCACATATGGTATATCATATGGTATATCATATGGTATATCATATGGTCATAGCATATGTAGTGGTTAAATGCGTTTCTTCCTGGATTGCACCTCCAGAGGCGATGCTAGGATATTTGACAAACTATTAAATTTTGCACACCCACCAGTCAATCAATATCTTACCCTTGTTCACATATTATTTTGTAACGTTTTAAGCCTAATTATTGCTCCACTGTACCTTTGCACTGGTAAACAGACGTACCGCCAACCTGACCTCCCCTCTGTTGTCCAGCAAAGTCTTATTTCATTGTTTTTAAAAGTGTTTGTACATCATGAAACCTAATGTGCTTTACTCATGATGTTGTATTTTAAAAATATGTTTTGCTTTAATCATGGGCGTTGCCGATGCCTTGTTTTCCTTGCAATAAGTTTTAACTGTGCAGGCAGCGAAGCTATTAAGGGTTTTGGCCAGGCGACCCGAGCTGAAGTTTGATTTAATAAACATGGCACTTCACTCCCCCTTAAACCGCACTTCTGTCCCCTTTCATTGACTAAAATAACCGGTTAATATTTCCTCAAAAGCTCTCATCCCTCGGCTAAGCTTCCTTTGACGTAAACGGCGATTGTTTTAAATGAAAGAAAAAGTAAGGGGTGGGGGTAAGGGGGAGCTCATATGTCTCCAGGGATTCTCGTCCGATATAATGAGACACCACGATGATTTCATTTGCTTCTCTTTGAGCCCGGCTGGTGTCAATGTGTGTGAGTGTGTGCGTTTGCGTGCGGAGGGAAATGCCTTATAGGGCTTCGGTAGAAAAAGGGACACAACACACCTCTTATCTGGGTCAACGGAGATGACGTCAAAATGACTAAAACTAAGTCGGTGTTAGATTGGTCTGGGACACAGGTCAAATGTCCTGAATCAGGTATGTCTAGATTATTGACACTGGAGCAGCGGTTCTCAGAATGTTGAAAGCTTGCCGATTAAAAGAAAGAAAAAGGAGGAGGGGTGTAGTGTAGGGCTATGATATGACATCTTGTGTCATATTTTTTTATATCTTACATAAATTTGACACGCATGCTTTATTTTAAAATCTAAATGCTACTTTAATAAATCGAATGCATATCTCATAAAAATTACCCATACAATTTTAATATCTATGTTTCTAATAAAGCAACAAAACAAAACAAAAACAATAAAAAATTTAAAAATTAAAAATTTGAAATTTTAATTGCTTCTTTGAACTGCCTATGTTTCTTTCAAAATATTGCGTGGCGCAAATACCAAGCAGCACTGGTAGCGTCAAAACGTTCACAGAGAACAATAGGTCACATATTACAATAGATTACCCCAAAAGGGGAATAACTTCGCAGCGATTTGTGTGCAGTCGCCGGCTGAAATAACATACGGAGAGTTACAGATTTTTAAAAGTTCTGCTTTGACTAAGTTAATTCTTTTTTCCGTTTATTCAATCTGTTTATTTCAAAGAAGTTCAATTAATTTGGTTCTTAGATGGAGACAGACTGAGAGGTGGACACGAAGTACCTGCATGGCTGACATGTGGACACGAAGTACCTGCATGGCTGACATGTGGACACGAAATACCTGCATGGCTGATATGTGGACACGACGTACCTGCATGGCTGACATGTGGACACGACGTACCTGCATGGCTGACATGTGGACACGAAATACCTGCATGGCTGACAGGTGGACACGAAGTACCTGCATGGCTGACAGGTGGACACGAAGTACCTGCATGGCTGACAGGTGGACACGAAGTACCTGCATGGCTGACAGGTGGACACGAAGTACCTGCATGGCTGACAGGTGGACACGAAGTACCTGCATGGCTGACAGGTGGACACGAAGTACCTGCATGGCTGACAGGTGGACACGAAGTACCTGCATGGCTGACAGGTGGACACGAAGTACCTGCATGGCTGACAGGTGGACACAAAGTACCTGCAGGGCTGAAAGGTGGACACGAAGTACCTGCATGGCTGAAAGGTGGACACGAAGTACCTGCAGGGCTGACAGGTGGACACGAAGTACCTGCATGGCTGACAGGTGGACACGAAGTGCCTGCAGGGCTGACAGGTGGACACGAAGTGCCTGCATGGCTGAAAGGTGGACACGAAGTACCTGCATGGCTGACATGTGGACACGAAGTGCCTGCATGGCTGACATGTGGACACGAAGTGCCTGCATGGATGAAAGGTGGACACGAAGTACCTGCATGGCTGACATGTGGACACGAAGTGCCTGCAGGGCTGAAAGGTGGACACAAAGTGCCTGCATGGCTGACATGTGGACACGAAGTGCCTGCATGGCTGAAAGGCGGACACGAAGTACCTGCATGGCTGACATGTGGACACGAAGTGCCTGCATGGCTGACATGTGGACACGAAGTGCCTGCATGGCTGAAAGGTGGACACGAAGTACCTGCATGGCTGACATGTGGACACGAAGTGCCTGCAGGGCTGAAAGGTGGACACGAAGTACCTGCATGGCTGACATGTGGACACGAAGTGCCTGCAGGGCTGAAAGGTGGACACGAAGTACCTGCATGGCTGACATGTGGACACGAAGTGCCTGCAGGGCTGAAAGGTGGACACGAAGTACCTGCATGGCTGACAGGTGGACACGAAGTGCCTGCATGGCTGACAGGTGGACACGAAATACCTGCATGGCTGACAGGTGGACACGAAATACCTGCATGGCTGACAGGTGACACGAAATACCTGCATGGCTGACAGGTGGACACGAAATACCTGCATGGCTGACATGTGGACACGAAGTGCCTGCAGGGCTGAAAGGTGGACACGAAGTACCTGCAGGGCTGAAAGGTGGGCACGAAGTACCTGCATGGCTTAAAGGTGGACACGAAGTACCTGCAGGGCTGAAAGGTGGACACGAAGTACCTGCATGGCTGAAAGGTGGACACGAAGTACCTGCATGGCTTAAAGGTGGACACGAAGTGCCTGCAGGGCTGAAAGGTGGACACGAAGTACCTGCATGGCTGACATGTGGACACGAAGTGCCTGCAGGGCTGAAAGGTGGACACGAAGTACCTGCATGGCTGACATGTGGACACGAAGTGCCTGCAGGGCTGAAAGGTGGACACGAAGTACCTGCAGGGCTGAAAGGTGGACACGAAGTACCTGCATGGCTGAAAGGTGGACACGAAGTACCTGCATGGCTTAAAGGTGGACACGAAGTACCTGCATGGCTGAAAGGTGGACACGAAGTACCTGCATGGCTGAAAGGTGGACACGAAGTACCTGCATGGCTGAAAGGTGGACACGAAGTACCTGCATGGCTTAAAGGTGGACACGAAGTACCTGCATGGCTGTTTCCCACTGTGATTAGCCGAGTTTAAAACAGAGCGATAGGTTACCCCCCCCCCACACCCCCAACTCCAACACCCCCATATTAATGATAAGTACTTTTTATTCTATTAGAGAGATCAATCAAGTTGGCAAACAGGACAGGATTTCTAATGCATAGATTTTGACGTCCCAAAATAACGATTAGACATTCAAAGGAGCCGATACGGCCTGCCACAAATTTAGCTCTTCCTATGCTCATACCGTACATTATCAAATAAAATGCCCAATCCAATAAGGAATTACAGAATGGCCGTGAGACGTATTAAAAAAATGTTTATGTTGAAAGTGATGGCTAGGCGCCGTTACTTATCACAAGTCCTATAGGCTTTTTTTTACGACACACGCACACCAGCCACGACCTTACTCCATCACCGTTTCACCCTCCCCATCCCCCTTTATTCACCGGGTTCGTAGATTTACTTTTAACAATACACATCCCCACAGTCACCACAGTGCACAGGAAATTACACCGCCATTCTCCAAAAAAATCATCTACCTGTTCCAGGTCAGGGGAAAATCCAAATTATAACTTTATAGCAGGGGTGGCCAGGCCTGTAGTAAATGAGAGCCATTAAAAAAAAATAAAAATAATAATGTTGAGAGCCGTGTTGACGCCCTATGGGTCACAACCCCAGTGAGCCCACTCGCAATGAAAAACTCCTTTTTGTTATATGTTTTTTTTAAATAAATTATGTTTTATTCGAATTTAATTATTTAAACGTTTCAATTGTTTTAACACTAATCGTATGTTGAAGAAATATATGCATTTTGTTACACAATAACCAAATATCTAAATATGAAAAATGTATTAATATAAACACAACGCATATCGATATACAACAATTCTCGTTGTCTGTATGGATGTAATGCTGTAAGGTGGCGCCGCGAGTGGATGTAATGCCGTTAGGTGGCGCTGCGATGGATTTTGTTTTATAGTGCTACTAATTTTAGAAAGCAGCGCACCAAATTACTGCACCAAAAATAACTCGTTTCGAACGTTCCACATAATTTTGTGCAATATGAAAATAAATGAATCAAATACAAATAAATAAAATAAATGAAAGTTCTGTATTACATTATTTTTTATTCCAATGTGTATTTTTTCAAAATAAATAGATTTCAGCTGAATTGTATTTATTATTTTATTTTGAAAACTTCCGTCATTTTTGACGGGTAATACACTAGAAGACTCATAATTATAGTGAACATTAATTGTTATGATTCTGCTGAGAAGATTTTGAACTAGCAAGTTTCTTTAAATCTGGTTTGTAGCTAGTATCTAGTTGTGGTGCGAAGTTCTGTCAGACGCAATAAGGTCGTTTAGCACAAGCCATACAGCAATTAGTAGTTTAACTTGCCTCAGTTGACTTAACACCTACTTTGCTGAATGAAGAAAGTAGTGTCTGCTGGTAACAAATTCCAGATTTAATCTCAGCAAGCTTGCTTTTTCTTAATTCAGATCAAGCTCAAATTATTTTCAACACCTTGTTTCGGTCAAATTAAAAAAAACAAAAAACTTTCATTTTTGTTTTCTTTTATTTAAGTCAAATGAAAAGTTTTAATTTCATAAATAGCTCGCGAGCCGCGGTTTTCGCCACTGTTGCTGCATAGGATCCCATACAAGTACATTATAGTTGCAAGGGAAATAACACGTTTAATCGGGCGAGTTCATTTCCATTCAAGGGAGGCTATTTTGTCACCCCCCCACCCAAGCCCCACCTCACCTCACCTATACCTTTTAACTTTTTTTTTAAACGTCCTGCTTCTCCACCAGAAGTCACATTTTGAAAACGACCGTTTGACTTTCAGATCTACCGGCTGGTACACGACCTCTTGTTATTGAAATGTAAGGGGCGGAGCCGCAGCTGCGTCAGAGTGTATTTAAAACACATTATATTCGCAAGATGGAAAATCTGACCAACATCTCGAGGGCGCACTGAGGTCAAATTATTTTGTGCGTGTTAAGGGGGAAAAGTTTGTGTGGGTGGAGGGAGGAGGAGGTTCTTATCTCCTCCCTTTTCAGGCAACACTAATTCCAGCTATGCCAACGGTGGGTCTTCCCTATAAGTTAACCCTTGCCAGGTACGCAGGTACGATAGTCAATTTGGCTTTTCAAAATTAAAGTTTTTTCTTTCTTTTTTCTTTCGTGTGCAATATCGCAGCCGCTTTAAATTCCCCTGATATTTCCACGTGTCTGACTTCACGAACGCTTTATATCTAGTTGTTTATACAACACTCCTGTGGACTCCCGCGTTCCCTTACTATTTTACGACTTTCGGGAGCTTGGTTTCACCGAAGCGTCGCAGGTTCATTTAATATTTTGTACGAAAATTGTATACAACAATCGAAATTTAAAAAAAATAAAATAAGATGAGCAGTAAAATGCAGGTACAATTTAACAGTCGTCGACTGCAAGAAATGAAATAATATACTGGCCGAATGGGTTAAAAAACCTAAGATTGGAAATACTCCCCATAAATCTTCCACATTGTTACTTACAGTAGCCTGCGCATGATATTCCCTTTTGGTTCAGCCTCAAGCTATTGATCACAGGATTCGATCGATATAATTATAACATTCTGTAGAATCATTACTTTTGATCGATTGAGTTAGCAAAATGTCATTTTATTACCAAAGTTTTAATAAAAAGCGAATAATGATAATTTAGTAATATTAAGTTATATTAAAACACGTTAATAAATACTATTGATCAAACCCAAAAGTCATATAGACTTGATGTTTCTGGGGTAAGTTTCAAAAGGTATTAATGTGCGAGTTGAACACAGAACCTCAAACACAAAGACACGCACACAAGAGACATTCAGAGACGCTGTTGCCAAGCTAACGTACACATGTGCAAAGACTTCGTCCAGTTATTTACAAATGTTATAAATAAACAACTGTGAAAAATGCAATACAAGTACGTTTTTTTCTTTTCACCCAGTCTAATGAGGCGACGCCCCCGGAAGTCAACGTGAACGTAAGTGACAGAGTTCCACCCAAGTGATTTATTGACGTTCCCATTGTGCGAGGTTTCGCCCCGTGGCCATGCTACCACCTTGATATACTTTCGCGCCGCCATGCACGTAACGAACATCTCGTCTATGACTGCAAAATTACTTCAGACTACTGTCAATACTATTCTCTGTCACAAAAGAAATGTATTTTCTCTCTCTTTCTCTCTCTTTCTCTCTCTCTCTCTCTCTCTCTCTCATCTCTTTCCCTCCCCTCTCCCTCATTTCTTCCTTCTTACTAATCTCATGTTGATTTCTTTCTTTCTTTCTTTCTTTTCTTTCCTCTAAGGTAGGTGCGTATATCTGTGTTTCTCTTAATCTGTCTCCAGAAAACATGTTTTTATCATTGGTCTACTTTGTTTTACACAAGCAGCTAAAGGGACTCAGTAAATGGATAACATGTCAACAGGGTATGAGTTAGCCTCACAGGACGTAAAAAAAACAACAGCGAACGTTTCGGCAAAGAGCCTTCCTCAATGAACAAAAAGGTACAAAAATAACACGAATATAAAAAATTAAATAATAAAAATTAAAAACTTAGCTGCGGTGAAATCCGAAGTGTCAATGAATGAGTCATCCATACATGTTATCCATTTACTTATATATAAGCCTGATTGCAGTCTCACCGTCTCACCCCCTTTATGTTAAGGGGACTCACCAGGATTTGTTTACTAAAATTATTATTTTTTCATAGTTGTCTCGCTTAGAGAAATTTTATTACTTAGCCCTTAGGTACTTGGCCAAACGTTTTTTGTGTTATTTAATCGCTAACGCCTCAATGTATGGCCCATCAAACAGATCGGTGCTTGGCCGTACGCAAGGGGGGGGGGTTTCGTACGTTCGAAGGAACCCCCTTTTGCGAATGTGTGCCCTTTTTTGTAAAAAAAAATAGATCTTGACATTTTTGAGAGATTTGGGGATCTCACTACAGAATATGAGGGGCCAGTGTTATGATGGCGCTGCATCTATGTCGGGCGCTGTCTCAGCAGTTCAAGCGCATATTCTGCGAGAGGCCCCTTTGCTGGTATACAAACAATGCAGACTTCCCGATGTGCGTAACATGATTGAAAATTAAAAGAAACCTGCATGTTTTTTTTAACAACAGCCCAAAGCGCGAAGCCTTGTTGAAAAACGACATACAAACAAGTCTTTGACAGTGCTAAACGAAAGGCACTTACAGATTTGTGCAAAGCAAGATGGGCTGAGCGCCGCGAAGCATACAAACACTTCTATTAGTCGTATGTTTACATTTTTCACAATCTTGAGATAATTTCACTGCCACGATGAAAACACAACGACCAAGGATTTGATCCAACTTTGACTACAAATGGTGATTGGGACACGGACAGTAAGTCTCGAGCAACGTCACTTCTTCATTCCTTGTGTAAATTCACATTTATTGTGACGTTTGTTGTTACGTACAAACTGTTATATAGGCTGAAGGAATAACAGTCGAACTTCAGAAAGAAGCGATTGACATAATTCAGGCTATGTCACTTATCGAAAACATCAAGCAAGAGTTTAGAGAGATTAGAACAAATGTGGACTCTTATTTTCAAAACACTTATGATCATATCATTATCATGGCAAAGTCTGTGGGAGCTGAAGCTTCAATGCCTAGAATTGCTAAGCAGCAAATCTACAAAAACAATGTGTGCGTAGAAACTACAATGCAACATTATCTGCGGAACTTAATTAATCCATTTCTGAAGCACATCATTGCTGAACTAGATATGTGGTTCTCTTGCTTAACCAGGACATCATCACCACTGTTAGCTCTTGTGCCAAGTGCTGTTAGAGATTGTATGTATGAAGATCTGAAAGGCGATGTGGATTTATATGAGCAAGATCTGCCTTCACCAGAAGTGCTGCCCGAAGAGTTTACCGGGTGGAAATTGAGGTTTAGCCAATGGGAAGAGTCAAAGCTACCAAAAAATTTCACGGAAGCTATCAAACATTGCAATGAATCGATGTATCCAAATATTTATTGCTTGCTGAAAATCGCGTGTGTGATTCTTGTGACTTCCTTCGCGTGTGAGCAAAGGTTCAGTGCACTCCGACGTTTGCACAATTACATGAGATGTTCAATGGTGCAGGAAAGACTTACCGAGCTTGCATTGATGCATCATTACGCTTTCAATATCAACGAAAACAGTGTTTTACAAATATTTGTTTACAAAAACCCAAGAAGGGTTTACATCGAAGATGTTCTAAAATAAACCTCATAGCACCGTGGTCTTCCGCCTTGTCAGTTCTGTACCATAATGTATGCACATGTAATTCAAATTCTTTAACGCTTGTGCCTGCAGAGTTCATTATTAATAAGAAAAGAATCGAATGATCGAGTACCTTCATTTCTAAATAAAACACTATTTTGGAAGCTTTTATTTACAGTGTTAATTATTTATTGCATGAAAACCAACGTTTTTTAAATCACTGTATGCACTGAAATATATATATATATATATATATATATATATTGAAAACGAGGCAAAAAAGACGAGAAGTTTAATCAACGCCCTAAATAATTGATAGGTACGGAATTAGTGATTAAACCTTCACATCCAAATTGAAAGTCATAGCACCATATATTGTAGGTACATTCAAACATCTCATAACGAGATAAATTAGTTCCAGAGTGTTACTCTTTATACGAAACAATTTTTCCCAATGTAAAATACGATAATCCGTTCCATGCTGAAAATAAATAATAATTTTTCAAAAATTTTATCAACATTTTTTCAAATAAAATTACTTATGAATTGTTAAAGAGTGAAACAACTAGAATACAATTTAGATTTGAAACAGAAAACGTAAACAAAAATTTAATATGAATTTATGACAAATAATTATTGCTTTTTAACTATAAAACTGTTAAAGACATTTGTTTTGCGGACACTTCAAAATTTGACGAAAATGTGATTTAACTGTTGACATTCTTGACACTCCATTTGAAGCATCCATCTCCTTAATTTTTTTTCTTGAGAATAGTGCAGATCGTTGATTTTGGCCGATTGTAGTTGCGCGCTAGATTCGAAACCTTGTTCTCGCTTTTGAATGTTTTTTTTCGTTTTATTTCAACAGTTATTTTTTTCCCTCTCTTATGATTCTCTACTTGTGTTTTTTTTCCGAAGATAATTGATCAGTTTATTAAACTTTGCACATTTAAAAAAATGCAAATACTGTCTTAATACAAAATTTGTAAAATCGGTTGATCACACACGAAAACAATACGCTAACAGACCGAGTGCTTAACACAAAATAATATATCAGGGCGGAAGTGCCGGGCTCACTAATGAATTTCCAGGAAAAGGGGAGTTTCCCTTTCTGCATCACTCGTTATGCGAATCTTCGCTCGTTAAAGGAGCAACTTTTTTTATAAAAATGTGTTATGCGAAAACTCGTTATGAGAGGTGCTCGTTATGAGAGGTTTGTCTTATCTTAACATGAAATGCCTTCGCTATAAGTTTGCGAACCCCCCCCCTTTTAAAAAGTCTGGGTAAGGCCTTGCGGTGGGTATTATTTCCATTGCAGAATCATCAGTGGAAAAAAAAACAACTATTGATTGTTCGTAATTTCCGACGTTTTAACAAACCTTCACATTATGCAGGCCGGAAACCGTAATTATTGACTTAACACCAAGTTGCTTAGACTAAAATATTATCAAAGCCATTCCTGATTAGAGCGTTGTTATTTTAAAATGTTTAATCATAAATTGTAGTACAACTCTCATTTACATCAATACGAATATTGATTATTTAACTATTATTACTTTTTAATGTTAAATTATTTCCAAGTGCAATATATTAAACCAATATTATCCTTACAAAACATCCTTGAACTTAATGACGTAAGATGTTCCCGCCAGAGGCGCAGCTGGCATAGGCAACTAATTATCAGAAGTGAAAAAATATTTTTTTTAAAAAGCATGAAAGAAAGAATTAAGAATTGGTAAGAAAATAATCTTTAAAAATAGTTACAAGTCCATCATTTATTGGCCCTAAAGTGTTCATCAGATGTACCGCCATGCACAAAGTAAAATGGTCGGTACAAACCGAACAGCAAGCTAACCAAAACAACAACAATAAACAAAGCTATATGGCTAATGGTGCTTGGGAAGGACCCAGTTCCATTGCTACAGCAGGTTGCTAATGGCAATAATCCACTTCCATCGGTACAGCAGGTTGCTAATGGCAATAATCCACTTCCATCGGTACAACAGGTTGCTAATGGCAATTATCCACTTCCATCGGTACAACAGCTTGCTAATGGCAATAATCCACTTCCATCGGTACAACAGGTTGCTAATGGCAATAATCCACTTCCATCGGTACAACAGGTTGCTAATGGCAACTATCCACTTCCATCGGTACAACAGGTTGCCAATTAGAATTACGCAATTCAATTGGTACAACACGATGCTGGTGGGGGTGGGGGTGGGGGAACAAGTTCAACTGGCACAACATGTTGGTGGAATGGAAAACCCCAAATATAGCGGGCGGGAATTCCGAAAAACCAAGTTCAACATCCTACAGTTAAGGCCATTGCTGGGAATAACCCAATAGAAAGCACCCGTCTGAAATCAACGGAAGCGGTGACAGATGGGCGTGTCTCTGCGTTGATTGTCTTCCGGGACATATTTGGTGCATTTCTAGATGAGTTCAGTAGGGTGAGCCGGTTCACCACAGGTGTTCATCATGTCGGCGCTCTTTAAGACGTTGTCAAAATTTTTCCTCAACCCAATAATAAAAAGAACTCGTAAAAAAACAAGTTTTTGACTATAAATCCTTTATGTACGAGACATAACTAAAAGAATGTTCATTATAGATCTAATACGCAGCGCAAGACAATCCAAAAATACAAAATTTTAGTTGTCTCGTAAAACGTGTTTAATATAATGCGCAACGATCGGGAATATGTTTATAAAAAGTATTGTCAATATAATACGCACCTAATCGCGCAACAGGAAAGCATTAATAAAAAGGTTGTTCAATAAAATACGCACCGCGACACTCTATCCCAAAAATTCAACATGATAGATAGAGATAAATAAAATAATCTAAAAATTCAATAATTTGATTACAGTACATGCGATCGATCTGATATTTTGATACTTCGTTTTCATCATCGGCGCGAGTCTGCCTGCAAAATTTCAGCTCGCTAGCTTACGAGGAAGTGGGTTACAAATCGATCCAAAGTTATTTTCGACAAGCAAGCAAACAAGCAAGCAATCAACCAGACACCACGAGTTAATATAAAGGATTTTTTTAAAATCAAATTTTCACGAAATGTAGGCTACTTAAAGACATTCGAATTATATCTCATTTTTTGTGCGCTCTTAAAAGAAAAGCTTTACAATTATTTTTTTTACATACGATTTATTATTTTAAATTGTAGCTATGAAATTATCCATAATGGTGATACTATATTTCCAAAAACAAAGACTGCTTCTAAAATCTCTGTTATCTTATCTTATCTTATCTTATCTGTTTACAGACGCTCCTTCTATACAGAAGATTATTGCGTCCTACGCTTATCTATGGTTTGTGTTTAGTCCTGCATTTTTATTAGAGATTTAAATGTTGATAAAGTGTTGGTTTTCCTGGATTCTTCAGGCAACCCATTCCACGCCCGAATTCCGGACGGGAAGAAGGAAAACTTGTATGTGTTTGTTCTTGCATACGGAATAAGAAAGGTGTTTTTATCCTTATGTCTATCTGAGGGTTGTATTAAGTTATCTTTGTGTTGTATTTCTAAATTAGAATTAATTGCTTTATGTATGATTACTACTTTGCTCTTGGTTCTTCTATCCTCTAGTGTTTCAAGGTTTAATGATTTAACTAATGGTGTTACTCTTGTCAGTTTCGAATATTCTCCAGTAATGAATCTGGCAGCTCTTTTTTGAATTCTTTCTAGTTTATCAATGTTTTCTTTGGTGGATGGGTCCCATACAGAAGATGCATATTCTAGTGCAGGTCTCACCAAAGTGAGGTAGCATTTTAGTTTTATATCTCTATTACATTTGTTAAAGTTCCTTTTTATAAAGCCTAAGGTTTTGTTTGATTTTTTAATAACTTCATTGACATGGGGATTCCATGATAGTTGCTCATTTATTAAGACTCCTAAGTATTTTGAATCTTTAGTTTGGGTCAGTTCTTTTCCATGAATGTAATATTTTGAATTTATTTGTTTCTTTTTCTTTGTTACTCTTAACAGTTGACACTTTTCTGGATGGAAAGACATACTCCAGTTAGTTTCCCATTTTATCAATTCATCTAAGTCTTTTATGTAAAATTTTGCTATCTTGTTCTGATTTTATTGTTCTATAGATTATACAATCATCAGCAAATAGCCTAACTTTTGTACCTGTTGAGATGTTGTTGGGTAAATCATTTATATAAATTAAAAAGAGTAAGGGACCTAGCATAGTTCCTTGTGGAACTCCTGAGTTAACCTTTATTGGTGCAGATTTAGATCCATTAATTATTACAGTTTGCTCCCTGCCCAAAAGGAAGTCTTGGATCCAGTGATGTAAGGAACCTGAGATTCCAAAGTAGTTAAGTTTTTTAAGTAAACTAAGATGGTGAACTTTGTCAAATGCTTTTGAGAAGTCTAGTAATATTGTATCTATTTGATCATTTTTGTCCAAGCCTTTTGATAGTTCATCTATTAAACCTATTAATTGTGTTTCACATGATCTGTTTTTTCTAAAGCCGTGTTGATGTGGGCATAGGGCATTATATTTGTTAAGGTGGTTAACTATTCTACTATATATTATGTGTTCTAGTAATTTACAGGTGATACTAGTAAGTGATACAGGCCTGTAATTACCAGGGTCTGATTTATCCCCTTTCTTAAAGAGTGGACTTACATTAGCTAATTTCCAATCCTGGGGCACTTTACCCTGGTTTAGAGAGGCTTGAAAGAGAACTACAAGGATTGGGGACAGTTCATTGCTTAGTTCTTTTTATAATCTTGCAGGCAAATCATCTGGGCCAGTAGCTTTGTTTATTTTTAATTTTTTTAGGAGTGAATGTATACCTATCTCGTCTACAGTTATGTTACCTATTTCTTCCATTTTATTTAAATTTATTAAAACTTCCTTGTCGCCTGAGGCAGAAAAAGATGATGCAAAATATGTGTTAAGGATATTAGCTTTAGTTTCATTATCATTATAGGTTTTATTATTTGAGCCTTTTAGTGTGGCTATTCCTGAAGGTTCCATTTTTTTAGATTTGATAAAGGACCATAAGTTTTTATTGTTATCTTTGGTAATTACATTGTTTATATATTCATTTTGGAGGTTCCCACTAAGTTTTTGTGTCAAGTGTTTAATCTTTAAGTATTTTTTGTGTATCCTATATGAATTGGTAGCTTTATATTTCTGAAATAAGTTCTCTTTTAGTTTGCATAGCTTTTTCAATCTAGAATTGAACCAGCATTTGTTAATTTTATTTGATGTTAGTTTTGTTGGAACATTCTCATCCATTATAGTTTTTAGATTTGTTTTTATATCTTTCCAAATTTCTTCTACTGGGCTATTTGTGTTAAATTTACTTAGGAAAGTTTGTTGGAAGTTAGCCGCTGATTGGTGTAGTTTTATTGAATTACATTTATTCCAAAGATAGATTATTCTTCTAGGTATCTTATTAATTTTAGTTTTTATTGTATTGGTGACCCTAACAATATCATGGTCGGACAGTCCTGGAATTATTTTATAGTCTAACACGAGTCCTGGTCTATTTGTTAGGAATAAATCTAGTGTTTTATTTTTCCTTGTTGCTGTTTTTACTATCTGTTCTAGGTTTATGTTGTTTATAGTGTCTAGGAAGTGTTCATTAATTTCTTTGTTAGTTTGATGGTTATCAATTGTATAATTTTTCCAATTTATATCTGGAAGATTAAAGTCCCCCATAATCCATAGAACTGCATTTTTATTATTCTCTTTTATGAAAGTTAATTTACTACAAAGATTGTTCATGTATTCTAGGTTTGTATTCGGAGGTCTATATATACTGCCTACAATAAGTGGGGATGAGTTTGGTGTAATTATTTTACAATAAATAGACTCTATATTAAAATTTTGCTGTGTAGTAATTTCTTCAGCTATGATATTTGATTTAATTGCAAGTAGCACTCCTCCATAATTGTCTGATCTGTCTTTCCTAAAAATATTATAATTGGTGTTTAAAATCTCAGAGTTATATATGTTGGGGTTCAACCAAGTTTCAGAACCAACAATTATGTCTGGTTCTTCTGTTTTTATAAGTAGTTCTAAATCTGGAATTTTATTTTTTAAGCTTTGGAAATTAACTATTAGTGTTTTGAGAATGTTTTGATTATTATTATTATTAGATTTTTTATGGGTAATTTTATGGGTTTGTGTGGTTGGTTTCATTTTATCTAGTGGTTTATTTATAAAAGGATTAGCCAAAACACTGTAAGAGTTTGTGGTGATAAGGTCCTTATAGTTAAATAAATCTGAACTGATTTGGGGCAACCCACAATGTATGCAGTGCCAAGATGCATATTTATTTCTTAGGCCTATTGCTTTGTGCTTTGGTGTGTTAGAATGCAGGCATGCAATGTGGTACCATTCATTGCAGGTGTCACACTGAATGGTTCCTTGTTTGGTAGTGCATGCCTTAATACAAATTTGACATTTAGATGATACTGGGCCTGGGTTAAGTTCTATGTCGCCTGAGAGGAGCAAAATTAAGAATAAGTGTTTTTGCTTATATCTACATATTTTATGTTTCCATTGTTTGAAGGAGATTTCCTTTATTGTGCTTAAGATAGAGGTGTAGTCAGTGTGCTTTGTGTTGTGGTGGTTTATAATTATTGATATATTACTCTGATTTTTAGGATGTTTGTTGGTTGACGTTAATGTCCTTAAAAGTAGTGTGGTTATTACTAAGACTAATTGTTAATAGGAATCTCATCCGGTGGGAGGAAAGTGCGTGAGTAAATTATGTCCCTTACCCAACGCTTCGCTCATCGAAATAGACGCTGTATGAAGTGTATGAAGAACGAATATTTTCTATTAAATTATTCTAAAGTTAACCGAAGTTATTCCATTTTAAAGTTTATGAAATAAGCTTGGCAACTTTTCCCCAAATGTTCAATAAATTCTCACTAAAACACTTTAAAGTGAAGCGAAAATGAATGAACGAGCATCAAACAAAACCTGTGAAAATAGTTTAAACTTTTTTTTAAAAATAGAAAAAAAATGGCGAATTGAACTACTGACATCTTAGTCGTTGTGCATGTGGACCTTCTATTTCGAGTTTAGTTATTCAAATTTACAAACAATATAACAGCAAATTTTCATTTCGAGAGAAAATATACCCCCCCCCCACACACACCAAAAAAATAAAAATTAAAAATAATTGAAAATATTTTTTTTTCTTTGATACCTAAAAGAATAACAATTTGTTTGTTTTTTAGTTTAAGCCAAAAAACTTTTAAAATAAATTGGCAACTTTGAATTCCTTCAGTCGCAACTCCCATAATTCTATTTCAGAAGCCCCACGCAAAAAAAAACAATGTCCTTTTTGCACCGGGTTTAATTATTCCGGACGTGACGTAACATCGAAGCGATCCAGCGAGTAAAAAAGAAAACGATTGTTGACGCGTCGCCGGATGTATTTTCTTAATTAGACAAATTGCCTTCCATGGGGAAGGGGTTGGGGGGTAATTGGGAAAGGGAGGGAAGGGAAGGGGATTTTAAGCCCCACCAAAAAAAATGTTTTGAAAGTGCTTCCTTAGCCCCCACCCCCCACCACACCCCCAAACTCTTTTTGCATGGCAGCAAAGTTTTATGTTATACAGAATCCTACATGTTTAAAAATGTATTTTATTTTATTTCTGCATCGTGCACTTTGAGACAAATCAAATAAAACAAGACGAAACTGGAAATGACGGGGATGACAATGAAGCGATCTTTATATATTAGCTAAACCATAGTCGATTTTCAGCAGTTAGATGTTGATAATAGTCAGTGGCCCGGTATATTGACAAAGTGTGACGTCGTAATTTTTTTAAACGTTCTTGGAGAGTATATGTTGTCATCAATTGAAGCATGCTTGTAAATAATGTAAGCCGTCATAGCTCTTGTCCCGAAAATTTCGAATATAATTTGGGAGACTGCGTGACGTCTTAATGCTAGTCTATCTATATATATAACTAGGTTGTGCTGCGGCGCCGTGGCGCCTGCGGCGCCCCCCTTTTTTAAGGGCGCCTACGGCGCCCGCCTTTTTCAAAAGTCCAACTAACTTGTCCTTGTATGATAAATGCGTAATATTAAACTTTCTTAAATGTACACAAAGTATTTTATAATAGATTTTTTAAAATTATTTATTTTTTTATGTCAAAAGCCCAAGTAACTTATCCTTGTAATATAAACACGAACTATTCCTGAAAATTAAACAAAGCATTTATATAATAATTTTTACAGTGCTAATCACCACACGATTTTTAAACTAATTTTAGAAAGCAGCGCACCAAATTACTGCACCAAAAAATAACTATTTGAGTCGATCAGCACTGCTTACAACGCAAAATTTAAAAAAAGCAGATTGATGTCACTCAGCGTTAGGCGGCAGTGAAAAATGAGCGTAAATATATATATGATTCTTTTCGTGGTCTGACCCTGCGAGGCAACAAGAAGCTACTTGTGCTACAGATACTAATTTTAGAAAGCATCGCACCAAATTACTGCACCAATGCATCAAAAGGTGTGCAAATTAAATATGCGCTGTAAAAAAATAATTATATGACGTCATTGTTTTCTCTGATATTTTAATTTTGTAAAAAGGGAACAATGTAAAAAGAAGATTTGATGATGGTTAATTATAACATCAAAAAACAAAGGTGCCCTACAACCCCTATTATAAAATACTTTGTGTGCATTTCAGAAAGTTTAATATTTCGTATTGATCAAACAAGGACAAGTTAGTTGGGTTTTTGAAAAAGGTCGGCGCCGTAGGCGCCCTAAAAAGTGCATTAAAGGGGTAAAAGAACTCTCCATGAGCAAGTCTGCGGCGTATGCTACGCCGCGGGGCGTCTAGTATGTTTTTAATGCTGTTCATTGCTTTCGGGCGCTCTTTTAAAGATATTCTCTCTCTTTTTTAAGGACCGATTTGCTCGACTTCAATCGTATTTTGGAGTTTTCTTATAGACACCCTTCATGTGGCGAGCCAAAGCTGAGAACGGTTGTTGCTAAAGCGCTAAATAATCTCAGTAAATTAACAGACTGATATACATATATATACTTTAAAATATTAATACTTACTAGCCACATTTTGTAATGAATATAACTTACATATTCAGATGGGCTTTGATGTGGTCATGCGACTTACTTTTAGCAATTCTGCCCCTGCCGGTTTTTTTAGGCGAGTAGCACCACCAAAATCAAAGCGCTGGGCCTCCTCTGTGTGCACCTGTTGTAGACAGGATAGATAAAAAAAAATTAGATGACCATAATTGTACCCTGAATGATTAGAACGAGCATCACTGCGTCGTTAGCTCGTGTCTCTCGGATTTCTCTACGTCTAATGAGATCATCAACTGCGAGACGACATGGGCGGTGAGATCAAATTTCAAGGGAGAATATCAGGTAATAAAGGGATTAATGCCCTTGTTTAAAAAAAAATGACGACCTCTTTAGAAATAAAGAGAAGATTCCTGATTATTGATATGGGAAAGAGATTTTGTTACGTATTATATATCATTTATCCCTGCATCCTGTTCCCATCAACGCTGTATAAATTTAATCGTGTGTTATAAAATCAGATACGTGGCTTGTTTTATTGTGTACAGTCCGTTAACATATTCCTCCTCATTGCTTTAATAGAAAAAGTAATAGGCTTGGACTAGCAATTGCTTACGCAAATTTACTTTTAACAATGCGTTATGATTACAACTAGTTGGAGAAAATACAAATCCAGGTAACTTACTTTACAAGAGATCCCTAATTGTGCTCCTGTTTAGCGAATTTGATTATGCTCGACCATTGAGCTATAACTTCAACTATACGTTCCTCCATAACCAGAGAACTCTTGTGTTTATAGAATGGCTGGATGGTGCGGTCACGTGGGGCCTTCCTGTAACACATTGCGGCTTCAGAGTTGGGGAAAGAGGAGAACTGGGATACGTAAGGGGTCAATAGAGGGGGGGGGGTCCACGTCAAATTGAAACGTTCAATTTTGAGATCAACGTTTACAGAAACAGCCAAGTGGTACGGGGCCTCTCAGTGTCACACGAAGGCTCTGCCCTGGGGTCGGATAGCCAGAACCCCCCAGCTCCCATTGACCCCGACCCACCCCCAACATGCACACCCCATGTATTGATGTTGTGTTATTGTTGTGGAGTGATGGAGTGATGGTCGCTCATCTCAAACACATGTTTAGCACCCCCCCCCCACACACACACACACACTCACAGCGATGCGTGTTAAAAACCTATTGCTTCGCTCGCTTCTCAAAGCAGTCAAGGGATGCCATTTTAAATTTTTCACTTATGGCATTACTGAACTTAATGACAATTAGAATTGATCCCCAGTGGCGTAACTTATGTGGAGCATATGAGGAGAATGGCATGTCCAAGGGAGCCAGGGTAGGTCTGAGGCGGTAAAGTGGGGCTGTTTGTGTACTTCATTGTGTATTTTATTAAATACGTTTTAAAAGTTGAAGGTGTGGGTGATATATTTTTTAAAAAATGCCAACCCCCCTCCACCCGGGCACCAAACTCTCTAAACGCACCCGGTAGATGAAAGGAATGTTGCTTGTCCAAAATGCCTAACTTATTTTCATAACATAATACGTAAAGGTAAACCAATAAAGTGAAGTTTCAAGACTTTCCTGCGAACCATGTCCTGTATGATACACTGGAGTGGATGTTAAAAGACTATATTATTTGGTCCAGGGAGAAGCACATACGTACTTTTTTTTGGGTTGAAATACGAGTTATCCCAAGGGCAAGCCATCTAACGTCGTGTGAAATACTATCACTCATTCGACGTTTATCCCCTTATCAATTGACAAGTAAAAACCTTAGACGGAAAGTATCGAAGAGTTCCAGACAGTCTGTCAAACAAACCATTGACAGTCAGCAAAGCAAGCCTGTCTGTAAAGCGAGTCTGTCAGTAAGGTGAGTCTGTCAGTAAAGCAAGTCTGTCAGTAAAACAAGTCTGTCAGTAAAGCAAGTCTGTCAGTAAGGTGAGTCTGTCAGTAAAACAAGTCTGTCAGTAAAGCAAGTCTGTCAGTAAAACAAGTCTGTCAGTAAAGCAAGTCTGTCGGTAAAGCAAGTCTGTCAGTAAAGCGAGTCTGTCAGTAAAGCAAGTCTGTCAGTAAAGCAAGTCTGTCAGTAAAGCAAGTCTGTCGGTAAAGCAAGTCTGTCGGTAAAGCAAGTCTGTCAGTAAAGCGAGTCTGTCAGTAAAGCAAGTCTGTCAGTAAAGCAAGTCTGTCAGCAAAGAAAATAAAGAAAATAATAGGGATGAGACTGCAACCAGCTTTTAAATGAGTAAATGTATAAAATAAACAGGGTATGAGTTAGCCTGACAGGACGTAACAAAACAGGGTATGAGTTAACTTGACAGGACGTAACAAAACAGGGTATGAGTTAGCCTGACAGGACGTAACAAAACAGGGTATGAGTTAGCCTGACAGGACGTAACAAAACAGGGTATGAGTTAGCCTGACAGGACGTAACAAAACAGGGTATGAGTTAGCCTGACAGGCCGTAACAAAACAGGGTATGAGTTAGCCTGACAGGACGTAACAAAACAGGGTATGAGTTAGCCTGACAGGACGTAACAAAACAGGGTATGAGTTAGCCTGACAGGACGTAACAAAACAGGGTATGAGTTAGCCTGAGAGGCCGTAACAAAACAGGGTATGAGTTAGCCTGACAGGACGTAACAAAACGGCGAACGTTTTGGCAAAGAGCCTTCCTCAAAGAACAAAAAGTACACAAATAAAACGAATCTAACGAAAAACACCACATGGGATGAATGTTGTGTTTGCACTGACAACCTAATTGATTGACCACACCCACCCTCTCCTTTCCTATATAAGTTCTTACTATTCTCTCCTTACTATTTCTCTACTGGACTAATTGGATCTCACCGCAGCTAAGGGTTTTTTTTTATTCTTTCGTTATATTCGTTTTATTTCTGTATTTTTTGTTACTCTGTCAGTAAAGCAAGTCTGTCAGTAAATCAAGTCTGTCAGTAAAGCAAGTCCCTGTACCAACTTTCCAGATCCTGTAGAAGCTACCAGGCCAGCTTTACGCTGGTCAGTAATTTATTTTGAAGAGACACAACCCCTTCCCCTCCCTGTCGTGGCTGAACCGAGCTTCCCTTAATAATGAAGGGCGGACAGCGCCTCCGGGACTGGACATCGTCCAGTGACACCCCAGGCGGTACGACTCGCCTGGTCCACTGTTCTGTTTGACCTCAGCATGCATTGATTTATTGAGAGTCCGAGAAAATCTTGCCGTACAGTTGTAAGATGTACACAATGTACTCAAATATATACAATGTCAGGAAAATATATACAATGAGATCAAATACATACAATGTAATCAAATACATACAATGTAATCAAATACATACAATGTAATCAAATATATACAATGTGGTCAAATAATAATATATATGATGTCATGAAATGTATACTTTGTCATCGAAAGGACACAATGTCTTTGAATGGACACAATGTCATCATATGTGAAAAATTAGTGTGCTTTCTAGCAATCCTTGAAGACCTTGTCTATAAATTACTTAGACAAAATTATCATCGATGTCTAAAAATTTGGTACACGCCCACAAATTATCTACATTTTAATTCGATTAGTTTGATAAACATCTTTAACAAAATTTACTCAGATGTCCTCAAGAATATATTGGCTAATTTTTGTATAGCTATAGATATAAAATATTAAAAATAATAATTACATTAGGGGCCTTGATAATGATCCCCCTCCCAAAGGATCCTAACCATAAGTCCCCGGGGATCAGCACCGACAAGACACGTAGGTAAGGGGTTAGAGGCAATGTTCCCTTTAAGCTGCGTGGCTGCGGCGCCACGCAAATATCTGACCAACGCGGCGCCTCACTTTGGAATTGCATCGCAGAAAATTTTGATTGACGTAATTAAATATATGTTTTTGTGCGCACACACACACACACAAAGTGGATGCTGTGCAACATAGCACATGAGTTTGTTATTTTGCACACGGACCAACGAACCTTAGAGGGAGCATTGGTTAGCGGAGTTTAAAATTCGTTTGTCGAGTACCTATTAAAAAAATCCCACCTTAAATCAATGAAGTGAATAATCAGCGTCAATATGAACTGCCAATGTAAACCGTTCATCTAAGCTGTTTTTGAAGTTGCTATGCAAGTGATTTTTACACGAAATAAAGTGAACCTGAACCGAACATTCTTCTAGACACAAAGAACAACCCTGCAACGACCGCCGAAGTGAACTTTGTAAGCTGTCAATTAGTTAATAGTTGGATCAATACGTGAGAGATCGGCAGGGCAATCTAACAGCGCTTATTCCTCGGCACTTCTCACGTCGAGTTACTATTTATAGCTCAATAAAGATTTCCGATAAAGCGGCCAAGGTGGTGAGATAGGAAGAAAAGGAGATACATGAAGCAGATGAGATGTCACTACTAAAATCAGGCAGATGACATGTCACTAACAAAACTAGTCACGTGACATGTCACTAAAAATCTGGGTACATTAAACGACGCTAAAATGTCTACTTGTCCCTTATACAAACGTTCGAAGGACATGTTACCATCACAATCAGTCAAATTTATTGCTAACTAAATCAGGCATACTACTCGACAAAATAATTGAACGAGTGCTCTTTGGCCAAGAAACAAAATTATTAATTTGTTTGAAACAACAAGAAAACAACATAAAACTTAAATAAACACGTAGCTTTCATTTTGATTTTACTATTGTCAGCAGTTGGCCTCTCGTCGAAACATTCATCGAAATTCTTCTATTTTTAATTCCCTTATATTAACTTGCTTTGTAAGTTTAAGCGATCGGACTATCCGAACATTTGTTTATAATTCTTTCACATGACAGTTCAGTTCACGCGTTGACGCCGACCGTCGATGTTCACAACCCCTACCGTCCCTGCGCCCGGTTTTAAAACGAAGGGAGATACTTCTGTTTCAGACTGTAAATGTCGCATTTAAACATAATCACTACTTTTAGTTATGTCTCATATATAAGGGATTTATAGTCAAAAACTTTGTTTTTACATATATTTATTCACGCTTCTACATACATTTCACTCTAGCCTACATCTCATTGGAAGATGGCCCTTTGCTATACGGATGCCTCTTACCATGATGCGATTGGCCGCCGTGGTCACAGTTTTACTTAAAGACCATAATAACGTACATGTGATCAGTCAATTTATTGCAGTGTATTTTAACATCCGCAATTTATACGAGTTGAGAATTATTCAGGCAAAGAAATGTTTGAAAAGAAACGCTATTGCAACACTAAAACAAACATTGAATGATGCATTCCATGGTGAACCGATTCCACTATATCTACACTATAAATAGGTATACCATGAGCACCCCCGATCAGATCAAGGTCTTTCCTTCAAAGTTATTGCCTATCGATAGTTAAATTCTTATTCTATTTGAAATTTTAATCATTGATATCTTAGCTTATCATATACATTACAGACGCTCATTCAATATAGAATATTAACCCGTCTTACGCTATTCCATGGATTATGTCAATTCTTGAATTTTTATATGAGTTTTAACTGTTAATAGTGTGTTGGCTTTCGTGGCTTGTTCAGGCAACCCGCACCACGCCCGACTTCCGGACGGGAAGAAAGAGGATTTGTATGTTTTGGTCTGGCCAATGGAGCAAGAAAAGTGTTTTTATCACCAAACTGAAAATTTTATTTATTCTTTGTCTTTTCATTCAGAGAAATGCTTCGAATATCTTTTGTTAAATCTGTTCTAAAATCGAAAAGTTCCCATGGATAATTAAAATTACTTCTTTAGGTACGAACAATGAATAAGTCGAATGTGATTTTCAAAAAAAACAAGCACGCAACACACAAAAATAGTACAATTAGTTATTGCAAAAATGGATGGAGTTTGACAAAACTTAGAAAACAGACAACTTATTTTTTATACTCGGATATTAAAGGGACCTGAACACACAATATCCACTTCTTTCAAAGTCTGGGCCTCTATTTCATATCTCTAAAATGAGCTATATTAAAATCGTATATAGTATTAAACAGCCCATTTTTATTGTACGTGTATAGGAATTAGGGAAATTTTGCTAACAATACCCTTTTAAGTCATACCAGGTATATACATATTAAAACTGTTCCTATTAACTTTATTCGGTATTAATATAAAATGTTCTATAAAAAATTTAAACACATTTTTAAAGTTTTTTTTTAATTTGCAACCGATGTAATGTGACAACTTTTTAGAGTTTTAACCCAAAAATTAATGAGTCTAATTCAAGTCAAGCACACAAAGCAATGAGATAGAAAAGACCACAAGAGCCATAGCGGCCCAACGAATGGTCAAAGCAATTGCACTGATTTGGAATTGTGTGAGTTTTTAGTTTTTATTTTTTTGTTGTTTTTTTTTATTATTTTTTTTTGTGGCACTTAACATGTGACTCTTTTGCCTCTAGTGATTTAATAAGCTTTGACTTTATTTCCTGCGATTTTTTTCCCCCGCTCTCCCCTCTATCACATTGTATTGTGGACACGGCGCACTTCATCATCACACGACTACAAACAACAGGACTGCCAGGTTGGCCGGAAGTCCAAGCAGACGTGATCGTGGCCAGCTTGGCTTAGCGAATCCTAAATAAATTTTCCAATTTTCTTTCAGATTCAGAGTTGGCCGCTCCTGGGAAGCCAGCTGCCTTGGGCCACGGGCAGCTAAGCTGCAACTTGATAACATCTCCTTCCACCAGTGGCCCTCCTTCCCTCATCCCCTTTCCACACACACACACACACACACCACACACACACACACACACACACACATGCACACACTATTAAATCAAGCCACATATTTATGACGATCAAGCTCTTATTGTTTATATAGATGCCAGAATTTTTAAAAAATAAATGGCAAGTTCATCTTTAGGAAAGTTGTTGTGAAGCTCGCTGTCAAAATTAATGAAAGGAAAAATAGAAAGCAATGAGTATGTAGCATGTTATGGGTGGTGGTGGGGGGGTCGAGACATTAACACAACGGACGGACGTGTCGACGTAACGCTCTACGTTTGCGAATATTAAGTAAGGCGGTTGACGTTTAAATTATGAGCTCAATGAAGGCAGCACTGTTAATCTGCAATGAATTCAGAAGTGTGTAAGTTTGTGTGTGTTTATGGGTGGGTAATGGTTCAAGGCGATTGTTTACTCCTTAGCGAACCTATTCTAGGTCTACAGACTTCTCTTAATTTTCTTTAGTTAATTTGGCATTTTATAACGCCTGAGCTGATCGTTCTCGGCCACATCGCTCTAAATGCGTGCATACTGCGTCATCTTTCTCCCCATGTCCTCCACTCGATCCCATACACAACAAGTGCATGCTAAAGAACATCTAAAAGTTAAACTCTGATGTTAGTACATAGTAATTTTTCATTGAAAGGAAGTTGAATAGATTCAACAGTAGTCTTGATAGTATTTTATTGCCAAGAATGGTTGCTTTGAATCAGCTAGCATATAAAATACTTTTTTTCCCCACCAACTCTATTATAAGCACCGTGCTACACTCTCATTCGCCTATTCATTTTGCTGTGCTATTTTATCGTGTACGCACCAAGGTACACTTAAAAGAGAACATTTCTTTTTAAAAAGTTAGCGCTGTGTCAGTGCACATCAATATGCTTCAAGACAATAACGCCAATAGCCGTCAACAGTAATATTGGTTAATATAGGTTTACCAAAATAATAAGAAAGAATGCTCAACAGAAAAACGGAGATAAACGAAGAAATTTGTTGACATTTTTAACTATTGATTATAATATTTACTTTCCATTATCAATAACCACAAGTTATATATTACAGCTAGTAAATTCTTTATTTTAAATTCATTGTATCTGGATCTGTGTCAAGAACACTTAAGTATTTAAATGTGCAGTTAAATTTTGTAGTAATAGTAATTTGCTAGAAATCATGCAAAATTTACGTTTAATTTTTAACAAAAATTCTCGTTTGCTTGGATCGTTTGAGAAACATGTTCCAGTAAACATAAATAAATATGTATTTCTTTATGATAGAACCAGCAAGGGTACCACCAGCAGGGTGCAATAAGTGGAGTGTGCCCCGGGCAACACAGTCATACAAGCAGTAGCAGCGGGGT
Organism: Ampullaceana balthica; assembly: GCA_944989445.1. Taxonomy (NCBI): domain Eukaryota; kingdom Metazoa; phylum Mollusca; class Gastropoda; family Lymnaeidae; genus Ampullaceana; species Ampullaceana balthica. The sequence goes on along the minus strand of CALYLW010000095.1, from coordinate 489,043 downwards.
TCCCCAAAATCAATTAAAAAATAAAGTTGAGGATCACTGAACTTTAAGACATTCTTTTTCTTTTTTTTTAAACAGCTGCTGGGTCCGCCACTACCCGCTCTATACAGACTCACTACAAACAGTCATTGGTGAGATTTTTGGAGTCCCAAATGGATTTATGATCATAATAGGTCACATGCATCTCTTCCACCCTATCCTACACACAGGACGTACTTGCGTTGGCCCAGGCTGTAAATATCGAATCTCGTACAATAAACTCGGCCAACCTAATTTGTTACCCGTAACATCCGTCAAATTTAGTCATTTAGCTCCCTCGTCGGTTCTATCGTCGTTTCCGGGGGCGGCCCGATCAGCTTCCAGTGGGGGGAAAAAGGAGGGGGGGGGGTAAACGGTCGTGTATCTCCGCAGTAAATCCCTAATCATCTGCAAGCCGTCTCTAACCAATCAGTGGCGTGTCTTGCAACAGTTACGTTCGTGGTCATCAGGGTACCTGGACCATAGATCAATAAAACCTATCGGCAAAACTGACTGGTGGGCTTGGGGGGTTGGGGGGGGGTTAAAGATTGGGTCAGTACCATAAACTCAATGAAACAGACCGGTAGGCAATTAGTCAGCTCTTCGGGAAGTGGCGAGGGAATAGAAGTTACCGATAGCTCTCCGGAAAATCTCGGTTTGTACATACGTCATTAGTGAAAATAGGTTGAGGGAGTGACCACTAAGGATGCCGGATAAAAAGAGATAATGAGGCGTTTTCTACTGGGAAAGTTATCACTTTCGTGGTTGGGGAGAGTAGGGTGGAGAGGTATATATAGTACTAGCGTATCACGGAATGACGGAAGTTTTCAGCTGAAATCTATTTATTTTATAAAAAATGCACTTTTTTGGGGCGCCTACGGCGCCGACCTTTTTCAAAAGCCCAACTAACTTGTCCTTGTTTGATAAATACGAAATATTAAACGTTCTGAAATGTACACAAAGTATTATATAAAAGGGGATGTAGAGCGCCTACGGCGCCCAATTTGTTTTGGATATTATAATTAACCATCATCAAATACTCTTTTTACATTGATCCCTTTTCCAAAATTAAAATATGAGCTAAAACAATGACGTCATATAATATTGTTTTTCAGCGCATCTTTCATTTTCACACCTTTTGATACATTGGTGCAGTATTTTGGTGCGCTGCTTTCCAAAATTAGTAGCGTCACGGACAGACACTACAGACGTGACATTGCAAAGTATATTGTTTAATATTTTACATAATTTTGCATGGGTTTGTTGCATCATGTCTAGGGCATTATATCCACAGTATCTCGAGCACCATGTCTAGGGCATTATATCCACAGTATCCCGAGCATCATGTCTAGGGCATTATATCCACAGTATCTCGAGCATCATGTCTAGGGCATTATATCCACAGTATCTCGAGCATCATTTCTAGGGCATTATATCCACAGTATCTCGAGCATCATGTCTAGGGCATTATATCCACAATATCCCGAGCATCATGTCTAGGGCATTATATCCACAGTATCCCGAGCATCATGTCTAGGGCATTATATCCACAGTATCCCGAGCATCATGTCTAGGGCATTATATCCACAGTACCTCGAGCATCATGTATAGGTCATTATATCCACAGTATCTCGAGCATCATGTCTAGGGCATTACATCCACAGTACCTCGAGCATCATGTCTAGGGCATTATATCCACAGTACCTCGAGCATCATGTCTAGGGCATTATATCCACAGTATCTCGAGCATCATGTCTAGGGCATTATATCTACAGTACCTCGAGCATCATGTCTAGGGCATTATATCCACAGTATCTCGAGCATCATGTCTAGGGCATTATATCCACAGTATCTCGAGCATCATGTCTAGGGCATTATATCCACAATATCCCGACCATCATGTCTAGGGCATTATATCCACAGTACCTCGAGCATCATGTCTAGGGCATTATATCCACAGTATCTCGAGCATCATGTCTAGGGCATTATATCCACAGTATCTCGAGCATCATGTCTAGGGCATTATATCCACAATATCCCGAGCATCATGTCTAGGGCATTATATCCACAGTATCTCGAGCATCATGTCTAGGGCATTATATCCACAGTATCTCGAGCATCATGTCTAGGGCATTATATCCACAGTATCCCGAGCATCATGTCTAGGGCATTATATCCACAGTACCTCGAGCATCATGTCTAGGGCATTATATCCACAGTACCTCGAGCATCATGTCTAGGGCATTATATCCACAGTACCTCGAGCATCATGTCTAGGGCATTATATCCACAGTACCTCGAGCATCATGTCTAGGGCATTATATCCACAGTATCTCGAGCATCATGTCTAGGGCATTATATCCACAGTACCTCGAGCATCATGTCTAGGGCATTATATCCACAGTATCTCGAGCATCATGTCTAGGGCATTATATCCACAGTATCATATAATTATGCGAAGACAAAGAAGGATGTGAATAATTTAAGTCACTGACACTGTGAAAATAGATTGACTACATGACATGTGGTACATGATGTAGCAATAATGCACATCTAGGTGATTGTTTTAGTCAAATCCATATCGCCGATAGCACAATATACAACAAAGAGCATGTAACGTATCTTAGTCCCCGACATAAATAAAATCTGTGTACACTTTCCAACTATATTATTTCCAAAGAATGTGGACCGGTTGTACCAAAGCCTGCTTATTCTTTCTATTCAAGATAATTTTTGGTTTTCCTCATTAACGTCAGCCTATTTTACTGAAAGTCGTAATTACGTGAGGAAGACCATGAGCTCAGCCTCGTTCTGCCCTCGAGACTTCTCAGGTTTCCCCGAGCAGCATTCACAGTGTCATAGCTTGTTTAGCCGAAGACTGACACCTTTGTATCGAGGCGGAAACGAGGGATGTCTACGGGGCGAGGAGGTTGCTCACGAATTCGTGTAAAGTTGGATGCATTTATCGCCGCGCGTCCTGGCGTGTTTGGTTGCCCTAGTTGGAGTGGTTAGGCTGCGACATACTTGATCATCAACAATTCTATCCAAGACCATACCCATATGGAGACCAGAAACAAATATTTACGTTACAAATTAAAAGAAAATTTTAAAAAAGGATTGAAGTTTCTTAATCACCGCTGAGTTTCAGCCATTAGCCCCCCCCCCTCTCCCTTTCTAAAACCATTGACGTTTATATGGCTAGCAGAACCTTGGTTAAAACAAAACTTTTTTGCCACCACATCTTAAACGAAGTCCCCACATACACATAATCACACACGCGCGCGTAAGTAATTGCAGCAACAAACCATCTCCACCACCAGCCTTAGACTATAAGGGCACCCCACTCCTTGCCAATGACACTCCTCTCCGGAACTTAAGCCCACTTTTATCTGATCATATTATTTCTCATACGTATGTTCCTAGATACGCGGTGGTCGAGTGGCAGCGCGCTCGACTGCCGTGCCGATGGTCACCGGTTCGAATCCATGTGAAGGCAACGATTTGTTCCCGGGGCTGGGTAATGCGTGGAACCCACAAAGCCGTGGCCTGTGACCGCTGCTTTACTTGCCAACAGATCATCTGTCGGGGTCCGTGGACGCAATAATCTTCTGCATAGAAGGAGCGTCTGTATATCTAAGATAAGATAAGAAGATAGATAAACTCACAAGCAAGCCCGAAGCAAATTCTCTGAAGGAGACAAAATAATAATGGAACTACTTGACAGACAATCCCTCTCATGGCTGCGCTATTCACGTCAAGCTGACGGGGGTTAAAATACATAATCACGTGTTCTGTAAGAAAATCACGTGGGATGCAATCAAAGAACGCTAGCCAGAAAGTAATTATTTGGTTTATAAACAAATCAGACCCACTCTAACCCTTAACAAAAAAAGTTGTTAAAAAAAATAAAAACAGCAGAAAGAACAAAAATCGATATTAATCACGTACATGTACTTTAACGAATCGTATACCTTAAAATATCATCGCTTCCTTTCAAACATATCTATTTATGGACACACACTGGATTATGCTGATGAACACGGGGGCCCGGGGGGGGGCATGAATTCTAACAGATGAGAATATAATAGTATCCACCATCGTTCCGTTTTCAAGTAAGGACCTCGTTTCTCTAGCACTCTAGTGCCACCCCCCCCCTTTCTACTCCATATTGACTACCTCGTGACGACGTCACTGTCAAGACATCAGTATTGATCGTGTAGTAAGAAACCCTCCAACGATCCTCGGCTGCGGATTCATCACTCAGACCTCTGATGACATCGCGACATCCCTTCTCTCATCCACGCCCAACCCACCCCTTCCTTGACCAGATTCTTTCCTTTTTTTTTAAGGCATGGAGACTTGAGTCTGAGACCAGTCCATGCTTTTGTAAACTGTTCCGGTTTATCGAGACAAATATATATTACAGATGTCTGCTGAGATACAAATGAAAATCTCATGTTTTCATAACTTCCTTGCCATCCCTGAAAGATAGATCAAATTTATGGCTGCGTTTAATTTGTAGGTTTCACTATTTTTAAAAAAATCGAGTCATGGGCTAAATTTCTATCTATACAGTTCCCTTTGAACAAACAAAACATGAGAACGTCGTTGAATCAATCAGTTTTCCGCCTCATTTATGTTTTAAAAATAAACATTAGAAAATGATTATTTGTATGGATTAAAATTTTATTTGAATATTTTATTTTAAAATGTTCTTTATATTTTTTTAATGAGTAACATACAGAAATTGCGAATGAATAATTTTTAACAATTGGTTCAGAATTAATATATTACCAGAGTTCGATTGTACTCTGCTCTTAAGTAAAGTCATTTAATCATCTACTCAACATTTTTTTTCCCAAAGAATTTAATTCAATTATTATGAAATCCCCAAGAGTTATATATTTTTAAAATGTTAACTGAAACGAAAACCCGCTTCTCTCATTAAATCTGTCTGATAAAACAAATAAATAACGTCTTCTAAAAGCTTTTGTTATTATTAGGCCCTCGCGCGTTCATCGGAATTCATCGCCATTAATAATTTATCACGAGGCTCATCGTCTGCGAGACATCCTTGACAGGTTATTGCCTCATAGATGTTTTTAACAGACCTCAACGCCCACAGCCACCCACCCGCCACACCTCCAACTTTGCCACCACTTCAACACCTCTAGACCCCTGTAATGCCGCCATGACATCGCTGCTTATGTCACATGTCACAGTTCCAAGCTTCCCCGTGACAATTGATAAGGAACGATTTTATTTTATTTTTAATTCTTTACGCTTAACTAATTTATATCTATCAAAAGTTTTTAGACGCCAGTGATGGCATCAGTAGCACAATGAACGGAGACCACAACGAATTATCTTCTCATGTAGGCAGGCTGCAATCACATTGTGTAAGGTTTATTTTTTAACAGCACAAAACAAAAAACAATAATAATAATAATATAAGTTGAAAAATTATGTTTTAAAAATATGTTTAATTAATAATATTTAAATTTTAATGCCTTAATTTTTGTTACTTGTGAATGTCTTGATTTGGATTCTTGTTCCTTCTAATTATTCACGGGCCTTTGAACATTAGGACTTACCTTGGATAGATTTAAAGGAAGAGAAGGACTTACCTTGGATAGATTTAAAGGAAGAGAAGGACTTACCTTGGATAGATTTAAAGGAAGAGAAGTGAATATTTTTTTCGACATTAGTCACACTATTAATCCAAATTACTTTTTTTTATATTATTCATAAATAATTGTTAATTAAATTTATTACTTTTCTAATTCTTAATTTGAGAAGGTCCATTTAAGGTGTGTGGTAAATAGTAATATTAGTGACAGACCAAAATATAATCAAAACATTTCTAAATCCTCAGCTCAACTCATCTAAAAAATAAAATACAGATTTCTTTTCCTTTACATTTTTATTCTTAAGAACAAACCTGGGGCAAAAAAAGAACCGTCGAGAGCAAAAGCCTATGATAAAAAATTCTTGATGATAACAAATCGAAAGCCTATGTTTACGGCTCTAATTACTTTTGTGATGGCAAACACTTTGCAGGGTGAAATAGGCGGCAAACACTTTGCAGGGTAAAATAGGTAACAAACACTTTGCAGGGTGAAATAGGTGACAAACACTTTGCAGGGTAAAATAGGTGGCAAACATTTTGCTGGGTAAAATAGGTGACAAACACTTTGCAGGGTAAAATAGGTGGCAAACACTTTGCATGGTAAAATAGGTGGCAAACACTTTGCAGGGTAAAGTAGGTGGCAAACACTTTGCAGGGTAGAATAGGTGGCAAACATTTTGCAGGGTAGAATAGAGCATCTTTTGATCTTCCAATGATTGCTCGTGTTTTTGCCAGGTAATCTGTCTATTTTCTATGATAGGCATGCAATCTGTCTATTTACGACAGGTCAGCTTCGTACTAAATCGTGGTTAAGCGTGTATGCTGTTGGAGACCGTTATTAAGCGTAAGAGGTCATGTTTATGTGACGGCAGCTAAGTGTCCGTCTAATAGCGGATACATAAGTACGTGTAAAGATATACGTTCCAGATACGGGAAAGGAGGCACGGGCCGCAAAGAGGTCAATTTCTAAAGAGCGATGTCTACAGCTATGTCTTCATCGGCATTCATCACGAGAGTATTTTTGTCAATGAGTTTCTCATTTTTGCATTTGTCGACCTCTGATTTCTCTCATGGCGAGCTGAGTATCTGTAAATGTGTCTCTGTCAACGTAGCTCTGTCAATGTAGTTCTTTAAATGTAGTTCTGTCAATGTAGTTCTGTCAATGTAGTTATGTCAATGAAGCTCTGTCAATGTAGTTCTGTCAATGTAGCTCTGTCAGTGTAGCTCTGTCAATGTAGCTCTGTCAACGTAGCTCTGTCAATGTAGCTCTGTCAACGTAGTTCTGTCAATGTAGTTCTGTCAATGTAGTTCTGTCAACGTAGCTCTGTCAATGTAGCTCTGTCAACGTAGCTCTGTCAACGTAGCTCTGTCAATGTAGTTCTGTCAATGTAGCTCTGTCATAGTATTTTGTGTTTTCTAAAGATCTGCCTTTTTCAGTTCTGTCAATGTAGTTCTGTCATAGTAATATTATGTCATCGAATGATCTGCCTTTTTCAGTTCTGTCAATGTAGCTCTGTCATAGTAATATTATGTCATCGAAAAATCTGCCTTTTTCAGTTCTATCAATGTAGCTCTGTCATAGTAATATTATGTCATCGAATGATCTGCCTTTTTCAGTTCTGTCAATGTAGCTCTGTCATAGTAATATTATGTCATCGTGAGCTCTGCCTTATAGTGTTCTGTCAATCTAAGTTCTGGGTCTGTAAATGAAATCCATTATAAATTTACAAGTCCCCTAGGCCTTCTACTTGTCCGCATGTCTGGGTTGTAGTGTTGGGTGGGGTGGGGGGTAGAAAGAGAGAGAGATAGAGATAGAGATAGAGAGAGAGATAGAGAGAGAGAGAGAGAGAGATAGAGATAGAGAGATGGAGATAGAGATAGAGATAGAGATAGAGATGGAGAGAGAGAAATATAGAGAGAGATAGAGAGAGAGAGGGAGAGAGAGATAGAGAGAGAGAGAGAGAGAGAGAGAGAGAGAGAGAGAGAGAGAGAGAGAGAGAGAGAGAGAGAGAGAGAGAGAGAGATTTTGTTAATAATCATCAAAGTAAGATTTCACACAGGGAATAGCCGAACCTCTCCCTTGGCCACTAACGACGTGATCTTTAACCTTTCTTAGCCAGACAGAAACTTTTTCTTCACTATTCACAAACGCTGATTAATTTCTAATCCTTTGAGCGTGATCGTAACAGAAAATTAAATCGTAGCTTTTTAAAGGCATTTTGTTACAGAATCAACCAGGCTATTTTTAAATATAGGTGCCAATTTTTAAAATTTATATTAATTTCTTTAATTTACGCCACAATTCAGAAACTCGCTGAAAACACCGACCAAGATATCATCATACCTTTTGGTCGGACACACATATGTCCATTCTATTCAATCTGGTCTTTATAGCCCAATAAGAATTAATCATTATCCCACACTAAGCTCCTTTCACGCACTGGACACTAGAAATGACCCCGCCTGCCGAACTGCGGTTTGGCGGAGAAAACGGTCGAGCTTCTAGTGACCGAAAGCGCTGCCATGAGATGGGGGTCCGACAGATCCGAAAGAAATACGTGTGTACATTGGTTTGTTTATGACGATGATCGCTTTGCGAGGCCTGTCTCTGCAACGATAACCCATGTAATAAGAGCTTTGGGCATGTCTCAACAATTGAAGGTTTTCATACTCGGGTCTCATCAACGTGCTTTAAAATGCGAGCGAATATTCGGAAAATATACAATAATAAAAAGATAACGAAGATGAATCAGGTTTCCTCGTTGTTGTGACTTGGTTGTTTTTTTTTCAAATAACTATTCAATTTTGGATGCATATTTTGTCTAGAAGATGCTTTCTGGAAGGCGTTTCTGAGGATACTATTTTCTTTGGGAAAGGATAAAGGAATTTGCAACTAAAATCAAAGGACCTAAAATATCAAGTCATGTCGAAACATAATGCCCCACACCGAACACAGCAAGTGGGCGCTTTTACATAACGATGACGTTTAGTAACTCAAAACGATCTTATATCAAAGAAGGAAGAAGGCGATGGCTCAAAAAAGATAAGAAACCGCTCTGAGATAGAGGCTTGAATTCGAATAGTCTGAGTCTGTCTGAGCCCCGACACCTCCCCCCACCCCACCCACCCCCACACACACACACACACACACACACACATACACAACTGTTTTTTCCCCCCAGCCAATGAAGTGAAGACAACTTAAAAGTTGTGGCCCATAATTTGGGTAGAAATTTAGAGCTCCCCCGAGGCGAGGTAGAGGCTTGTGTCTGCACGCCATCGATAATTTTTACAGCGAGAGTTATAGAACTTTGTCCTTGTCGGCGGTGACAACTATTTACACACAAGGGCCATGGCCTGTCGTGGTTTGAGTTGTGATTACGCGCAGGGCGTCATGTCATGTATATAGAGTGCATTATTTGTGTTATGTTTTTTTTTATAACTATTTGCAAAGTTATAGAGCATCCATTTTTTTTTCCTGTGCAAAATTATACGTCCCCCAAAACACACGGGTAATCCTCAAATACTAAGCGGCGTCAGTCTGATAAAGAGAAGAGTGCTATCTCTATTAGAATTTTTTTTCTCAGTAGAAAATCCTTTTTTTTAATTACGGCAATCAAAATGTCTATTACCAATCATTGTCATTTCCTCATACTCCTAGACTGGTAGTCACGTGACGTTGATGATCTTTTCTTTTCTCTTTTCTGCGTAAACATTTGGGTGTGTCCAGGACACGTTTTCACCTTCGCCTATGTCATGTTATTTATGTGAATGCCTTAATACGGTCCAGACTATATAAGTGTTCAACTTAGGAGGTCCAAAACAACATGAAACATTAACGTTCGTTTGTATGCGCATCTCGATCTATTAACAGCATTTTTTTTTCTCAATTCCTTTCTATTATTATTTCAATTAATTTTCAAATTTTAAGTCGATCGCATAAACTTATATCTTAGGTAGGATGCAAATACCCACTCCCCCCAACCCCGAATATTTATTCAACTATAAAACCCATCCGTCTTTCTGTCAGTCAGTCGGTCAGTAAGTTTGTGCGTCAAATTAAATCAGCACTCAGCTGGCAATAGATCTGAAACTCTGCACATATCCACACCAACCCCCACCCCCAGCTTTTTTTTTCGAGCATGTGTAGTTACCGTAAGTTATACACAATCATTGAAATATTTCGTTTACTCTTTAACACAGACTGCTTACATCTAATTTGATATTACTTAACGCAGGTTCGTCCAGCGTGTAGTAAAATGTGCATATGGGTAAAAGGAAATAAATACTCAAGGTGTTTTGCGTCTGCAAAATATCTATATTTTTTTTCATTTCAAATATTTTAATAAATATTTCGCTATATATAACATTACATATTACAAGACTTTTGAAAGTTATTGATGTCGTCAGCTTTATGAACCTGCCACTTCTAGACTAGAATTGTTAAGCGGGTAAAACTGTTGAAAAATCGGTTAAATTTGTATCCTATAGAACAGGGGTCTCCAAACTACGGCCCGCGGGCCATATGCGGCCCGCGAGGCCCTCTCATACGGCCCTAGGAGACCTTTTAATCTCCATAAAAGATACTATTTTTACCTGTAGTTTAACACAAAACTGTGTGTAGTCGGCCCCTAAACTAGTGTTTGACAGTTATTGCGGTCCTCCGGCAGAAAAGTTTGGAGACCCCTGCTATAGAATATAGTCTATAAACTCTATAGGTTAATTTCTTTTACAATGAGCTGGATTTTTTTAATGTTCTCTCATTAATCAATAAGCGCGTATGTGTGTTTGCTCGAGTGCGTGTATGTAAGTTTGTGAGTGTGTATGGGGTTAAATTGCCACACATCCATCTTTGACGTCTGTGTGTTTGCAACTGTGCGAGAGAGAGAGAGAGAGAGAGAGAGAGAGAGAGAGAGAGAGAGAAGGAGAAAGAGAGAGATAGAGAGAAAGAGAAGGGAGAGAGAGAAAGAGAGAGAGAGAGAGAGAGAGAGAGAGAGAGAGGGAGAGAGAGAGAGAGAGAGAGAGAGAGAGAGAGAGAGAGAGAGAGAGAGAGAGAGAGAGAGAGAGAGAGATGGGAGTCATGCATATATACAAATATTCCCACTTATGTTTTGAAACTGGCGAGATCCCACCCCCTTATATCTGCCCGCTCATCGCTCACTTTTTTATTACGCTCGTAAACAAAAATCATCTACGACCGACACTCCTCCCCCCCCCCTCCCCACTTCAGCCAGAAAATAAAATATATTTTATTTCCCAGTTTGTTAAAGGTCAAGAATTTCTGATTGAAGGTCAGCTGTGTGAGTGTCAAAGTTAAAACTGGAAAGTCCTGGTCTAAAAATAGACATTTGGCATTTCGTCATGATATTTCCATGGGCTATTCCCGTGGGAATAAGATTTTATTTTAAGCATTGCTCCCTTGCACTCACATGCAGTGTGGACATTCATGAGCAGTCACATACAGTGTGGACATTCAGGAGCAGTCACATGTAGTATGGACATTCAGGAGCAGTCACATACAGTGTGGACATTCAGGTGCACTCACATGTAGTATGGACATTCAGGTGCAGTCACATACAGTGTGGACATTCAGGTGCACTCACATGCAGTGTGGACATTCAGGAGCAGTCACATACAGTGTGGACATTCAGGAGCAGTCACATACAGTGTGGACATTCAGGTGCGCTCACATACAGTGTGGACATTCAGGTGCACTCACATGCAGTATGGACATTCAGGAGCAGTCACATACAGTGTGGACATTCAGGTGCACTCACATACAGTGTGGACATTCAGGTGCACTCACATACAATTATGACATTCAGGTGCCCTCACATGCAGTGTTGACAATTAGGTGCACTCACTGGACATTTAGGTGCACTCACATGCAGTATGGACATTCAGGTGCACTCACATACAGTGTGGAAGTTCAGGTGCACTCACATACAATTATGACATTCAGGTGCCCTCACGTGCAGTGTGGAAATTTAGGTGCACTCACATGCAGTGTGGACATTTAGGTGCACTCCCATGCAGTGTGGGCATTTAGGTGACTCACATGCAGTGTGGACATTCAGGGAGTTGGAGATGGTGGACGTGGAAGTAGAAGGGTGACAGCCGCAGAGAAAATTTTACCGGAGGAAAACACATTTGCTGCGAAATTGTACATCCGATAAGAGATCCTGGATTCGTATTCTCTTGTCAATGTCTTACGAAATAAGAGATAATATCAGCGACGCGTCTGTCACAACGCTTATCAAGCTTGGATTATCTGCAGACAAATATAAATCCGAGGATACCAGCTAAATAAATGATGAGTTTTAGACCGCAAAACTTTTACTAAAACAAACCCATTTCAGACATTTAAAAGACTGTTTGAGATTAAAGTAAACAGCATTTCGTAATCGTCGTTTAAAAAAAAATTAAGGTTGTCCCTGAGTCCACCTACGTACTTCGTCTTACGGGCAGGGTTGGTCTTAGGCCACTGCAACCTTTGCGGCCGCAGTGGGCCCCACGCTTTCATAGGCCCCGCCATCTAAATTTTTCACTTATTATCCTTATTAATCCCTTATCTCTACCCAAACTGGGTCCCGCGCAATCCGTTTCGACTAAGCCGCATAGGGCCCCGCAATTCCTAAGACCAGCCCTGCTTAAGGGTACCATACAGTAGTCAGTGAAAGGACAAAGAGGAGCCAGAAGTATCAGAATATATATCGCTGGCCATAAATAAATAGAAGAAGAAGGTGGAGAAGAATCCTATGACTTAACCTGCCCTGGTTGGTCTGATTATAACAAGCTGAACGGGGAATTTCCTAAATTAATCAAAGTCATTATAGTGATATGAAAACCGAGTTGAAAAGTTTATGTCACGTCATATATTTCTTTACACGAGTTTGGTTGTTGTTGTTGTTGTTGTTTTTTTTTGTTGTTTTTTTTTGTTGTTTTTTTTTGTGGTTGTTTTTTGTTGTTTTTTTTATAAAAAAGAAATATTTAAGAAAAGTTTGAGTTTTTTTTTATCGCGAAGTCTGTAAATGACATGCATGTATAAATGAATAAAACAACTTAAACTCCGAGCAGGGGCGGATTAAGACTGCACGGGGCCCCTGGCTGCAATTCGAACTGGGGCCCTATCCAGCCAGCGTCCCTTTAACTAAAATATATTGCTATCAGTAGCAGCTAACATACGACTGTAACTTGTAACTATTCAGCCAAAAAGATTATTCGTGAAAAAAACGAACACGAAGAAATAACTATTTACATGTATCCTAAAATTGAGTGTAAAAAGACAATTTGGAAAAAAAAAGACAAATGAAATTTTTTTTTCTTTCTATTTGTGGACACAAAAATGGCTCTCACTATAGAAGGATATTCAAATCTGTCCCTTGTTTTTTTTTCTTTAATTTTAAATCAACAAAGAAAGAAAGTTAGCGAGGGGCACCCAGATTCAAAACTACTCTTATAAACAACATCCCACCCATTCATTCCCTTCCCATCAACGCGTTCATCGCAATTCCCCTACTCCCCCCCCCCGCCCCACCACCGGCACAATCTCCCTGTAAATGATTTCGGTGAATGAGACGGAAACAAATCTAATCGTATAAATAAAACCCGGGCAATCTGGCCCTCGTCTCGTACTTATTACAACTCACCCTCGCTACGTGCTCGGCATATCAAACAGATGCGCTTTTATTTCGATGGCGTCCTCGTTCTCAACACAGGATCTCGTTGTGGCATCGGCGAGATTTCAACTTCCTTTACTGGAAAGGAAATGACGCCGCAACAAGGCTATAATTGTAACAAGATTTTAAAAAATAAAACAAAACATGTATTTCAATGCGCTTACGAAATTGTTATAATAATTTGATTATTATTTTTTTTTAAATTATTTATATTTTTGTGGGGGGTAGGGGTGGGGGTTTGAGGAATATCTATAATATAAGTATTAATATAAAACAATATTGAAGGAAATAAATGACATTAATCTCTTAGATAGGGGCCGTCCATAAAGTACGTCACGCTATTTTTGACCATTTTCAACTACCCCTCCCCCCTGTCACAAAGTGTCACGAATTTTGGACCCCCCCCCCTAAAGTACGTCACACTTTCGAACAAAAAATGTTGTTTTTTATGAACAAAATAATTAAAATTTAATATAAAACACCGTGACGTCACACATGGCCGGAAAACCCCCCCTCCCCCTGTCACAAACTATCACACTTCTTACACGGGTTCGAATCCGTGTGAAGGCAAGGGTTTGTTCCCGGGGCCTAGGGCGTCCCTGAGTCACCCCGCTCCGAATGGGTACCTAACACTAACATGTAGTTAGGCGGCTGGGTAATGCGTGGAACCCACAAAGCCGTGGCCTGTGAATGCTGCATCACTTGCCAACAGATCATCTGTCATGGTCTGTGGACGCAACTATCTTCTGCATAGAAGGAGCGTCTGAATAGATAAGATAAGATAAGAAGACCCCCTCCCCCCTCTGGAGCGTGACGTACTTTATGGACGGTCCCTTACGCCAGTATTATTAAGTGATGCTTCTAAAATATTCACTTAGTTCCAATAGGTCTTGACATAATATGGCGGGAATCTATTAATAGAAGTATAATATAAATATATCTTTTTTAAGGACAAATTTCATAAAATTATAATAGATATGAGTCATTATGGTATTGTAGGTACATTGAGAAGGATGTAACTTATCAGCCATTTGTTAATTCTTCGTTAATTTAAGACAGCTTATTGGACTTGAAAAAGGAAAAACAGTTTCGTAATTGTACAATGCTAATAGTTTTGAGAACATAGTGATTCGACTGTATTTATGCTTCAAAACATTGTTCCGCTAAAATGTAATCTAAAAATAGAACATTACTCATTGAGCTATAATGACGTTTTCCGGTGTCTTATTACGTTAGCCTTACGACTAGCATTCGAATTTGAATCCTCGCCCCACCCCTTCTATCTACCACCGTTTCTTTAGTTACAGCTGACGTAGACAAATTTTGTCATTGTCAAAGTAGACGTTGAAACTTGGCGTTTTTGTCGTAACCTTGTTTACAAAATACTTATTCAGTTTGGCCCAGTAGGGCAGTGCTTCTCAAACTTTTTAGTATAGCGGTACGGCAGGAATTTTTCCATTGCACCAGGGACCTGTTCACTATTTTACCTGTACTGGCGGTCTAACGTGGTAGCGAAAAGTAATGATTTTAGTTTATTTTATTTGTTTCATTTTATTTGCTTATTGCCGAAAAATTGACATATTCTATAGGGTTAGTATTAATGGGTGCAAATGAAGTATTATACAGTAGGGCCTCTCGAAGTCGACTTAGAGAGGTCCGACTGTAATTATATTTTCTGTCCTTTATTGACAACGTCCGAATACCGGCAGCGGATGGCCCACCACAGACCGGCACCGGTCTGCGGACCACCACTTTGAGCAGCACTGCAGTAGGGTATAGCAGTGATACAAAATTAGGCTGAGATAAAGCTTTCAAATTATAGACAAGATACAGACACAAACTGTTTCATTAACACAATAAATAACAACGCTTTAATTCATTATTTAAATGACTCAATTCATTTATGTATTTTGTATTTTAGGGTATAGCAGGGACAGTTCATTGTTTTTTTAATAAGTATCTTTGGGGCCGTCCATAAAGAACGTCACGCTATTTTTTACCTTTTTTAACTCCCCTCCCCCCTCCGCCCTGTCACAAATTTCGGTCACACCCCCCCCCCTTAAAGTACGCCAGACTTTCGAACAATTTTTTTTTGTTTTTTTTATTAACAAAATAATTAAAATGTAATATAAACTCCGGCGTGACGTCACACATGGCCGGACCCCACTCCCCCTGTCACATTTTCTTACACCCCTCCCCCCTCTGGAGCGTGACGTACTTTATGGACGACCCCTTGTTTGCAAAGCTAATTTATTTTTTTTTAAGAACATCCAAACGCCTTCGCCTTGGCGTTGAATTTTTACTGACGAACTGGTTTTTTTATATATATTCTTTTATTTAAAAGACGGATGGACCCGGAGTCATCAGCAGGCTAACGACGCGTCGAGAAGTCGATACAGCTGGATGTATATTTGTAAATAAATATTTCCTATCACTGTGGTGAGTGTGGGGGGAGATAGCATGCGCGTGAGTGGTTTCCCCTGACAGAGAGGGTGGGTGGAGGGAGAGCGCGTGTGTTGGGGGGAGGGGGGCGGTCGGCTGGAATCACGTCTCGTCACAACGAGCCGGGGCGGGTTGGGGGGAAGGGAGATAACCGCGCGCGGCACGACGACGACGACGACGCAACAGAGTTGTCCCGAGTATCGACTGTTAACGTTCATGTTACATTTCACTCTGTTAGACTTTGACTTTTCACTGTGTGGATATGGATTACTTCCCTGTGACAGCAGTCCTGCCAACGTTGTTTCCATCAGACGGGATTAAAATAGAATTAATTTGGTCGGAATCCATCGGAATTTGAAGGGGAAAAAAATTAGCTGGTGCGAAGAGTGGATTCGTCATCTCGTCTGAAGTTTTACTGTTGGAATTTCTAGACAAACAAGTAAATATTTTGTACTTAAGTTTATCTGACTTGTGTTTTTGCGTGTTCGCACTTGACTATTGTGGATATTTGTACACATTGTCATATCAGCTGTGTTGCAAAACGTGGTGTACTTGTTTTAAGGACAATAGATGTTCTTACACTTACATGGTGATGCCTGTTACAACAAACGCCTGTGCTCAAGCTTGTAATACGGATATGGTTAAGCGTGTCTGTGTAAGTTATTGAGGACTAGATACGCCCCGCGGCGTAGCATACGCCGCAGACTTGCTCATGAATAGTGCAAAGAAGGGGGGGGGGAGAACGGACACAAACTACAGCTCGAAGAAATCAAAACAACGCGAGTGTGCATCGTTGGGGCGTAACCACCGACGCATTGTTGGTCTCGAGACATTCGCACTAAGGTTATCTACCTGCCCACCACCCCTTCACCACCCTAAGTTGCCAACCATAAAGTGTCATTGGTCGACCCTAGCGAGGGTCAGCCATGTTCACAAAACAAGGGGGGAAAAGAACGGGCAAAAACACACATATTTAAGAATTAAAAAAAGAATGTTTTTGCTGGGGCTTGAACCCAGGACCTTCCGCGTATACGGCGGACGTGATGAACACTGCTTTACGAATCACATGTTATTCTGTGAAGGAACAACGCAAGTGAACGCAAGAACCATTGTTGCCCCTCTCTCCACCAAATCCGCTTGCTGAACCATAAACTGATTGGTCGACCCCAGCGAGGGTCATTCGTCATGCTTATTTGCTCATACTGATCATACTCGCTTTGGTGAATTATATAGAGAGAGAGATATTGTCCACCTGGCAATTACTTATTGTTTATACTGTATACCTTGCCATGTCAGTTATTGTTTTATATTATATACATGGTTGTGTTCGCTATTGTTGGAATTTTACACCTGATGGAGACAGTTATCTTGTATATTGTGGAGTCCCTAGGGCGGTTAATGGTGATAAGCATTCAGCGTCGCTGGTGGACACGGCGGGTCCTTTGATGTGAGGCATAGACCCACACGCTAGGGAGAGAGTTAGTTACTTGTTATGAGAGTCGTGTTACACTTGTAGACATTGGATGTAGATTGAACTGTAGTAATTAGTACTAATTAGTGAAATGTGAAATTGAACAATCATGTGGAGTAATTATTGTAAATGCAGTCTTGGTGTTTGCGATTAAAGTACGTGAGAGAAGGAGAGTCCAAGGTGCAACTAAGCTAGTAACCAAGAGTGAGACAAGATAACTGACCAACCAGTAACAAGGTCCATACAGCCGGTAGTGGCAAGGTTCTCTACAATATCATGCCCCTGGTGGTGACAGTTATCTTGTGTATCATGTCCTTGACGGTGACAGTTATCGTGTGTATCATGTCCCTGACGGTGACAGTTATCTTGTGTATCATGTCCCTGACGGTGACAGTTATCTTGTGTATCATGTCCCTGACGGTGACAGTTATCGTGTGTATCATGTCCCTGACGGTGACAGTTATCTTGTGTATCATGTCCCTGACGGTGACAGTTATCTTGTGTATCATGTCCCTGGTGGTGACAGTTATCTTGTGTATCATGTCCCTGACGGTGACAGTTATCGTGTGTATCATGTCCCTGACGGTGACAGTTATCTTGTGTATCATGTCCCTTGACGGTGACAGTTATCTTGTGTATCATGTCCCTGACGGTGACAGTTATCTTGTGTATCATGTCCCTGGTGGTGACAGTTATCGTGTGTATCATGTCCCTGACGGTGACAGTTATCTTGTGTATCATGTCCCTGACGGTGACAGTTATCTTGTGTATCATGTCCCTGACGGTGACAGTTATCTAGTGTATCATGTCCCTGACGGTGACAGTTATCTTGTGTATCATGTCCCTGTCGGTGACAGTTATCTTGTGTATCATGTCCCTGTTGGTGACAGTTATCTTGTGTATAATGTCCCTGTTGGTGACAGTTATCTTGGATATCATGTCCTCGATAGTGATAGATAACGTGGATATTGTAAACCAGATCATTCTTCGTCAGCTTCCGAACTATTTCATTAAATTCTATTCTAAACATTGTTTTTAAAGTGATAAAAACAAGTGCACACATTTCAAAAGAGCTTTAAAAATGAGTATTCCCTTAAAACGTAGTACAGCCCCCCCCCCTCCCCAACCCTACAAAAAAAAGTCTAAGACCTTTAAATGACAACCATATAACTGCTAATTTGAGAACCACCAGAGCAATAAATGAATTAATTTATTAACACCGTCACCAGGGTGATGCTTTAAAATATAAAATTATTATGGAATCCTCCATTTATTTTGTTTAGGCGAAGTCATCTTTCGTGTATCTGACCGGGGGGGGGGCAGTTTCTGCATCTGATTGAGAAGCCTTGACTTACAGAGAATTACGAAAGATGATATGTCGAGAGATTACATTCTATATTTAAAATCCCAATTTCGTAATTCCTGGATGGTTGCATGAACTCATTTAGTTCGTCATACGATACCCAAGGAATATCCATTTATAAAACAACGAACGAAAAATTCATCATTTTCTCTTCCTTATCATCTTTTTATCATCTTCAACATTGTCAACTGGTAACTTCCCCCCCCCCAAACCATTTAAAAATGTCCAGTTGACAATCTGCTATTGCAAGACGTTAATAGTGTGAAGGCTATTAGGGTAGCCCCAATGTTGGTGTGATAAGCCGTGTGGGGGCTTGGGGGGGGGGTAGAGTGTAAAGAAGGAGGCGTTCGACTGTTTTTATAGGATTTATTTATCTGGGAAATCATGATTAGAAATAAAACATTTTTTTTTGAAAGGGGTGGGTGGGCAGGAATTATTTTTTTTTCAAAAATCCTGTAAAAAAATAATTGTTGGTTTGATTTACACTTGTGAACATTAATCTCACTTTGGCAATGATTGTTTCAGTTAGATATTCCTCTATCTCGGGTCATGTGTTACAATCCACAGGGAGTGGGACTGCAGTGTCCCTGCAATTTGATTTCGTTATAGAGAGTGCTTGACGGTAGATACATTCAGATCAGCCCCAATGCTCGTCATATAAACCAGATGCCGGTCAGCGCGCCCACACTCCCACAAATGTTGGACATTAGTGGACGCATGCACCATTTATGTAACAGCCTAAGCAATATTTTCTAACGGTGAATGATAGGTGCGCATCCCAATAGTGTTTCAGTAGACGAGGCTGGGGATGTAGCGAATCTGACAAAAGTTCGTCGTGAGTCATTTTAAGCTTGTAATCATAGAGACTTTATAATTTATATCTAACCAGTCAAAGTTTGGGACTTTCGCGGCACCGGTGTGCCTGTAAAATCTTGAAACGGGGAAAATTCTCTCCTGATGTAAGAGAAATATCTTAGAAAAAATCAATTGACCAATGCTCGAAGACGGTCTTTAGATAATCAGTGGCAACCTTTCGAGGTGACATTGAAAGGTTGTTTGTTTTTTGTTTTAATCCTTTATATTAACTCGTTGTGTCTGAACCCTTGCTTGCTTGCTTGTCGCCAAAACTTTGGATCGATTTTAACCCACTTCCTCGTAAGCTAGCGAGCTGAAATTTTGCAGGCAGCTTCGTGCCGATGATAAAAACGATGTATCAAAATTTCAGATCGGTCGCATGTACCGTAATTAAATGATTGAATTTTTAGATTATTTTATTTATCTCTATGTGTCATGTTAATTTTTTGAGATAGAGTGTCAGAGTGCGCATTATATTAAACAAACCTTTCTGTCGCGCAATAAGGTGCGTATTTTATTGACAACACTTTTTATAAACATATTCCTGATCGGTGCGCATTGTATTAAACATGTTTTACGACACTACTACAATTTTGTATTTGCTGGATGGTGTTGCGCTGCGTATTATAATGAACATTCTTTTAGTTACGTCTCTTACATAAAGGATTTATAGTCAAAAACTTGGTTTTTTTACGGGTTTTTGTTGTTTTTAAATCCTATATATTAACTCGTGGTGTCTGCTTGCTTGATTGCTTGCTTGTCGCCAAAACTTTGGATCGATTTTTAACCCACTTCCTCGTAAGCTAGCGAGCTGAAATTTTCCAGGCAGTTTCGTACCGATGATAAAAACAATGTATCAGGTTTTTCAGATCGATCGCATGTACCGTAATTGAATTATTGATTTTTTATATTATTTTATTTATTCCTATGTATCATGTTATTTTTTGAGATAGAGTGTCGCAGTGCGTATTATATTGAACAACCTTTCTGTCGCGCAATAAGGTGCGTATTTTATTGACAACTCTTTTTATAAACATATTCCTGATCGGTGCGCATTATATTAAACATGTTGTACGACACAACTGCAATTTTGTATTTTTTGATGGTCTTGCGCTGCGTATTATAATGAACATTCTTTTAGTTACTTCTCGTACATAAAGGATTTATAGTCAAATACTTGGTTTTTTACGTTTTTAAAATTTTTTTAATATCCTTTATATTAACTCGTGGTGTCTGGTTGAGCCCTTGCTTGCTGGCTTGTCACCAAACTTTGGATCGATTTTTAACCCACTTCCTCGTAAGCTAGCGAGCTAAAATTTTGCAGGCAGTTTCGTGCCGATGATAAAAACAATGTATCAGGTTTTTCAGATCGATCGCATGTACCGTAATTAAATTATTGAATTTTTAGATTATTTTATTTTTTTCTATGTATCATGTTATTTTTTTAGATAGAGTGTCGCGGTGCGTATTATATTGAACAACCTCTCTGTCGCGCAATAAGGTGCGTATTGTATTGACAATTCTTTATCAACATATTCCTGATCGGTGCGCATTATATTAAATATGTTTTACTGTTTTACGACACAACTGCAATTTTGTATTTTTGGATGGTTTTGCGCTGCATATTATAATGATCATTCTTTTAGTTATGTCTCGCACATAAAGGATTTATAGTCAAAAACTTGTTTTTTACGGGTTTTTTAATGTTTTTTTTTAAATAATGTGTTCCACATGGTATATATCCCGGCACCGAAATGGCCATCGTCTGAATTTAGTAGACAAGTTAAATATATTTTCACAAAAATTGTATTATGTACATGTATTCCCTTACCCTTTATGTTTTTGTAACGTGTTCCTTCTTGTCTGTTAGTGGCTTTCGTCGTGCATGATTTAAGGTGAAATAAATTCTGTATACAAAAGAAGTCACCAAGCTGTAAAGATGGACTGATAATCGATGGTGCTGGCGCAAGATAAGGCCTAAGAATCAAATCATTGTTTTTCTGTTGGAAGCATTAAAAAAAAACCATACATGTAGATCAGGAAAAACAGAAACTCCCACAGACTTTTTTTAAAAAATAAGAAAAAAGCAACATTAGTTTTGTTTGTTTGTGACAAAATAAAAACGTTATGGGGGCATGGGGCGTCCATAAATAATGCCCGCCCCCCCCTAAAGCCATATTTTCTAATTGAAAGCAATCAAATATTTAAATTGGAACTTTTATTTTAAGTAGTGCCTTTTTGATTTGACCCCACATTTCTTAAACACCCCTCTACCCCTCTTCAAAGACGGGTGTGCTCACGAAATTCTCCAAAGCGCGCTTTAAATGACTGCAGGAGATTGGACGTGAAGCCTGCTAGCTGCTGAATATTAAGATGTTGAGCAGGGTCACTTGATGTGCACATATCTTTGAACTCTCCCAGTTTTTCAATGTGTAATAAACGACCTGTTTCAATGTCAGGGATGAAGAGTTCTACCTTGTTTTCAAATGCAAACACTGCTTGTTGCAGGGACAAGATTGTATTTCCAACGCCTTGCATTTTCACATTGAGCTGATTTAGATGTTCAGTCATGTCTACGAGATAATAAAACTTCAGGAGTCATTCAGTGTCCGCTAACTCGGGATGCTCGACATTCTTCATTTCAAGAAAAGTCCTTATTTCGCTTAGACAAGCCGCAAATCGGCTGAGCACTTTCCCCCTTGACAACCAACGCATGTTGCTGTGCAGAAGCAGACCAGGATAATTATTCCCAACCTCATCAAGCAGTGTTTTAAACTGGCGATCATTTAATGCTCGGGCAACATAAAGTTGACTACCCGAACCACCAGCGACATCACCTCACTCCTGATGTAGGATGCAATGAAGGCTTAGGATGCGTCTGTTTTCATGCTCACAAAGAAGAGCGACAAATCCTCTGTTTATCCCTACCATGCACGGAGTACCATCAGTGCACACCGAAACAAGTTTATCCATCGGTAGATATTTTTCTTTAGCGAACTCAGTGAAGGACTCGAATAAATCCTGCCCTCTTGTTGTGCCCCTCATAGACAAAACAGCAATACTTTCCTCATGTAATGTTTCACCGACAACATACCTTGCAACCACGCTGAACTGGGATAAATTACTTATGTCTGTTGACTCATCCAAAGCGAGAGAGAAAAGCGGTGACGCATTTATGTCCTTCACTTGGATATACTCAGTTTGATTTGACATCATGATGATCATGATCGTGAACACTTCTTGCCGACAGAGGCATTTCTTTTATCCGTTTAATTATTTTGTCCTTATTGGAAAAGTCATAAAAAAGTTCATTGGTAACATCAAGCATGAATGATTTGGCATACTCCCCATCTGTGAATGGCTTTCCGTTTCTTACAATAGCTAAAGCGCCAGCAAAGCTAGCCGAATTCCAATCACCTTTTTGTGTCCAAACACGGATTTGCTGCTGACCAGCTTGCACTCTTGATAGCAATTCTTGACATGCTTTCTTTCTGCTGTCTCCCTCAGGATATTTCAATGCACATGTAGCATGGCGTGTCTCGAAGTGTCGCTTTACGTTTGACCGTTTCATAAACGTAATTTTATCACTGCATATTAAACACACCGCAGAAGCCGTTCTCTCCATAATCTATATTATCTTGCACGAAGCATATTTGAATACATCTCTAATAATCGCTAATAACAAATTCTCTATTAAATGACGGTTTTTCAGCTGACAATACATAAACTGGACGTATCTCATAAAAAGACGTGAATTTGCAGGCGAATAAAATAGCTTATTAATGAGTCAGCCAAAATTTCCTTTTGCCCCCACTCCCCACCTTAAAAATAACAAACTGAAACGGCGACCCTGGGTAATAGATTTTGTCGGGTTTCGCATGAATATAATCATTATCGATTATCCTAAAACCAGAAGCTTTAAAAATCATACATCAGTCAACGTCCTGGGAGTTCCTTGAGAGATATATAAACAGGTTCGTGGGAGGGAGCTGGGGACAAAAACAACACAGAGAGCTGAAAGTTTCCGACAAAATGATTTCTGCGGAATTAAACCTTAGAAACTTTCACTTCTTTTGTGCTGTCCTTTTGGATTTGCTCCTACACATTTTATATCTCTTATTTATTTGACCTGAATAAAGTCCTCCTTATATTTCGCCTGGATTTTCTTTAGTCCCGCAATCCGGAAGCTTTACTCTACTTTTAAGACTTAAAAAGTTCATAAAATCTTGTGACCAAAGACAATCAACAATCACCTACTATCAGGCCGGTCAACATGATTTTTAGTTCAGAATTGTGGTCGGTTTCAGGCCGGTCAACATGATTTTTAGTTCAGAATTGTGGTCGGTTTCAGGCCGGTCAACATGATTTTTAGTTCAGAATTGTGGTCGGTTTCAGGCCGGTCAACATGATTTTTAGTTCAGAATTGTGGTCGGTTTCAGGCCGGTCAACATGATTTTTAGTTCAGAATTGTGGTCGGTTTCAGGCCGGTCAACATGATTTTTAGTTCAGAATTGTGGTCGGTTTCAGGCCGGTCAACATGATTTTTAGTTCAGAATTGTGGTCGGTTTCAGGCCGGTCAACATGATTTTTAGTTCAGAATTGTGGTCAGCAAACCGCTTAAAATTGGAATTTCCGCTAGGTAAAAGTGCCATTATTCGACTATTTAGACCAGCCCTGATATATATCAATTCCAGAACAGCTACTTGATTAATACACGAATGCACACTTTGACTATAAAGCTGTGCTGTTTTGAGTGTGTGCGTGCGTGCGCGTGCGTGTATAATATGTATGTGTGTGTGTGTGTGTGTTTGTGTGTGTGTGTGTGTTTGTTTGTTAGGGTTGTAATTTTTATAATTGTTTAGCATGATGGGGCTTGTCTAGGCTTTTAAAGAAGAGAAAACCATCAATAAATATACATTACTGACATATAAGTTAAGGAGCTGGCTTCTTTAACCTATACCTCTATTCACGCCTTAAATGTATCTATGATGCTAAACATAATATTATATTCCCATCAAAGTGCGTACAAATGAGTGACCAATAGTTAAAATCAGAGGCGTCACTTGGGTTCGTGTTACCCAATGTGCTAGCTGATGGTGTCATCCCATCGCGGTTTACCCCAGAGACCTCCTCCGAGTCTGCCAATGCCAAATAACAGGAACATACAGAATTTTATATGTTGGCGTTACCCCTTATGATGGTGTCATCCAGTGCGGTCTGCGATCCCCGCACCCGTAGTGACGCCTCTGGTTCAAATATAACAAGTAAAACATGTGTAGCAACAACAGATAGACTCCAACATCTAGGGGTATGCAAGCACTTCATGACAAAAGAAAGAAAAATCGTTTAAATAATTTCATTAGTGTGCGATATTTTTAAACGTGTGTTCACAGCCGAACAGTTACGGTACTTTAAAAAAAAATCGTACGTGCAATTGTTTGACCCACAAGCTGCCCCGGGCGTGACAATGAGATTTTGATATGTTAATTATTATTGACAGACCGCACGGGCGGACAAGGAAATCAATTATCAGGAATCCATTGATGAAATCGTGAAGCCATTGATGAAATCGGGTAACAGTGTTAGAGCCGTGAGATTTCTTTATCGATTGAAAAGAATCGATGCTACGTTGTACATATTTATCAAAATTTCTACATTTCTCCAAGCAACCCCCACTTCCCCTCCCACTTCTATACCAAATAGCCCTCTGTAACGAAGTGACCAAAAGAATATATTGCGATTAATTGAACAATATCTGTTCAATAAAAGAAGGGGGGTAGAAAATATTGCAAATTTAACGAAAACTGAACCATGGCCAGTGAAAGGATTGAGATTTGAGACGTTGTTCATCTTAATGATTCCGGTAACTTGTTCCGTTCATAGACTTTCATTGACATGTTCGCTTAGTTCAAAAATGTTTTTGTTTTTTTAATCCCTTATATTAACTTCACCGCCGTCTCTGTCTCTCTCTGTCTGTCGTTCGTCGTCGGGCGGAAAAACAAAAGTCAAAAAATGACCCACTTCCCGTGATGCCATCGAGCTGAAATTTGGGACATAGACTCGTGTCACCTAACAATCTAATCCAAGTTTCAGATCGATCGAAAGTACCGTAGTTAGGTTGAATTTTTAGTTTATCTATATAAAACTCTATGTAGCAGTCGCTATTGTTTACGTTTTACGGGTCACTTGACTTCACGCCAGCCATCGGTGACCACATCTCGTGTTTTAACCAGGTGGAATTCACTCAGTTTCAGGCTGTAAATATTTGTCGCGTTGGAACATAAGCAATACTTTAAGTTCTGTCTCATATATAAGGGGTTTATAGTCAAAAACTTTGTTTTATGGGGTTGTTTATTATTTAATCCCTTGTATTAACTTCACCACCGTCTCTCTCTCTCTCTCTCTCTGTCTTGGGCGGGCGGAAAAACAAAAGCAAAAAATGACACACTTTCCGTGATGCTATCAAGCTGAAATTTTGCACATATACTTGTGTCACCTAACAATGCATCGTGTCAAAATTTCAGATCGATCGAAAGTACCGTAATTAAATTAATGCATTTTTAGTTTTATCTCTATACAACATATGTAATTCAATTTCACAGTTTGTTACTGTTTTCTTCCACGTGCCAGTTGAGTTAACACGTTGACGCCAGCCCGTTGTCCACACCCCCTCCCCCCTTCCCCCGGTTTTAAAGCCAGGGAAATAATTCGGTTTCAGTCTGTAAATGTTTGTCACGTTTGAACATAATCAATACTTTAAGTTATGTCTCATATTGAATGAATGAAGCCTCTGAGACGGTCGTACACCTGCTGACGTCTTGTCCCGTGCTAGTCATAGCCGGGGGAGGTGAGGGAGGCAGAGTAGTCCCATGTAAAGACAATGTTGTATGGCACTGCTCAGCAAATGGAGCAGGTTGCCCAGATACTAGCCAAGGCCTTAAGAGATTAGTCTCAGGCCTACAGAATACGTGTTTAGTTTAGTTATGTCTCATACATAAGAGATTTATAGTCAAAAACTTTGTTTTTACGGGGTTGTTTAATTTTCCATATGGCTCCAGGAGTTGTAGTTGTTGTTTTCCAATTAATGATTTCCTGTCTATATTATTCCAGCAATTCAGTCCAATCACAGGCTTTGGTCCTTATGACTCTGGGACTATATTACAAACATAGAGTTTTCCCATATGGCTCCGGGAGTTTAATCCAAACAAAAGGCGTTTTAAAAGTGTTTTTTTTAAGTTTCTAATTTGACTCCTGGAGTTTATTCAAACGTAAGCTCTTGACCATATTGCTCCAACAGTTCCGTCCAGTCATAAGGCTGGTGCTCGACTCAATACGAAAGCTGAAAAATGTTCCACGCTGCAATCGAAGCCTGTAATCGAATAAGAACGGACAAAAGTTACCCGGGCGTCCAGAGCGTTCCTCGGCACAAAACGTTACAATGTATCCTTTGATCACAGCCGATCCATGGGACTCCACAGCCCCACTCCTGTACAGAAGTGCTTGTGAAGTGAGCAGGAAGTGTGGGGGAAAAGTTTTCATAGCTGAGAGTCCTTGTGGGAAATGAAACGATTCGTTTATATTGTGTTTATCTTTTAAACCACGATGGGAGCTATGGACCTCGAGCGGCGTTTCTAAAATTATTTGCTGAATTGTGAACCCCAAAGGAAGTCATCGGATTTTTGCTTTATTTTGCAGCGTTAATGGAGAGTTTAGAAATGGGGTGATCCTTCACACGTCATGACTCCTCTACCTTCATTCTATACAAGCAATCCTCTCGACTCTCATATCACCATATGAGCTAATATGTGACTCACATCATGCCGGTCACCCCTCGTCATGTTTCCAGACTCCTTCTAGTCTCCCCAACTCCTCTTTTATGTAGCGTTATGTTCAGTCTTTTATAGTTTTTTTTATTGGGACTATTTTCTTCTTTTTTTTTAATTGTAATTTTTAATCGTTGAATTAAACGGCTTAATAAATCTGTTCATTCTCCTTTTTTTTCCATCAAGTAATGCTGACTAAATCCAGTTTAACTCTTTACCGATGCATAAAACACGAAAAGGGATTTGAAGGAGGGTTTTGTTGTTATTGTTACCCCAAGCCCCTTCCCAACCAATCTTCAAAGTCAGATCTTTCCCCTGAGTTTCCCTCCAAATCCCCTCCCCTAAACCGATGTTCAAAGAAAGAGATGCAGCTAGTGAATGACTTTAATAAGTTGTATGTCTTGACCCAGCATACCGGAGCTGGCAATAACTCAAATACCTGGGGACCTGCCTGTACTGAGTGACTTGCGCAATTAAATAAATTATGCTTATTTTAGCTTACAGACAAAAATACTCTTTAGAAAGAGCAGGAGCATGCTAATATGTGGCAGTTTATTTGGTACCACAATATGTGAGTGTGTGGAAGTTATATTAATTAAGCGCTCATAAAGACATTAACAATGTTATTTGAAAAGAACTGAGTAAGACTGTTGATGTGCCCATTGTAAGTTGGTTTTTTGTTGTTGTTGTTGTTGTTGTTGTTGTTGTTGTTGTTTTGTCATTGATGTGGCTATTAATGTGGCTTTTTATGTGACTATCAATAACGAATACCCAAACATATTTATCATGTCCATGCCGTAATGTTGAAATAATCTTAAATTGTATTCATTACCCCGAAAGGTATTTGGAAAATTACCACTTTATGCTCGAAATTAACATGGTCCCAAGACATTGGCCATGACCTCACGTGGCATTGCTAAGACCTAAAAAGCTATCTATTGCGTCGTGGTGACATTACCAAGACATAACCAATCTTGCCATGGCCTCACATTGACAATACTCAGACCTATTAACCTAGCCATGATCTCGTGGTGACAGTGCCCAGACCTAACAACTGAGCCGCGACCTCACTAAAACGATGCCAAGACCAAAGAACCTAGCCACGACCTCACGTTAACAGTGCACATACCTAACAACCTAGCCAGGCATGCCCTCTCGGGGACAGTTCCAAGACCCAACAATGTGGCCATTATGTCGTGGTGACATTACCAAGACCTAACGATTTTAACCATGAGATCACAATGGGAGTACCCAGACCTAACAGTCGGACCAGAAAAGCATGAATCATGGATGAATAAAATCGTTCCTTACCCACTCACATCCCCCCTTCCTTCTCTGGGGTCTGGATTTGATAGCACTTCTTCATTAATGAACGCTGGTTCTGTAGCGATTAAATGCCATTAACGTGTGTGGAGAATACATGCTTGAGTAAGGTTCGTGTTATGAATGTAGTAGTACGGTGGATTGTTGTCGTTTACTAGGAGTTCTGATAATTTAATCCATGGCTTTGAACCCAGGAATCCAAAGTGAATCCAGGCTTGTTGCTAAAAGTTAAAGTTGCAAAACGCATTGGTTAAGATCGCAAAATATATGTTTTACGAAAAGAACCTGAAATCGACACAATCATAAAATTGGGCGATTAGCCAGGTTCGAAGCGATTTTTTAAAATTATTTTGTGCTCATGGATTAAATTGTGTGTAATTTCATGGAAACATCCCTTCTGGAAAAGTTGTTGTTTCGAGATCACCTTGTTCTGTTCCTAGTAATCAGAGCTTTTAAAAATGATAACTCGACTTCTATGACAACTGCAAGCCGGTATTAAATCAGCGCAGTGAGTCCTGACTGGGGCCTTCCTTCCCCTTTCCGGATTACCGGCTAAAGTGACATTTACATGGGTCATTTTAAGCTCGGTGGCTCTGGGCTTCACGTTTTGTCCGAAGTAAAAAAAAATAACAGACCTACTAGGGCACCTGCCGAACTTCAAGTTTTCCCCTCAACCTATAAGAATATATAGTTTAAAGCAGTATACAGGATTGCGTATTGAGTTTATCTATTTCATCCTATATGAAGCAATCGATTCTCGCATACGTATCATTGATCAGTGGTCAGTGTTTACAGTCGTGAGGAGGTTGGCAGACGTTGTTAATTACCACCCATTGTCATGAGTGCTGATCCAGCTCTGCATGGGTTTTATTCGAAAAGGGGGGCTAAGGTCGCCTTTGAACTACACCCAGATTCGATCAATCGCTCGTCAACCGAATAACGCGATAGCTGGGTTATTATGACGTCTGAGTCACGACACATTGGTTGTGCCAGGGTGGTGCCAGTTATACTTGTCCCATTGTCTAGTGCTGGGTGGTGCCAGTTATACTTGTCGCATTGTCTTGTGCCAGGGTGGTGCCAGTTATACTTGTCCCATTGTCTTGTGCCAGGGTGGTGCCAGTTATACTTGTCCCATTGTCTAGTGCCAGGGTGGTGCCAGTTATACTTGTCCCATTGTCTTGTGCCAGGGTGGTGCCAGTTATACTTGTCCCATTGTCTAGTGCCAGGGTGGTGCCAGTTATACTTGTCCCATTGTCTTGTGCCAGGATGGTGCCAGTTATACTTGTCCCATTGTCTTGTGCCAGTTATACTTGTCCCATTGTCTTGTGCCAGGATGGTGCCAGTTATACTTGTCCCATTGTCTTGTGCCAGTTATACTTGTCCCATTGTCTTGTGCCAGTTATACTTGTCCCATTGTCTTGTGCCAGGATGGTGCCAGTTATACTTGTCCCATTGTCTTGTGCCAGTTATACTTGTCCCATTGTCTTGTGCCAGGGTGGTGCCAGTTATACTTGTCCCATTGTCTTGTGCCAGGATGTTGCCAGTTATACTTGTCCCATTGTCTTGTGCCAGTTATACTTGTCCCATTGTCTTGTGCCAGGATGTTGCCAGTTATACTTGTCCCATTGTCTTGTGCCAGTTATACTTGTCCCATTGTCTTGTGCCAGTTATACTTGTCCCATTGTCATGTGCCAGGGTGGTGCCCGTTATATTTTTCCCATTGTCTTGTGCCAGGGTGGTGCCAGTTATACTTGTCCCATTGTCTTGTTCCAGGGTTGTGCCAGTTAAACTTGTCCCATTGTTTTGTGCCAGGATGATGCCAGTTATACTTGTCCCATTGTCTAGTGCCAGGGTGGTGCCAGTTATACTTGTCCCATTGTCTAGTGCTGGGTGGTGCCAGTTATACTTGTCCAATTGTCTAGTGCTGGGTGGTGCCAGTTATACTTGTCCCATTGTCTGGTGCTGGGTGGTGCCAGTTATACTTGTCCCATTGTCTGTGCGGGTGGTGCCAGTTATACTTGTCCCATTGTCTTGTGCCAGGGTGGTGCCAGTTATACTTGTCCCATTGTCTTGTGCCAGGGTTGTGCCAGTTAAACTTGTCCCATTGTTTTGTGCCAGGATGATGCCAGTTATACTTGTCCCATTGTCTAGTGCTGGGTGGTGCCAGTTATACTTGTCCCAATTGTCTAGTGCTGGGTGGTGCCAGTTATACTTGTCCCATTGTCTGGTGCTGGGTGGTGCCAGTTATACTTGTCCCATTGTCTTGTGCCAGGGTGGTGCCAGTTATACTTGTCCCATTGTCTTGTGCCAGGGTGGTGCCAGTTATACTTGTCCCATTGTCTAGTGCTGGGTGGTGCCAGTTATACTTGTCCCATTGTCTAGTGCTGGGTGGTGCCAGTTATACTTGTCCCATTGTCTAGTCCTGGGTGGTGCCAGTTATACTTGTCCCATTGTCTAGTGCAGGGTGGTGCCAGTTATACTTGTCCCATTGTCTTGTGCCAGGATGGTGCCAGTTATACTTGTCCCATTGTCTTGTGCCAGTTATACTTGTCCCATTGTCTTGTGCCAGGGTGGTGCCAGTTATACTTGTCCCATTGTCTTGTGCCAGGGTGGTGCCAGTTATACTTGTCCCATTGTCTAGTGCCAGGGTGGTGCCAGTTATACTTGTCCCATTGTCTTGTCTAGTGCCAGGGTGGTGCCAGTTATACTTGTCCCATTGTCTAGTGCCAGGGTGGTGCCAGTTATACTTGTCCCATTGTCTTGTGCCAGGGTGGTGCCAGTTATACTTGTCCCATTGTCTTGTGCCAGGGTGGTGCCAGTTATACTTGTCCCATTGTCTTGTGCCTGGGTGGTGCCAGTTATACTTGTCCCATTGTCTTGTGCCAGGGTTGTGCCAGTTATACTTGTCCCATTGTTTTGTGCCAGGGTGGTGCCAGTTATAATTGTCCCATTGTCTTGTACCTGGGTGGTGCCAGTTATACTTACCCCCATTGTCTTGTGCCTGGGTGATGCCAGTTATACTTGTCCCATTGTCTTTGTGCCTGGGTGGTGCCAGTTAAACTTGTCCCATTGTCTGGGCCTGGGTGGTGCCAGTTATACTTGTCCCATTGTCTTGTACCTGGGTGGTGCCAGTTGTACTTGTCCCATTGTCTTGTGCCTGGGTGGTGCCAGTTGTACTTGTCCCATTGTCTTGTGCCTGGGTGGTGCCAGTTATACTTGTCCCATTGTCTTGTGCCTGGGTGGTGCCAGTTGTACTTGTACCCATTTTCTGGTTCCAGGATGGTGCCAGTTATACTTGTCCCATTGAGTGGTGCCAGGGTAGTGCCCCAAAGCAACGCTGTTCCTAGTCGACTGGAGAGAGCAATCGTGCACATCAATTAAGCTGTCAAAACATGAGTGCGTGTCGTTCTTCAAATATGTATATAAGGAAATCAATTGTTCCTTTGAACTTTTGCACAATCTCGTAGGTCTCATTGTAAAACGTTTCGTCACAAAAACCGCCCGTTGCAAAAATCTACCAAATTTGACCCCTCCCATGCCAAATTTGACCCCCCCCATTGCCAAATTTGACCCCTCCCATTGCCAAATTTGACCCCTCCCATTTCACCACTAAACCTGGATACACCTCTCTTTCAAACGAGGGTAAGATTGCCTCTGTCGTCATATATTTTATTTAATGTGTGTGTAGTGTCACTTAGATTCAATAAAAGGGGATCACGACCCTATAAAGGGTTGAGAAACGTTCATTGAGCAGGCAGATTGTGTAGTACAATTCTACAGCTTAGTGATTAGTGGCAAAACCTGCTGGATGGATTCATAGCATTAACAAATTGATCAACCAGCGCTTTCGAGTTTAACATGTTTTCAAATCGAAAAGATGATCAACCGATCATTCCAAGGCCTCTCCGTATTGTTGTATTTCATTTTTGTCTAATAAAAAAATAATAAAGTTTTAGCTTAATTTAAGATGGAAATCCTTGGTCAAACTCCATTGGCACTTGGATAGTGTAAACCCCCAGCACTTTTTTTCTTTTCTTCAAATTTAGAAGTACTTGGTGGGGGTCGGATTGTGCGGAGAGTGAAGCAGATCTGTTTGTGTATCACGT
The DNA here is from genome assembly GCA_944989445.1 of Ampullaceana balthica. Taxonomy (NCBI): domain Eukaryota; kingdom Metazoa; phylum Mollusca; class Gastropoda; family Lymnaeidae; genus Ampullaceana; species Ampullaceana balthica. Next base: position 456,337 of record CALYLW010000095.1, on the reverse strand, counting down.
GATGTGTTGTCCACCTTGTCACGTTGTCTCAGCTCAGATAACAGTGACAGAAAACCTCTGGATGTTTGAATGTGTTAAAATATGAATTTGGTTCCTGATCTGTTTCAACGCTAGTTTTTCACGCCATCCCTACCCCCCTACCTTTCCCAAACCAACTTTCTCCACACCCTATTGATTCATTGCTCCCCAGTGGATTTGAAGGGAAGTAAAGAAGAGGCCAATCTTGTAAGGATCTAAAATGGTTTATGTATGCAAAAAAAAAGCACATCCATGTAAAAATGTAATAAGGCACATCCATGTAAGAATGTAACAAGTCAGTAACAAGGCACATCGGTGTAGGAATGCAACAAGGTACATCGGTGTAAGAATGTAGCAAGGCACATCCGTGTAAGAATGCAACAAGGCATATTGTTGTAAGAATGTAACAAGGCATATTGTTGTAAGAATGTAACAAGGCATATTGTTGTAAGAATGTAACAAGGCGCATTGTTGTAAGAATGTAACAAGGCGCATTGTTGTAAGAATGCAACAAGGCATATTGTTGTAAGAATGCAACAAGGCATATTGTTGTAAGAATGCAACAAGGCATATTGTTGTAAGAATGCAACAAGGCATATTGTTGTAAGAATGCAACAAGGCATATTGTTGTAAGAATGTAACAAGGCATATTGTTGTAAGAATGTAACAAGGCATATTGTTGTAAGAATGTAACAAGGCATATTGTTGTAAGAATGTAACAAGGCGCATTGTTGTAAGAATGTAACAAGACATATTGTTGTAAGAATGTAACAAGGCACATTGTTGTAAGAATGCAACAAGGCACATCGGTGTAAGAATGCAACAAGGCACATTGTGTAAGAATGTAGCAAGGCACATTGGTGTAAGAATGCAACAAGGCACATTGTTGTAAGAATGTAACAAGACGCATCTAAACAAGAATGTATCACACATTATTCATGACCCTCTCCATCAATTCTATTTACTCCGTATCACTATCTAAAACTCATTCAATCTCTCGCTATCTTCTTCATTCTTCTCTCCAATTAACTCGATGCATTCTGACGTACGTATGACTTCATTCTTGCACCGCAAGCTACAAAACGGAAGCTGTTTCCATTGTCCACACATCTTCCAAATTCACTTTCATCACCCTCCTCCACACACATCTTCACTATGGCCTCTTCTCACCATACCACCACCACCCCCCCCAAACCATATTTTTTTCCGATATCTGATTACGTCCCTTCTATTTCCTCCCATTTCTCACCCGCCCACACCCCACTCCTCACACACAAACATGCCCAAGCCTCCACTCAAGATATCTACATAAAACCAACAGCACTCTGTCCATCTCGGCACCACCAGACTGGCAAAACGTTTTGCCATATCTATATAGTCTTCAGTACAGAGCATTCATACTGGAGTGAGCGGGGGGGAGGGGAGGTGACACTACCGTGCAGCCATTTTATTGAACAACAGGGGCGATCTATATCCCAATAAAAGACCAGCCTGGGGCAGGGCGAAACCCGGCATGGCGTTTCTTAAGCCCAGAGTTGTCTTCCCTTGTAATTTTTTCCCCAGCCCCATCTCTCGGGGGTGTTGTTTTCTGTCATTTATTGGTTTATTTGAGCACTTTTAAAGAAAAATGAAGAAAGAATTCTTTCAGGGGTGGGTTGTTGTCGTTGGTTGTTGGTCTTTTAAGCACGTGAATGCTCTCGTGTCTAGACATATGCCTTCATGGACAGCACTTGAACTCTACAGCTATACCATCTTGGCATTCTTTTTCTTTTTCTGTATATATTCATAGAAGGTCGTGAGTGATATTCCCTCATCAGGAAGCCGGCCTCGTCGCGGGTAATATATCATCATTGAAAGCTCTGGTATTGTAATATTTTATAATTGAAAGCATTCATCTAGTAATTTGGCATCATTGAAATCTCTTGTCACCATTAAAGCTATTGTCTTATAATACTGTGTATGCTATTTAAAGGCCTTGGCATGTAATACGCAATCATTGAAAACTCTTGTGTTGCGTAATATAACATCATTAAAAGCCCATGCTTTGTAATTGTGTTTATGATTGAAAGCATTTGTCTTGTAAGATATCATCAGCGAAACATTTTATCTTGTAAAACATCACCATCTGAGGCGTCATTAACGGGGTGCAGGGGTTTGGACCACACTGGGTGACACCATCACAAGGGGTGACTCCAAAATTTAAAATTCTGTATGTTCCTGTTATTTTGCGCTGGTAGACTGGACGGAGGTATATGGGGTAAGTCGTTAGGTGGTGACACCAAGAGTTACCGCATTGGGTGAGGACCAACCCTAGTGACGCCTCTGATCTCCACCGAAAGCTCTTGCATTTCGTAATGTTTCGTCACTAAAAAAGAAGACATCATTAAATCGAATGTTCTAGGTGTAGGTTTGGAAAAAAAGCCTTGCCCACGCTTGTCCGCCGGCGTCACTTCCTGTTTGACCAACGGCTCCAAGAAGGGATCTCCGGCGCGCTGGTTAATTGTGGATATCGAAATAATCTCAAACACAACACAGAATTATATTCCTTCCCTGCGCAGCCGATCAGATGATAAGCGTAGATATTTCTTTAAAAGTCGTTTAATAGACTGTCAATTAATAGTCAGTTAATATACAGGTAATAAACAACAAGTTAGAGCAGCAGACCTTCAATACCTCAAAAGTCATTTGATCGATAATAAGTAATTAGGTTAGGGGCCATCCATAATGTACGTCACGCTATTTTTGACCATGTCAACTGTCACAAATCTTGGACACCCCCTCCCCAAATTAAAAAAAAGTACTTCACACTTTCGAACAAAAATATTTTTTTTGTATTAAGGAAATAATTAAAATTTAGTATAAAACACCGTGACGTCACAATGGCTGGACCCCCCCCTCCCCCCTGTCACAAACTGTCACACTTTCTTACACCCCCCCCTTCTGGACCGTGAAGTACTTGATGGACGGCCCCTTAGTCTTATATTAACATAGTCGAAATACGTTTAAGTGTCCAGTAACGATATGATAAATATTTTTATTTTTAAAGAAACACACTTACAATGAACGAATACCCCCTCCCCTCCCCCTCCCCCCCCCCGACCTTAATCCCATACTACCTGAGCAATCAATACCCAACAATGAGCGGGGTGTCTAGACTGAGTTAGGCTTCGGTCCAATGATGACGTAGACGTCTACAGTGCTATGCTATGCTATGCTATGCTATGCTATGCTATGCTATGGCATCCGTCCATCCTCATGGGATGATGGCGTTTCCTCGTGCTCCTCTACCCCCCCCTTCCCCTTTCTCCTGGCCCTTTTCTCCTCGCTCCTGGCTGTAATGGAAGCTTCCGCGACTTTGAATGCCCTCGCGTACTTTTGCCCGCCAGGAGGTGCGCTCCTCAGCAATGGTCTCCCACGTTTTATGGTCAATCTGCGCCAGAGTCATGTCTTTCTTGCAGAAATCCTTGAAGCGCAAGCAGGGGCGTCCTCTCTTCCGCATACCAGTTGCCAGCTCGCCATAAAGCAGGGCTCTTGGAATGCGCTCCGAGCTCATCCTGCGGACATGTACCAACCACCGCAGGCGCCTCTCACTCAGGATTGAGTGCATGCTCAGCATATGACTCCTTCTGAGTACCTCGACATTCGTGATCTTGTCCTGCCACTTGATAATACACACAATAATACACACGTTATCGTCAACTTAACTGATACGAAGAAATACTTTTAGCCCACGCCAATGGAATAAATCCAAGTCGTGATGTCTTTGACTTGTCTATCAATGGAGATTTTGTAGTTAAAATTGTAGAAGTCATTATTCTCTTGAAGACTCGTCTCTATATATAATTTTTGTCGTTTACTTTTCCGTCGAAATTTTTCGTGGAAAAATTAAGTCACAGTATCTGAATGACTGCGTGTCACATTTTCAAAGAAATCTTAATTTACCTTTAATTAGTATACTATACAGACTGTTTACTGTGTTATTCAAATGTCAAAGTTTGAGAATCAAATATCTAAACTGGCATGGCTCTGAAATTACTCTTAAATGAAATCTATCTAAAACTTTTAAAATTCGGAGACTGATTTCATATCACCCCTAAAATCTAAATGGTACAGAAGATCGAGTGCTTTTAAGAAGAAGAAAAAAAAATCTGAAATTTACATCTCTTCGTGAGTAAATGTACAACTTTCAGCTGTGCCACGCCATCTGCCCTTTGTGTAAACAGTGTCTGTATATTCCTAAATGTCCATCGCTTTACGGGCTTTTTACTCTGCAAGACCACATGCTCTCGTTAGAACGGGAGATTTATCTGGATTATTGCGAAAAGGAGGCTATTTATCTTGGCTTTTTTCTCTATGTAGCTTGCCTTTCAGTTTCATTACCCATGCATTACATGTATGCTTGGTAAGCAAAAATTTTAGTATTTTGGCGGGATTTTGAAATGAAAATTGATTTGAAATTTTTTTAAAGATCAATTTTTTTTCTTTAAATCATTTTAAATAAATAAATACTAAATCGTAATCTTCTGTTTCCTGATGACATTATTTGGAATATCTTTTTCTAAATGAACATTTCTTTTAACGTTATATTATAGATTCAAGTATATTTATGTGCTGAAAATTAATATACATACTGTTATAAAGAATATTTATATTTATTTGCTTCAATAAAAGAAACTTATGTTACCAATATTGAACTTTTTTTCTATTACCATTCGAAATTAAATGGGATTTTTTTTTAATTATTTGAACCTTTTTGGGATACAGTGTTAACCGTTAATAACGAAAGTGGAAATTTATTTGTTTTAAATTAAAACGCTAAATTATTTTTCATTTCGAAAAAAAAATCGGCCATTTCTTTTACTGTCATGGACTTACGTGATTTGGTGAACTGTTTCTGCTTTGCCATTGAGGTGATAAAGGTACAGTATTATCGACTCTAATTAATTGTATGGCGAGTGGGATACATTTACGTAGGATAAATAATATTTTATTTTTTTATAAAGAACATACAGAATGGGCTGGACCATGTATAATGTTTGCTTTTTATCATATCTGGTCTTAGACGTTATGCGAAGTGAATATTGATGGAATGGTTACACCATGAAACGAGTGAATATTGATGGAATGGTTACACCATGAAACAAGTGAATATTGATGAAATGGCTACACCATGAAACAAGTGAATATTGATGGAATGGTTACATCATGAAACAAGTGAATATTGATGGAATGGTTACATCATGAAACAAGTGAATATTGATGGAATGGTTACACCATGAAACAAGTGAATATTGATGGAATGGTTACACCATGAAACAAGTGAATATTGATGGAATGGTTACACCATGAAACAAGTGAATATTGGTGGAATGGTTACACCATGAAACAAGTGAATATTGATGGAATGGTTACACCATGAAACAAGTGAATATTGATGGAATGGTTACACCATGAAACAAGTGAATATTGGTGGAATGGTTACATCATGAAACAAGTGAATATTGATGGAATGGTTACATCATGAAACAAGTGAATATTGATGGAATGGTTACATCATGAAACAAGTGAATATTGGTGGAATGGTTACACAATGAAACAAGTGAATATTGATGGAATGGTTACACCATGAAACAAGTGAATATTGATGGAATGGTTACATCATGAAACAAGTGAATATTGGTGGAATGGTTACATCATGAAACAAGTGAATATTGATGGAATGGTTACACCATGAAACAAGTGAATATTGGTGGAATGGTTACATCATGAAACAAGTGAATATTGATGGAATGGTTACATCATGAAACAAGTGAATATTGATGGAATGGTTACATCATGAAACAAGTGAATATTGAAGGAATGGTTACACCATGAAATCAGGAGAAAGAAACTATTCAGAGTTGTAAAAGACGGTTATATTTTTATTTATACATTTTTTACATCAAAATATAAGTTTGTTTTGATCAGCACTAGTCACTTTACTGGAATCTAGTTTAGAAACAACCAGCATTAGACAGGAACCAGCCCCGATTCCCGGAAACACTTGAAACCCCATTAACTTCTACTCACACAAAAAAGTTAACGTTTTCCATTGAACGGAAAAATTTGAACTGAACCTCTAAGTAGTTTTACGTCGTTCTTATTCAGAGATTCATTTCATCTTGAAATTGTAATGATAGCTTCCAAATCAAACTGAGCCCAGCTGCTGCTAATCTTTTTTTTTAAATCTTGAACCTTGTGGCTTGCATATTATTTCAACTCGATTGGAATTTTTTTTAAACCCCAGTCATTACTTTTATCAATCTGTCAGTGAAGATTGCGCTTGTCATTTATGATTGTCGATGCCACAGTAGAAGTTCTGCCAGCCAGGGTTGTCTAAATTCATCTTAGATTCTCTCTATCAGGTTATGTCTCATCTCCTAGATTTTTTCAGCCAGGATTGTCTAACCTCGTCCTATATTCTCTCAGCCAGGATTGTCTAACCTCGTCCCTTATTCTCTCAGCCAGGATTGTCTAACCTCGTCCTTTATTCTCTCAGCCAGGATTATCTAACCTTGTCCTATATTCTCTCAGCCAGGATTGGCTAACCTCGTCCTATATTCTCTCAGCCAGTATTGTCTAACCTCGTCCTAGATTATCTCAGTCATGATTGTCTAACCTCGTCCTATATCTATATTCTCTCAGCCAGGATTGTCTAACCTCGTCATAGATTCTCTCAGCCAGGATTGTCTAACCTCGTCCTATATTCTCTCAGCCATGATTTTCTAACCTCGTCATAGATTCTCTCAGCCATGATTGTCTAACCTCGTCATAGATATTCTCAGCCAGGATTGTTTAAACTCGTTATAGATTCTCTCGGCCAGGATTGTCTAACGTCGTCATAGATTCTCTCAGCCAGGATTGTCTAACCTCGTCATAGATTATCTCATTCATGATTGTCTAACCTCGTCCTATATTCTCTCAGCCATGATTGTCTAACCTCGTCATAGATTCTCTCAGCCATGATTGTCTAACCTCGTCCTAAATTCTCTATGCCAGGATTGTCTAACCTCGTCATAGATTCTCTCAGCCAGGAATGTCTAAACTCGTCCTATATTCTCTCAGCCATGATTGTCTAACCTCGTCATAGATTCTCTCAGCCATGATTGTCTAACCTCGTCCTAAATTCTCTATGCCAGGATTGTCTAACCTCGTCATAGATTCTCTCGGCCAGGATTGTCTAACGTCGTCATAAATTCTCTCAGCCAGGATTGTCTAACCTCGTCATAGATTCTCTCAGCCAGGATTGTCTAACCTCGTCATAGATTCTATACGGAACCCCAGGGGTCCTTACGGACTCCCAAGGGTCCCCGGTACCATTTAGGGGGTCCACGGAAAATTAAAATTAATTTGGGGGTCCCTGAACAATTTCAGGGGGTCCACGCATGGTTTAATAGAAAATAATAAAACTGTGATCCATTTTTATTATTATGGAAATTAAAAATAAATAACAATGCATAAAGTAGTATCTGAATGCTTTGTCTACTAATTAAATACGGCCGATGCTACTCGTCTCGAAGTTCGAGTCATCCAGCATGAATGCTAGTCGTCTCGAAGTCGTTTTGATTTTAAAAAATAGACAACTAAACCTAACCCAGACCCTAAAACTGACATATTAATTACGTTAATGGATAAAAATAATTGCACTTATTCCCTATTTACTTATTACCTATTTTCAAGTGTAAAAATACAACATTTCATTACCGGAAGTACGCTGCGCTCTGCCATATTGCCATAACAACAATGAAAATACTTCGAGACGAGCAGCCACTTCGAATTAAATACCACCTTAAAGGAGCTATCAGTCATGGTATATAATGTTCTTTTAACTAGAAACGGAAGTAGAACTATGGTAATTTCCACTGCTATAACTTATCATATACTTTGTTTATTGAAAGGTCAAGTTTGATGGTAAGAAATGCGCAATTCCTATAAGCAGGTCGGAAAAATACAATTTTGTAACGTGAATCAACGAGACTTGCAAGTTTGATAAATTTTCGATGTGTTGGGAAGCTGTATTATTTATCTTAATTGTATCATATCATCATATACGGGCTACACTGCAGTATTCCATTGAAAAGGTTAATAATTATTTACAGTGGTTTGTTACAACTGATGAAAGAATGAGAGAGCTAAAAAAAAATGCCGACATTACAGCGTTGTTAAATATTTGAATTAAGGCTACATTTTAGAAACATATACAAAAGGTGAAACGTTATTTACTGAACTAAAAATATTTTTGAAAGTTAAAGCTACACCCTAGACTTTACTTAAAACAAGCTATACCGAATGGATTTTCAGTTCATTGTGTCTTTCATCGACGTCACTCATCGACATCATTCATCGACGTCATTTATTCGCAAAAATTCTTAGTGAAAATTTGCATGGATCACTAGAGTATGTCTGTCATTAGAGCATTTAATAAAAGTCAAAAGGAATGCCTTCAATGAGAGATTATTTGCTCGATATTGTTTGGAAAATGAAAGAGATTAAAATCATTTACTTATTCGCACAAAAGTAGGTTGGTTATCAAAAAAGTGCATTTTAAAATCGATTTTATGGAATTCCTGGAAAGCAAATGCATTGATTTGAGACGCAATTAACTTACATATTCATTTTGAATGATTTTTGTTTTTGGCCAAATTTAACGAAACTAATTTGAAACTAGAAGGTGATAAATTAAATTTAATCAAAACTAAAAACGTGATTTCTGGGTTTGCTGCAAAACTTTTTCTGTAAAAAGAAAACCTGGAAAGAGGAGAATGTTCTCAGTTTCTGATCTTTCGAAATTGCAAAATAGAGAGAAAGATTTGCTTGCTTACTTTCAATACTTAACGGCTCTTCATGCAGTCTGAACCAAAGATTTGACGACATTCTTCACTTGGATATTCCCGACTGTTGAGCCCTTTTGCTCGTGGACAAACTCAGATCCCAAACACAGATGAATCAAAACTAATACAGGAGCAGTTTATTGAAATATCCACAAATGATGAACTTAAACCAATGTTTGAGCAAGGATACAACACTTTCCGGTTACAAAAAAACAGATCCCAATTTTATATCCTGCATTACGGGTTACTATAACGAAGATTTTGGCTGCTTTACCATCTTCCTATTTGGTAGACAAGGAGTCAGTGCCGCTTATGAACCTCATCACAAAAAATAGAAACCAACTAGAAATTAGTGCTCTTGGGGATTTGCGGTTGATACTCACAAACATTGAGCCGGGCATAAATACACTCATAAAATTTTTATTTAAAAAAAAAGTTATAATTTCAAAACATACTTCTTCATCAAAATGTTCCTTTTTTTATTTGTAATTTTTGTACTGTGCATATACGTAGTTTTTTTCACTTGGGGGTCCGTGGGCAAGTTTTGACTATAAAAGGGGTCCATGGGTCAAAAAAGTTTGGGAACCACTGATCTAAACCATCGCCTATGTTCCGTTTGCAGCTAATGTTCAGTCAGCTAGGCCTGCCCTATTCAAGTGGCCCGTTCTGTGATTGCAGTCACTACCACCATCCCCAGCCACAGCAGCTAATGTTCAGTCAGCTAGGCCTGCCCTATTCAAGTGGCCCGTTCTGTGATTGCAGTCACTACCACCATCCCCAGCCACAGCAGCTAATGTTCAGTCAGCTAGGCCTGCCCTATTCAAGTGGCCCGTTCTGTGATTGCAGTCACTACCACCATCCCCAGCCACAGCAGCTAATGTTCAGTCAGCTAGGCCTGCCCTATTCAAGTGGCCCGTTCTGTGATTGCAGTCACTACCACCATCCCCAGCCACAGCAGCTAATGTTCAGTCAGCTAGGCCTGCCCTATTCAAGTGGCCCGTTCTGTGATTGCAGTCACTACCACCATCCCCAGCCACAGCAGCTAATGTTCAGTCAGCTAGGCCTGCCCTATTCAAGTGGCCCGTTCTGTGATTGCAGTCACTACCACCATCCCCAGCCACAGCAGCTAATGTTCAGTCAGCTAGGCCTGCCCTATTCAAGTGGCCCGTTCTGTGATTGCAGTCACTACCACCATCCCCAGCCACAGCAGCTAATGTTCAGTCAGCTAGGCCTGCCCTATTCAAGTGGCCCGTTCTGTGATTGCAGTCACTACCACCATCCCCAGCCACAGCAGCTAATGTTCAGTCAGCTAGGCCTGCCCTATTCAAGTGGCCCGTTCTGTGATTGCAGTCACTACCACCATCCCCAGCCACAGCAGCTAATGTTCAGTCAGCTAGGCCTGCCCTATTCAAGTGGCCCGTTCTGTGATTGCAGTCACTACCACCATCCCCAGCCACAGCAGCTAATGTTCAGTCAGCTAGGCCTGCCCTATTCAAGTGGCCCGTTCTGTGATTGCAGTCACTACCACCATCCCCAGCCACAGCAGCTAATGTTCAGTCAGCTAGGCCTGCCCTATTCAAGTGGCCCGTTCTGTGATTGCAGTCACTACCACCATCCCCAGCCACAGCAGCTAATGTTCAGTCAGCTAGGCCTGCCCTATTCAAGTGGCCCGTTCTGTGATTGCAGTCACTACCACCATCCCCAGCCACAGCAGCTAATGTTCAGTCAGCTAGGCCTGCCCTATTCAAGTGGCCCGTTCTGTGATTGCAGTCACTACCACCATCCCCAGCCACAGCAGCTAATGTTCAGTCAGCTAGGCCTGCCCTATTCAAGTGGCCCGTTCTGTGATTGCAGTCACTACCACCATCCCCAGCCACAGCAGCTAATGTTCAGTCAGCTAGGCCTGCCCTATTCAAGTGGCCCGTTCTGTGATTGCAGTCACTACCACCATCCCCAGCCACAGCAGCTAATGTTCAGTCAGCTAGGCCTGCCCTATTCAAGTGGCCCGTTCTGTGATTGCAGTCACTACCACCATCCCCAGCCACAGCAGCTAATGTTCAGTCAGCTAGGCCTGCCCTATTCAAGTGGCCCGTTCTGTGATTGCAGTCACTACCACCATCCCCAGCCACAGCAGCTAATGTTCAGTCAGCTAGGCCTGCCCTATTCAAGTGGCCCGTTCTGTGATTGCAGTCACTACCACCATCCCCAGCCACGTTGCACTATTAAAAAAAGGTACAAATAAAAGCCAAATCACGTTATTTCGTACTAAAACAATTAATACGTTTGAATACGTTTGAATACCTTTCCCTCTTCAAGTGATCACGAACGGACTGTCATATACATGAACAACAAAATAAGGCAGCTCAACATATTTGAGGTTTCACCTCCGACAATAAAACCGTCGTCAATGCGACTCTCGTCAATTCCTCGTGAAATCATCGCTCGAGCCGGCTGTACGGGGGAGATTGCTTCACGGAAACTGTCACTCTTCAAAACGAGGCGTGATCTTGGGGAAAATGGGGGAAAGGGGGGGGGGTAAAATTATGATGGCGATCGAAAATCTTGTTCTTTCCCGAACAAGATTGTTACATTTCTTTTTAAAGATTTTATGTCAAGTGGAATTACGGCGATGGAAGTGGGCCGCAGTTCAATCTAATCGCATTCAGTATATCTCGAGGTGTCAAATCGGTGTGTCTTTATTTCTGAAGTGTTTTAATGACTATAATTTACATCGTCCGTATTAACGCCCCTTGTTTAAAAAAATTATTTTTAAAAAAATAAGATAAACCGTTGTTATTGCTTGGAGGTAAAAAATAGCCCGAGTGTTTACGCGCGATCGATTCAAGTGAAAATGTTAGTCGCGTGCTGCGTGGTGCGCGTGCGCACTCACTCTCCTTGTGCATCGTCAACAAGAGGATCCCTGTGTTTCATTCATGCGTGTCGGCTACAAACAGCTGAAAAATTGCGCTGTTGTTCTTGTTTTTTCTCTTCAGTCTCCCTGCGCAATGTTTCGTGTCCGTGTTGGTTTTTTTAAAAGTTGGATTGGGTGGGGTTCATTTGATTAGAAATTACGCTTTTGTTGTTTTTCCATACTAACAAACATTACAGAATGAATTTTTATTTATGTATTTTTTCAAAATATATATTTTTTAATTTGTTATTGCATTTTGTCATTCGAGGTTTCTACTTGTTTCGAGATTCATGCCATGCATTTATCCTGAGGAATTGAATCGGATAGGTGACGTTTATGTTTTTATTTTGTATCGCTTACACGCCTCCGCCTCTGGGAACGACTTGATACTGTCAAAAAGTGTTGCCGGTGAAAAGAGCTGAGACGACGCTTGTCTTTTTTAGAACCGCCCCCCCACCCTTTTTCCTTCTTTTCCTTTTTTTCATGACCAGGCTACCTTTGAAACGATACTAATAATGTAAAATTATTTTCATAATGACCAGTCTACCTTTGAAACGATACGAAACGATGTAAAATTATTTTCAATACACATCCTTTGACCCCTTAAGTATTCTGTGCTCGTAGGGGTTGTAGGGCCCACACGGCAGCCCTGTGGATGAGAGGCACCGACGTTTTGTTTGAGCCCCGTCAATATACCCCCACCCCTTTTTTCTAACACATAAATCACACGTTTCCAATATCGAACTTAGTAATTCATCTTTTCGTAAGATATCTTATCCTCCCGAGCCCATGCCGAGAGGAATGAAGCATTTCATTATTCCTTGATTTGCATTAACGCTTCAGAAAATCTGTCAAGGTTCAGCAATGCGCAATAAAAATAAATTAATCATAAGGTATCTTGATTTAACTGTAAATGTGACGTATAATCATTGTCGTCTAAGCTTCCTAAAAATATATATAAACGATAGCACAGTGTTGAAATCCGCTTTATTTACCTCTTCTTCGAAGGGAACTTTAATTATTTTTTTTAAATTATATAATACGTAAAATATACATGGTAAAAGGAAATATAAAAGGGAGGCGTAAGATATTCAGTTGTAATCTTTTTGTTTTCATTTTGTGATCAACACACGAGTAGAAAGTAGGCTTAGTTTGTTCACCCTAATGCATATCGTTAAGATCATTCCAAAACATATTGCATTGTATTCTTGCTCTACCCATCACCGCACACTTATTGTCCCTTACGATTTTCAGATCTTTTGGTTTCGGAATATAAAAAAAAATTAATTTAAACAAATAGGTATATAAAAATTCTTATTTCTCGGAGGCTTGGGGCGAAATGCGGTCATGTTTTGAGGAGACAACTCATTTGGACTTGGCGTGAGGAGAGGTAACTCTGGTAACTGCGAAGATCTCATTTAATTTTGTCCGCCCATGAATCAGTGCGGCAGACGATGCCTGACTTTCATTGAATTACTCCACTGACGGGTCGTATTTTGTTGTTAGTAGCGGCAGCGCTCGGCTTTTTGGTTGAAAACCAGTTCTTTATTGGTATTTGAAAGGAGGGAATGTTTCGCGGTCTGGACTGGGGATGGGGAATGAGGTTCTCGAAGAGGGCTGCAGTGAGATGTAGCTGGAAATATAGGTGGGAGATGGAGATGTCTGATGGGACATACAGAAAGAGGTTGGTGGGAGATACAGAAAGAGGTTGGTGGAGATACAGAAAGAGGTTCGTGGGAGATACAGAAAGAGGTTGGTGGAGATACAGAAAGAGGTTCGTGGGAGATACAGAAAGTGGTTGATGGGACATACAGAAAGTGGTTGATGGGACATACAGAAAGTGGTTGATGGGACATACAGAAAGTGGTTGATTGGACATACAGAAAGTGGTTGATGGGACATACAGAAAGAGGTTGATGGGACATACAGAAAGAGGTTGATGGGACATACAGAAAGAGGTTGATGGGACATACAGAAAGTGGTTGATGGGACATACAGAAAGAAGTTGATGGGACATACAGAAAGTGGTTGATGGGACATACAGAAAGAAGTTGATGGGTCATACAGAAAGTGGTTGATGGGACATACAGAAAGAGATTGATGGGACATACTGAAAGTGGTTGATGGGACATACAGAAAGAAGTTGATGGGACATACAGAAAGTGGTTGATGGGACACACAGAAAGAGGTTGATGGGACATAGAGAAAGTGGTAGATGGGACATACAAAAAGTGTTGCTGACAGACGTCGCTTTTGCGTTTCATTGACGAACGCGGAATTCCGGAGAGGAAATTTGAGGTGCGCGGATGTAAGAAATAAAGTTTTAATTTGATCGACAAAAATTATTGAAGAGTTTTGGGATTGTGGAGAAGGTTGGGGTATTAAGATCTTGAATTGTTGTTTTTTTTTAAAGAAGGCGTTGGATAACGTTGGAAGCAAGAACCTTGAGGTCTGAGGATTGAAAGATGATCTGGAGATATTGAGGTCTGGGTATTGAGTGTTGGCGCACAAGAATAAGAAGGAAAGAGAAGGTGTGTTTGTAATATTGAGATTCATTGTGTTATCATTTCCGTGTATACTTCAGACAAAGTAAACACGTCGACATCAAACACTAAAAATGTAGGTGATATCGTTACTGTTAAGTATACATGTTGCAGTAAGATTCTTCATATCCGCGGCACACGCCAGGCAATGCAAACTATTTTAAAGCCCTTAAGAATCGTTCGTGCTTTCGTTACCAAGGCTTAGAATGGAATGCGTGGCCAGACAAGATTCGGTTTCAATGAAATGCGTGTCTCATTATCTACCTCATCCAGACGTTGCTAAGCAGTGGAGCAGCTGTGAGAGTTTTATTTATATGATCCTACAGGATCTCGGTTTGATTAAGTGACGTCCGTGCGCTTTAATGATTGAAATGCGACCTGCAAAATCTGGATCACCTGTCACCCGTTAAATCAAGTACACCTGGACCGACTATCAGCTGATAAAAAGGAAATTTTAAAAAATAAATAATAATGTAATTATTTTATTCAGTTGATTTTTTTAAAAATCAGTAGGTATCGTTTGCGGACATTACTCATTAATTCATCGTTTTGAAATCCGAATCTTGTAACACCAGATCTCATAGGTGAAAATGTTAAAATTCGTACGATCATTTTGTATGATGATAAAGATTTAACTCACGGATTAGACTTTTTTGTGATACTACCGGGCATATTTCAATTTCCCAAAGAGAGCTATATACAAGAAAGCAATAAATACTAAAAGGAATACAGCGGGTTTGTTTTTAAGGTCTTGTGCGACTGATTTATGTGGTGTAAGTGTTCCTCATTGTCGCAAGGATGTTAGTTTTTATTTTCATGACGTAAAAATATATATTATATATTTACGCTCAATTATCGCTGATGCCTAACGCCGAGGGACATCACTCTGCTTTTTTTTTAATTTCGCGATGTAAGCAGTGCTAATTGACCCAAATAGTTATTTTTTGGTGCAGTAATTTGGTGCGCAGCTTTCTCAAATTAGTTTAAAAATCATGTGGTGATTAGCACTGTAAAATTATTATATAGAATAAATGCTTTGTTTAATTTTCAGGAATATTTCGTATTTATCATACAAGGATAAGTTACTTGGGCTTTTGACATAAAAAATTAAATTTAATATAAAACAAAACGTCACAAAATGCTCTGTGTACATTTAATAAATTTTAATATTACGTATTTATCATACACGGACAAGTTAGTTGGGCTTTTCAAAAAGGTGGGCACCGTAGGGGCCCTTAAAATAAAGGGGGCGCCGCAGGCGACACAGCGCCGCAGCACAAACTAGTATTATAATATTAGTGGATTAAGGAAAAATCCATTATTTCGTAGCCACGGCCGTCTCTTTCAAACGCAATTAGCTTCGCTTGTGACACCTGATGCGGTCGCTATTGTTTACATTTTACGGTTCAATTGACTTCACGCCAGCCATAGTTGAACACATCTCGTGTTTTATCCAGGTGTACCGGCGTGCTTTTGTTTACATTTTACGTGGCACGCTGCGCGCGGTCCAGCGAGTGATGACCAGACTTTTCCCCTCTCCCACCCCCCCACCGCCCCCCCCCCGGGTTATAAAGTAAAGTTGAGTTAAGACAGATTCAGTCTGTAAATGTTTGTCGCGTTTGAAAATAATCAATACTGTTAGTTATGTCTCATATATAAGGGATTTATAGTCATAAACTTTGTTTTTATGGGTTTGTTTTATTAACACGTTTTTATTAAACTCGCTTTCGTTCCTGTGGCATAGTTTGTCTGTCCACGATTTTTCAAATCTGCCAACGTAAAATTAAACCACTTCTAATGGTCCAAGAGATTTCAAAATTTTACCACAGACAATGCATTGCATCAAAATTTCAGATCGATCGAATGTACCGTTATTAAATTATTGAACTTTTTAGTTTATCTATATAAAAGTATCTGTACCGTCTGCTTTTGTTGACATCCATGAGTTTACCCCGTGACCACATCGCTTTGTTATTAAACGTTGGGCAGGCGCTGATGAGGTGTTTGGTAAAATAAATAGAGGTAAAAAAATATTTTTAAAAACCACGTTTTTATAAGTGAACTAAAAAGAAGAAAATAATTTAAAACGTATAAGTTGAAGTACTTCGATTTAATATGACTAAAAACGCGGGGCGGGTGTTTGGTATAAAAATTAAAGATTTATAATTTAGAAGTCGAAAGAGAGATCTATAAGTGAGAGAATAAGTGAACCGCATACGACCTCATAAGCGCCCGCCCCACTTATAGTCCACTTATAAAAACGTGGTTTTTAAAAATCATTTTTTTTACCTTTATTTATTTTCTCGAGATTCGAACCCACCCCATCAATTGTAAACCAAAATATTTCCTCGTGCGGGAAGGAGCACAGCATCAGACGACAAAGCTGCATCGCCCCCCCCCCAATCTTATTTTTTATCCAATGTGTGTGCAGCGCACTATAAATAGGCAACCTATAAAAAGCCAACCTATAATAGCGAATCCAACAAAAAAATAATGACGTTTATCCAATCAAAAGAGCGCGTCGTCAGATCTCCACCAACCAAAGGCAATGAGAACGGCCAACGAAGACTCTTCAAGGACTAATGTATAGACAGAATGATTGCCGTATTCTTTGAATATTGATAAATTTACCTCCATCTTTACTTTGCTTTTCCTCTTTTTTTCCTTCTTCTTCTTTTACAAGGTCAACCGATCCACTTCAACGTTTTGGAAATAGCTGTTGTTGTTTCTCTCAAATGGCTGTTGTTGTTTCTCTCAAATAGCTGTTGTTGTTTCTCTCAAATAGCTGTTTTTGTTTCTCTCAAATAGCTGTTGTTGTTTCTCTCAAATAGCTGTTGTTGTTTCTCTCAAAAAGCTGTTGTTGTTTCTCTCAAATAGCTGTTGTTGTTTCTCTCAAAAAGCTGTTGTTGTTTCTCTCGAATAGCTGTTGTTGTTTCTCTAAAAAAGCTGTTGTTGTTGTTTCTCTCAAAAAGCTGTTGTTGTTTCTCTCAAATAGCTGTTTTTGTTTCTCTCAAATGGCTGTTGTTGTTTCTCTCAAATAGCTGTTGTTGTTTCTCTCAAAAAGCTGTTGTTGTTGTTTCTCTCAAATAGCTGTTGTTGTTGTTTCTCTCGAATAGCTGTTGTTGTTTCTCTCAAAAAGCTGTTGTTGTTTCTCTCAAATAGCTGTTGTTGTTTCTCTCGAATAGCTGTTGTTTCTCTCGAATAGCTGTTGTTGTTTCTCTCGAATAGCTGTCGTTGTTTCTCTCAAATAATGGCACACAAACGTTGATTGCGGGGCACATTTTGTGAGTCCTCATTGAAACCTTACAATGAATCCCGTTCGATGCACAGGATCAGATGGAAGTTTACACCAGACGTTGAGATAGTTGTACTTCGTTACCTCTTAATTCCTTGTCTCTCTATCCCACTGCGTAGGATAGAAGGTTGTATCATGTTTGGCTTTCACGTTTTTTGTTAGGTTTCATCCTTTTAGTTTATAATGAGAAAAAGGTGGGGGGTGGTGGGGACAACAGGACTTCTCTTTTGTGCACGTAAGGGAAGGTCGTGATGCGGCTTCCATCATAAGCGGCATTCTGACCCGCGTGACTATCGGGACGCGCATAAATTCCGCTGAATTTAATTAGTGCACGAATACGATATTCCGGCAAGAAAACAAAAATAAAATAATAGCAATAAAACTCAGATTATTTTTGCTGCCAGCGCTATTTCTGCCGCCACCACCCCCCACCACCCCTGATAAACTGAGCTCGAAAATTTATTGACATTTCAGGTGGAGGCGACATGATGAAATACATGTTCGTTATAATTTTTTTTAACTTTATTTATTTTAAATACATGTATAACTCCAACAGCTCCATACAGATGTGGTTCAAATATTTTATCTTGTCTTATATATCACATACGCTCATGTTATATAGAAAAGTATTGCGCCTACCCTTATCCATGGTTTATGTCTAGTCTTGCTTTTTTTTATTATGAAAGTTGATAGTGTGTTGGGTTTTTTTCTGGGTTGTTCGTGCAAACCATTCTAAGCCCGAATTGCCTACGGGAAGAAGGATGGTTTGTATGTACATTTTCTTGCGAATAGAACAAGAAATGTGTTTTTCTCATATCTCTGAGCGTTGAATTAGATTGTTATAGCGTTGTATTTCCAAGGTAGAAATTTATACTTTGCGTATCATTACTTCTTTGCCCTTTGCTCTTCCATCCTTAAGTATTTCTCGATGTAATGATTTAAACTAATGGAGTTTTTTGTGGTGTTAGTAAATTGATTTATCAACCTTCAGGCCGACTTACATTACAATTAGCATTAAACATCGACTCCCCAATTAACATAAAACATCGACACCCCAATTAGCATAAAACATCGACACACCAATTAGCATAAAACATCGACACCCCAATTAGCATAAAACATCGACACCCCAATTAGCATAAAACATCGACACCCTAATTAGCATAAAATAACATCGACACCCCAATTAGCATAAAACATCGACACCCCAATTAGCATAAATAATCGACACCCCAATTAGCATAAAATAACATCGACACCCCAATTAGCATAAAATAACATCGACACCCCAATTAGCATAAAATAACATCGACACCCTAATTAGCATAAAACATCGACACCCAAATCCCACCTCACACGCACACAAATATATTATGAGCACACAAATATATTATGAGCACACAAATATATTATGAGCACACAAATATATTATGAGCACACAAATATATTATGAGCACACAAAAACTGTAAAAAAAAACTTAGCAAAAAAAGCAAACTAACCATTATTATTGATGGAATTTTAATTCACCTGGTAACAGTCCCAGTCTGTCAAGCAGAATTCAAACTATAAATAACCAAACAAATTCACGCACTAAATGGAATTCTTCTCTTTTTAAATCCCTTATATTAACTTCACCGGCGTCTCTGTCTCTCTGTCTCTCTGTCTCTCTCTCTCTCTGTCTGTCTGTCTTGGGCTCGGCGGGCGGAAAAACAGAAGTCAAAAATGACCCACTTCCCATGATCCGATCGAACTGAAATTTGGCACACGGACCCGTCTGACCTAACAATGCATCGTATCAAAATTTCAGATCGATCGAACGTACCGTAATTAAATTAATGCATTTTTAGTTTATCCTTATATGAGGTATGTAATTTAAATTCACGATTTGTTATTGTTTTTTTGCCACGTGAAATTTTGAGCTGACGCTTGAGGCGACCCAACGAAGCGACGGGCGCTTTTGTTTACATTTTACGTGTCACTCTGAGCTCGGTCAAGCGAATCGGTGACCAGACTTTTCCCCTCTCCCCCCCCCCACCCCCACCCACCCCCCCCACTAGGGTTATGATGCAAAGTTGAGTTAAGACAGATTCAGTCTGTAAATGTTTGAAAATAATCAATACTGTTAGTTATGTCTCATATATAAGGGATTTATAGTCAAAAACTTTGTTTTTACGGGTTTGTTTTATTAAATCCCTTATATTAACTTCACCGCCGTCTCTGTCTCTCTCTCTGTCTTGGGCTCGGCGGGCGGGCGGAAAAACAGAAGTCAAAAATGACCCACTTCCCATGATCCGATCGAACTGAAATTTGGCACACGGACCCGTCTAACCTAACAATGCATCGTATCAAAATTTCAGATCGATCGAACGTACCGTAATTAAATTAATGCATTTTTAGTTTATCCTTATATGAGGTATGTAATTTAAATTCACGATTTGTTATTGTTTTTTTGCCACGTGAAATTTTGAGCTGACGCATTGAGGCGACCCAACGAAACGACGGGCGCTTTTGTTTACATTTTACGTGTCACTCTGAGCTCGGTCAAGCGAATCGGTGACCAGACTTTTCCCCTCTCCCCCCACCCACCCCTCCCCCCACCCACCCCTCCCCCCCCCACTAGGGTTATGATGCAAAGTTGAGTTAAGACAGATTCAGTCTGTAAATGTTTGAAAATGATCAATACTGTTAGTTATGTCTCATATATAAGGGATTTATAGTCAAAAACTTTGTTTTTACGGGTTTGTTTTATTAATTCATCTTGTTGGGTGCCTAATATTTTGTTACATATTTGCATAAATTCAAATATTGATGAAAGTAAATATTCGGTATAATGAAAGGTGCGTGATATAAAAATATAACAGTTCAGGGGCTGGAAAAAATGTGGCAACGTGTCGGAGGGGGGGGGGTTTACACTAAAAAGGCTTCTTATATAATGTGTTGTAAATAAGGAAGTTCTCACATTGCGATCAGCATTGCTTTGTTGTTAGGTTCTTTTAATGCATTAAAACACAATATATACAACACAAATCATCCAATGTATCGTAATAATGAAAAGTTCTTTTCTGATCTCCACCAAACAAGCGATTTTTAAATCCCTTATATTAACTTCGCGGCCGTCTCTCTCTCTCTCTCTCTCTCTCTCTCTCTCTCTCTGTCTTGGGCTCGGCGGGCGGAAAAACAGAAGTCAAAAATGACCCACTTCCCATGATCCGATCGAACTGAAATTTGGCACACGGACCCGTCTAACCTAACAATGCATCGTATCAAAATTTCAGATCGATCGAACGTACCGTAATTAAATTAATGCATTTTTAGTTTATCCTTATATGAGGTATGTAATTCAAAATTCACTGTTTGTTATTGTTTTTTTTCTTCCAGTTCCACGTGAGTTTGAGTTGACGCCGACCGTCGTGTTGACGCCGACCGTCGTGCCGACACCCCCTCACATCCCACCCCCATTTATTAAAGACAAGGGACATCACTCGGTGTCAGTCTGTAAATGTTTGAAAATAATCAATACTGTTAGTTATGTCTCATATATAAGGGATTTATAGTCAAAAACTTTGTTTTTACGGGTTTGTTTTATTAAATCCCTTATATTAACTTCGCGGCCGTCTCTGTCTCGTCTCATCTCTCTCATGGGCTCGGCGGGCGGAAAAACAAAAGTCGAAAATGACCCACTTCCCATGATCCGATCGAACTGAAATTTGGCACACGGACCCGTCTGACCTAACAATGCATCGTATCAAAATTTCAGATCGATCGAACGTACCGTAATTAAATTAATGCATTTTTAGTTTATCCTTATATGAGGTATGTAATTCAAAATTCACTGTTTGTTATTGTTTTTTTCTCCCACTTCCACGTGAGTTTGAGTTGACGCCGACCGTCGTGTTGACGCCGACCGTCGTGCCGACACCCCCTCACATCCCACCCCCATTTATTAAAGACAAGGGACATCACTCGGTGTCAGTCTGTAAATGTTTGAAAATAATCAATACTGTTAGTTATGTCTCATATATAAGGGATTTATAGTCAAAAACTTTGTTTTTACGGGTTTGTTTTGATTAAATCCCTTATATTAACTTCGCGGCCGTCTCTCTCTGTCTTGGGCTCGGCGGGCGGGCGGAAAAACAGAAGTCAAAAATGACCCACTTCCCATGATCCGATCGAACTGAAATTTGGCACACGGACCCGTCTGACCTAACAATGCATCGTATCAAAATTTCAGATCGATCGAACGTACCGTAATTAAATTAATGCATTTTTAGTTTATCCTTATATGAGGTATGTAATTTAAATTCACGGTTTGTTATTGTTTTTTTGCCACGTGAAATTTTGAGCTGACGCATTAAGGCGACCCAACGAAGCGACGGGCGCTTTTGTTTACATTTTACGTGTCACTCTGAGCTCGGTCAAGCGAATCGGTGACCAGATTTCCCCCCCACCCCTCTCCCCCCCACTAGGGTTATGATGCAAAGTTGAGTTAAGAAAGATTCAGACTTTCCCCCCCACCCACCCCTCTCCCCCCCCACTAGGGTTATGATGCAAAGTTGAGTTAAGACAGATTCAGTCTGTAAATGTTTGAAAATAATCAATACTGTTAGTTATGTCTCATATATAAGGGATTTATAGTCAAAAACTTTGTTTTTACGGGTTTGTTTTATTTTTTAATCTCCCTGCGTCTCTGATGAGGATCATGACGAGGGTTCATGTCGAGTTGGCGTGACGGGGCCTGAGCCGTGGTCGTTCATTAGTCTTGGTTTAATGACAACATAACGTCTGCCCTTGTCTTCTCAGTACGCTGACGTCTCCATAACGTCTTCTCTCCCTGGCCCGAACCTGTGATTACATTAGACTTAGATTACCTGCTGGTTGGCTTAGGCTTTTAGGCGGGGGGCTATCTGTTTATGAATGGCCGGCTTGTTTTCTTTGCGGAACTAACTGCAGGAAGGTAGCGATAGTTCACATTTTCGTTGTAACTACATTTTTTTTAAAAAATGCTCTTAATAGTCATTTGATATGTCTGTGGGTGAATGTTTTATATTCTTGGGTAATGTTTAATTAGTTAGAATATTATAGGGTTTTTTTTATAACTGTTATAGCATTATAAATTTTGCCATCGTTTTTTTGTTTCGTTTTCTTTTTAAAGGATAATGTAGCGGTCGTGTTAGTTGATATTTTTTTAGTTTTCGAGTGTAGATGTTATCAGTCCGTCTCCGGAAATCTTAATTTGATTTTTTTTTACAGCTAATACTGTATCTCTATCGAGAGCTCAATATCGGAATCGTTATCCTTAGTGTTTCTTACAGTGAACATATTGTCCATTTAGATAGTGAGATTGTTCACCGCGGTGGATTTTGATAGTGAAATTGTTGTCCTTGGTGCACTGAGCACCCCGTTGCTAACGCACTGAGCACCCCGTTGCTGACGCACAGAACGACCATGCTTAGACAACGTGGAGAACAGGCTTGTTTTATCACAATTCAGTTGTTCATATGTGTTTGGGTTTATATTTTAGCATAGCGTTTTATTTCATGAGGGATGGTAATTAAGTAGATAATCCAGCCCAAGTCTCCAGCTGATGCTACCCGTAGGATAAGACTTATAAGAATTGCCATTAAACACATCAAATGAACGAAAACAGCTCACGGGCCACGGGTAATTCTCATTTCAACCAATGGCATTACTGCTTTCTCTGTTGGTGCATTTTTTCCAGCTTACTTAAGGATTCGCCCCTGAGTGTGTGGGGGGTAAAGTAAGCTGATTGGCACTCCGTTGCTCAATCTGACGAGAATCTTTGTCCCAGGGGGTGGTATAAAGCCTGGCCCTCGACATCTGTTGATGGTTATTTATAGCCCGCTAGATGGCAGCCGTCAAAATTGAGTGGCGGGTCACGGCTCGTGTGTCACTTCCGCCATTCGTGTTTGTTGATGATTGTGTTGATAGTGGGTGACTCTGTTAGTGTTTTTTTAGTGACTGATTCATTGTTGATAGTCGTTACTTCATTGATGCCGTGCTGTTAGGGACAGTGTCAGTGCTTTAAGGGGTTGGTGGCTCTGTTGATTTTGGTGACAGTGTCACGTTTGATGGTCGGTGGCTCTGTTGATTAAGGTGACAGTGTCAGTTTGATATTCGGTGGCTCTGTTGATTTAGGTGACAATGTCACGTTTGATAGTTGGTGGCTCTGTTGGTTTAGGTGACAGTGTCAATTTGATATTTGGTGGCTCGTTGATTTTGGTGACAGTGTCACGTTTGATAGTCGGTGGCTCTGTTGATTTAGGTGACAGTGTCACGTTTGATAGTCGGTGGCTCTGTTGATTTTGGTGACATTGTCACGTTTAATGACCTTGTTAGTGCCACCGCTACCAGTAACAGCGTCGGTGTTGTCTTTCGGTCAAGCTGTCAACGTCCTGTTGTTGTTCGTTGTTAGTCCCTGCTCTCGCCAGTGCCGAGAACCGGTACGTCTGTTGAGGTCGTGTTGTTTTCTGCTCCAACATGTTACAGATCAATACCGTCTCCCGTAAGATGATATCGTCACCTGGTAACATCTTGGTTTCGGATTAAGACGTGATTCCAGCTGTTGAATATTTCTTTTCTTCTTTTTTTTTCTCTCCAGAAATGTGGATTAGGTTTCTGTTGATGCTCTCTGTATGAAGAAAATCAACTTCGAAGGATACAAATACATATATTTCTTTTAAAAATGCTTTGTTGGGATTAACGTGATAAATACGAATTTCATTCTTTGATTTTTTCTAAGTAATCTATTTTAGATATTGAATTTTCTTATATCTACGGCGGCTGTGTGTGCTATACGTGTTTCCATGAGGATGACAGTTTATTTTTAAAAAAGACAGCGATATAGTGTCTTTGAACATTATTTAGCTGTTAAAATAATACGTGTTTTTGTGCTCTTATAATATAATATTTTAATAGAATATTGTATTTATTGTTCGTGTGTCGTAGTTTTGCGCATTTAAAGCGGGCGACTTGAGTCCAGTGTTTTCAATTATGATTAGTTTTTCGGGACAAATGTGTATTCAGATTGACTGATCATATACAGGATTTGAAAATTGTAGGATATCAAAACATTTGGTGAGTAAATGTTTAGGTTGCTTGTCTTACGTCTTACGCAGTGGATGTATGTAATAAATCAATATGGTCATATGTGCAGTACGATTCTTTTAAGGTAAGGGGTGTAGTTTGAAAACATAATTAACAAGTCATGTATTACACATCTGTTGGATTGTTTATTACATTTCTTATTTGCTCGCCTCTCTCTCTCTAAAAATATTATTTAAAGTTACTTGTAAGAATCTTGGTGTTGAAGTAAAATTTTTGACAAGTCAACTTTATAATCTGTAGCATTTTTAATATTTAATTTATTCTCGCTCTTACATGTAAACAGGTCTTGACGACCTTAATAAAAACTAGTTTTATAGTTATTGTAGACTTTCTTTCAGGGTATTTCGTAGTTCGTAGTCGTAGCATTCTGCAAAATGTAAATATTTGTAATGTTACATGCGATTTCATGCGAATATCATTTAGTTGTATTTTTAATATACATTTTTTTTAATAAAGTATTTATTTATTCTGTTCACAAGGACATGCTTGATAGCGGGAATTGAAACAAGAGAATATAAGAGAGTTATGTGTTGAAATTGTTTTCACTTCACATTAAAACCACATTTCCCCATTTGAAACCACATCTTCCTACTTAAACGCTAACCGCTAAACCCCAACCTTCTCCCCCTCCCCCACCTCACAAAAAATAATAAATAAAAAAAGAAAAAGCTTCGCCCCGACTAACAACACATCTCCCAAAATCAGATTAAATAGTTCGATCTCAAACCGCATGTTCCCATCTGTAAGCACGTTGTCCCATCACCTGTACCGCCGCCACACCCCCCCCCACACACACACTATCCACACACACTTTTCATTCCATCTCATCACTATTCTGTATATGAAACTTTTCATTTAAAAATCTGACATTTCTCTTCTGTGAGCCAGACTCGTAGGTCTTCCCCGTCTATCGCACGTCAGCGCAAAATGATGGACATGGCAACCTGTCACATTGTTCGCCGCCCGCGTTGTGTATACTTCAGAACCCGGTGACTCCTCGGAGGCGTCCGTCCGGTGACTCATGACCTGGACGTTACTCTCTAGCCCAGGAGTCGGGAAACCATGGCCTCGCGAGCCATATGTGGCTCTGTTGATGGCTGCATCTGGCTCTCAGATAAATGTTCGATTATTTTTTTTTAAAACACGTTTATTCAGACTCCTTTGGTCTGCATATAAAAAAACAGCATAACAATGTTATTAAAAGAATTCAGCGACAAAATAATTGTACTTTTAGTGTTGAAATTACAAAAATGCACATATTTACTTGAATTTTTAGTTTTAAACATATGCATGGCTCTCACAGAATTACTTTTAAAAATGTGGTGTTTATGGCTCTCTCAGACAAAAAGTTTCCCGACCCCTGCTCTAGCCTGTCGTACCTGGTCCTTCCATGGGTAAGACAAGTGGGAGGGGGATGTGTAGAGATGTAGAGAATGGTCCAGGAGGGAAGAACTCTTCAAATGACGCATGGGACACGGGTGTTAATGCGCGCTTCCTATTCCTTGTCCCACACCACCAAACACGCATAGTCCTTTTCACCACAGTCTAAATCATAAGCAAATAATAATACACTCTCAGACACGCGTTCACGAAATAAAAGCAACAAACAAACAAAAATAGAAACAATCAACAACAACAAAAGAAGGGAAAAACGCGCGTACAGTATTTTCATCTTCTTTGTGGCATGTAACATATTCTTTGTTTTTCCCTTGAAAATAACAGCACCGATGACACCAAATGTTGTATCTTGTGGTTTTAATTCATGTTCATTCAACAGATCTTAAACTCGACTGGAATTGATTTTTATTTTAAAAAATACAAGTTATTTCTGAAATTTTGGACATGTCATCATTTCGACCAACAAGGTTTATTTTCTCTAAAACTTGCTGGGGCGCTAAGCTGCACTCAATGAACTTAGACAGACCCTGTAAATATAAAATGCTTTAAAAGCCTCAAGCCCCCAAAAACCAATTCTTTTAACGTCGTCACCAATCCCGCCCGTCTCGTCTAATAAAAATCGAGCCATGTCCCTTCCTTGTGCGTCACCGTCTCCGTTCGTGGCGATTCCGGCAAAGTTCAATGGGATTATCGCCCTTGATTTGCGTCTTGATCTAACTAAAATGTACAGACGTGCTGCTCCACAATACTTTTTTTTTATACATGTAGGCTACTGGGCGACAGGGGATTTGAGTTATTTTATATATCAATGATCCGTCTGAAAAAAAAGTATATTTCGTACACTCAGCTGCCCTGCTGTTAGTTGAATTTAGGCAGAGGCGTCACTGGGGGGTTGCGGGAGGGTCGCGGACCGCCCCTGGTGTAGCCATCACAAGGCGTGACACTAAAGGGTAAATTTCTGTATTTTTTTCCTGTTATTTGGCACTGGCGGACTCGGAGGAGGTCCATGGGGTCAGTCGTGAGGGGGTGACACCATGAGCCACCGCACTGGGTGGCACCGACGAATTACGTCGAATCGTCGGGGGTCGAAGTGTCCGACCACCGGCACCGACCTTAGTGACAACGCTGCACTTGGGTTAAATTGACTGGAAGTAATGTAGAAATGCGAGTTTTGTTTTTAAATTATATTACAAAATCAATACACACACACACACACACACACACAGACACAAACGAATTTTTAAAAAAGGATTTATTAGAGAAATAACTTTAAAAGAATAAGAAGGAGAATAAAAAACATGAATAATTAATAACATAACGTTGTGTTATGACAAAGTGTACCTTCAAAAGTGCGCAGTAGACAACAGGTCTGTTTTATATTTAGCTATGTTGTTATGCTTGTATGGGGGATGGACAGGCCAATGAATTTGTTATGTTAGTCGACTTTTTCATACCCATATATTTTCTGGGGGATACGCATGAGCGAGAAGGTCGTTGTTTGTCAGTTTGATCTCTAGTTACGCCACTGCCTCTACACCTCAAATAACGACGTGTCCGCCCTCGCATATTAAATAAGGACATTATCATCTAGCCTGTATGCATTGCGCGGCCTCTATACCCTTGGCAAGTAACAGGCTGCATTAAAAAATACTTTAACCAAGAATAACATTCTTTAAAAGTGTTTTAAAACAACGAAAAAATTTATTTTTTTAAAGAACAAATACATTTGAGTCATTTTGAAGCTCTCCCTCCCTAAGTTTCTATTTACAGCCGCATGACTCCCTCCTGGTTGTTTCGCCCATGATTGCCTGTTTGAATGTCATATTGGGGTACGTGGCAGCCCGTATGACTTTCAGGTTAACATGTGTGATATAAACCAAGTCAGGTTACCACCACTGTTCAATCGTTCACACAATATTTCATACCCCCTTGGTTCACTCCGTGGACCAGGGTGAGGACAGTGGCCGTGGCGCATGAGGGGTGAAATTTGGGTTAGTGCCAGTCCTGGGAGGGCTCAAGAAATGTTCGGCTGTTCGACAACCACGGAATAAAACTCTTCAGTCGAACTAATTATAAGGCCAGACACAAATTTACGCCCGGTCTGTACTGCCGCCCTTGATCCCCACTTTCATACCCCGTCTAACTTCCTACGTCTCCAGGACCATACATAACTGAGCGATCCGGAATTATCCAAAGTGACTGATGTTTAATGAATTCAAACGATACATTTCATTAAAAAAATTACTCACAATAAGGAATAGATTACATCGTTTCTTATTACCGGAAGGTCTCTTCGCTTAATCAAAATGAACTTTAACCGAACTCCACCACCTGTTGTTGTTTTTGTGTTTTTTTTGGTCGGTGTACCGGTATGTCACAGTGCATGTCACGGTGTATTACAACGTGCCTGACATGACTTTCAAGCCAGACAGGACGACTGATGTAATCCACAGCGAGGTGTTCTACAGTCTACGCCACGAGCGCCACTCATTAACACAAGGCGCGGCTGTTTTCTCTGGCGACGTTACAAATGAGAATAAGCCGTTAAAGTTCGACTGATATGGTAAACTTATTTACAAACCAAATCGAGGGGGGAAAAAAAGTTTCTTTTCAAGACTGTCTTTCTATTCAAAAATTCATTCCATTATTTGATGTTTCAATTTGTTCGTACAGCGTTGGCCATTTTTAAAAATATTTTCCTTCAATTCTTTTACATTTATAAGTGCTCTGTTCACCACGCTAAAATTATCTTTATTGACAGCGTCTACTTCTACGGGGGTAGGTGGAGGGAGGAGGGGGGACTGTTTGGTAGGGGAGATCAGTCCATTTTATAATTTGTTTGCATTTAAAAAAAATGTAAAATATGAATTTTCTACTTTTTTAACCATCTCCTAGATTACAAGCTCTTTTTGTGGATAAACACTGAATTATGCCGCCTGTCTACAAGTAATATTAATATGTCAACATAAAATACCAGTAGCTATGGAATTAACTATGAGAGAATAACGAACGTTTAAAGCAATCCCTTGCTCGTTAGTGGTGGCTAATTAAAACTTGTGAACGCTACTTCACTTGCCCCATAGTCCGTCATGTACTGGAAAAGGGGTTAAAAAATGGATGATGTTTATTACAAAATAATTTTCCTGCAGCACTCCTCCCCCGACCTCTGCACTATTCAAAGAAAACTGTCAGAAATTAATCTACAGGATGTTTCCTTTTATCTCGCTGAGGGAAAAGAATTCTTTATTTTTTCAAAAACAAAACTATCAATCAACTCGTACACACCTAGTGAGGTGACGTCAGGATTACGTCAAAATGAAATCAACAACGTAGGGTAAGAAACTGGGCAGTTTCAAAGCATACTACTTGTTACCACCGTTTAAATAAAATAAACAAAGTAATTATTTCAAATTTTCGAAGATAATAGCTTTATAATATTTAAGTCTTTTTTATGTTTGTTACATCTGATATGTAAAAATGTATAATTTTTGTGAAAAGTTCGGTAAGAATTCGGTAGCTGCAACCTTGACCTTTCATCACGAGTTGAGTAATAACCAATATGACGAGATTAAAAATTGTGCTCTACGTAGAGCGAACATAGGGCGTTACGTGCACGCGCCATACATTGCCTTCGGTGTAATATACCTAGGGTCTTCATTTAGTTGTTACACATTTTTATATATGCATGCTTTTATTGACTGCTAGCCTAATTTAAAATCTGACCTCATATCTGCAATAATTGCGTCCTGATTTCTAAAATCTCACGTGTATTACTTTTGACAATGCAAAATCTTTGTGGACGAAGCTCATTGATATTAATCAATGATCAACTCAATCAATATGTAGGCGCTTGATCCGAGCGTTAGGGTAAAACATATCGATTGCCTGTAACTATAAGTGGCGGCCTCAGGGCCGTCTTAACGCATAGGCCCGTTGGGCATTTGCCCGGGGGCCAATGAGCATAGGGGCCCCATGGGAATATGTTTATTTATATATATTATGTATATTTATTTTTTATTCCTGCGACGGGGGGCCCTCACTCTTTCTTTGCCCGGGGGCCCAAAATGGTGTAAAGACGGCTCTGCGGGGGCCTAAAGTATATTTTCCTTTTGTTTAGCCGGCCACGCTCGCAAATACAACAAAACAATGCTGAGTGCACGACATTTCCTCCAAACCAGTGACTCCCTAAAGCAGATCAGACAACTAAACTGACATACATTAGCTGACTTAGTTGTCATGTATTTTGAGTTACATGATCTTACTTGTCATGTAGTCAGTGAGATCTTACGTATCATGTACTGGGGGACATATTAGTTGTCATGCAATGAGAGACAATTTACTTGCCATGCACTGAAAGAAAATTTTCTTGCCATGCACTGAAAGAAAACTTATTTGCCATGCACTAAGAGACAATGAACTTGCAATGCACTAAAAGACAATTTACTTGAAATGCACTCGGTGAAAAATTTACTTGACATGCATTAA
Organism: Ampullaceana balthica; assembly: GCA_944989445.1. Classification (NCBI taxonomy): domain Eukaryota; kingdom Metazoa; phylum Mollusca; class Gastropoda; family Lymnaeidae; genus Ampullaceana; species Ampullaceana balthica. The sequence continues at coordinate 425,691 of CALYLW010000095.1, read as the reverse complement.
GAGACAACTAACTTGACATGCACTGAGTGAATGACTTAGTTGTTAGCAGAAACAAAAAAAAGCTGCGTCCAAGACTTTAATAAAAACCAGACTTTAATAAGGTGTGCGCCCTGGTAGAAAAATGAAATTTAAATTAATGAAGAAATTTAAAAAAAATATATATATATTTTTCTCAATAACTATAATTAAGAAAAATAAAAAAATTAAAGAGATATGTTGGCGTCATTCTAATAAGATTAAATAAAAAATTGATGTTCTAATTGTATTCGACAAATACCTTTCTTTATTTAAATTAATTTTTTATATCGGGGCCGTCCATAAATGACGTCACGCGATTTTGGCCGATTTTTCCACCCCCTACCCTCACACCCTCGTTACACGTCGTCTGAAAAAGTTAGAACCCCCCCCCCTCCAATATGATTTCACAAAGCTTTGCCACCCCCACCCCACCCCATAAAAGCCGTTTTTCCTCATCCGAAATTTTTTTTAAAATCTTCAATAACTTGATGCTTGGATACACAAATGACAAATGACAGGTCAAGGTATTTCGCCTGCATATTATTTTAACGCGTAACAATATGATCATTGAGAGACCGTGCGTAAGTTATTCTATTTAAACCAAGACATTATCTTGAATCGCACCTCAAATAAATAAATATAGTTTAATGTTACTGAGAACACAACATTTATTTAAAAAATCAATACCAAAAACACCTTAAAGTATAAGTGGTTATGTCAATTCAACGCTACAATCTTGTCTACAAATATGACTATATACTAGCGTATCACCCGTCAAAAATGACGGAAGTTTTCAAAATAAATACACATCAGATTTAAAAATAACGTAAGACAGAACTTTCATTTTTTTTAAATTTTTGATTCATTTATTGAACAATTTCAATCGGAACGTTCGAAAAGAGTTATATTTGGTGCATTAATTTTTGGTGCACACTATTGAACAAATCAGCATTACATCCAAGAAGCATTACATCCATTACGGGAATTATGTATGTTGATTGTTAGCATCGTTTCAAGGATGAGATCAAATCCCTTTGAAAGAGAAACAACGTGAGGCAACTAGGGATGACTCCAATCTCCATCCTCCCCCTTCCCCCGGGATACACCATTCAAAAACCACAACGGGTTAACACCTCCCCGCACACATTCGAGTCACACCCCTCCATTACGTCCCCAACAACTTCCCCTTCACCTACCCCCACCCCCCTCTGAAGCCCTCATGTTTACCGGCATATGCAAATCTGTAAATTTGTTACATTCACGTGCAGGCCTCTCCTCCAACTGCTACGTGGGCAGCAGACGTGAGTCCCCGGGTCGATGAGAGTTCGATGGTGATCAGATCAAAGCTGAGGCAACCCAGCAGCCATGCACGGACTAATCTCTGTGTTTGCGCTTTTTTTTCTTTCTTTCTTTTTTTTTGTGGGGGGGGGGAGGGCTCCAGGCTATCAGAGATGGTGAATGTTACCAAATGATGACATTTGAACCCGAGACTCAACTGTAGCGCTCCAACTAACCACACTGACTGGATTTTTTCTCTTGTTTCCTTGAAGACGTCGAAAAAAAAATGTTTAAACAGGATAAATTATAAAATTTCTGTACAAATACAAGACTTGAGGTTTTAGTTGTATTTAGTAGTTTTTTTGTTTTTTTCATTCGTATGCTTTGGATTTCCAGAGCTATAAATAGATAAAACCACAGCTTCATTTTACAAGAATAGGAATGTTCCATAATAGGTTGTCTGAATTGAATAGCGCATGTCAAGGTCGGCAGATCCGGGAGTTGGTCTTACGAGAGTCGGTTCATATCAAAGCTGCCACGCTTTGGCCGTGCATTATATTATCACACCTTCCATTCAGTGGATTAAAGTGTTGTTAAGGAAGATTGGTCTTAGAATTTTGATCCGCAGCAGCTTTATTTTACGTTGTTATAAATATTTTACCACGTTTTCATAAACTTGCTTACTTGATGAGCCGAAAACATGCCCGACGAGTGAGCGAGAAAGGTACTGAGGAAAATTTAAGGCCAAGTGTTGAAAAATGACGCTATGTTGATTGCCCATAGTCTCAATAATTTTAAAATCCAGACTGCAATGGGCAGGTCATCTGGAAATATTGCAATAGGAAAGCTTTGACATTATGTAGACAGAAACCAGGACAAAAAAATGCTTATAAGCCCAACAAGATTGAGATGGTTGGTTGTGGTTGGGAAAGACTAACACAGCTACTGTGAGTCTGGGCATGGAGGCGAAAGACCATGTAACACAGCTACTGAGAGACTGGGCATGGAGGCGAAAGACCATGTAACACAGCTACTGAGAGACTGGGCATGGAGGCGAAAGACCATGTAACACAGCTACTGAGAGACTGGGCATGGAGGCGAAAGACCATGTAACACAGCCACTGAGAGACTGGGCATGGAGGCGAAAGACCATGGATCAGTCGGAATTGTTGAGAGTTGTTGAGCGTGTTGAACCTGTAGCGTTAAAGATGAAGACGACGCACTTTATAAAATAGCTTTCTTGTCTGTCCGGATCAAATTGAGTTTTTACTCACTTTCCGCAGTTCAATTTATTAGATTGGAATTTGTCTAAAATGGGCTAGGCTAATAGGAGAATAGATGTTAATGGTTTTTGAATTATTGAATCTTTTTAAAATTTTCCTTGGAAAGATTCAAAATTCTGCAACTAAAATACTATCTGGTGAGTTCGGAGAGGTACAGAACAGTAAGTTCAGGTTTCAATGAAAAAAGTATTTTAGTAAAATAAAAAAAATTATAAAAACTTAAGCTGGAAAGAATGGCCCGGGACTCTTGTAGGCGGCTTATGTCCTTGGAAAGAACGCAGACGTGGATGATGAACTACTGCTGCTGCTGCTCCCCCACCCCCAGGATAAAATGGCAAAAGAAGAAACAAACTGTAAAAAAAATGTTGATACCAATTTTTTTTAATGCACACAATGCAAAGGTTTTCGGAAACTTCCAGGTCCACCCATTCTTTAAGTCTTTTACTGGTATCAAACACGTTATTTCATACTTTTTATTCGCTCTAGAAACAAGGCATACTATATTATTTATTATTTATTTGTCTTTGAACAACGTTTTGGTGTTCGTTCATCAAATTTTAATTGAAATTCATGTTAGTGTGTAACAACCAGGCTTACGTACATTTCTTGGGATACGGGGAATAGGAAAATAAAAAAGGGGGGGGGGATGCATGATAAATACCAACGACACAACATTTCAAACATATTCCATAACTTAGATAAGATGTACATTATTTCGCAAATATTAGTATACAATTTCTTTCTCAATATGGGATGCTAATATTCTCGCCTTCTCTTATATGGGGCCGTCCATAAAGTACGTCACGCTATTTTTGAACATTTTTAACTCGCCCCTGTCACAAACTGTCACAAATCTCGTACCCCCCCCCTTAAAGTACGCCACACTTTCGAACAGAAAATGTTTTTTATTAACAAAATAATTAAAATTTAATATAAAACACCGTGACGTCACACATGGGTGGACCCCCCTCCCCCTGTCATAAACTGTCACACTTTCTTACACCCCCCTCCCCCCTCTGGAGCGTGACGTATGTCTTTGTCAACACTGCCTATTTGTTTCGAGGACCTCGCTTTCTCATCATGCGCTCAGTTGCTTTTTTAAACACTTCAAAATTTTATTATCAATGTCAACACACAAATAAAACCCAGACAGAGGCGTCACTAGGGTTGGTGTCACCCGGGGTGGTAACCCATTATGTCACCCCCTCACGACTTAACCCATAGAAATCCTCCGAGTTTTCCAGTGCCAATTAATGTGAACATACAGAAATTTTACATTTTGGTGTCACCCCCCCCTGATGGTGTCAGGCCCCCCGCACCCCCCTAGAGACGCCACTGCCAGATAAAGGGTTTCTCTATCTATATATAAGCTCAAAATTGTATAAGATTTATTGCAATAAACAGTTTGCCATTGGGAAAGATAATTTGTTCAAAGATTCATTACAGTGATAGCAATTACGTGTTTAGAAAGAAAGAAAAAAGTAAGAAAAATGTTTCCACAGAATAAGAACGCTATGATGTTGTGTTTTTTTTTATGTTTGCGTGAAAACTGTACTACAGTAAAAGTTGTACCATACATCCAGGCGTATAAGTAGCCTACATTTTCTAATTCTATAGCTTCTCACCTATCTCACCCGGAACACCAACACTATTTGGCGAACCACCTCCCCCACCCCCAATCCCCCCACCCTAACTACTGCGGTGTCTGACTAGCTTATGCCTCATTACTTCGTTTTCCCATTGAAAAGTAATTAACTGGAAAGTTATTTCGCAATTGATAATTGTGTGCTTTAGAAGCCTCAGAGTGAGAGAGAGAGAGAGATGCAGACGGAGAGAGAGAGAGAGAGATGCAGACGGAGAGAGAGAGAGAGAGAGAGAGAGAGATGTAGACGGAGAGAGTGGGAGGCGAAGATGGAATCGAGTCCTGGGATTAGGGGAAACACTTTTTTGTAATGAATTTATGGTGTGTATCTGAAATTTGTGTGAAAGACTTTGAAGCTACATTTCACTATTCGGGTACTACTAACTGCAAAAATGAACATGTGGGAAACTATTTTCCGATACAGCATACTCGTCAAAACTGTTAGCCAAGTGCGCTGTAGATTTTTGTTCCATTTTTTCGTTAATTATACAGGCAATACTACTTTCGCAAAAGAACATGTGGGAAATTAGTTCGCGATACACTATCTCGTTCATAAATGTTAGCCGAATGCGTATTTGATGGTGTGTGTTTTTTTCCAATTTTCTTTTTATTAAGAATATTGAGTAACAAATGCATGTAAACATGTGGCTGGATTTAAGCGCTCCGCCACTGCATCTTCTGATCCATATATATATATATATATATATATATATATATATATATATATATATATATATATATATATATATATATATATATATATAAAACATACATGTCAACTTGTTAATAAAGGAAAAATGGAAAAAGTCGTCACCTCCAACATTATACATTTGTGTTTATCGCCGTTTGACTTCGGTCAGATTATTGGTAATAATATCATCATAACTATTTCATTTTCTTCCTTCCAGGGGGCGCTGTCATCATTCTTCAGATCTTCAGAATCTTATTGTTTTGAACATCCGGCACATCTAAATTTGGCGCACAGGGGACCGCGATAAGCAGCACTTCCGGTGTCCGGAGATGACAAGGCCACTCAGACTCCAGCCCGAGTAGCCCGCACGCGGCGGTCCGCCGTCTAAAGACCGCAGGATCCTCGGTGACAAAGAATACGGTCCTTGACCCCCTCCCTCCCTCACGCGCACCATGAGGCCCGCCTGGGGCAGGATCTCCAGGCAGAACACGAGTGAGTACACAAACCGTTGACCTTATTTTATCTGTGGGGGGGGGGCGGGAGCGGGAGGGGAAGCTTGAGTCTGTCGCTAAAAATAAATCGGGGTGAAAGAAGAAATGTAGTGACATGAAGATTTGGGTGTGGGGGGGATAGTACATTAACAACGTGTCGATAGGAGTTGCCATGACAACGTCGGAATTTTAGTTTTTTTTCTTAAACACGATGTTGTCACTGGTAGGACTGAAGGATCATTTTTATCGCTTAGCCCAGCAGTCGGGGAGGTCTCATAATTTTTTTTTAATTAACAAAAATTAACGAAAGACATCTCACAATTTTTTTAAAAATTAAATCAGATAAACTGTGTTTAAAAGAATGTATGTCTACGACAGGTATATACGCACTGAAATTTAGAAAATAAACGAATTACAATTTCTTGAAAGCATTACACAAAGAAATACAGTTCGAACGAGCAGAATATTTCTTATTTGCATTTTTAAAGGATTCGAATGAAATTATGAGGGAAATTAAATATATTTTTAATATATTTGATTTTTATTTCGTTAAAAAAATATTTCTGCAAAATCTTTTTGTAAAGGAAAATAAGAAAGTTTAAACTATTTAGTGTTCTAATAGTTATTATCAAACATGCTTGCTGTTAAATAATAAGCTGCATAGAAGAGATGGATGGAGAGCTGAATATGTTGTAACAAAATACATGCAAGTGATGGATGAAGAGCAAAAATGTTGTCGTAAAATAATAAGGTACATAGAAGTAATGGATGAGGAGCAAATATGTTGTAGTTAAATAACAAAATACATAGAAGTGATGGGTGAGGAGCAAAAATGTTGTCGTAAAATAATAAGGTTCATAGAAGTGATGGATGAAGCGCAAATATGTTGTTATTTCTGAGGTACATAACGGTTAATTAACTGGACAGGAAGTTTGTATTATGTTGAAATCCGATAGGGTTGGCGATTGATGTGTCTTGTTGTTTTATTTCGTTTCTTTTGTGGGGAAAAAGTAAGGGTTTTTTTAGATTTTTTTTTGTTTGTATTAAACAAAGTGGGTAAAAAAGGTGTGTAATTTGTTGGAAAAAATATGGTTTGAATTTCAAGCAGTGTATACAGTTATATGACTTATCAATTTTCAGGAAATTGTCATGGAATTGTCAGACGATGTAGGAAAATATGTCTCGTGGGTTAAAAAATATATATAACAACAATGTAGTGTGCAAGTTAAAATGCACTTTTATCAAAAGTAAAATGAATGGCGAGAGAATGAAACAACAGTTGATAACAATAAGGGGCCGTCCATAAAGTACTTCACGCTCCAGAGGGGGGAGGGGTGTAAGAAAGTGTGGCAGTTTGTGACAGAGGTAGGGGGGAGTTAAAATGGTAACAAAAATAGTGTGACGTACTTTATGGACGTACCTTTAGCTGACGTGTTTTACATACTGTTAACATAACCCAGCAGACGAAACGTTTATGTGCCACACCATTCGCCGTGACTTATGACTTCCATTGGCTCGCCTCCACACTCATCCCTATCCACGAATATCTCCTACCGTCGTCGCCTGTTTCCTTGGTATGGTCTTCCGCTAACTCAATTAAACGGAGACAAAGAGTCAACAAGGGCATATCGCTCACCACATACTGCGTATTAAGCGTCGGGTAAATTTGCTAGTTTTTTGTTTCCATGTTCGTTTAATAGTTTTTTTTAAAATGTAAATAAATAGTTCGATGAGATAGTATGCCTATATGTTGCTCTATATCATTAAGGTTTTGTTTCCACTTCATTTCTATCCCTGAATTTGACGCATCTGGTAATTCATCACTTTTTTGGGGGTTTTTTTTTAATGACGCCACTGAAAAAAAGGGGTCGTTCAATTGGCCCTGTTATAAATTATTAATTTGTCATTGTGACTTGCAACTGAATCTCCTTAAATAGACGTTAAATAACTCGGGCATATCAATGCTTTTGATTATTTGGACCAGATTTCTTTTTTAATTTATTATTTCTCAGTTGTCTTCCGGGGGGGGGGCGGTGGGCTGAGTACTCGGGAAGTTTCTCGTCTGCTCCTGATGTAATTTATAACCACGACTGACGAGTGTTCTCCAATATGTCAACATTGGTGGGATTGAAGGGGTGGAGAGGGGAGTTTAGTGGCCGGGGGGGGGTGCGCATTTGTGTCCTTTCAATGACGTCATTGAATCATGTGCCCAACGTCATCTACTCCGTATAAGAAGCGTCGTCACATAATCCGTGTGGATGTCGTCTTTAGTTTAAACACAAGCACATACCAGCTATCACTCGTATACAACATTAAACAAGGCGACAGTAAACCAAGTTACTCACTGTAACTCAATCCATTTACACACTGTCATTAATTAAGCGCACAACGTCATTAAATCTGTGCTCGGGGCGTCATTCAACGATGCACGTACCGTAACCACATCATATAAACACACAGTGGCTTAATGAAGTGGGTGCATGCTGAGATGGTGGTCCGCCCCATGCGGACATTTTCTTCCCCATTTTAAGAGGTGGTATTTTCAGCCTCTCGGGAAGGGGGTGGGGCTGAAAAACGATCGACCCTAAAATAAAAAAAAATAAAAAAACCTGGCTACCCTCCAGTGTTCACATTTCGATGAATATGTATATGCCGAGCTACGATGGGATGTCGCTTGGTTAAAACACTTGGGGGAAGGGGGGGGAGGTAGGGGCAGTTCTCAGAACTTTCATTGTTTCATGAATAAGTATTGAACAAATGATGACCATGATGACCATCATTGAACAAATATATTTACAAAAATTTCCGTCTTCTTTCTTGGTGTACTTTTACGCGTCCTAAAAAACAATTTTAAAAAAAACACAACAAAAGAAAAATTAAGATTGTGAAGAGGAAAACAGGAAACACAATGTTTAGCTGTTTCAAGGTAATTTATAGATTAGAAATTCATTTTTCCCATTTTATCATCTTCATCTTTCAATACAGACTGCAACATATTTACAAGTCAACCCGTTACATGGATGGCTAGATGGATGGATGGATTGATGGATGGGTGGGTGGGTGGATGGGTGGGTGGGTGGGTGGATGGGTGGCTGGGTGGTTAGATGGATGGATGGGTGGGTGGATGGATGGATGGGTGGATGGGTGGGGGATGGATGGGTGGGTGGAGGGTGGATGGATGGATGGGTGGGTGGATGGGTGGATGGATGGATGTGTGGATGAATGGATGGGTTGATTGGTCGGTGGATGGGTAGATGGGTGGGTGGATGGTTGGGTGGGTGGGTGGATGAATGGATGGATGGGTTGATGGGTCGGTGGATGGGTGGATGGGTGGGTGGATGGTTGGATGAATGGGTGGATGAATGGGTGGATAGATGGATGGATGCACAGTTAATGCTCACATTTAACTTTATATGCCCTATATGTCCTTAGAGCCCATTATACCCTCATGATCATGTGCTTTAAATTTGACTTTTGGAATAAGAGGTATCGATTGTTAATTAGCTGGCACCCTGCTCGTAGCTGATTAGGATAACGAGCCCTTGTCGAGGTGTTAATTGGAACAGACAAAATTATTTCAAACTCGTGAAAATTGGCCTCGTTGCGAACTTTTAAACCATTGAATCATGGAATTAACACTTAACAATTTGGGGCGCGGCTCGAACAATGACGAAAATCGTGTTGAGGCATTCGTGTTGAAATTTTAACTGATGAGCTGGTCAATGTTCCCTTTAAGCTGCGTGGTTGCGCGGCCACACATATATCTGACCGACGCCGCGAAGCAGTTTAGAATTACCGCGCATCAAATTTTGTTTTATAAAAATAAAAAAAAATAATATAAAAAAAACAACCAAAAGTTTTTTTTTAATGACCCACTTCCCGTAAATCTATCGAGCTGAAATTTTGCACATAGGCTTTTGTTACCTAACAATGCATTGTATCAAAATTTCAGATCGATCGAATGTGATGTAATTAAATTAATGAACTTTTTAGTTCATCTCTATGTATCTCAATGTAGCATGTGTAGCCGTCTGCTATAGTTGACCTACACGGGTCACTGGAGGTTAACTCCAGCCCTCGATGTCACATGGTCAGGAGAGCGACTGGTCTGTGAGAGAGGGAGAGTGTAGAGGTAGCTTTGAGAGAGAGAAGTGACTTAAAAACTGTGTATTTTGTGTCTTGAGTTAATACACCTGTTTGGTATCATTAGCAATCAGTGACTTGGACTTTATTGTTTTAATAACTTAGCCACCACTCGGCAACACATGTAAATGTTTATGCTAGTCTGTCGCGCGGTGCGTATTATAATGAACATACTTTTATAATATTTTCCCGATCTGTAAATGTTTACGCTAGCCTGTCGCGCGGTGCGTATTATAATGAACATACTTTTATAATATTTTCCCGGTCTGTAAATGTTTATGCTAGTCTGTCGCGCGGTGCGTATTAGATTGAACATAATCAGTATTTTTAATTATGGCTCATATATAAGGGATTTATAGTCAAAAATTTTGCTTTTGTACGGGTTGTATTTATTTTTACTTTGCACACGAACGGACGAACCTTAGATGGATCATTGAAGCTGGTATTCTAATTCAGTTTAAGGCTCATTTACAGGCATTGTTACTCTTTGATGTAAGGGGCAGAGTTGTTAGTGATGATAGCATGTTACCATATTTAAAGCTCATTCAAGTTATTAAATTTGTTAGTCTATATATATATATATTTAAAAAGTTGTAATAACTCTGTTTGAGAAGGAAACAATTTCAAAGGTACAGCTGCTTGACGACAACTGTTTAATGCGTGAAAACACTTACATCCAATCCACACACTTCACCTGGTGTTATATTTATATGAACTTTAAAGTGCAGCCATTCACATACCGCCCACCCCACACGCATGTGTGCCCTGCCCGGGGTCATTTTCCTATGGTCTAAGTGGTAGCGCACTGGACTATCGATCCGAGGCAGATCCCGAGTCGCGGGTTCGAGCCCAGGTACTGGCAAGGCCCCTGGGGCATTGTGCTGGCCACACATTCCCCTGCTCGTTAATGGTGGCTAAAAACTTGTGAACGCTACATCACTTGCCCCATAGTCCGTCATGGACTGGAAAGGGGGTCATTTCCTTTTTTTAAAATTGATATTGTTTTGAGATAGCAATTTCGAGAAGGAGCCTTGAAACTCCCAAGTCAAGTCTTTAGTCCGCTGCTAAAGTAGCCACTGCACCGCGCTCATTAGTGCAGTTCAGCACACATCAATCAAAATTACACACCGATGCCGCAACTCTATAATGGTTTCTAGAAATATCAGGTGACAGTGAACAGCCGCGTCCAAGAGCGGACGTCAGGGAGAAGATGTCCAAGAGACACAAATTGTATAGTAACTTCATTTTGAAAACTGGGTGTCACGTGGATCTATGGCGTCTGCGTAAGGGTGGGAAAAAAAAGGGGGGGGGGTGGCGTTGGACATTCAATGGCGAAGTGATGGTTTGCTGATAACTATTGTGTTTTTTCGATAGATTTAGGTTTAACATTTTGATGTTTTCAGAGACAATATACTTACATAGGAATTCTGCATGAAAGAAAAGGACGAATTTTCTCTGTGAATTTAGGGGACAGGGGGGAAACGCTTATATTTTCTCTGTGGATTTAGGGGAGAGTGGGGAAACGCTTGTAGGTAAATAAGCACCAAGATTGTCCAAGACTCGCCCGTATTACATAGATGCGGGTTGTGGCCCTTTGTGTACAACAACTTTAATTAAAAGATGCACGCAGCCTAGAGATTTATATCAAGTGGTTTCTTTTTCCTTTACCCTCAAAGAAAACACGTCCAGCCGGACGTAAACAAGGCTTCATTATACTTTTAGGTGGGGTCAAAGAACTATCCGAGGCGGAACAGAAACGGTTATTGTTTATTTTATCTGACGCCGGGTCAATAACGGATGGGTTGAATACCTGGTATCTGCATTCTAGAAACAATAAACAGGAGGCATACAGACGGCTTCATTGATCCGCTATAGGCCAAGTCTTCGTCGAAAGTTATTTGTACCGTAAATAGACCAATAACTGCGCGATCTACGCAATGAGAGGGTTTGGACGATTTATATATTGTTAAAACTATTTTACATAAGACTCACCTTGGCTGCGGTGTATGTAAAACTGTGTTTACGCTGAGTTTTTATATGCGTGGAAATACGGTAAATAAGACGTTATGAATAACTTATGTTAAAAAAAAAGAAGAAAAAAAAAGGAAGCCTTTACAATATTTTATTTAAAAATAATTTATGTCGTCACAGGACTTTTTTTTATAGGAAAACACTCATTGGGTATATAAATTATATTTCAACTTGAGAGAAGAAAAGAATGACCTCTACATGGGAAGAATTATTAATTTATATATACGTTTAATTATTAACAATGGCTGATTATTAAATATATAGCTATTATCACCATCATCAGTCGCCGGGTCTAGAACAGATATTGGCGAACATGACTCCATTTCAATCGTTCGCTAGCTGTGTCAAGGAAGTCACTTTTATATGTTGCCCATTCGTTCAGGCTCTCCACAAATGTTATTCTCTGTCTTCCTCTGTCTCTCCTACCAGGTTGTTGTTTTTTCATATAAAGCTAGTCGCTTTATTCCCCTTTTGCCTTATATAAATGTGTCCTAGGTATTTCAATTGTTAGATGAGTGATCTTGTGGCACATGCTATTGTAAGCACCTCTGCGTGTGTTGTTTTTATTTCCGGTCCACGATATACGCATCATCCTTCTCAGAATCCACATTTCTACTGCCTCCAATATTTTCCTTGTTTTTCTTTAGTATCGTCCAACTTCTACAGCCATAAAAGAAAAACAGACAAAACATATCCTCACAGTATGCGAAATTTTGTTCTTATTTGTATATCCCTGTTTTTTTCATAACTATGCTTATTCTGATGAAACTGCTTTTAGATATTGCAATCTTCTCTTTATTTCTTCGTTGCATCCGCCTTCCTGTTTTATTGCGTAGCACAGATACTGAAAAGAACTGACTTGCTTGATGTTTTCACCTTCAATAGAAAGAGAGGGAGAGCACTCTGGAGGTTTTGTCTTCTTTGAGATTATAATATTACTTTCGTTTTATTGAGATTGAGCGTTTAGGAATAAGAAGAAGTTAAATCCGTCATGAAATTTCAGAAATTCAAGTTTAAATTTGTTGTAGACAACGGCACAAGAAATGCTATTTTCACTTTATTTATTTATTGAACTATTTATATAACTCATTGAATGGTTATTTAAGTAAAACACGTCTCTAAATGATAAACGTATATTGTGTGCACCATCATATCGTCATGTTTTTTGTAATTTTATAATTAGGATATGCTTGTGTTAAATTGAATGCATTTATAAATATATGTGTGTTAATATTTTTATGTGAAGCTCTGTGAGCTCAGCTGCTTGCTGGGGTACTGCGCTATATAAATTATATTATTATTATTATATTCAGATGCAAAAAAGACGCGTAACTGTGCTCTATGGCTTTTGTTATTTCTATTTATTGATTTTGAGAATATCTTCACTCTGTCACACGAACGAATCAGTATTTAAATGTGTACTACTATTAGTGAGAGGTCGTGCGTCAGTTACTATTATTTAAAACTAAGACACTTTCTTGGATCGTGACTTTCTTGCTGTCCCCCAGGACACACAACAAACAGGCCCGACTCGTGTCTTCCTGCGTCTGACCGATATATTAATTGGTTGTTTTATCTCTCCTCGTCTGGTAACTTTGCACTATCCCCTCTTTAAAAAAAAATACATACAAACTATTTCTTAGTTTTGTTCGCTCGGTTTTGTGTTCCCACGAGGAATTTAAAAAAGATAAAACGTACAAGAGTTGCATTTATGTGTGTGTGTGCGATGGGTGTAGGAGGAAAACGGGGTGAGCCAAACAAGAATTGAAACAGATGGCCGGTTTGATGACAAACTATAGTGGCACGAACTCCCCCCTGGGCACTAAAGTGGGGCGGTTATCATGTCCCTATTGATTCGGAGATGAGTTGTGGAAGAAAACGAGGTAAAAGAGGAGTAAGAAGAAAATACCCGAGTCTTGGCTTGCAATGAGAACGATTCCCTTGCAAGGTTATCTGAAACTTTTTTTGTTTTGTTGTTTTGGTTGCTTGTTTGCTTGTTTGTTTGCTGGGCTATTTCTTCTTCTTTTTTTTTACCTAATAAAACACATTTCCCACTAAGGCAGTGTCTTATAGCATAAAATGTTTTCATTGGCAACATTATCATTTAGCACATGATCATCTGTTAATATAATAATTCAAAGGGATCGCAAACATAAATGTTTGCATTCATATTTATAGTTACTAGTGTATTTATTACCCGTCATAAATGACGGAAGTTTTCAAAATAAATACATTTCAGCTGTATTTTGAAAAAATACACATCAGAATAAAAAGTAATGTAATACAGAACTTTTATTTATTTTTATTTTATACATTTACTAGTGTATTACCCGTCAAAAATGACGGAAGTATTTCAAAATAAATAGATTTCAGAAATCATATTTTGAAAAAATACACTTCAGAATAAAAAATAATGTAATTGTTGTTGTTGAGCCTTCTCGTCCATGAGGGGCATCCACCGATCATCGTCGGGGTCTGCGATTCCTCCAAGGGCATAGGCCACCTATGAGAGACCTCCAGGCATCTTTCTATCCTGGGCCAGCTTCTCCGGGATCTTCAATTCATGGCCAATTCTCTTGATGGCTGCCTCCAATTCTCGGCGCCAAGTATTTCTTGGACGGCCTCTTTTCTGCTTACCTGTGGGTTCCATTTCAGAGCTTGCTTTGTTGTGTTAGATGCAGGTTTTCTTAGTGTATGACCAATCCACCTCCACCGCTTCTGGAGAATCTCTTCCTCAATGGGCTTCTGTTTTGTCCGCTGCCACAGTTCCCGGTTGCTGATTTTATCTGGCCTGTGAATTGACAATTGTTGATGAAGGCCTGGATTCTGGTCAGGTTTACGCCGTTGTACTCCATGTCTCGGCTCCATATAGCAGCACAGGTTTCACCAAAGCGTTAAACATCCTTACCTTTAACTTGCTGACTAAGTTGTTGGAGACCCAAACATTCTTGAGTTGCTGGAAGGCTGCTCTTGCTTTTCCGATCAGATTAAAAAATAATGTAATTCAAAACTTTTATTTATTTTATTTATTATTATTTTATTCATTTATTTTCCTATTGCACAATTTTATGTGGAACAGTCGAAAAGAGTTATTTTTGGTGCAGTAAATTGGTGCTCTGCTTTCTAAAATTAGTAGCGTCACGGACAGACAGACATGACAGACGGGACATACATTGCAAATTATGTGTATTGATAACACATATAAATAAAGCGTTTCCTTAATTAAGCCTCAAATCTGAACTATGAATGCAATTATTATATGAATCAGAAGCTAATTTGGCGTTTTTCCTCTTCCGTAACATTGAGATTTCATCTACTTCTATTATTTTTTTTATCATATAGAGATTATTTAGGTAAATTTATATGTGACCTGTAGGAGATTTGATATGCTACCGTATGTATCCTGTGACCCGCGAGAGTTTCGCTATGCTATCATATTCATATGTAGCATGTAACCTGTTAGAGATTCAATATGCTACCATTTGTATAGAATATAGAGTGACCTGAAAAACGATTCCATTTCCCAAAAATTCTATTTCATTCCAGCAATTTTTTAACTTTAAAAATTTTCTATTTTAATTCATCACTCGACGTCTAACGCGTCAACAATTTTAAGTTGCGAAATACTCCCTCCCCCCACACACACACCAAAAAAAAACAAAAAACTATTTATTTCGGCGAGACTTGAACTTATCAGAAATTGAGTTATGTTGACAAGACAATTAGCCCCCCATTTATAGGACCAGCTGTTAGGGTTCTTTGCGAGTTAGCTCAGTAAAGTAATTGTGTGGGTGGGGGTGGGGGGGGGTCATTTATCACTTGCGAGTGCTGCAGGAATAAAAAGAGTATGTGGTTTTTGCACTCGATGTCTTGGGAGACGAAAAAGCCACACACACACACACATCCACAAAAGTGTCTGTGTTTCTTTTTTTATTTTTTTATTATCGCTTTAGTTATGTGAGTGTTCAAGAGACGTCTATAATCGCAAAGGCATAATATATATTATTATATTTATCCTCAATTATGGCTGACGCCTAATGCTAAGGGACATCACTCTGCTTTAAAAAAAATTAAAAAAAATATGGACTTAAAATCATAGTCATTTTGTTTTTCAGATTAACATTAACCAAACAACGCACGAACCTTTGACTTCAACATTTGTGTTGTAAACAGTGCTGACTGACTCAAAGAGTTATTTTTTAGTGCAGTAATTTGGTGCGCTGCTTTCTAAAATTAGTTTAAAAATCGTGTGGTGATTAGCACTGTAAAAAAATATATTCATACTTTGTGTACATTTCAGGAATATTTCGTATTTATCATACGAGGATAAGTTACTTGGGCTTTTGCCCCCCAAAAAAAGTGGGCGCCGTATGCGCCCTACAACCCTTATTATAAAATACTTTGTTTACATTTAAGGAAGTTTAATATTACGTATCTATCATACAAGGATAAGTTAGTTGGGCTTTTGAAAAAAGTGGGCTCCGCCGGCGCCACGGCGCCCGCAGCACAACCTAGTTCAATATATGTATTGACATTTGTCATTTCACAAGTTTGTGGGGGGAAATTATGGGGCCCACAATGCATTTCTTTACATTGAATTTAATAATTTATGTTATGGTGTGCTGGTTGGTGCTACGGAGTCAGGTTTGAACCCTTTCTTAGAATAGTGGTACCCTTTCTCAGCTGACCCTAAGTCACTTGAACCTATGCCAGTTGATCTTTCGTCAGTTGATTATTCCTCAGTCATTCTTTCGTCAGTTGATCTTTTGTCAGATGATCTTTCGTAATAGATGTTCAACTAAAACGGAATCTAAAAAAAAGCAAGGACAAAAAAAAAGGAAAAAAGAAATACAAAAAATATCCATGTAACTAAAAATAGCTAGAGCAATAATTTCACAATGTTTGAACGCTAATTACAGAAGTAATTTATTTTGGAGGGCAAGGTCGTCGCTTCTTATCCTTCTCAAGTAGCTCAACTACCGCCTTCCTAACTTCAATCCGTTTAAAGGATGTTGGGGCGAAGTTGGACGAGTGGTGCCCCTTTGAATTTGATTTTTTTTTAAGTAAAGGGGGATAACTTGAAGGCACTAAACAGCTTTTAACTCCATGAAGAAAAACTTTTTTTTTGCTAAATGGAATAATAGGTTATGGTTAGGGTCAGGAACTGTTTGAACTGGTTCACTGACAAAACGGCACCCGACAATAGGGCTCCGACATAACGGACCCCGACAAAACGACCCTGGACTATAGTAAAAAGTACAATCAAATTTTATGTTCGTATTTTTACTCACCTATTCAGTGTCAGGTTTAGCTCACAATAGACAATAATAATGACTTCACAAGAGAGAATTGCAAATACATTACGCTAAACGGTACCAATCACGGTTGTTTGTTGACAAGAAACAATATAATAACATCACAAGAAATAATTTTACAATTTTACCACTTTTCTAAGGGTAACAAACGTCAACAAAAAGCTTCTTTTTTTTTAAATTAAAAAATAATGTATCGAAAAAATAACCGTTTTTTTTTACAAAATGTTAACAATTTGTCTGGTGCCGTTTTGACGGGGACCGTTAAGGCGGGGCCGTTTTGACGGGTCACCGTTTGAACTATCATAAAGTTTTGAATTTTACAACATTTTGTTAAGTTTTGTTAAGTTGTGCAGTGTAGACGTGGCCGCTGGGTTGTGACTGTAGTGACACGAAGGTTAGTAGTGAAATATTATGTTTTTAGGTTGGCTGTAGCGGATTCAAATTTTTGAAATCCAGCTGGAGCAGGTTTTTAAAAAATGGCCGGACTTGCCGGAGTCGGAGCTATTATATATATATATTTATTTATTTATTTATTTATATCTATGGCAACCGTCCGTCCTCATAGGGACGATGGCGTGTACTCCTGCTCCTCTGCCCCCCTGCCCTTTCTCCTGGCCCTTCTCTCTTCACTCAAAGCTATGAGGGATGCTTCCGCGACATGAATGACCCTCACGCACTTTTGCCCGCCAGGAGGTGCGCTCCTCGGCAATGGTCTCCCACGTTTTATAGTCTATCTGTGCCAATGACATGTCTTTCTTGCAGACGTCCTTGAAGCGCAAGCAGGGGCGACCTCTTTTTCTCTTACCGGTTGCCAGCTCACCGTAAAGCAAGGCTCTAGGAATGCGCTCCGAGCTCATCCTGCGGACATGACCTAACCACCGCAGGCGCCTCTCACTCAGAATTGAGTGCATACTCAGCATATGGCTTCTTCTGAGTACCTCGACATTGGTGATCTTGTCCTGCCACTTGATGCGTAGAATCCTACGCAAGCATCGTAAGTGGAAGCTGTTGAGCTGCTTTGTTTGCTTGGCGTAGGTCGTCCAGCACTCACTGCCATAGAGGAGTGTGCTGAGCACGCAGGCCTGGTACACAGTGATTTTCGTCCTATCTGTGAGCTGCGCATTGTTCCACACTCTTTGATTCAGCCTAGCCATTAATGATGCGGCCTTGCCGATTCTGGTTCCTATTTCCTTATCCAGGGAGAGTGTGCTTGTGATGTTACTGCCAAGGTAGGTGAAATCATCGACGACGTCCAAGGTGTTTCCCTCAATGGAGATTGCTGGAAGGCGGTCAGTGCCTTGTCTCATAATGTTGGTCTTTTTGAGGCTAATCGTTAAACCAAAATCATTGCATGCCTCTGAGAAACTTATTGACCAACTGTTGGAGTCCTGCCTCTGTATGTGAGGTAAGGGCTGCGTCATCCGCGAAGAGCAACTCTCTGATTAATACATTTTCCAATTTGCTCTTCGCACGGAGCCGGCTGATATTATATAGGTTTCCATCCGTCCTGGTATGAATGTTCACACCCTCGGAGCAGACCTCGAAAGCATGTCGCAATAGCATCGAGAAAAAGATACCAAAGAGTGTTGGAGCCAGTACACAGCCCTGTTTGACTCCGCTACAAACTGGGAAGGGTTTTGAGGTGGCACCATCGAAGAGCACTGTGCTGTGCATATTGGTGTGGAAGGACTCGATGATGGAGAGAAGCCGCGGCGGACATCCTATTTTTTCCAGTATACGTAGCAGACCCTTGCGGCTGACCAGGTCAAATGCCTTCGTTAAATCTATGAAGGCAATGAAGAGGGGTTTCTGTTGCTCCCGACATTTCTCTTGTAGCTGACGGAGTGAGAAAATCATGTCCATGGTTGATCGGCCAGCCCGAAAACCACATTGTGATTCTGGGTAGACATTTTGTGCCAGAATTTGCAGGCGTGCAAGGACCACTCTGGCAAAGGCCTTTCCCACAATACTCAGTAAGGAGATACCACGATAGTTATCGCAAATCGCTGCGATCACCTTTGTTTTTGTAAAGCGATGACAATTTTGGCGTCGCGCATTTCCTGTGGGATGTGTCCGCGTTCCCAGCAATCGCATATGAGTTCGTGCAGAGGCTTCAGTAGTTCTAGTTTGCCGTACTTAACTACTTCTGCAGGAATGCCATCGTTACCTGGAGCCTTCCCATTGCTCAGATGATCGATTGCTTTACTATATATATATTAGGGCTCTACCAGCCATCAGGATTTGGCTAGATTTATTAAGTGAAATATTGCCGGAGCCGGTTTTGTAAAAATGGCCAGATTCTTGATTTGCCGGAGCCGAAATCTAGTACACCCAAAGTTTTTATAGATTCCAATGTGAGCAGTGTAGAACTCAATTTTGAAACACAGTTGTTTGAAAAACATCATTTTTGAACGAACTCATCTATCGTTGGTCAGGGGTTTCCCGACACTTCGCGCGGTGCGTGGTCAAAGTACCGTATACACATGTCATTTTATGGCACTTCGCGCAGTGCGTGGTCAAAGTACCCTATACACATGTCATTTCGCGAATATCAGTAACACGCCTCGGTCAATTGGCGATACGGTCGGCCAAAGTTCGCGTATCAGCGAAACATCGGGTTTTGGTAGTACACTAAAAATATGATTCAACATTTCTCAAATTTGCATTAATAAAAAATATTTCTAAGGTAAAACAAATGCAATAAAAAAACACCGACATTTTTTTTTAAATATTAAAAACTATATACCATTTGAAAGCAAGCAGCATACAAACGCGCTAAAGGTTACTAACATTTGAAAGGTGCCACATAACTCTTGTTTCAAAAGTTTTCCAGACGTTATTTTCTAGGAATATTCCCATAACAAATAAATTTTAAAAGTAAATAATCAAAATATAACTACTGAAAAAAGTGGGCAATATATTTTAATTAAAATTTCTCATGGTAGCTATTGGTTCACAAAAAGTACAAATAAACTTATTGATAAATAAAGAAATTGATAAATAAAGAAATTGATAAATAAAGAAATTGATAAATAAACAAATTGATAAATAAAGAAATTGATAAATAAACAAATTGATAAATAAAGAAATTGATAAATAAACAAATTGATAAATAAACAAATTGATAAATAAAGAAATTGTAAAAAAGGTAAAGGTGAATTTTTCTTCACATATTTCAGCAGAGATATATAAAATTAGCAAATAAAATTAAAAGTTTTAACTAGATTCGGGTGTTTAATGAATTTTTTTAAAATATTCCTTCAACATATTTCTGGCCCAAAGCACATATATTTTTTTAGCACTGAAAATATCGTCAGGAAAAAGAGCAGCTGTTTGATAAAACTAAATGTTAACGTTAACTTTCCCTCCTCGTCTCTCGCTAGAGTCAACCAACAAATGCGACCCCACCAGTTAACTTTCCCTCCTCGTCTCTCGCTAGAGTCAACCAACAAATGCGACCCCACCAAATAAAATAGAGAACGTTACAAGAAGGGGAAAAAAAGAGCGGGGAAAAAAAATCGAGCTTAGTGTCGTGATAAGAAGAGTAACGGTGGTGATAGCGAGCATAGAGCGGGAGGCGCGCGAGCATTTTGGCGAGCTATTTTATTGATGAGGTGAGCCGGGTCGATAACTGAGTTGTACCTGGTGTTGTTGGTCTGTGAATGAGGATGACGGTGCTGGTGGAGGTAGGTATAGTGCTGGTGGAGGTAGGTATAGTGCTGGTGGAGGTAGGTATAGTGCTGGTGGAGGTAGGTATAGTGCTGGTGGAGGTAGGTATAGTGCTGGTGGAGGTAGGTATAGTGCTGGTGGAGGTAGGTATAGTGCTGGTGGAGGTAGGTATAGTGCTGGTGGAGGTAGGTATAGTGCTGGTGGAGGTAGGTATAGTGCTGGTGGAGGTAGGTATAGTGCTGGTGGAGGTAGGTATAGTGCTGGTGGAGGTAGGTATAGTGCTGGTGGAGGTAGGTATAGTGCTGGTGGAGGTAGGTATAGTGCTGGTGGAGGTAGGTATAGTGCTGGTGGAGGTAGGTATAGTGCTGGTGGAGGTAGGTATAGTGCTGGTGGAGGTAGGTATAGTGCTGGTGGAGGTAGGTATAGTGCTGGTAGAGGTAGGTATAGCGCTGGTGGAGGTAGGTATAGTGCTGGTAGAGGTAGGTATAGCGCTGGTAGGCTTGCGAAGTGACAACTTCGGTCATAGGATTGTCTATGAATCTGGAATTTAGCTTCTTCGAAAATGCTCTGTCCATTTCTTATGTATTTTTTTATTAGAGAGAGACAGAGAACGAGAGAGACAAGAGACGAGAGAGAGAGCGAGAGAGAGAGAGAGAGAGAGAGAGAGAGAGGAGAGAGAGAGAGAGAGAGAGAGAGAGAGAGAGAGAGAGAGAGAGAGAGAGAGATTTGGAGCAGATTGTATAACTCTTTCGTGAGAGCACTTTACTATGTACAGATCCAAGCATACACTTAGTACATCCGAGTAACCCTCAAAGATCTTTGACAGAGAGTAAAAATCGTATAATAATCAAGATCTGGGATAACGCTTTACCAACCAATATCAACTGATGACAAAAGAGAATTTTATTTAACGAGTGATTTTATGTAAAATTCTCGCTCTCTTTGTTTAATGCATTAAATAGTTTGGACCGATATGCGCAGTGTGTTTCTTTTGGACGGGCATGCGCAGTGTGTTTCTTTGGACGGACATGCGCAGTGTGTTTCTCGGCACGTTTTCAGAATCCTCCAACCGAAACTGGCAGCAGTTTTCGGTGGGATTCGGCTCCAAATTACGTCATAATTTTCACTAGACTTGGCGGATCATCAACTAACCTTTTTTCCACAATGAAGTACGAATCGACATGATAACGACAATTGCTTATTGTAGCTATTATAGTTATAGGATGAGCTTTGAACAGGTTGTGCAAAGGTTTTTAGTGTGTTCACATGCAATGACCCCGTTTTCGGCAAAGAAATAAATCTCCATTATGTAGAAAATTATACCTCTGCATTTAAAGAAATAGCCCCCCCCCCGCCTTTTTTCCTGCCCAACCCACTTCTTACTACGACCATGAATAATCTCCAGTTAGTATCTGCAATACATAACCTCCGTTTTACTCTCTAGTTCCATACTCTTTTCCATAATTACTTCATTGTAACGGCGGGTTTTACCAGCTTGAGCTTATCCATCTTCTTTTATAAATAGAAGAGAAAAAAATTAATCGAGCCGCCCCCCACCCCCCAACCTCATTGTTATTATACCCAACATTGCGTAGTAATGATGTCATAACGCCAGTCCTCGGCATCGCCTCGGTGTGACAATACAGCAGTCCTCGCACGTCATTTGAGCCGGTGCTCACATTTAGTCGCTGCCACAAGGCACTCGTGGCCTGCAGGGGAGGAGAACTCGTGTATTGATTATTCCGCTTGGAAAATAATGTTTGGTGGGAGATAGTGCGGGGGGCCGGAGGGCGTTGATGAGGAAAGAGGAAGAGGTCGTTGTCAGAGTGTGGGTTTGGGAAAAAGGGTTTACTTTCAAGGGAGGGAGTGGGGTCGGAATATTGGGAGAAGGACGGAATTTGTGTGTAGGGGGAATAGGGTTGTTTGGAAACGATGAAGCTAGGTGGGTGAGGTGTGGGGGGAGAGAAGATAAGGTTTTTAAAGGTGAGGGTTGTTTGTGTCGGTTGAAGTGGTGGAGGGGTGTTGTTAGAAAGGTGAGTTTAGTGGAGGCGTAGAGTTTGTTTAGAGAACATGTATTCAGAGGCGTAACAACGACTTGGCATCGGGGCAGTTGCCAAGGGCGCCGTGGGCTAATCCATCAATGTATTCACATTTAGTATTGAAAAAGCCGCAAAGCTGAAATTTGTCAAGGGCGCCAAAAATAAATTATAAATTAGCAAAGGGCGCGGAAACCCCAGTTACGCTTCTGCGTGTATAGGGAATAGGGAGAGCGAGGGAGGAAAGGGGGAAGTTGGGGGCGTCAGGATAACATGGAGTTTTTGTGGATAATTGCGGATGAGTGTGTGGATAAGTGTGTAATGTGTGTTGTAGATGAATGTGCGGATGAGTGTGGGGATGGATGTGTGGATAAGTGTATGGATAAGTTTTTGGATGCGTGAATTGATAAGTATGTGGATGATTGAGTGGCTGAGTGTGCGGATGAGTGAGTGGATAAGTGTACGAATGAGTGTGTGGAAAAGTGTGTGGATGAGTGAGTTGATAAGTGTGTGGACGAGGGAGTGGATAAGTGTACGAATGAGTGTGTGGGTGATTCGATGGATGAGTGTGTGCATGGATGGGTGCGCGGAAGCGGGGTTTCTGTTGCCTAACTATACTAAATCAGTGCTTCTAAAACTTTTTAGTATGGTGGACCGGCAGGAATTTTTTCCATTGCACCAGGGACCGGTGCACTATTTTCCCTGCACTGACAATTTTTTCTGTCCTTTTTTTAGAACATCTGCGGACCGGCAGCGGATGGCCCACGGACCGGCACCGTTGGGGGGGGGTATTATTTCATGATTTGATAACCGAAAAGGCCCAATCTTATTGTACTGGAAAAACAATTAACATTAGAGGTATTTTATAAATACGATGTATATATATATATAAATATATATATATATATATATATATATATATATATATATATATATATATAATATATATATATATATATATATATATATATAATTATATATATATATATATATGATTGTTTAAACTTCGCAAACTGAATAGCGGCGTATAGACGAGACGCACAAGCACCATTGTGATCTCCGTGCCTTGAATTGGAAAAGCTATTTGCGGGTGTCTCTCTCGTCTCCGCTCCCATCCGTAGTGCGTGACATCCCCTTCCTCTAAAACGAATAGTCGGTCAGTTGGCTACGTCATCTGAGCTCCATCCCACCCCCACCCCCCCAAACCCAGCATGAGATCTTCCTCCCCGCCCACCACGTGTAAATAAATGATACAATGTTTCCACGCAGCTCAACGCTCACCAACAACAAGTGTCCAATAACCCGCTTCGTTCCTGTGTTTTCGCCGTTTTCACTCCACTGAAGCATGTCAACATTGGGTTGGCTTTTTTTTTCTCTCTCTATTTTACTATAGCATTTGGATTAGTTTAGCGATGTTTCTTGTTTTGATTTTTTAAAAATTGTTTTGAAGAGGAGTGAGACTAGTAGGGAGGCACGAGAGTCTAATTGTCGCGAATCGATGAATTTATGACGAAAAAACTAGAACGGTTAAGTGAAAGTTAAATGGTCGCGGGTTAAATTTTTGAAAAGCCACGCGGCTTAAAAACAGGAAGTGAGATAATGTACAACAGAAGATAACTACTTTTCGGTGTGTGTGTCCAACATTCAGGGCAGAAGGATGTCAATGACATCTAAGAATAATGAACAATGACAAATATTCTTCATAATCGAATTTATAGAAAGATGGGAGAATAGCTTAGTGCCCAAGATCCTGAAATATAGAGACCGGTTAATAATACTTAACGATGTGGATGAATAATTCCGACATCATTATTCCGCCCTGTGTGCATATGTTTGCCTGGTTGTTTTTTTTAATCTACCACCAGCACAAAACACTGATAATTAATTTTTTTCTTTGCAACTATTTGTTTCACTCCAATTAAGTTATACTTGTAACCTCTCCGATTCTTGTTCATCTTCATTCTTCCTTTTCTGTTCTTTCTATTTATCCTTTCTTTTGGGCATTTGATTACTCGTACCTCATCGGCCAGTCCATCACGGCTACTGAAATTTCATCCCTGTTACTAACATTTCATTCCTGCTATTGAAATTTCGACCCTGCTTCTAATACTTCATCCCTGCTTTAATGCCATTTTATTACTGCCACCAGCATTTCAATCCTTGGCTATGCCACTTCATCAAAGCTTCTGACATTTCATCTGTTCCAATGCCATTTGATCTCCTCCTTTGACATTTCATCACTGCCATTGACATTCTGGTCAAAGGTTTGCTCTATTTTAACTATAACAAAAATATAAAATATCTAATGAAATATATATAAAAAAAGATATAATGAACTGCCCTTCATAATCGTCCATGAGAGCGCCGGTCCACTGCTGGCCTACTATCTCGTTCGATCTTCCCCTGCTCACAATAAAGGTCAACATCAGATTCTAAGAAGCTCTCCCCGGGCCATCTCTAAGCCTCTTAACCCGATTTTATTGCTTGACCTCCCGCTGATGTGACAGCTTACAATAATTGATTTCTCTCGTATTTTATTTTTTTGATGATGACGGTCGCCATTGTACCTTGCTGATCGGTGACTTGGTCTTTTATAAGTCAAAGGGCTCGTCTTATAGGAGATTTTTCATACTCTAACTTTGTTATCATCGACTCGTTACATGAACGAATAATTAAACGTAATCTTAAAAGCTCGATTCTTGTCTGAAGGAAACATGCCCGAAAGAAATGTGCATAGATTCAACCAAATTATTACTATTTTTAGATTTCACGTTCAAGTCATTTTTATGGACCCCAAAATTGTCTTTAACATAATTTTTAAAAAAACATATTTTTAAAAAAATGCTCTTTTGTCATATTTCTACATTTTTATTTTTTGTGCTTAGCGTGAAACCAAACTGATTCCATTTCACTAAACTATTTCTTGCTTTAAATGCACAACGGGTCAGTTTTCATAATTCAGCTGAGTCAAGTGTCAGGTCGCTACACATTATCTCTGTAATCATAGTGATTTATACGCATGCACACATGCACTCACACCCACCAAAATAGACATACACACTCACACTCACGCGCAAACACGCACAAGCCTACACACACACATCAGATGCACCCTGAGATTTTTTGATATATATATATATATATATATATATATATATATATATATATGAAGAACTCGTAGTTACACAGATATTCAATTCAATTTGAAACAATCTATTTTTAAATAACTTGGCATTATTCATCGTTCCCAGACCCCAAGATACCTCTATGCTTTGTACACACTGCTTCCTAAGATCTCTACTTTCCCCCTCTCCCCCCCCCACTTTATGATTATATTCTTTAAAGATAGCACATGTCACGCCAGTAGAATATTTCTATTCAAATTCCCTCCCCCGTCTCCCACAAGTTTTTTTCTTTCTATTTTCTATTTACCTTTCTCTAGTCTGCAGCTCTAACAACAATCGCCTCTAATCCCCAAGTAAATGTCTCTATATTTCCCCCACCTCTACATCCTTCTTAAAATACCTTCACGTCCAGTTAGATAATAAAACTGGCACCCGATTTGAGGGGGTGGGGTGGGGGTGGGGTGGGGTTGGTAGGAATCGGAAATTGAGATGAACAATTAGTGGAGCTCGATATCATGACGTCATCGTGCATGACGCACGCGTGTGTGTGTGTGTGGGGGGGGGGTCCTCGAATGTTTAAAAGCGTTTCGTAATCCTTGAAGGCTGCAAGGCTTCCCCCCCCCTCCCATCCTACCATCTTTTTCCCCCGAGGGTTATGGCCACGTCAAAGATGTCGCGCCAATTCCCATGATGACCTTTAAAACCACCAGATCTATTTTTTATCCCTGTTTTTTTTCTTCTAGTTTTGATTTTGAGCCTTGGGAATCCTTAAGGAATTGATTTTTCAGTCTCAAAACAATTTGATAAATCATTATTCGGTTGTTTTTTTTGTTCGGTGAAGAGCAAGTTTAAAATACATAAACTAGAAAAATAAACTACGATATTAAGGCAAGTATGGCTTCCTAGATGTTAATGATTTCTATTGCAACGATCAGGCTCAGCAGATTGTTCGCTGTCTGGTATGAGACGAGGCCAGGGCGAGAGCTTGAATCCTCTCGTCACATGAAATGAAGTAACCCCCGGATCTGTAACAGTGATTCTCAAACTGAAGTGTGTGTTGGAGGGGGGGGGTGTCTGATGATTTAAAAAGGTATAAAAAATAGTGATTTCGGGGAAGACGCTGGAATGTATTTTTTTTTAAAATTTAAACAGTAATAATTCAAGACTGTATTATGTTAGTTATACGGTTCTCTATTTCTTGATTTTTTTCAATCCCTTGTAATTTTTTTAAATCCATTGTTTTTTTTTGTTTTGTTTTTGTGTGTGTGTGTGTGTGTGTGTGTGTGTGTGTGTGTGTGTGTGTGTGTAGGAAGTTAAAGATAGTGATCCGTTCTTATGGGTTCGAGATAATAATATTAGTGACTAAGTCACGTGGGGTTCAAGACGAGCAAGATAATGTATACGTTGTAGTGACGGCGATACTATTTTGGAATCACTGATGTAAACGCCAAGGCCGCCGTATGCGGAGTTAAGTTAAAGGACCAGTGACATTGCGAAATGGTAAAGTTACCTAAAATAAAACGTAACACAATGTCTATGCTATTGTGTTATAAGAATTGTGTGTGTGTGTGTGTGTGGCGGGGGGGGGTAAAATATTGTGGGAAGGTAATCTTGCAACGAGTGTATCATACTATTTTGTGTGTTGAAATATCATGATGTTATGTGTTAGTGCAGGGGTCGGGAAACCATGGCTCGCGAGCCAGATGTGGCTCTATTGGTGGCTGGATATGGCTCTTCCACAAATGTTCGATTATAATTTTTTTTAAAAGTTTATTCAGACTCCTTTGATTTAAATATTAGATGCATATACAAACTGCATAACAATGTTATTAAAATGTATTCAGAAACATTATTGTACTTTTAGTGTTGAAATTACACAAAATGCAGACATTTAATTGAATTTTTAGTTTTAAACACAATGCATTGCTGTCACAGAATTACTCTTCAGAATATGTGGTGTTTATGGCTCTCTTAGGCAAAAAGTTTCCCAACCCCTGTGTTAGTGTGTTGTATGGCAGTGCTTCTCAAAGTGGTGGTCCGCGGACCGTTGCCGGTTCGTGGGCCATCCACCGCCGGTCCGCGGAAGTTATCAAGAAGGTCAGAAAAGTATAATTATAATCCTTCATTAGCTACCAATAATACTAACCCTATACACATTTTGTCATCTGTGACAATAAGCTAATAAATGATAGAAATAAAAGTAAATAAAAAACATTTCGCTACCACGTAAGTACCAGGAAAATAGTGCACCGGTCCCTGGTCCAATGGAAAAAAATTCCTGCCGGTCCGCCATACTAAAAAGTTTGAGAAGCACTGTTGTATGGGATATTGTGGTGATCAGTGCATATCACATACAACTCTTGGGATGGAGGAGAAGAGTTGGTTTGATTTATGAGAGTTTGAGCACGGGTGAGTTCGAGGGATTCTCAAGTGAATTTATAAATAGATTAATTAATTATTTTTTTTTAAATTATACGTAGCAATTAAAAGAAACGCGTCAAAACAAAAGGAAGCAGATTGAAATTCATTTCTCTCTGTCAATCAAAGGATCAAAAAAATTACTCACGCCATTTGGGCTCTTTAAAACATGTATGAGAATTTATTGATTTATTAGTTTGTTTTTTTTTGTTTTTTTTTACTGCACACTTTCACAAGATCAAACGAATAGGCTTCAAGGGACGGGAGAGGCAGAGGAACACTGACATTGGGTTTTCATCTTAAGTGGTCGAAAATTTGAAATATTTTTTTTTACTGTCCCGACAATCTTCAAATTGATAAAAGGTTGTACGGGCAGGTGGGCGGGTTAGCAGTGCTATAACTAGAATTTCTGCCGGAAACACACCGCCCTACCAATCATGTTCGAAATTACTCTTGGCACATCAATCTACAAGAAAAATAACTTTGGTGGGATTGTTATTTTAAAATAAAATTATAAGTTCTTTCCCTTGAAAATTTTTTTTTGTTTAAAAACCAAAAAAAAACACAATTAGTTTGAATCTAACTATAATCAATCAAAATGTCATAAGTAAATTTAAGTACATATGCGTTATATAAAATATAATTAATCGTTAATTAATCCATTAATTTTTTAATTTTTACAGATTAAGCAAATATATTCTTTCTTTCACAGTTTACTTATTATTGCTGGTTTAAAATTAAAAGAGTTACACAATAGCCTGAAAATATTTAAATTAGGGCTGCATAATGTAACGATTAATTAATAGATTAATCGTTAAAAACTTAATCGATTAAAATTGATTTAATCGATTAAAATGCCATTATAATTTAAGAAAATTTGTATAATATATTTTTTTCAATTTATCAATTATTTTATATTTTTTGTTACTTACACACTTTTCCCTCGTATTATTATTATTTATTTACACGTGCATGCGTAAACAACAAGGTTTTTATTCCTTATTTCTTGCATAGCAGAGCGAATTTACTATGTTGCGTCACAAAATTTGGGAGCCATGGAATTACCGCGACCGAACCGATTTCGCGAAATAATGAATCGCGACTTAACGGGATCTACATATGCGTTATATAAAATATAATTAATCGTTAATTAATCCATTAATTTTTTAATTTTTACAGATTAAATATTTTTTTAAACAGTACCAGCCCTAATTTAAATATATTTCAACAAACTAAATCCTTTTCACCACTTCCACCAAACCCAGAAAACTAAAGCGAAATCTTCTCCTTATAATAATCTTTAATACGTTAAAAAGTAAATTTTGCAATGTAGCGGACCAAGATTTTTGCAAATCCCTATTAAGAAAATAAAATCCTAATAATACTTCTTAAAAACGACATGGAAGATAAAGTTTCTTCAAGACAAGACCCCTTTCTTCGCCCCACCCCCGGGTCGCTGCTCCTTCACCGCCGCAATATTTAATGTTCTGTTTACACCTTCACGCTGTCCGTCGTCTCTCACGGCGACCATTTCAGGTTCTTGAAGTCATGTTTACGTCCTCCTGACTAACACAAGTTTTCAGTTCGCTATTCATCTACTTCCGCGCCGTTGAACTCATTCACAAGCCAGCACTGTTCTACCTTTCTAATAGGGTGGACTGTCACCTGCTTTTTTTTTGCTTTACCTGCATCACATCCTATTTGCGTGGAAAGACCAATACACAATAAACGCGATTCCTGCAACACGAGACCCTAAGTCCAACAGACCTGTAACTGTTCAGAAAAGAGAAGTTTTATTTTTAAATCCCTTATATTAACTTCATCGCCGTCTCTGTTTCTCTCTCTCTCTCTCTCTCTCTCTCTCTCTCTCTCTCTCTCTCTCTCTCTCTCTCTCTCTCTCTCTCTCTCTCTCTCTCTCTCTCTCTCTCTCTCTCTCTCTCTCTCTCTCTCTCTCTCTGTCTCTCTCTCTCTCTCTGTCTTTGGTCGGGCAGGCGGAAAAGCAAAAGTAAAAAATGACACACTTCACGTGATGCTATCGAGCTGAAATCTTTGCAAGTAGACTCGTGTCACCTAACAATGCATCGTATCAAAATTTCAGATCGATCAAATGTACCGTAATAAAATTAATGCACTTTTAGTTTATCTCTATATAACTATAGGTAATTCAATTTCAGTTTGTTATTGTTCGGCGTCCCGTGCCACTTGAGTCGTTCACGCATACCATCGGTGACCACACCTTCCCCCACCTCCCCCTTTCGGGTTTTTACGCAAAGGGGTAACTCAGTTTCAGTCTGTAAATGTTTGTCGCGTTGAGTTCTGTCTCATACATAAAGGGATTTATAGTCAAAAACTGTGTTTTTACGGGGTTGTTTGATTTTAATATAAATTTTAACAGCCCAACCTCACCCAAAGACACTCATACATGGCTGAATTTCTAGGCCATCAAGTTGGTTAACGGTCTCAACTTTCCCAAGACCTGATACTGTATCCCGAAATGACCTTGTCCTGGTCTTCATTTCGTATTTCTGTTTGATGCCCAGTGGAGCTTATTTTATTGGAGAAAAGGTTCGAGGGGTTAATGGTTAGAGAAATAGAGACAGAGTGAGGTAGAAATTTGATCATTATATTGTAGAGCTGGGTTTCAGTCCGATATATAATAGGCTTTAAAGTTTGAGTCTTTTCACAGTTTTATTTCACACCCCATGCATTGAAATGGATCTGGCAATAAATAAATGATGACATTGAAAATATGCATACAAGTATGCAGTCCCATTAGATGTTATGCTTGTCAGATTTTCCACCAACTACGAAGCAGTATTTTTGTCCAGCTCTGTACCTTGAAATAATATAGCAAAGTTTTGCTTATTTGTTTTGTTTTATTTTTTAATATATTTGTTAATCAGAATTTTGAAAATTGGATTCACTACCACCAAGAACTTTTAAAGTGTTATGAGCAACTAGATCACTAGAATAATGCGTGACCTATAATGGGTTATTTACCATAGAAAAAATAGCACTTATTAAACCCCACATTCCCCAAGACTATCGATCGTCTGCTGCCGAGTAGTACTCCCCCGGCTGATAATTCAATGACGTCATATCTTCAATATTACGCAGGTGGAAATTTAAACTTTTAAGCAATATGCGGTCGAGACTGTACTGTCGCCATGCATTTCGACAATCCTCTTGTGGAATATTTTGGTTGATTATGTCACGAATAGAGTTTCATACTTCAGTAGGATAAATATATATATTCTACATAGCACGCGTTTGATGAGGCCGTCCATTAAGATATTCATTCGTCGCGTTGAAATTTGCCCTATACATATTGACATATTTTAAAAAAATAATTTTAACAATAAAAAATAATAATTTCAGACTACTTTCCCTAGGGCTCAGTCATAAATCCTCTTTGACACACATAAAACATTTTTGGCCTTCATAAGCGATGTTTTCGGACCTAATCTGTTATATTCGTTAAAACTTTATCATAATTTTTTTTATAGTTTGTAACTCATTGTAAAATCTTTTTAACCTGACGTCTGTAAAAAAATTAAAATATGGAGTTAATTTGGACATGTTTGGGTTTGAAACAATACAGAATTAAATTACAAAAGAAAATTTTCTTATATTTATTGCTAAAACTGTTATTGTATTTTTATTATATGCCCACATCATTTTGTTTTAAATTCTCTCTCTTTCCTTAAATGTATACACTATTCTCTTTTATTACGTTACATATTTCGGGCCATGGGTGGTGTTATACGCAGTGAACATAAAGTGCAGATTGTTTCAACACCATTAATGAAAACACATTAAGGGAAGCTCTCGCTGTATAGCAATAGAGGAGTATCTTCTGTAGTAAAACTTGTAATGGTTGGTTAGTTTAATGACGTCTAGGCTGTCATTCAAAATGTACACTAATGAAATTATTGGATTTTACCCAAAACATATTTCCCCCAGCCTGGATTTTTTTTTACAAAAACAAAAGCGTTGAACTCTTATTCCACAGATCAACTGATTAAATTACCTCGTCCCGAGACAAAGAGAAATATCGCAGTTTTTTTTTAAATACATTTTAAAAAAAAAGAAAAAAAAGTTCATGTATTCTCGGAAAATGCATGCAACAATGGTTGTCGTTTTTTTTAAAACCATGTTATGAGAAAGCATTTTCATTGTATTTTTTATCGTATCGCTCTTTTTTTTTAGTGGTATAACTGTATTGTATACTTTTTTAGCTTTTTAGTAAATTTGCATTATAAAACTTCCAATAATTGGAAAAGATGAAAAAAATATAATTTTTTGTCCGGGATTAAAATGACGGTCCTAGACTTAGGTCCACAATGTTATTTGTCTGTATGCACTAAAACTGCACATCAAGAAGCCTAAAATAAAAGCAGACCATTTTCTATTGGTCTTCGAAACTTTCTCGACCTAAGTGGCATACTTCACTTTCATCTAATAGAAATTGTAAATTATTTTTTTTATTGTTGTACTTTTGAACTTTTGGTAACGACATCAGACGACATCATGTCTCGTTTGTGTTGGGCTCGCCTGAAATAGACGTCTATGTTCAATATCATACTGATGCCTCAACAATTTAAAATAAAAATCTGTACTTTCCTTTTTTTTTAAATCTGAAGTCAATACATTGAAGGAGATTGGCTAACATTTGAAAGCAATTCTCTTGGTTGGATGCGGCGATTACCAATCAAACTGTGAGATCTTGAAAGCCGAATTTCAGTATCTCAAATTTTACATACGGTTTTCGATGTCTGGTTTTTGAGTGATTCGGATATATTACACACTAGATTTTTATGTAACTTAGTACTTACTACACCCCCCCCTCTCTTTTTATGTCTGTACGTGTGCATTGCCCGTCACTACCTAACCATGATTAACACGGAAGGCTAACATTAGTTATTCTTCCATTTTTAATTTTCATTTATATTACTTTCATTCTGGCTTGCATTAACTGTGCTGAATGATTATGTGCCACGCGTTAATAATTTTGTAAACTACCCAGCCAACTGTGAAAAATAATTTGGGGATCCCTGGCCCACAATATCGTACGTCATCTCAATGTTCTTGTATTAATGAAGATATAAGGTTGTTGTTGTTTTGTGTTCTTGGTTTTAAAAAGGTTACTAGTGGTCATGTGACCTCCTGCTGACATCACGCTTTTCCCTGAAGTTCGGTCACGTTCACGCATGCACCGGTGCGTCATGACGGAGTAAGTGGGAGCCACTCAGTGATTGGACTCGTACAATCTACTGACGTATAATTTCTTGCACACACAAACACACTCGCGATAGGGTAACCTGAAATAGTGGGCCTGACCAGATTCCTAGCTATGATATTTTACACTCGGGGACAAACTATAACACTGCCCCCCTCAAAAAAAATAATAAATTATCCCTTGTTCACTTAATGCAGTGTGCCGTCGTAAGTCCATTTTGGGACCCCTGTACCTTAATGCCCGGGGAAATATTTACCCATTACCGATCCATAGATACGCCAATGGATCTGAACACGGATTATTGTTTGTTTGTTTTTTACCCACAAGTCCATCTTTTTTGCTGGCTTTGTGCGGGGTTTATCGCTTAGATAGCGTCGGCGGCGACATGGAGTGAAAATGCGGATATGGAAACACGGAACTTTCAAACAATTGTAGCTTGACTACAGGCATAGTTTCGTTCACCAATATTTTTTTTAAAAATCTAAACAATCATTTAAAAAGTAGAAAATTTGACGTTTTGTCGAAAATTTATAGTCCTCAATTTCTTTAGATGCTGTATTTCTTATGAAGAATTGTTCAATGTCTTTGGTGGACTTATGGTCTATAATAAGTAGTCAACAATTTCTTTGTGTATTTGTTGTTTTTTTTTGTTGTTGTTTTTTTTAAATGTTGTTTTTAGAAAGTATTTTCTCTATTTAGGTGCGTCCTTGAATGACATTCTTTTTTATTACTTTTAAAAAATATTATTTTAAATCGTAAATTAGCCATGCAATAAAAGTCCATTACATGCGGTTGGGATAAATTCTTCATGAGTTACTCAATTTTTAGTATTAAATTCTTTATATTAACTCGTAGCGTCTGGTTGTTTGCCGCTAAAAAAAACTTTGGATCAATTTTTAACCCACTTCCCCGTATGCTATAGAGCTGAAATTTTGCAGGCAGACTCGTGGCGAAGATAAAAAATAATCTAATAAAATTTCACATCGATCGAATATACTGTAATTAAATTAATGACATTTTTAGATTATCTCTATGTAATATGTGCAAGACTGTCGTGATGCGTTTTATATTAACCATACTTTTTAAAAATATATTCACGATCTGTAAAAGTTTATGTTAATCTGTTGCGCGGGGACGCATTATATTAAACATCTTTTTATAACCATTTTCCCGTGATCACATCGAGCTGAAATTTAGCATGCAGACTGCAGTAGTTTTCTTACTATAAATCATTTTCTATATATGAACTAAAATTTTGGATTTTTGGATTGTCGCGCGATGCGTATTATAAATTAATGAATCTACTTTTAGTTATGTCTCGTTAATAAAGGATTTATAGTCAAAAACGTTGTTTTTTTCACAGTTTTTTAAAATATTTATTCTATTCTTTAAATATCTACATCAAAATATGAATAGGAGTTAATTTATCAGAAGATCGCGTTCATAGAAAACTCTCAAGAATGCAATACCCACATTAATATGGTGTGCACTTGTTGCTTCTACGTGATGAGCGAAGATCTTAAGTACATTAAAATTTATATACTGATTGCACAATGGTGGGCTTCACTGGTTAAAGAAATTATTTTGTCATAAAGCGTACGTAGTAAGCCTATGTTGAAGAAAGTTCGACCGCAATCTCTCTTTTTTTGGAAATAATAGAATAACAAAACATGATCAAACTTCCTTTAAATCAACTCAAATCAAATTCTTAAGCTTCATAGCAGTTTATGAACCTTAACACTTTTCTGTGAAGTTTTTTTTTAAATTTTTTTTTAGAAAACCAAATTAAATATTTTCAACCACTCGCAAAAGAAATTCCACCTTTTTAAACAAAAAATAAAATTTTTAAATTATATACAAAAGATTTAAAATAAATTTTTATGCTTATATTTATCCCCCTGAAATTGCTCCGAAACTGTCTCTACAATAAGACGATCGCGGTGGTAAATCCCACAAATATTTTATATTGACGGGCGGAAGAGAAAAAAAACAATTACTCTTTAAAGGCAGAAGCTTTTGTAAGGTGGGAAGAAAATGCATTGAACTTTCTTGTGGCTTAAGGCTCTTTCTTCGGCAGA
Source organism: Ampullaceana balthica (assembly GCA_944989445.1). Classification (NCBI taxonomy): domain Eukaryota; kingdom Metazoa; phylum Mollusca; class Gastropoda; family Lymnaeidae; genus Ampullaceana; species Ampullaceana balthica. Next base: position 390,234 of record CALYLW010000095.1, on the reverse strand, counting down.
CAATGCGAAGCTACGCATAATTTATTGTTAGCATTTTCATCTTAATGCCTGTCTCGTGTAATCGAATTTATTTTTGTATGAGTTTAGTCTGCCGAGTGAAAGGGAATGTCTTCCTCCGCGGGCCTGAGGAAGCGAATGCGAGGACTGATTGTGTGGACGGCGCTGGTTAATCTGAGTTACTGCGTTTTATTATTAGTTTGTGTTCATTTCTCAGACTGAAAAACGTGAAATCTGTTTAAGTTATGTAGTTTTAGTATATTTTTAGATGTCTGGTTTCTCTCTTTCTTGTTGATGTCTTCTTGGACTAGACACTGCAGCTTAGTTTTTTGTTTTTATTTTCGCACATCTATAAGTTTTTGTTTCTTGGAGGACAAAGGCTTTTCTGCCAGGCTTTTGTCAGGCTCACGCATAGGCTTTTATAAAGAGTGTTTTTTAAAAACTATATTTCAACAAGGTTTTCGTAAAGCGTTGTTTTTCAGCAAAGATATAGAATAAACAATTTTTTTTTAATGTTAGTATTGTCAGTATAATAAACTTGTAAAAAAAATGTCTCTGTCAAGTCAAATCAGATGTCTTAAATTGGAGTAGAAATAACGCAAAAGAAAAATCGTTGATATAAGTAAATATGTCCTAGCAGAATACCCGGATATCTGATTAATATCTTAAAGAAATTGTACCAAATGAATACCCCGGATGTTTTCTATTAATAGATTTCCGCATTGAATCATCAAATAACAAGGGCCATTGATCAAATGATAAATAAACTCTCCACCTTCCACCCCCCCCCCACCCCCAGAAACGCCTCAATTCCCCTGTTTCTAAGAATCGAACCTACCAGTGTCCTAGCCTGATTGCGGGGAAGAAGCTTGGACAAATAATGTGCAGGGGTCGTGTTCTAGGACACATCACGTGGGAGCCCCTTTACGATGACACAATCGCTTTAGTCTCGGCGGGCTAAGATAAGCACGTCCACCTACCCCCCCCTTATATCCCTCCCCACTACCACCCCTCATCCCTGGCCACCGAACTCTTCCCCAACGTACGCATCTGTTCACTATCAATGCCCACCCTTGATTAGCCTAAGATAAGAGCTGGCTGTTGGGTCATTGAAAACATACGTAGCGATAACAGCTTGTTTTGTCACAAAGTTACCCGAATTATGAATTCCCATATCTCCTGCAAATGAAACCATACAGATGAATTCTCGCAATAAACCCACAACATTATATGACAATATAATTTTAATCTCCAACTAATGTGGACGAGTGTATATATGTATATTTATAAAAATGATATTTTCTTGTTATTCAAACATTTCGATCGCTGTCTTTTGATTTTCACCCGGTTAAATAAAAATGAAAGCGAAGCCAGAGGTTTTCTCCGACTAGATCCGTGCTATCACACCAGTTGTACTAGCTTATTAGCTTAAATACCCCCCCTTTTTTTTTGTTGTTTGTCCCCAGTGGCATAGCGTGGGTTCCCAATGCCCGGGGAAAATGTGTTTATTGCATGCACCTAATTTGTGGGATCTTGTGGCTCGAGGACAGACAGCAGTCCCTTCCTCACCAGGGGTCTGGAAACCATGGCTCGCGAGCCAGATGTGGCTCTATTTATGGCTGCATCTGGCTCACAGACCAATGTTCGATTGTTAAAAAGCACAACTTTTATTCAGATTCCTTTGATTTACATATTAATTGCATATTTAAAAAAGCAGCATAACAATTGTTATTAAAAAGAATTCAGAGACATAATTATTGTACTGGTACACAAAAATGCACGTATTTTCTTAAAAATTTAGTTTTAAACATAATGTATGGCTCTCACAGAATTACTTTTAAAAAATATGTGGTGTTTATGGCTCTCTCAGACAAAAAGCCTCCTGACCCTTGCTCCAGACCATTATTATGATTATTACAGTTCGCTTTTTTGCGCCCCTCCCCCTTTTTTTTTCCAATCATTTTTTTGCACCCGAGGGAAACCTTCTTCACTGCCCCGCCCACGCAACACCGCTGCTCCCCCCACCCCACCATCCGTGGGGCGGAAACTTGTGTGAATAGTGATTATGAGCCCCCCCCCTCTTTTTTTCCCGCTTCCCACTTTACTCCCATAAAATACACACACACTAAACCTGTTGTGATACATACAAGACCAAGGCCTTACTGTCCTTACTTGAACGTAACTTTGCTGCCCGTATCTGCCCCCCCCCCACTCCACCAATTTTGGCTGGCGTCCTGTTGGCCTATGGGACACGTTTCCTCCTTGTGCTTATTGTGCTCAGTGTTCAATTATCCCGGGAGAGAACCACGTCCGTGTGTAGATCTTTTACACAGTGTAGTGTGTTATTTTTTTAATGTGAACAATTTGAAAACAAAAAGAAAAAAAAATTGAAAGTTGGTTTCAGTTCTCTTTTTGTAGCTGGAGTCACTAAAGTTTGTTTTGGACTTTTGACTGCTTTGACATGATCTGATGAGAACGAACTTCTTTATTTCCTGGTTTTTTTTTGGCTTGTTCTTAAAAGTTTAAGAAAAATTATTTTGTGTGTGTTTAGTTTAATTTATAGCAAAGACGTGTTTATTTGTAAGAGAACGGGAATCTCGTGTGTTTCTGTGTTTGAAGTAAACGAACGGTAGGAAGGATTCTTTGTAGGGATTTCGATCTTATCATTGAATTTTAAGTTTTAAGGTTACAAATAAACAAAGAAGACTTAATGATATTACTTATCTATTTAAATTAGTTTAGGGCTAAGCGTCTATGTTGTAGGCTCAAGTAATTAGATTTTAATGTTAATGTTAAGCAATGCGGATACGTAAAGTTGACAGAGATGCTGAGTCTTAGTAGATCCAACTCAACTACCTTCAAACTAATCACGATCCTAAATTTCATTATCATTATTGTTTTTCACTGCTATTTTTATAGGTAGAAAATATACAGTTATTCTTGATTTTTTCCTCTATAGGGCATTGACATATATTAATGGGGGATATTTATTTTAAAACCCTACTGATTTTTTAATATGAACGTACCAAGGTTTGTTACTCTCACGGGCGGTTGATTTGATTTTTTTTTCAGTCACTGTTTTTAAACATACCCCCACCCCAGGTCTTTATCATCAGTAACTGTAATTTCTACAGCCCACCCCCCCACCCCCAGATTACTGATTCCTCACCACCTCTGTTATGCCACACGACTGCAGTCCACCCTTAACCTGCTTACAAATACACATGGACACTGCTAAAAGCAACCCTCTCCCCAACACTTACTTTCTCCCCGGATGTCTACATATACAGCTGTACCATCCCCCAAACCGTTCACACCACACACCTCCTTCTTGACACCAATCCGTAATCCCTGACAAAATTATCTTTAAAAAAATGTTGGTCTGTAGAGGGTAAGCTGCTCTTGTCTATCCACCGGTACATTGACTGCCAATTTCCTCACTAGCTTTTACTGAAAAAACACCAAAGTTGCCTCTTAGAAAAAGCAATTGTACAAAGCATCGCTTAATAATTATGCATGTCCCTGGCCTTCTGATGCCGTGGTATCATATTTTAAAATCATTAATCATATAAATCTCCCACCCACACCCCGTTCAGCTATTTACGATTGGGCCAAGTGTTTATCTCATAAACACACTCTATCTCATTATTTCAGTGGCGTGACGAAGGTGGGAGAAAGCGGTGCACACATCACCGGGTCTCCAAAATGAAGCTTTACATTACTTTACAAACGTCACATTATAAAAAGTGAACATTGGAAATATATGAATAAATCGGGACGGGGGCGCCAATTTTTATATTTTGTCACAGGGCGCAAATTGTCCTGGCTACGCCTCTGGATTATTTATGTCCTGGTTTATGGATGGGTCGAATGCAATGTCGCAATGAATACAGCATTCGTCATTCAACGCCAGTTTTTTTTTCCGTTAAGAACCCATGGCGAGGCATAACTTCCACGCTTTTGTTTTATGGTAGCTTTTACTTTACGGCAAAACTTTGGGAATTTACCTACCTCTATTATTAGGTATTAATTCAGTTTTGGAAAAGCTGTATTGATAAAATAATGTTTTTAATGAAAAATTATTGTTTGTTCGTTTTTTTAATCAAATAATTATTGTTAGTTTGTCAAAATATTCATTTTGATGCAATTTCTTTCCAACTCTTTTATAATTTATCTTCACTGGTACCGTAAACCAAAAGTCTACATTATTAAAAATTTAAACGGCATGCGTACTTGGAAATGGCCAGAGTAGCTTACTGCTTAATCTGGTAAAATTTCAACTGATATGGCAGACTTCAGCTGAAAGAAATGACATTAGTAAGCTTACACGCTATTCTGGTCCAAGAATAAGTCGCCGAATGCCCACTCGTATCAACTGTTTCGTTAGGTAGTTTTCACATAATCCAGCTATCTGTTTCGTAATGCTCGACTGTAAATTAATCAACATGCCCATGCTTAATTGCGTGAGGTTCCGTCAGCGAAACGGATGTTAGAAAAAAAAATAATCCAAAAGCTATAGTTAGCTTGTATTTTTTTTATTCTTTTGCTGGTAGCGAAACATAAGACTTTTCCACCGCCTTGAAACCCACGTCATCAGCTGAGATTCGATATGCGTTTAGCTCTTCCTGGTTTCAAATGTCTGCCAACTTAATTGTGAGTTCGGCTATAAAACAGCCACCATCACTGTCATCGACCATGGCATCCGCTGTCCTGCTCGTGTAATTATTACTGTCACTATACCCCGCCAGCTGAGACTAGGGTTAATGATGGCATGCGGGGGTCGCTGATAGGAAGGTCGGGGGTGGGGGGCATTTCGATGTTTCGTATCGCATGCTCAAATCGTTTACTGTGTTGCTCGTGATCTTTGAGTAAAGCGGTGAGAAAAGTATAGCTTTAAATTGACGTCATAGGCGCAGCAGTAAGGTGGTGAATCAGGAACGTTTGTCTTGTCATGCATTTGTATAAAGCAAACGGTGGCCAAACAGCGGCCCGCGAGCCGCATGTGGCTCTTCTGTGTTCAGACTGCGACTCGCGTACAATTTATGAAAGATATTTTACATGGATTACTGGAAGTTTTCCTCGTCTATTGACCCATAGTACTTCAATGCGGCTCTCAAAGATAAAAAAAAATTTAAATAGGCTCTCAGTTACTTCAGGTCTGGCCACCCCTGATATAGAGTTAGTCTCAGTTACTTCAGGTCTGGCCACCCCTGATATAGAGTTAGTCTCAGTTACTTCAGGTCTGGCCACCCCTGATATAGAATTACGTCTCAGTTACTTCAGATCTGGCCACCCCTGATATAGAGTTAGTCTCAGTTACTTCAGGTCTGGCCACCCCTGGTATAGAGTTACGTCTCAGTTACTTCAGGTCTGGCCACCCCTGATATAGAGTTACGTCTCAGTTACTTCAGGTCTGGCCACCCCTGATATAGAGTTACGTCTCAGTTACTTCAGGTCTGGCCACCCCTGATATAGAGTTACGTCTCAGTTACTTCAGGTCTGGCCACCCCTGATATAGAGTTACGTCTCAGTTACTTCAGGTCTGGCCACCCCTGATATAGAGTTACGTCTCAGTTACTTCAGGTCTGGCCACCCCTGATATAGAGTTAGTCTCAGTTACTTCAGGTCTGGCCACCCCTGATATAGAGTTATGTCTCAGTTACTTCAGGTCTGGCCACCCCTGGTATAGAGTTACGTCTCAGTTACTTCAGATCTGGTCACCCCTGGTATAGAGTTACGTCTCAGTTACTTCAGGTCTGGCCACCCTTATATAGAGTTACGTCTCAGTTACTTCAGGTCTGGCCACCCCTGGTATAGAGTTACGTCTCAGTTACTTCAGGTCTGGCCACCCCTTATATAGAGTTACGTCTCAGTTACTTCCGGTCTGGCCACCCCTGGTATAGAGTTACGTCTCAGTTACTTCAGGTCTGGCCACCCTTATATAGAGTTACGTCTCAGTTACTTCAGGCCTGGCCACCCCTGATATAGAGTTTACTCTCAGTTACTTCAGGTCTGGCCACCCCTGGGATAGAGTTACGTCTCAGTTACTTCAGGTCTGGCCACCCCTGGATAGAGTTTCGACTCAGAGTTTGGGGGAATTGTTTGTTTCAATGACATCCAAGCAAAGGGAGACTAGAAATTCTGAGTTTGAAATCAGGATTGTTGTCTCCACCCACACTCTCTGTCTGTCTCTGTCTCTCTCTCTCTCTCTCTCTCTCTCTCTCTCTCTCTCTCTCTCTCTCTCTCTCTCTTGGATGAGTCAGCAAAGGGAGGCTAGAAATTCTGGGTTTGAAATCAGGATTTTTGTCTCCACCCCCACACACTCTCTCTCTCTCTCTCTGTCTCTCTCTCTGTCTCTCTCTATTTCTCTCTATCTCTCTCTTGGATGAGTGAGCATCCAATAATCCAACGCTAACGAGTCCTGTCTATCCGTGATGCTGGTGAGACACTTGGCCTTGGTCAAGCTTTTCTAAGCTTGGGGTTAACTCCTTTGACACCGCTCATCCATCATATTAATGTATACATTTACACATTAACCCTCATGCTCTTGAAATTGAAAAAAAAACAACAACAAAAAAAAACTAATGAATCATATCGCACTCGATATTTATAAAAATCCAACATTAAAATTGTATTTCTATTTCACTTTTTCTGTAAGCTATTTTTTAAATAATTTAAAGATAACATTTTTTAAACAATCCCTAACTGCATCATGTCTAAATAATTTGGACACCTCTGGGATCTGTATACTGTATGCTTTACTGAAAGGATCTCATTTTAAGATATGAAAAATAGTTGTAATCCTTTTCTTTAATATATAAATATTATATATATATATATATATATATATATATATATATATATATATATATATATATTCCTGGCAAACTGTTATCGTTATACGTCAGTGGTATCTTCTCTACAAATGTTTTTACTGGATCAATTGTCAAACACCTTTTCCCTTTTGCAGCAGGGGCGTACCTTGACTAAATACTTTCTAGAAAAATTAGGTTTGGGGGGGGGACGACAAATCGCCACGAATCCCATTTTTAATATTTTTTGCTATATTAATTATTGCAGAATGCGTTTTATTCAGATTATAAACAAAACCAGGTTTATTCCCAAGATTGACTTATGATTCAAGCAACCTTGTCATTTCTCGGGCATCACCCGCCCCCTGCATCCAAGGTTTGTTTCACATCATAGGACATCCTACTTGTTTGACGAGACATCTGCAGTGGCTGGAGTTGCAGGGCTCACCTGACGTCTTACCTATCCACCCACCGTTATGACACCTTGCCTTCTCCTGGTGGTAGTTTTAAAAAGTTGTGTTAGCCACAGCGTAACCAGCATTCTACAAAAGTAAGGTAAATGAGGTTGTGAGGATCGTTGAACTACTTTTGGGCATCTGTGGAATGACCTAGATTCCCCCCTATCGTCTCCGAGTTCCAGCTGTGACTCGTTGGGGAATTTTTTGTTTTGTTTAAAGTTTACGTGTAACACGTTCTTTGTTGTGTTAAGCACGCTATATATAGTAATGAGTAACTACCGGCGCGTGATCGATCTCCGATCCTCCATTGTTTAGATCAGATGACAAGTTTAGTAAACAACACGGCGCCCTTATCGTTGCCAGTTGTAAGGCTAGTCATCTTATTGTGCGTAGCTATTATTATTTCCTTTAAGGGTTAATGAATCAAATGCGTTATCTGAGATAGCTTGCCCACGCGCTGTTTGTCAATGAAGAATCCCCCCCCCGCCCCCTGCAACTCCAAACTGACATATCCATTTATCATTATCAACATATGCACTAAGTCATAAGTTGTGATGACTCTATCGTACTAACAAAGAACTTCGTGGATGTCACATGTTTTTTTTTGCTTGCGACTGCTGTTGTCAATTAGTCATTGTTTCTTCTTTAAGAATTTTTGGTTTTATTTCTTCATTTTTCTTTTCGAATGCCTGCGTGCGCGCGCATGTGTGTGTGTGTGACAGAGAGAGAGAGACAGGGAGGGGGAGAGAGGAAAAACTATATTTTAATTGAGCTATTTCTAGAACTCCACGCAACCCTTTTCCTGCGTCACTTTTAAAACGCTTTGCACTAACGAGAATGAAAACACCAAAATCCTCATTAGTTCTCATAAAGACCGTGAAATTCCGTGGGGTGAAGGTGATCAATACGCGTAACAATACCAGGAAACGATACAGGGGATAAGTTTAACAATAAATAACTGGTAAATTCCTTTTAATGGGTCAAACGTGACCTTAATTCTTCGGCAATTTCACGTTTTATTTTATTTATATTTGAAAATATATAGGCTACTAGAAATGATCCGCCAAACAATGGGGGGGGGGCGGAAAGGCGTGAACATAATCCTTGCTAAATTTACTCCTCAAAACATTCCAAGTAGCGCACTTGATAACAATCGGAATTAGATCAAACTTCAAGGAAATCTATTTTGCGCTTTATTATTTTTTTAAGAACACGATGACACAGTCCGTTATCCGTTGTGTATGAATAATTGAATCGCCTTAAAACATCACCTTTGTCCTGATGAACTATTAACTGAACATAAAAAGTTAATCCCCACCCGCTTTCTTCCTCTGCTTCACACACACTTCACTCACACTTCACTTTCCCGTCTGTCCACACACAGCCCCTCCCCCCTCCCATATGCCCCTGTCCACGTTTGAAACTAACTGTGTGACGACATTTTATTTCCCCCACTCAGCACAAAAGCACGACGTAATTAGAGTGGAGGGACGGTCTTGAAACAACAAAGGAAGTCATTTGACCTCCACCCCGAAGGAAACATGTAAATTATATAGATCAGACCGTTTTCTTTATCCCTTACATTAATGGTTTCAAGCTTCGTTCACTTCTAGGACACGAACTCGAACACAGCCCTCGGCTTTCTGACACGAATATTTCTTGATTCCTATAACGTGTGAACGACATGACGCAACTTCCGCGCCACTCGCGGGCTGAAGTGGTTCACCTGAAGGTACTTAATACTTCCTTGACCTCCCTTTGGGGAGACCCCATAGCGGGCTGGTTTATGAGATTACCACGGACTTAGGGCATGGGATCACTTTGACCTTCTTTTGCTTACCAACCCTGTGACACCGCTGGTCGCGACATGTGACACCACTGGTCACGACTTAGGACACCACTGGTCACGACCTGTGACACCACTGGTCACGACATGTGACACCACTGGTCATGACATGTGACACTACTGGTCACGACATGTGACACCACTAGTCACGACATGTGACACCACTGGTCACATGTGACACCACTGGTCACGACCTGTGACACCACTGGTCACGACATGTGACACCACTGGTCACGACATGTGACACCACTAGTCACGACATGTGACACCACTGGTCACGACATGTGACACCACTAGTCACGACATGTGACACCACTGGTCACGACATGTGACACCACTAGTCACGACATGTGACACCATTAGTCACGACATGTGACACCACTGGTCATGACATGTGACACCACTGGTCACGACATGTGACACCACTAGTCACGACATGTGACACCACTGGTCACATGTGACACCACTGGTCACGACATGTGACACCACTAGTCACGACATTTGACACCACTGGTCACATGTGACACCACTGGTCACGACCTGTGACACCACTGGTCACGACATGTGACACCACTAGTCACGACATGTGACACCACTGGCCAATCCACGCTGTCTTTCCCCGCCCCCAATCGCTAAGGTTTCGAAATGACGTCGTTAATTCAATAATAAGTGGCATCCATCCTGTCGAGCGCTAACTATCACCGAGTGGATGTTGAATTGTGGTGATACCTCGCGCTCACGGGTCCCATCACCTTTGTTTATTGTCGAGCCGATGCCTTTCACTTGTTTACACTCGTCACTGTGAGACGATGCAACAAGGAAAACAACTCTCAACAGGGATTTCCTCTTGCTCGAGAAAATTACCTCGTTAAAAAAGTCATCTTTGTCGTACCCGCCCCTCCCCACTTTTAAACAAGAAACACATAACCTCTTATTTCCCGCATACACTGGACCTTTTAAAGAGTTTTTTATATATTCAAAAGCCCTCAACTATATTTATATATTGACAGTATTTTTATTTTTAATTTAATTTTTTATATTATGTGGGGACTTCGCTGCTAGAGCTGCGTCAGCCTGTGTTTCCCCGGCCAACCCCTTAAAAAAATATTTATAAAAAAAAACATTTCTGATGATACCCATAAGAGTGCTGCACTTTAGGCTCTGCATTAAACAATACATTTATCGAAATAGTAATATATGTACCGTAATTATTTAAGAAAAGTCTATCTCAGTTAAAAGTATACTTTCCTTGGGTTCTATAAATACTATTGGTCATTTAATTATAGCAAATTTAAATCCCTATGCGTTCGTGTGGCTATTCAAAGATTTACTCTAATTAAAATTTAAACGTTTTTGGATACAATTAATAACTAGTTATTATTGATAAGTGGAACCAATTAATTAAATATAATTAAATAGGTTTTTTTAAAATGTCAAAAAATTCATTTGCTTATTTCCCTATATAATTATAATATATAAGACATTATTTTCTCCTTTGAAAATTATTTCTTACTTTTTAAAAAAAAATACCCTGTTATTTCTGTTTGACGATACCGGTTTCTGGGTGTCCACAATGGGAGGCAAATCCAGTTTCCTTTGCTTTTTTCTAATGTCCTTAGAGACCCCTAAATATAAACATTTTGTGACGTTGCATTTTTTGAGTATTTGAAATTGAACATATAAGAACCGCTTTTCCATTGTCCAGCCCTCGAGATATTTCTTTGTCACTCTTTACACCCGAACTCGGTCATTCTATTACCCCCTACACCCCCCCCTTTTCGCACACGACCCTAGAAACGAGCTTTACCGATGACACCACAGAATGAAGTTGACAAACTTGACCTTTCTAAATGCCCGGCCGTTTCATTGCACCCACAATCTGCCACTGGGGAATCCGTCGTGGGAAGCGGGTTTCAGGTTTAGTTTGGAATCTCTTGCGACAGCCACAAATCACCGCGATCGGCTGTTTAGATATTATATGTTCTTATTTTTTAAGGACTCTGAAACTCAAAAGAGACTTAGACACGGTGCGGACTTGAACAACACCAGGCAAATAAATAAAATATAAATAATATATAAGAGATTAACCTTGGGAAAAAAAAACACCTCAGGGTCTTGGGAATTTTCCCCTGTAAACTCCTCGCCCGCGCAGATATGTGACTGACACCGTGCAGCAGTTTAGACTTACCGCGCAGATTATTTTGTAATATATTGCACAAAAATGGATACGGTGCAACTTAACACACGACTTTTTTTTTACTTTGCACACGGACCTACAAACCTTAGAGGGACCATTGGTTGTGGGGTATTACGGTATTGCTAAAGTATAAGTTAATTTTTAAAAATAATAATTAAATAGCTCACATTTTAAAATTTCCCCTGACCACAGACCTTAGCCCCCCCCGACTTACCAATTCCGGTTTATAGAAAGCCCTGGTCATTAAATGTGCTGAACTCTCTTTGGCAATTAAAAAAAAGCGTTGTGTTTTGTTGTGGGAGGGGGCAGGCGGTAGGCATGTCAAAGGAAACACGTACTCTCCTTACAGTAACGTGAGCCCACACCAGTTTCCGCCGTGTCTATTGTACACCGTGTGTTGCGACCTCACACTGGGAACGACAAAAGGATTTGGACTGGGTTTCTAGTTGCGGCGGAGCAGTGTGTCGTCTGTCTTGAACCCAAAGACCAAATCTGCAAGTCAGGTTATAGATTGCCACCAACCTATATATGAAGATATTTTGGTTAACTGTATGTCTTCACAGTTTTCATGGCATATTAATATCACTTTGAAGTTGAACAGTCAACTAGTCGCATACCGCGAATAACTTTTGGCCAAATATCTTCATATTTCCTAACGATTTCATAACATTTTCAGCTATCTTTCCTAACATTCTCATCTTTCTGAAGTATCCAGACCGTATCTGCCTGCCGCATAGCAGCGACCCGATGGAAGCTATGTACGTACCATTATCAGGGTATAACTCTTAACTCTAGGGCTCAGCTGAGGACGTAAATGTGACAAACATGCAAACGAAAACTACCAGTATTCCTGGATTAGCGTTTGAGGCTTGGTTTGGGGGGGGGGCGGTTACTTTTACCTCCAGTCGACGAAGAGCAGTTTACGCTTTTGTTAAGATTCAATTCATGGCCTAAGAGAGCCCCCTCTCCCTCATCTCTTTAAACCGCTCCAAACACCAGGAGAGAAAAAATGTCCCCGACCTTTAGGAAACTTCAAGGTGACATCGAAATAAAAATATATAAAAAAAGCTTTAAACCGCAACTGGTAGATGAAAAAGATGCCCACAATATTTTTTTTCCTTTCTTTTTTTTTAAATCCTCAAATTTTGACTATAGCTCCATGACGGATGACGTCAATCTACTACTGTGCGGCTCTACGCTCTAGTTCCCTCGGGCCATTCAACCGTAAGTTTCCTTGATGGTGTTAAATAACAAGGGGGAAAAGTTTGTTGACATGAAAAGAAAAAAAAAGAATTTAAAAATCACTGGGCGAAGAGAGGGGTTCCCGTGTTGTATTGGCTTAATCTTTCATTTTTTTTCTTAAGACATGCTGATCTATTAATCAATTATCTCTTAATGTTTTGTACATCGTTTTAGTCAAGTTTCGATAAATATCTCATCTACTAATATTAAACAATGTATTGTATTTGAAAATTTTGTACCGTTTATTTAAACATTTTCATTTTACATTACCCAGTATCTCATTCCTAACGTTTAAAAGAACAAGAAGAAGAAACCTGTACTGATACACGTGCATTGACTTGCGAAATAGGTTGGAAGAGTTCCGTAGCGTGCGAGGGAATCGGTAGTGTTCTGTGGGCGTACGAGGAAGGTGGAAGAGATATGTTTCGACTAAAACTTTTTTAAAAGAAGAATTACATTTTTTAATGAATAGGAACGTTTTTTTTTATCCCCCCCCCCTTGTCGACACCAACGCTAGTTACGCAACTTACCCCCACCCCTCCCAACAAGTGTTTTGGGGCATCAACCTGTTACTGTACTGTAACCTGCTCTACATTTCTTCGGTATCTAATTCAAGGCCATCGATATCTTACAAATTTGACGTCCTTTGTCTTTATTGTGACGTCATATTTGGGGGGGGGGTATGTCTAACTTTTTGTGACGACTTCTGATGAGGGGTGAGAGGGGGGGAATCGGCAAAGATCGCGTGACGTCATTTATGGACGGCCCCATATCAGTTTATTTTCCCCACCCCCTTTAAAAAAAAGAGAAATATTACGCACCAAACTTGCAAAAGGTAATTTAAAGATTTAACAAAGCTATTGGGAATTTTATCTGTTTTATAGGCAAGTTTCTTTAACCTGTTTACTGGCGGATTACATATTTCAATAACTTTTTCCCATTTTCCTAATTGTGTTGTTTTATGAGTCGTACAAGCCACCATCTCACCAACATTGATTGATGCCCATGATACATTTCCCATTAAATTTAATTTAAAAAAAAATTGGTTTCCCACAACGTCAGATGTGCTGTAAGTTGTCAAATTCGTAAAGACTTGCGAAAGTTACGATTTCACTTTCCCCAATTTGAAAGCTCTCCTTGACTTTAAACTTGGAGTGCCATTGTGGAAATTCGTCCTAAATTCACTCATAAGACGCCATACCCCCACCCCCTCCCGATGTGTTACCGCCTCTAGGTAGGGAGACCCTGGTCTTTAGTTGAGAGGGTTTCAAAGTATGATTTTTACCGTACCAGTACCAGCTTGTAGGTCTCATCCGTTTGCCGTGAATTCTATTATCGCGCCGTTACCAGTGAACCATAGCGTACGAACTATGAGAGAGGGAGAGAGAGAGAGAGAGACAGAGAGAGAGAGAGACAGAGAGAGAGAGAGAGAGAGAGAGAGAGAGAGAGAGAGAGATAAGCTTACATTCAGCTACAGCTCAACCACGTGTCAAGAGACCTAGTCATACTACAGCGCTTTCGGGGCCTTATCGCACACACTGTGGGATACTCAACGGGCTTATAAAGCAGCCGGAATCAGTTTGTGTAACATTTAAACAAAATTCAACTTCGTGTTAAAACTGCTGGATACATTTCTTGCCTCAAGGAAACCAGCTCTGATAGTACTGCCCGTCCCTTAGACACTAATTGTTTCGGTATTATAGGGGGACAATTAAAAAAATGACAACATTATCATTTTGCATTGTGTCAATTTCTGTTACCTGTGATCTAGCGCAGTGCTTCTCAAAGTGGTGGTCCGCGGACCGGTGCCGGTCCGTAGGCCATCCAATGCTTGTCCGCAGAAGTTACCAAGAAAGGACATTTCGCTAACACGTCAGTACAAGGAAAATAGTTCACAGGTCCCTGGTGCACTGGAAAAATTCCTGCCGGTCCGCAATACTAAAAAGTTTGAGAATCACTGATCTAGGGGATTTCTCCGGCACTTTCGGTGACTGAGTTTGTTTCTTCTTATTTGCGTTAGTGGTGCATGCAGTAAAACGACCAACGGTTGTAGTGGATTCAAGTGTTTCAATCAGATGGATTATCGTGAGGAGCTTGCGTTGCTGTGGGTGGATTACAAATGTTCACATTGTCAGCACTTGATGAGATCGTGTCATATGTCATGTGTCGTGAATAATTTTTTTTCTGTCTTCCTCTATGGACGTGCGTGTTAAATATTAGAGAGTGTTTAGTCTAGTTTAGTATTTCAATCACTAGGAATCCTCCCCGTTTCTTTAGATTGAATAGTCCGCTTAATTAGTGCCTAACTAAATGCCGGTGTGTGTGTGTGTGTGTAGTGAAAGACTGCCGAGGTTTTCAAGTCTTACTGAGTCGGAGGTATGACAAACAGCGAATTGTATGTGCACATGGATAAATTTTGTGAGTTTTAAAGCGACTGTGTAATATTTCGAAATTATATATTTTTTTTCCGAAAACCCTAATATTGAGTTCATCTTTCGTATGTCATTTTATTGATAAAATTATGGGTGTATTTAAATATCGAGGTCATTGTAAAAGAAGAAAAAAAAGCAACATTTCTTCTTTTGTTTAAATGAAGTACACATAAAATTAATACATGTAATAACATCCGTGAAACAAAAAAAAAGGGGGGGGGCATAACAAACTAGCGTCTCTTTAAACATTAAACTCATCTATCTATATATATAACTCACCAAAGCGAGTATGTGCAAATAAGCATGACGAATGACCCTCGCTGGGGGTCGACCAATCGGTTTATTGTTTGGCGGGCGGAGGTGGTGGAGACAGGAGCAACAATGGTTCTTGCGTCCACTTGCGTTGTTCCTTCACGGAGTAACATGTAATTCGTAGTGTAGTGGTTATCACCTCCGCCTTGCACGTGGAAGTTCCTGTGTTCAAGCCCCAGTGAAAACAGTATTTAAAAAAAAATTAAATGTGTTTTTGTGCCCGTTCTTTTCCTCCTTTTTTGCCAACATGGCTGATCCTCGTTAGGATCGTCCAATCACAGTTTATGGTTGGCAAGCTATGGTGGTGAAGGTCGGTGGGCAGGTAGATAACCGCAGTGCCAATGTCTCGAGACCAACAATGCGTCGGTGGTTCGTTCACTCGCGTTGCTTTGATTTCTTCGTGCTTTAGTTTGTGTCCGTTCTTTCACCTCTTTCTTTGCACTATCCATGAGCAAGTCTGCGGCGCATGCTACGCCTTGGGGCGTATCTAGATGAGTTTAATTAATCGTTAATTTTTCAAAAGTTACCGATTAAATTTAAATTAATCGTTAACAGCCCTAATTATTATAATATGTATGTTATTATCTCCATGTAAAGCACTGTGAGCCCGGTTCCTTATTATTATTATATAATGTTTAAAGAGACGCGGGGTTTTTTATGCCACCCCCCCCCTCCCCGTTTCACGGATGTTATTACATGTATTAACTTTATTTGTACTTCATTTTTTTTTAAAAGAAGAAATGCTGTCTTTTTTTTTCTTTTACCATGACCTCGATATTTAACAATGGCAACAAAAGATGTGTATATGCCCAAGTCACGGCAAGTGTGTTGGCTGCTCGTGAAATTCCCTAAGATAAAGTCAACGTGCGTGGGTGCCTGTGTTCTTTTATTATTTTTTTGTTGCTTTCCTCTTCAATGAGCCCATAGTCCGTGACTTACTAACCGCTTCTGTTGTAACTCTAGTGTTGTGGCATTGTGTTTATCCTGTCCGTTGGTAATATAAGAATAAGATCTTTAGTCTAAGAATACTGTTTGTAAACACCGTCTTTCTTTCCTTGCGGGCTCCTCTAACCTCTCCAAATCTACTGTTTAATTGAGGGAATTCGGTGGGGGGTGGGTGGGGTGGGGTCAACGTGATAGTGACCAGTGTTGTTGTAGTCTATGGGCTTATCCCCCCTGTCCCACCCTCCCCTCATCTAAGGTATACATACACTTCACGGGCGGCCTCATTCAGTTCAGGCCTTGGCTCTCTTGACACTAGCGTGCGCTGGTGACCTGAACTAAGCACACACCAGAGGCAGCACTTGACCTTTCGGAATTTATAAAAAAAAATGTGTTGCTAGAGCACGCCGTCTTTGCAAAAAAAAACAAAACAAAAAACAACTTATTTCTGAAATTATTTTGTTTCGTTTAATTTAGTTTTTGTTTTTATGAATCCCAACACTAAGTGAACGTGAGACGTGCTGGATTGTGTTAAATTCTTTCCCCGTGTTGACATTCTTTCCACACGCCCAGTAGGCATCGGATTATTTGAGGCGTCGTCGTACATCCTCGGGCACATCGTGTGTGCTGATTATATGGATCTTCCAGGGGGCAGGTCAGTGTAGTCACGCCCCCCCCCTACTCTTACCAAGGATGCCTAAATCTCCGAACATCCCGCCCCCACTGACGCCACCGTCGCCTACATCGGACTCCATCAAATCCCTGGTGGTGGCGCCCGTGTCGTCGCCGAAGCTGAAGGTTCGACTGAGCCACATGCTGCACAATGCGACTCATCATTCGAAAACCAACAAAGACAAAGGTATCATTGTGTGATCTTTGGGTTAGATTTCAGTAATTATAGTATACTCAGTATAGCCCTGGTTTTTCGCAGCATTGTTTTCATTTATACTCTCCTTGTGTTTCGTTTAGATATTATTATTAATGAATTTTTTTGTTGTTGCATGTGCATTTAACCAACCGTTTTTTTTAATGTGATGATCAAGAATTAACACGTTTAAGTAATCACTAACCAGTTGTTTTTTTATTTTTATAGCGCCTACCCTTCCCCTACCTATATTGACAAAAAATCTCGCTAACCACAATCATGTGAATTGATAATATCGCCTGAAAGACGCCGTGTCATCAGTTTCGTAAGACAGTTTATTGAAAATGAAAACGTTTCAAGCTCAAAGACATTTTTTTACCTCTCAGATAAAGGCCACGGGCGTCCCCCTCCCCCCCTTTTTTTTGTCCCCCATTATAATTCATCAAATGCGCGAAAGAAAATTACACAAACAAAAACAGCGCATGGAAAGTGGTGCGTCAAACACAAATTAAATGGAGCCCTGCAATATCACTTTAGTTTCATTAGAATATAATTTTTTTTTCACTTTTTTTTAAAATTTAAATAAAAATTTTAATATATATCTGCGGTTGCTGACTTTTTGTTTAGTTGAACTTGTGAACTGTAAAATCAGGATTGTGGCAAGGGAACTAATGTCCGAAAATATGGGCAAGGGATTGAAATGGACCTCTGGCTCAAAAAATTAAGTTTAAACACGGACACTCATATACCGTAATTCAATGTTAAGGGCTACATCAAAGCTCAGTGCCCTATACCACAACCACCCTTGCAGCCCCACGTCTAGAATAAGCAGCGCAGTGCATTATTTACCTCTTTTGGCTAAAACATCTTATTACAACCTTTTTCACACTAAAATAATGTCAAGATTTACTGATTTTCTCTTTAAATATTCGTTCTTTTATCGTGGAACAATGTTACGCTGAACCAATAAAAATATCGTTTTGTTTATTTATAAGAAAGCCATAATAATAATACAAATGATAGTGTTGATTAAAAATAGATTACAGGTTAGGGGCCGTCCATAAAGTACGTCACGCTCCAGAGGGGGGGGGTGTAATAAAGTTTGACAGTTTGGGGGAGGGGGGAGTCCAGCCATGTGTGACGTCATGGTGTTTTATATTAAAATTTAATTGTTTTGGTAATAAAAAAAGTGTTCGAATGTGTGACGTACCGATACTTTTGGGGGGGGGGCGATATTTGTGACACTTTGTGACAGGGGGGAGTTAAAAATGGTACAAAATAGCGTGACGTACTTTATGGACGGCCCTTTAAGACATTTCATATAACAAGGGGAAAAAAGTTTCGTTAGATTGAAATAACTCCTATATTGGAGAAATTTCTATTTCTAAAATAATCAAAGATGAACATTATTTGTCAATGTCAATTAACAAACTAATGACTTTATTTTCTTTATTATAATCCCTTTTGTTTTTGCAATATTATTTCACCAACCACTTTCCCTAACTCATTTGATTATAATCAGCATGTTTTCTTTACTGATTATTATTTTTGAAAAATTCAAGACAAGAAACTTCATTGTGTGTTTTTGCCTTGTAAAATAATACGTTTTAATTATGATGAACCATAATTGATAACATAAGTGTCATGAGTCTGAACATTTTTAAATAAGACAAATTAGAATCAGATCTTCTACATGCAGCGGTATGCATGTACAGTTTTGGTACTTTTCAGATTTCTATGAATTTTGGAATATCTTAAAATTATTGTTAAATTATTATTTTGAAAATGTTACCATCTAAAACGGCTCTAGCACACAGCTGACTGCATATAATATATGAATACAGTCAAACGTCTCATAACGAGTTTAATTCGTTCCAGAGTCTTACTGGTTAAGCGAAACACCCATTATACGAAATAATTTTCCCATACAAATCAATGTAAAATACGATAATCCGTTCCATGCTGAAAAACAACAATTCATTTTTCATAAAAATTTACTAACATTTATTCAAATAAAATTACTCATGAATTGTCAAAGAGTGAAACAACTAGAACATTATTTAGACTAGTGTAGGCCCTATTACCTGTCAAAAATGACGGAAGTTTTCAAAATAAATACATTTCAGCCGAAATCAATTTTTGTTGTTGAAAAAATACACATCAGAATAAAACATAATGTAATACAGAACTTTCATTTATTTTATTTATTTTTATTTTATTCATTTATTTTCATACTAGCATCACCCGTCAAAAATGACGGAAGTTTTCAAAATAAATACAATACACATCAGATTAAAAAATAACGCAATACAGAACTTTCATTTCTTTTATTTATTTTTATTTGATTCATTTATTATCATATTGAACAATTTTATGCGGAACGTTCGAAAAGAGTTATTTTTGGTGCAGTAATTTGGTGCGCTGCTTTCTAAAATTAGTAGCGTGTTACATCCACACATACATACAGACGACGGGAATTATGTATATTGATGATTGCACACTTTTATGTGGAACGTTCGAAAATAGTTATGTTTTGGTGCAGTAATTTGGTGCGCTGTTTGCTAAAATTAGTAGCGTCACGGACAGGACAGACGGGACGTGACATACATTGCAAATTAAGTATATTTATTGATTTGAAACAAAAACATATAGAATATGAATTTATGACAAATAATTATCCCTCTTAACTAAAAAACTGTCCAAAGACATTTGTTTTTGGGGCCGTCCATAAAGTACGTCACGCTCCAGAGGGGGGGAGGGGGTGTAAGAAAGTTTGACAGTTTGTGACAGGGGGGAGGGGGGTGTCCGGCCATGTGTGATGTCACGCTGTTTTCTATTAAATTTTAATTATTTTGTTACTAAAAATAACAAAATTTGTTCGAAAGTGTGACGTACTTTAGGAGGGGGGGGGGTCCGAGATTTGTGACAGTTTGTGACAGAGGGGAGGGGGGATTAAAAATGGTAAAATATAGCGTGACGTACTTTATGGACGGCCCCTTTGCCGAGGCTTCAAAATTTGACGAAAATATGCCGTAACCGTTTCTTAGACATTCTTGACACTCCCTTTGAAGCATCCATCTCCTTAATTGTTCTTGAGAATAATGCAGGTCGTTGATGTTGGCCGATTGTAGTTTAGTTGCGCGATAGATTAGTCACCTTGTTCTCGCTTTTCAATTGTTTTACGTTTCATTTCAACATTTTGTTTTTTTCTTCTCTCTTATGATGGTCTTCTTGTGGTTTTTTTCCGAAGACATTTTAGCACATGTTATTACACTTTGCACATACAAAAATTACGAATATTGTCTCAATACAAAATTAGGAAAAATGGTTGATCACACACGAAAACAATACGCTAGCCGCTAACAGACCGAGTGCTTAACACAGAATAATTCATCGAGACGGAAGTGCCGTCTCACAAATGAATTTCCAGGAAAAAGGGAATTTCCCTTTCTGTTTCACTCGTTATGCGAATTTTCGCTCTTTTAGGGAGCAACTTTTTCAGTTTGCTTGTTATGAGAATTTCTCGTTATGAGAGCTTTGACTGTAAATTATTTACAAAATTTTTGAAGAGAATGACTGTTATAACGTTTCATGTGACCAAAGGGAAATTACTGCGTTATCCCAACTTTGACTTTTAGTTATTTTTAGGAATACCAATGAATTTTTTAAAATAACATTAAATAAAACAATTGAAAATTTTCATATTATTTTGAAAGTATAACCAACGACCGTTCATAAAATAACGGAGTAAAAGTAAAAGCATCATTGACAGTCAATGTCAATAGTAATACAGAGTTATTCAAATTATTATATACTGTAACTATTTTCATTATGGCACACACCTCCATAGCATTAAAGGGCATATATAATTTTACCCAGAATATTAACAGTACATTAAAATAGTTTGTATGCATCTATTTCTGGCATGTCGCTATGATTGTATTATCAGGGGTAAATCGATTTCATGATCATGATATGAGTGTCTGGCGGAAAACCATAACTCCCACAATGCCTCTCGTTGTGTGTATGACGTCACCGATTTTTACGGAGAAGATCGCCATGTTTTGTGTTGTTTAAGAAAAATGAACATTTAATTAAATCTTGTAACATCTGCAATAACAGTCGCCTTGGGATTTCAAAAATTTCAAGAGCAATTTTATTTACCATTTTTCTTGACGCATGTTTGACTTTTGAAAGTTGAAATGGCGGGTGAGTGCCAACGATCGCTTGAATTTAGTGGCTACCCAATGACATTGACATTGTTATGATTATCTTTGTAGTTTTAACGCCCATTTTTCAAATAATGCACATCCTTTTCCTTGTTCCTTACAATAGGCAATGGCGGTGAGATAACCTGGTGCTTTTCTCAAGTTAAAGGATCAATAGAAGAAGAAGTTGCTGAAGGTAATACAGTTAAGAAAAATCAACTTCCTTTTTACTTTTTAGTGACACTAAGACTAAGACTATGATTCCAATGTTAAAAATGTGATGGTAATGGTAGTTGGATAAATTTGGCTTCTGATAAACTTTCCAATTTTAAACTTAACCTCACAAGTATTTGCATTAAATTTTTAAATGATAGCAGCCAAAGTTGTTAAGAAGAATATAAAATTACACATATAATCTTATTCTTAATAATTCTTGTGACTAGCAATTAATTTAAAAACATTGTCCCACAACATGCAAGTTAATTGCAAGCAATTCAGTCAATGTCAACATTTATTTTATAAAAAAACTTAGGACATTTTGCCTTTGTTTGGACTACCCATGTCATGACATGATTATGATTGAATCATAAGCTTCATTCTTCATTGTAATTAGTCATTAGGCTCCAACATTTAGTTTAAGTTTAAGAAAAAAGAGTATTATTTCACTAAACTAAATCCATTTTGACCTAAACTAAAGCTACAGTTTCAGCCTTATTAGAAGGCATTAGTAGGCCTACCTAGGTCTATTTTAATATTTATTTATTTGTTTTTTTTATTATATATGGTATATTCATGGGCGCCCGCAGGGGGGGGCAAGGGGGGGCGCTTGCCCCCCCCTGGATTGATGGATTAAAAAAAAATTGACAATAATAGACAACAAATTTATTAAAATAAAGAGAAAATAAACAGAAAGTATCTAAGCTGATGCTGATTTCGTTTTACTGGGTAATTATGTTTATATTTTCTATATTGTAGAGAATTAGGGCAGTTAAACGGTCTTTAAATCAAAGATTGCTGTTGCTGGCAAGGACTTTTAGTCTGGTCAGGACTGACCAAGATGTGTGAACTGCCCCATGCGGTAGCTTGGATAGATGAATAGACCGAACCGCGTCCAGACGCCCAGAGGTGCTTAATGTAGACTCTGTTATCTAAAGGTCAGCCGTCCGCTTCGGAATTGAGACAGCAGCGGAATCAAGGAGTGAGGCAATAAAGAGGAAATAATAAGTCTTCATGTAGTCTTACAGTCTTGGTGTTTGAATTGAGTGAAAGCAGAGAGTTTAGTCCAACCAGTAGTAATGAGGCCCAATGCACCCACATACCAACATGTTCTCTACAATATTAATTATTTTATGTACAACCGTATGTTGTGAGTCAAACGTTGTTTTGAACATAAGTATTTTTATTATGGATGTGGCCGTGTGCCCCCAAAAACATACATGGGGAGCGCCAGCCACTGTGCTCCCCTCCCCCTTTCTCACGCATGCAACAAAGGGCCCTCTGTTCACTCCCGGTGACGGTACCTGGGGTGTTGGATTACTGATGACTGACAGGAATTCGGAAGTGAGGACATCCGGCTCCAGAAATTTATTGGACTCGGAAGTAAAAGCTTCCACAGCCATCCCCCCTGCAGCCCACCACACTATTGTGGTGGAGCTTGGAATGCGTCGGGCAGAGGTGAAAATTATCGGTTCTCTAAACAATACCGCCCCCAGCCCAGCACAATGTTGTGTATTTGGCTGCCGGATGTGAGGCCTTCCGAATTCCTCCTAACAATGACCGGAAATGACTTATACAGATTAGAGTATATGACAATACTGCTGGACCGGATCAAACACCTTACGGCTCGCCGACTATATAAGGAAGAGAACATTTAGGGAGAACATTTTAGAGACAGCATTTAGGTGCGACATGTAAGACAATTAGGACAGTGCTGTAGAGATAGTCGTCAGTAGGGCATAGACGGTAGCATAACTGTATAATATGTTTCCTGTGTTAGTTCAAGAACTTATACATCAATAACTGTGTGTACCAAAGCAAAGAAGTTATTGCAATAAACAGTTTACTTTTAGGCGTCATGGATATCCGGAAATTTTTAAAACCTCTCACACAGCCACAGCAATCGATTCCAGATGTAGAAGACATAACGTTAACTCCTGTCTGCAAAAAACGGAAAACGGACACTGTTGCTTGTTCATCTGGAGCAGCAACGCTACCACCAGAACCAGACCCTGACAAGCTTGAAAGTAGAGATACTATGTTAACATATGACATTGGAAACTATGTAAAATCTACTACAAAGATTGCTATCGATCTTAAGTATCGTTTGCTAACTGATCCATACAAGCCTCAACAGTCATATGATTTTGAAGGTGACATATCTGGAAGTGGAAAACGTTTCAGGGAATCTGGCTGACAAAGTATAGTCCATGGTTATCATATTCACCAAGGTTAAAAGGTGCCTTTTGCATTTTCTGTGTTTTATTTCCGCAACCAGTTCAAAGAGGAACTCAAGGTGCCTTTATTACTACTCCTTGCACAAAGTACAAAGATTTTAATGAATGTGCAAGAAACCATATCAGCTCAGCATGGCATCGTGGGTCTCAACAAGATGCTGAACACTTCACGTCAACCATTAGAGATCCAAATAAGGTTATTATTTGTCAGGTAGATAATTCAGTAAAACGAATTATTGAAGAAAACAGAAAGAAACTGTATCCTATTATTTCAACAATCTTATTTTGCGGAACAAACGATTTGGCAATTCGTGGGGAAAATAGCACCAAAGGAAATGCCGAACAACTTTATGCTTATCGAATTGAGGGAGGAGACAGTATTTTAAAAAACCATTTTGATACAGCTGCTGAAAATGCACGTTACACATCACACCGAACTCAGAATGATTTGATCAACATGTCTGAACAAGCTCTGCGAGAAGACATTGTAAAAGCTGAAAACAATGCTGTTGGATTCTCGATCATAGCCGATGAAACAGCAGATATCTCAGGAACAGAACAATTATCACTGGGAGTCCGGTTTGTAGATACGTCTAGTGAGCAGGCTATGATTCGTGAGGAATTCCTTGGATTTTCTCCTCTGAAAGATATGGACGCCGCCACGATATCTGATTTTATTATTGAACATTGCAAAACATTTGGTCTTCTCCTTAATAATCTGCTGGGTCAAGGTTATGATGGATGCTCTACAATGGCCGGGAAAGAAAATGGTGTTCAGGCAAAAATTCGAAGTATTTACCCCAAGGCTGCCTTTGTTCACTGTGCCTCGCATAGACTGAATCTCGTAGTAAATGATCTTAATAATGTTGCAGTGATACGAAATACTATTGGTACTATCAAAGCAATTATTACATTTTTTCGTGAAAGTCCAAAAAGGAGGTCCTCTGTTCCAAATATTCCTCTGCTGTGTGAGACGAGATGGACACGCAAGTATAAAAGTATTCGGATTTTTTCTAGTAAATTTGAAGATATTTATTGTCAACTGGAAGAATTTTCATTGCATGCAAATGGAAATACACGACAGGCTGCACATCAATTATATTGTTCATCAAAGTCCAGCACGTTTTTATTTTGTCTCAATATTATTTCGCAGTACTCTGCCATACTGGAACCAGTTACTCAGGCTCTTCAAGCTGTTCAAGTTGATCTTCCAGAAGTCCAACTGCAAGTTCAAAACCTGCTCAGTGTAATAAAACTTCACCGAGGTGATTCCGATAACTATTTCAGGGATATTTTTTGAGAAAACAGTACAAATCGCACAGAAGGTGGATATTGAACTGATTATCCCAAGACAGTGTGGAAGACAAAAGCATCGAAGTAATCCAGAAACCACAAGTGTTGAGGAGTACTTCAGACAAACAGTTTACATTCCATACTTGGATTCTCTAATTAGCTCAATTGAGAGTCGATTTTGTGACGCCAACAGTGCACAATTTAACTTAACGTTGCTACACCCTTCGAAATTGTACAAATTGAATCGTCAACAGTTTAAGGATACAATGTCTACTATTAATCAGGTATACCACATTGATAATTTTGAAAGTGAAGCCTTGAGTTGGTTTGATTTTTGGAAAACGCGAGAATACAAAAGTAGCCAAGATTTCCTCGACTTGTTACCGTTTACAAAGTTTTATCCGGCTGTCAGGTATGCCTTACTAGTTTTGCTAACATTACCAGCAACAACATGTACTGTGGAGCGGTCGTTCAGCACATTACGTCGTGTAAAAACATGGCTTAGATCTACAATGTCAGATGAACGTCTGTCTGGGTTGTGCATGTTAAGCGTACACAGAGACAAAGTGAACGGCAACAAAAAAGACTTTATGGACAAAATTGTAGATATGTTTGGCAGGGATAACAGACGACTCCAGTTCTTGTTTAAAGAATAAATTTTATTTTAAAATTATGTTTCGTTATATACTTGCATACATTGTGTAAATAACAACTTTGGTACTAATGTATGCCCTTCATTACTACAGTGCCCAGTCCGTTCGTTTACAATACATATACGCTACAGTAAATTAAAACTACATTAAAACATTACTAAAAATATTTTGCCCCCCCCTAGAAAATTTTCTGCGGGCGCCCATGGGTATATTTTATAGGCAATCAACATTAAAACTAATAAAAATGCAAGACAAGACATAAACCATCATGGATTAACGTAGGACACAATAATCTTCTTTTTCATTTGAATATTACATTAAGCATGGATTTTGTTTATTTACTTTACATTTGAAATGAACATTTCATTAACACTATGAATGACCATTCCTAGATTATGGTTGCAAAATTAAAAAAATATTTATTAAATAAAGTTTTGTTGAGGATTAATTTTAACATAATTACTGGTAGTTTAGTTGGCTTTCAGACAATTATTAATTTAAATATCTTTAGTAGCAATTTATGATTTTAAAGTTTATTTTTGTCCATCCTCATCAGCTGACATCATCTCCTGTGTTGAATTCAATAGTGATGGCGACCTCTTGGCAACTGGGGACAAAGGAGGAAGAGTCGTCATTTTCCAGCGTGATAAGGCTGTAAGCAACATATTTTTAAAAGAAAGAGGATTATTGAAAACAAAATCAATAATATTTTTTAAAAATTTGATGAATATTGTAAAAATTTAGAGGGCATCTTTCAATCAAGGACATATTTTAACTTTGTAGCTACTGTTACAGATTACTTGAGCTTACCAAAATGTATTGAGCAGTGTTAAGACAACGAAAGTCTGCATAGCATTGCAGATATGATGTCATGTATACTGGTGTATGTGTGTGGTATATATACACACATACATATATATGTATCTATACACATAATTTCATCTATAAATATAAGTCCATACATTTCATAACCTGGACACTCCCTTCCAATTTTTTAAATTGTCAATTGAAATTTTACAAATACTATTTATTTAGCTCAGTGTTGACCATTTTGTAAATTTCAGAGTAAAAATGCTGTTCCTAGTCGTGGAGAGTACAATGTGTACAGTACATTTCAATCCCATGAGCCAGAATTTGATTATCTTAAAAGTTTGGAAATAGAAGAGAAAATAAACAAAATTCGATGGCTGCAGCAAACAAATAGAAATCATTTTCTTTTGTCAACTAATGGTAATAATTTATACTTTAAAAAAATAATTTTTTAAACAAATTAGCTTGCATGATTGAAATTTTATAATTTTAGTTTTGTTGTTAATATCAATGATATAATGTGTTGTAAGTAGCGATGGGATGAAATAAAAAAAATTTACTACTCTGTTTCTACCCAATTATCCTGATTCCCGATACAATTCTGATTCGGATTCCTGGCCATTATTATATACATGTATTACTATGGCCAGGTATTAACATATTTAATTAATATAAAAGTTGAGAATTGATTAGAAAAGTTTATTAACTTGCTATTGAAGCTTTACAATATGCTAGATAACAATGTATTGGAAAGATTTTATTTAAGCGCATCTATCAATAATTCCATTTTAGTAATACAAAGATGTAGTATTGAGTTCAAAATAATATAAATAATTCCATTTTAATGAGGAAAACTTCGTTCAGTTCAATCAGTTGATACTAAGAATATGCATTTAATCGTGACGCACTTGCAAATTATAGTGCAAAAACAACGCGGAACAAACTTGGCGCTGTCACCGGCTTACGGCCATGAATGAAAGATTACCTTAGTGCTGGGGGCGGCTCGTGGAAGTTAATCAGTTAAGAATTGTTTTGGTGTCTGAATTGGGTCTGAATTATTCAGCTCGGATAACGATTCTCTATGCTTTGGAAAAATCCCAATATTTCGATTATTCTGATACGATTCCAATAAATCATCCCATCACTAGTTGTAAGTATATTTTTAGAGAAATTAATTTAATTTTTTTTAAAATTCAGATAAAACGATCAAACTCTGGAAAGTGGCAGAAAGAAATAAACGACCAGAGGGTTATAATTTGAAAGATGAAATGGGCCAGTTTCGTAATAAGTCGGCTATTACATCATTGAGAGTACCCATTTTTCAGCCCATGGAACTGATGGTAGAAGCAAGTCCTAAAAGAGTCTTCGCCAATGCACACACTTATCATATAAATTCCATATCTGTAAATAGTGACTTGGAAACGTATCTGTCAGCTGATGATCTTCGAATAAATTTGTGGAATTTAGAGATCACAGACCAAAGTTTCAGTATCCTTTTAAAATGATTAAGAAATAACCATGTATGTTAAATGTTCATTCTAAAGTTGTTGGTTTTCGATTGAATTTGTATTTTACTAGTCCTTAATAATTAAAAAGACATTGTTGATATTAAACCAGCTAACATGGAAGAGCTTACAGAAGTTATTACTGCTGCTGAATTCCACCCTAAAGAGTGCAACATGTTTGTCTACAGTAGCAGTAAAGGGAGCATCAGACTATGTGACATGCGTGAACAAGCTCTTTGCGACAAGCATGCCAAACGTAAGTTTTCTTTAAAACTTTCACCTTACCATATCAGTATCATTAGTTTTGTAACTATATATAACTATGATATATATATTTAAATGATTTAAAGAGTGAAAGAATTCAAATAAAATCCAGATTTGATATATTATTACCCGAGGCATCTAAGCTATATTTAACCCATTCAATACGACCCAATTTTTTTAAGGGTACACAGTAAAATTTTAGGTTAAAAAATCCATTCCACCTGATGATTTTAAGCTGAAAAACTCTGCTTTGCTATATCCTGCTGCATATCAAAGTTTAGGTAATTGAAAAAGGAATATGTTTCTACTATTAAAAAAATGTTTTTTGTTTTTTTTTGCATTACTCACCACTCATAAATCAGGCAAAAATAATCCAATCAAGTTCATATTTCTAACAAATAAGTCTTATTATATATCCAAAACAACTGGAAAGTTTCATTGCAGTAGCTCCAGAAATTATAAAGTTATGAATTTTTTCCCATGACACGTTTCATTTTTTGTAAAATTCAACCATAAAATAATTATACTCTAATATTTACACATATTTCCGAAATAGTAAATTTTCGTAATCACAGTCGACACAGAGTCTTCAAATTTATCTTCATTTGTAATTGATTTGTCCATTCCAATCAATTTATTTGCTTGATCATCAGTTATAGATCAAAAAATTAATAGATTAGTACTAGGATTAGTGCTCAATGAAGCCATTTCGGTCAGCTGTTTTTTTTTGTTTACAAAATTTTTTTAACTTAAAAAACAAGCACAAAATACACTAAACATGGTCTAATCCTTTCGAAATTGCACACAACAGAATTTGAAACTCTTCTCAATAGAAGTTTTATAAGCTATTAATAAAATATTTGAATGGAAAAGTCTGATTACTAATAAAATAAAACAAACCATCGGTGACACAGATACTGGCTGAAATCGCGCTGGCGCACACTGCGGCAAAAACGTATTAAATGGATTAACAATGAACACAAATATTTAAAATTATAGTTAATAATGTTTGCTTATTTCCATTCCCATTTGCTATCAACACACACTATTACTAATACCAAAGAATCGCAATATCCTTCTTCTCAGTCGGAAAAGTCAATAGTAAGCATGAAACTAAAGCTAATGTCATGATAATTCAATTAAAAATATAATCAATTTAGTCTCAGTAGCCCATAAATTAAATCAAGAGAATATCTCACTTTCTGAATAGAAATGGAAAAGCTATGAAAAAAAATAAATTAAAAATGTTGTGGAATCTTTTTGAAAGAAGCTATGATTATTAAAGATTGCAAGAAACAGGATATAAATTATAATTGAAAGTCTCATGAGATTAAGAAAAAATGAAAATTGCAATGTTGCTACAGCAGCTTTTGGAATGCTTTGCTTAAAAACATAAATGGGCGCATGATGTTAACCCTTTCGCCCTTAGGCAAATACTAAGCCACACACAGGCTTTCCTTGACAAAAGGTGCATAACTCCGTCATATTCACAACATACATTTTTCAAAATTCACAAAAATAAAACTATTAATGCAATAACAGTCAATTTTTTTTAAATAAAAAGAAATATGGACAATGTATCAGATGACAGAAAATTTATTAGAAACACCATTTTTAAAAAATGAATTATTTTTTTAAAAATTGACTTGAAGTGCTGGTGACAGAAGTTGGCATCAAGTCTGCATGGGATAGTGAGAATTAGTTTCTTTTATAAAGTCTAACTTGGCACAAATTACATCCATAAACAGCCTCATGTGTCCTATATTTGGTTCTAATGTTTAGGGTACAATCTGCAATAAAATCCATAATCACGAAATATATGTGGTATTTTCTCACTGGCCTACGATGTTTGGACCTATTTGTCTATGCTGTCAAAGCCTAAAGCATCATCAGACTTTTAATCACATATCAGTCAGTATCAATAATATCCCAGGTACTTAGGTCAAACTACGTCAATTTGAACATATAACAACTTTCACTTTCAATAAATCCAGAATTACACCATAAATCTTTATTATTTCTCTAATAACTGCACCTTTTAGCACCCCTAAACATTCACAGAATATCATCCATTTGGGAAAAAATTTGCAGAAAAACCACCAATTTTAAAATTTTACCAAAACCCTAGACTCGTCCAAAAATAATCAAATGAAAAGTAAAAGGAAGTGAATTCATAGCTCTTCTATGTGAGAGCTAAAGATAGTTTAAATTAGCTACTTAAAAAGTTTGATCTGCTCTGCAACGAAGCAACCCAAAATCGGAGACTGCAAGGGTCTACCGATATCAGCGACTCCAAGGGGGGAAACAGTTAAAATATGATTTAAAAACATTGACTATGCTTTGTGTTGATTAAAATACAAATAATTTTATTGTGATGAAAAGTTTGTATTATTATGACGTTTTAAAATGTTTATTCTAATCGTCAGAATGTGCATCTAATAGTAATTTTTGTCAACTTTAATGCTTTACATTTGTCTGGGCATATTAGAAAGAGTTAAGATCTGGTGTGGTTAATGTTATTTTTTAAAAGTTGAAATTAATTCTTTCTAATAAAATCTGATTTTTACTTTTAAATGAAATCAAACTTTAATATAAATTGTTATGTTGAGTTTACATTTTTTGGAAACCAGGAATTATTCAAAATCTGACATGAGTATGTAAATGAAAGATGTGTAATTATTGTAGATGTTCCAGTCACTAATAGGGACGCGGTGGTCGAGTGGCAGCGTGCTCGACTGGCGTACCGATGGTCACGGGTTCGACTCCTTGTGAAGGCAAGGATTTGTTCCCGGGGCCTAGGGCGTCCCTGAGTCACCCAGCTCTGAATGGGTACCTAACACTAGTTAGGAGGCTGGGTAATGCGTGGAACCCACAAAGCCGTGGCCTATGAACGCTGCATCACTTGCCAACAGATCATCTATCATGGTCTGTGGACGCAATTATCTTCTGTTTAGAAGGAGCGTCTGTATAGATAAGATAAGAAGATAGTCATTAACTTATTGTCCCCAATCTAAAAAAAAAGGTAATGAGATTATCAAAACAGCACTCAATTTGCTACAAATATGTGGAATAATATAAAATTTGAATTCTGAATGTTTACCAAAGGGAAATTATTCTATAATTCATATAAAGTAATTGGAAAGTTAGGCAAAGGAAAGAAATTTGATTTTTTTTATCAGCGATGTCATTGTTGAATCGACAAAAACTTCCAGTTAAAATCAACAATGGCATCATTAATCTGGAGACTTTACCTTGATATATAAGAATTTCTTTAAAAAGTATTCTTCTGCCTTATTTTAATCATGCTGTGATGCTTAGTTGAATATTACATTTTAACTGAGGGAATATATTTTGAGGACAAAATACTTCTTGTTAAGCATATTCAATTTTTTCATTTCAGTGTTTGAAGAGCCAGAGGATCCAACAAATCGAAGTTTCTTCTCAGAGATTATTTCCAGTATATCTGATGTTAAATTTAGTCATAGTGGCAGATACATGATAACAAGAGACTACTTATCTGTCAAAGTATGGGATTTGAACATGGAGACGAAGCCTGTTGAAACTTATCAAGTTCATGAATACCTCAGAAATAAATTATGTTCACTGTATGAAAATGATTGCATCTTTGACAAGTTTGAGTGTTCTTGGAGTGGTGATGACAAGTATGTTATACCTTGTTTAATATTTTTGGAAATTAATTTGTGGTAAAATTATATTTGCTGATTTATTCAGATCTGAAGTCTTAAATGCATCACCGGATAATTATTTAGATCTTCATATTTGGTCCTCAGATCAGGACCGGTTAACCGTAACTTCATTTAGTCCGTATTAGCTTATTACCTGGAGTTATATATTTTTTTGTGTGTTATGGCAGAATACCAGAGCCAATATGTGAGCGACCGTGACATCAAAGTGTTTTCTTAATATTCCGGTCTATAAATAATGCAAAACAAAACACGTCATCACTATTAGTGGAGTACCGCTAGTGAAATAAAATTTTTTTTATTCGCTTAGTTGCCGAAACATAGTTCTAGAAGTAATACAACGATTTCGTGTGTGATGGAAAAGGAGCACAGCGCATGAGAGCAGGCGGTGATGTCACAGGCGTCGCGGGGCAAAAATTTGATGCCATCCTGTGCTGGTTCTATTTAAGAGAAAATACGGACTGGGCAGTAAAATTGGATTTTTTTTAACTGTTTAACGGTCCGCGAAAAAAACACATTTGTCAATATGCCATTTTAATACTTTTATTGATATTACTTATTGAAAATCATTATGGTTTACTTCTTTGTTCCAAAAACTTTTTTTTTCTTTAAATTTGATGTCAAATCAGAAGACGCGAGTTGCAAATTTGTTCCATTCTCTTGTTGGTTCACAAAACATAGTAAAAATACGGACCAACAGTTAATCCGTCCTGATTAATGAGCAGTCATTTGTAGAAAGAAATGTCCATTTCAAAAATGAGTACACAATCACATTCTAAATTAATATATTTTATTAAGTGTAATGTTGAAAAAGTTATTGATAAACTTGAAATGGCCACCTAATAGTTGGATTGACAGATCTTTAAAATACTTAAAATTGTATGCATTGCTTTGGCATTTTTGATATCTGCAATCTTGCCTCTCCCCCACCATTGCCACAGTGAAAGTGAAATACAACCATAACACAACCATTCTTTTATGAAATCACACACCCCCTCCCTGATTGTCATAACTAATTTTTAATGTTATGTTACCCATAATTTCATTAACAATCCAAGCCGATTAGTGAATTTACATTCTCCATTATTAAGAATGGAAGAAGTATTTAGATAAAGAAAAAAGGTCCAGCTTTTGTTTTTTAGTTCTGAATTCAGTATTTGAATGTTATCTCTTTTTTACTTTCAGACACATCATGACAGGTTCTTACAACAATTTCTTTAGGATGTTTGAGAGGGATAATAAAAGAGATTGTACTTTAGAAGCTTGTAGAGAAATCACAAAATCAAGAACTGTGCTCAAACCAAGGAAAGTTTCCAGTGGTGGAAAAAGGAAGAAAGATGAAATAAGTGTAGACTCTTTAGACTTCAATAAGAAAATCCTTCACACAGCATGGCATCCATTGGAGAATATTGTTGCAATAGCTGCCACTAACAATTTGTATGTGTTTTCAAGTAAGGATTAACCTAGGTAACAATTAGATATTATAGTCTGCTGGTTGTCCAGTTGCTGAAACGCTTAAGTCCTCCTTCCCCCACATATTCGCCTGGAGTGGGGCAAAGGGGCCATGTTGTCATCACCGTCTTTCCATGTGCTGGATCGCTGCTCAATTCTGGATCCAACCCTCGTTGCTGCTCCAAGTTGCGGCAACCACCACAGCCTTTTCATGTGTGAGGAATCAGGGAAACGGTCTTGTTTCAAGGAAGTGATTTTTGTTAGGCCTGA
Organism: Ampullaceana balthica; assembly: GCA_944989445.1. Lineage (NCBI taxonomy): Eukaryota > Metazoa > Mollusca > Gastropoda > Lymnaeidae > Ampullaceana > Ampullaceana balthica. Next base: position 356,519 of record CALYLW010000095.1, on the reverse strand, counting down.
TATCCAGGTTTGCATACATCATGCGTACCTCAAAATTCATGCTGTTAGCTGCATATACGCTAATGGATTTTATATTAAAATTAAATACAAAGTAAAAGAATACATTAATTGCATTCCTGCCTGGTATTGATGTGTGTGAAAGTGTCTCCTAGTCTTTAAAAACAGGTAAAACTTGGCACAGTAACTTCTCAGTATTGTTAGTATATTTTAAAATAATGAACAAAGCTGATTGTGATAGCCATCACACTATTATATGGACCAAAGACTAGATTTTTGTTGCTACTTAACCTTCGTTAAGAAGTCTTTTTAAAAGCTCATTTGTCCACATCCAAACTAATACTCTTTCATCAGTAAGGGCTTGTGTCTTGTTATTTGAATTCTCTAATTAGAGTGCTCTAATCTTATTTAAAGGTTGGTGGCTTGTAGATAAAATATTTTAAATATAATCCATTTAATAGTTGGAATATGTGGAAAGCTGAATGAATCAATAAATCTTAATCTGGTTAACAAAGTGATGACAGTACCTGACCACACATATGTTTAGCTGTAAGGGTACAATTTTTTAAATGGTTTTTATGTCATAGGCAGTTCTTTATCTGTTTACGCCAAGTCATTTTTATATTGTCTTTCCCTGACCTTTTCAAAGTTGCAAGAGAACTTAGTGTAAATGGGTTGAAAGTACGCTGTTGATGTTATTAAAGCCCAAGTAGATGGTTTGTATTGTTTCAATGGTTGCAAACTATATTAAATGTAAACACAACTATATTCTTTGGTTTTAACTTGTTTTTGCCATTTAGCTGCTTTATTTAAATGAATATTCTGAGCGAACAATAAGTAATAGTATATGAATTATTGTTCTTTTGTATGCAGAAAAAAATGATAGGCTCAAAAATCTTCTTTCTAAAAAAAATAATTAATGATTTAATCTGTAGATAATTGACCTTTATTGCATCTTGCACTGAAATTTAAAAAAAACAGTGATTTTTCTTAGTTTCAGAGGATTAATGAATTCCAAAACTGCTTATATTGTCTGAATTCCAGCTAGATAAATTTATGAAAGTAGTGATTCAGAGAGTTAGTGTTAATACAATTTCATGAAGTGGCATTGAATGTAAATTTTTTAAAAGATAATTTAGAGGACCTAAAAATGGCAATAAGATACATGTACATCTTAGAAATATTAAATTCAGGGTTCTTACAATCTGATATTCTTATTTCTAGATTTTCTTTGGAAATCCCCATCAGTGATATTTAAAATATCGGTAAACTCCCATATGTCCTGAATTGATTTTTTTCTTTCTTAGTGTGGATAAGTAAATTATGGTTATTTTTTAAATTTTTGCCAAGTAATGTCATATCAGGTTTATGATATTTATTAAATGCCCGTAATTTTCTCTTAAGAAAACATGACATTACTGAAATCTTATTTTAGAGATTGTGTTGAAAGCTGGTCATTTTTATTTTATTCAGCTCCCTCCCAAAAAAAAAGTAAAGATTAACTTGTTAGGTAGATATTGTTTTTAAGGAAAACTGAAGTAATAATAGGGAACAATGCGAGATGACTCATTGTTTTAAGAAAAAAGTTGGTCTTAAAATCTTATGATGGATTTCTTCTAAATTTGATTGATCACAAAATTACACCTATTTAACAAATGCTGAATCATAGCTATTCTTCAAATTAATTGCAAAGGCAAGCAAAAACAAGTCATTCTGCAATTTCAATAGCAAATGCTAAAACATCTGTGTGCGTACAATAATAATGACATTGTTCTACATTGTTTAATGTTCTATGATTTTTTAACAATCTGGTAGCTAGTTTACACATTGTGAGTTTGTCTGAGGTTTGTAAGTTAGGAAAGTATATGAATCTAAGCATTGGGTTATGGTTGAACAGGATGATTCTGCATAATAGCACACATTTTTTCTACACATTTTACTATTAAACTCCCATAGTGTTGTGCCAAATGGCATGGTGGTATGGGAAATAGTCATAATACTGCTATTGGCTAAAGTAAAATAACAGAAAAAAATGTATCAAAAGGTTTGCCATAGCAGTAGCAGCAAAGACTTCATAGGTCCACATAGGTACAGGCATTCTATCAGCTGATTTTTTAAAACAATTAGCTAGACAAGCAAAATAGTTATTTATAAATAAATAAGATATGAAGTCATCATTAGTTAAAACTTCTGATTTGTGAAATATGAGATTGCATTGCAATAAAAAATAATAGTAATAGTCACATCAATTTCAATATATTATTATTATTTTAACAATTAACATAATTTCATGTAGAGAATCATGGACCATACAGTACTATTAAAAAAAAATCTACCATAAGAATATTTCTTTAAAATATGTGTTTATGCCCTGGAGCTTCCAGTGGAAGTATTCAACAAATGAGTCCATGATTCTAACTCTACGCTTGAATAAATTCAGACATTATTTAAACATATATTGTGAAGAATAGTGATCTACTGATTATTCCTTTTAATTTTAATTCGTGACTGAGAAGTTTAGGCATTACCTTGATATGGAAAATATGACCTTTTTAAAATTATTTATAGATTTTTTGTTTTTAAAAATAGTTTATTCTTATTTACTGAAAGAATTACCCAGTGTCTGGAAAATGGTCAGTGAATTTACTTGGTTCCATTCAAATTATCTTAAGCCATATTTTCTGGCAGTTTTATACTTTTTTTTCTTCCATTATCCTTCTTGTTCAAGAAATATTTTAATGTACATGAATGTTTGGTGAGTTGTAGATCAGTTTAAGTTAAAATAAAACTAAAAAACAGGATAGGGTTAGCTCCTTGAGATAAGTTGAGCCTTAAAGAATTATCATTCTAAATTGAAACACTAGGAGCATCAGAGCGTTATCTGTGCACACGGGTAGTAGCCTCTTGCTGTTGTATGTAAACACCCAAAGACATCTTCCCTCCCATAACCCGTTGTCACTGTTGTATGTGTTGTTATTTGTGCAATTCATTGTAAACATGAATGAATATCACCAGTTTTGATATGTTAAATGATTAAAAGTATATTTTTTGAAATGTTATTTAATGTGTTGTTGGCTGAGTGATTAGGTAATAATTTAAAATTTAATTGTGAATAATTCTTTGACCAGAGACATCATAATCATAACAGAGCCATTGGTATTTTGGAAACTCATTCATTTAATGATCTTTATAATTAATAATAGAATAATTTTTTTTTACAGTCTAAGCTAAGTAACCTATGGAATGTCATGTACAAAATTATTATTAATATAGAACATCAAACCAGAGATGCCAGGATTGATAATCTCATTACATGTATTACAAAACACCATTCCAATAGCAGTGTAATGCCATTGCACTTAAGTCAGCTTTTAATGCATTAGAACTAGAAGCACATTGACACTACCTGTATTCTGACTAGATTTAAGCATAGCTTAATAGCTTTGTATAATTAATAATTGATGGTTAAAATATAATAGTAGAGCACTGCAGGTCTGTCAATGAACCATTTCACCTCAAGTAACAGCAAAAAACACACAAAAACATGATAATTTTGATGCAATTCTAAAAAAAAGATATTTTGACTTCATTGTTTGTGGTTGACTTGGGGAGGAGATGATATTGGAATCATTTATGGCTGTTCAAAGTTCCCGGATTTTTGCTATAATAAAGGTCTTTAAAGGAATTGAAAGGGGAAAAGACATCACTAAATTCACATTACTTTTCAGTAAAATTTAATATTAAATTTACCTCACATTATTAATTCTTAGTTTCATGGAGAGTGCTTTAGGCCTTTGTAACTTAATATTTATTTTGTTTTCATAAATTATCTATGAAAAAATGTATGCTTCTTCATATAAAATCGATGCTATTACTGTTACAGGTACGAACATTCGTTTTAATCACGGGAAGATTTAAATAGAAAAATGTATTATGTATTGATTACATCAAAAATGTTAGTCACTAATCCGTCACTAGGTTAACTACATGTATGTGAAAACGAAAGACCACCTACAAAATCAGCAGTACGATAGCAGATCACAGATTATTACTGTTGGCTGTGTATCAAGTGAGGGAAACATTCAAATAACAAGCTTTTTTAAAAAAAGGCATACAAGTTAATACAAGCATAAACAGTCTGCAGAGTTGTCTTTACCTTTTAAAATAAATCGTAGAATTCAAAGTTGTTAACTTATGTTAACAAGAACAGAACCAGTACTATAAATATCACAACTGGTAACATATTTTATAGGTGCGTCTTAACTTAGTCTTACCATTTTTTTAAAATTATCGTTTGACTAGATACTAGATTAGTGTCAGATTAGATACAAATCTCACACAAAATACCTTTGGATTATATTTTTAACTTCAAAATGTAATATAAATTATACTAATACCTACCAGAATATAAAAATTAAATGGATATTTCTTAACAGTTTAAGTTCAAGGTTTAAGATTGTAATACATATTGAAGTATCAGTTATACTCTATAGAAATATATTTACACAAAATATCTTTAAATCAAGCGAGGCATTTATGTTTGGGGATCATTGAGTTAACTAACAGAAATCTAAATTAATATAAATTTATCAATCAATAAAAATTAATAGGAATGCATTCTGGTGTTTGACCCTGACTATATCATTGTCACATATTATTTTTTCTGCAATCAATTCCAAACAATACCCTTATTACTCTATCCCCCTCCTCACCATCTCAAAGTCACCTAACCCTTTTCAGTATTACGTATTTCCTCCTTGGGCCCATAATTCACCATCCTTAACTACCCAACTAACACACCGAAGCACAGTGAAGTTGTTTTTTTTTCGTTTCTCTGTCCCTGGCGGATCTTTAACTTTAATAGGTAATTTAATTACTACCTAAATTTTCGTAAAAAAGAAAGATTTGTAACAAACATTATATTACGTTTTGCTGGAAAGGGGCGGAGAAAATCATGGCCCATCTCAGGCAGCATTAACCCCCGATACGCCAACGTCTTAACATCATTATAGTACAAACGGCAATAAAGTGTAGTGTGGCAATGTAAGCTTTAAATACATTTGATTATTCACAAAGGAGGAACGTATACACAAATCTGCATGTCATTGAACTGATATTTTCATGTCACCAGTATTCATCTTTAGTTGAGAGAGTTTTAATTTAAAAATGGAACAATACATTAACGACAAACGGACTAAAATGGATGCGATGCTACAAATACTTAAAATGTAACCTTTACTTTAACATAAATACAGTGCACAATGCATGGTTAGATAGAAGAAACTTACCCAGCAGAAAATTTTTCAAAACAATTAGTTAAGTTTGCTAAATGTTAAAGAGCAAGGCATGGACGAAATGCTTATAATTAAGGTATTAACTAAGCCATTAATTTTAAAGTAGACCTTGGAGGAAAAAAGATCCATATTAATAATACACATACACACACACACACACACACATATATATATACATATATATATATATATATATATATATATATATATATATATATAATATTAATTAATTAAATAAAAATGTGTGCACGTTGAAGCATGTAATATTTGCAATTACGTTAAACAATTATTTAAATACGAAATACATACTCATACACTTGAATTTGTTATTCAGTTTACAGGTACATACATGCTAATGCACACTTTACAAAGGCGCTTTTGAGCTTATGCTATTTTAAACTGGTTTGTTGTTTTATTTTGTGTGGAGCTGGGTGTTGTTGGGAGAGATAGATAGAGAGAGTGAGCGAGACAGAGAGAGGGGGGGGGGAGCTACCTCGCATTAACGCAGAAGTAAATGTGGCCAAATAAGAGTTGAAAGCTTGGCAAAAGGGAATACCCGTATGTTTATCTTATTAATATATCTATCAATTTTTGAGAATGGCCATTCTGAACTTCTGGATGCTTTATTAATAGATTTAAGCAGTAAAATTTAAAACAACTTATAACATGATCAATAGAAATGGACGGGAAAGGGAGGAACTATTGTAATGTAAACTTATTTAATTCCGCGCACATCATAAGAGACGGTATAAATCAATGAATTGACGAATCGTTTAATATTTCATGTAAATATATATAAGTCACATCAAAGCATGCATGCACACTGAACATCGAGCCCAAATGAGTAAATATTACATCTGTTTGTGTTATGTTTAAGATGCGCCATATTATTTACACAAATACATGCAAACAACACAGATAACACACAATAATCGCAGTTTCTGCATAGCACGATGCACTGGGGATAGATAGACCCTTAAAAATATGTCATTATTCGATCCCCGTTCCATAATGCAGCATACTATCTATCTTAGTCATGTTTTCAAATGAAGACCTCATTGTACTAGGTTGATTGTAACGGGAGCGATGTTTTCGAATTAGAAGCTACCCAACACGCAACATATTGGCATCGCGGCACCTGCTGATTAATAATTTCTAGAATTTTAAAAAGGAACAATACTGTTTATTGAAAATCGAGTAGGTCTGCAGAAACATACATTGTTTTGTACCACTGAATGAGAATGGACCCTTTTTTTCCTTTTTCACGAAAGGTAGTAAAAAAATTGATACAAACTTTAAAATGACTTTTTCATTATGGTAAACTCCCTTTTTTATTAAAAATTATTTTTTTTAAACAACGGGGACTCCCCCCCCCTCTTTTAAGTAAAGAAAGTTCTTATCATGGAATGTAAATATAAAACAAACTAGAAGAAGTTTAACTTCTATAAAACTGGTTAGGAACAATAAATTATGTTAGTATAGATGCCAAACTCAGAGCTTGCTGTAATTCTATTCTACAACAGTAAACTACGAGGCTCTACCGCTGAGTATGGTGAAGGGAAAAAGCGACATCTGATTTTTAAACCAGTTGGCTCTACATTTACCCCCACAAAAAGGGTTTAGACTTTTGAAATGTAACTGGACGCACATTGAAGATTGCTCTAGGACCATTGTGTGCTCTCGTGTCTAACGGCACACTCCCAGCTGACCAGCTCGGGGCGCCGATTCTCCTGAGATGGGGACAGTATTGGGGTGCCCCTAAAAGTCTCACGAGTCCAAGTAGACTTATCAAGTAGAAGATTTTCTGTTGTTTAAATGAAAAGAAAACAAGTTCAACAAAAATATTTAAAAAGCAAATTTTAGTGGACTGTAAACATTATTTTCCCAAGCAGAGTCTATACAGTCCACTCTGCAAATATAATTAATAAAGACTGTGTTTTTTTTCGAAAAGGACATCTTCCAAAAATGGTTAAGGTTTTTATAATTTGATAACGCTTTATAAAATAGAGTGGCTTAAAAAAAAATCACCGCTAACAATAAAATGGTCGAGCGTGAACAAATCATTAACCGATGTTTACAAAACATTTAAGCTATGACGCACGCCTTCGACTTTTGAATCCCGCGGGCTTTCGCAACAAACCTGGCCACTTGAAGTGCTGTGCCTGCGGGGTTTTTGTCATTGAGCGCCTCCGCCTCCGCTTCCTCACTGACCACTTCCTTGGTCGACCGGTTGATGTTCCTGCTAGGCAGGGACTCGAGCATCTCCTGACACGACTCGTCGTCCGGGTCAGCTATGGCCAGCGTGGTCAGGCTTCCGTCGAGGCAGCCGATGACAATGCAAGTGCCCTGCTGGTTACCGGCAATGGCCTTGACCTCGGCGCTCGTCTTGTAGTTGGCGATCATCTTCCCGTCGGATATCCGGAACACCCGCAGCGTGCGGTGCCTAGAGTGGTAGTAAACTACGTGTTTGTCGCTGTACGTGAAGAAGGCCGTCACCTGGAAGACGCCCTCGGCCACCCTCGGGATGAGAACCTTTGACGTCTTGTTGTTTTTCAAGTTGATCAACTCGAGCCCACCCCGCGCAGGGGCGTACATGCCGACTTTTCCGTCACGCATGGTCTGTCCGTTCCACCTGGGAACAGATCGGACAAGGGCCTTCTTCTTCAGGTCCAGAATGTTACCTTTCTCCGGGTCGATCACGGCGACCTGGTTGGGATCGTGCGGCATGGCGACCACGTGCGTGTACTCCAGATAGTTCTGATACTTGAGCTGCAGATTGTACATCCGTGCACCCGTCTTGGCGTGATACACGCCTATGACGTCCCCGCTCTTGTCAGTCGCCGGAACAGCCAGATAAATGCCCTCGCGGGTGATCACCGGATGGCGGTAGGTCTGTATCGTGTACTCGAATTTGTACACTTCTTGTCCCTCGGGAACGGTCAGACAAATGCACTGAGCTTTGCCGCCAGGGAGTTTGGAGACCGCAATAACTTTTTTGTCCTCCTCGCAGAGCATCACCTGTTGGACATCGCCTATGGACACCTCGAACAAAGGCGTGTCCTTCGTGAGGTCCCATATGAGGAGCTTTGGTGATTCGGCGCTGACCACGAACTCCCCCTTGGCTGTGATGACGGCGTGTGATACTATGGCACTTCTTGCGTTTCCTACAAAAGTTTTGACCAGCCGACCCGTTTCTAGGTTCCAAATGGCAACCGTGTTTCTCGTGGTGGTTGCGCACAGCTGAGATTCTTGTGCGAGGTCGATGGTCTCAATGGGACGCTCCAGCCTGTCTATCGGATGAACCTCTTCCAGTATCTTATCGAAGTTCCACACTTTTATAGTCTTATCCATGGACGACGAGATGACGGCATTTCGGTCCACAGACGAAGAGGTCAGCGCACAGATCCGGCCAAAGTGGGCATCAAGCACCTTGACCATATTCCCCTGTTTCACATCCCACACGTACAGGTTCTTCCTGACGCCGGCCACAACAAACTGGTTATTCTTGGTGAACACCACCAAACTGTTCAACTGGTTTTTCGTGGGTATGTTCCTCGTGCCGTGCGGCAGGGTCAGCTCTCTCATCTGATCCGTGTGAAGGTCGTAGAGCTTGTACCCTTGGGCCGTGGTGGCGATCAGATAGCTTTCGTCGGGGGATAAGTTGAACGCAAAGATGGGGTCGGCGTTGGAGCCGATGGTCCGGTCGTACTTCCACGCCGTGCCCTCGAGCTTGTAGATGACCACGTCGTTGTCGCTTATCTCTATGCATGTGTAGAGCGTGGTCTTGGTCTTGTTTATAGAGAAGGCGCTGTGGAACTCGAACGCGTCGATGGAGCCGTCGTGGGCCTCGAGGGCCATCTCCGTGTCGGCCTCCGTCCCACTTTTCACGATCACCTGATGGACGCCGTCGGGATCGTGGTCGAGCTCGACGCTGAGGATCGGCATCTTGAGCTCGGACTTGTAGTCCCCGATGAAGGCGCCGTCGATGGAGTAGAGAAGCCACGAGGAATCCGTCCACACAGAAATCTGCGTGTTCGAGACGTTGGTCCCGATGATGGATTCATTCTTGACCTGGATTTTGGGGGTGATGATCTTAAACTCCCCCGTATTCAGAGAGCAAATAACTATTTGGTTATTGTTTGTGTAGCTCACCGCCATCTTTCCGTTGGGGGAGATGTTCAGATTCTGCATGATGCCTTCTATTCCCAAAGTGATGTTCCTGGAGATCTCCCCTGAAGAGAGATCCCACATGATGATTCTGTTGGACACGGACACCAGGTGTTTTCCGTCCGTTGGCGTGCCGATTCCAAAAGGCGCGAACTGATGACCCTCCAAAGAATATTGCAGGGGACCGCTGGGAGTATGGAGACAGTGATAAGCCGGGACCAGAGCGCAATGACGCAGCCCGTCCGAGTCACACTGCTGTATGAGAGTTCGAATCTGAGGGTTGTGCCTGTAGTAAGGTAGCAGGCGACCCGTTATCTGAGGACCCAGCATGTCCGGGTAGTGGCTGAGAATTGAGCTTGAAAGACCGATGGCGTCAGCAATGATTCGCACGTCTTTGTCGTAGACGTGGTTCAGCAAGTCCTCAAAGTCCGCGATCACGGACTGCAGGGGCATGGACGACAGCTTGGCGTGCAGCCAGTTATAGTTGAAGATCACCTTCTCGTACAAGATCTCGTAACGATGAGATCTGATCAGGTGATAGGGCAGTTCGCTGAGCTTCCTAAGATTGTAACGGATGACTTTTCCCTTCTCATCCAAAAACTCCAGAGGCTGCGGCGGGACCTTTCTGTCCGCGGCGCTTTGCCTGTCGTCGAGGTGAAACCGCTGCCGCTGCAGGTCAGAGTATTCAAACGGCTTGGGTATCCCGCCACCGTAAGTCCCGAGGAAGTACTCGGCGGTGTTGGAGTGGATCATGCTGGCGAAGTTGATGTTCTTGAAGTACCGCTCCTTGGCGGCGTCGATGAACTGTCTGTGATACCAGCCCACAACGCTGACCCCGTCCGCCTCCCTTTCGCTGAGGTACCCGGGCAGATCGTTCCTGATCCGCGTCCACAGGAGAGGCGGGATCCTCCTGACGGGAGGCAGGTGGTACTGATAGATGTCGTTTAGCACCTTGTCATCGAGAGATATGAGGTCTTCCAGCTCGGGCTCGGAGATGCCGCTCTTCGAAGCCGATATGTAACCGAAGGCGTGGGACACGAGCGTCTTGCCGTGCTGGAGCTCGATTCTCTCGAACAGGAGCATGATGCAGTCGTGTATGGTGGAGGCCAGCGTGGTCAGGCTGGGCTTCGTGTACGACCTCCACCTGCAGATCTCATCGAAGGTCAGCTTGACGAACAGCGGGAGATTGCACTTTGTGATGGCCTCGTTGACCAGCGCCCACTGGTCTTTCGTGACGGATTTGTTGGAGTTCTTCAGCCAGGCCTGGATGATCGTGCTGCTCAAGTTCTCCCCCAGCGGCAGGACCTCGATGAACGACTCGCCGTTGTCTATCATCGTCCTGAGGAGGTCCAGCAGGCCGTAGTAGTTGGGCAGGACGGAGATGATGACCTTGACGTGAGGGGGCAGGACGATGGGCATCCAGGTCAGGTTGTGGGCGCCGTCGGACCCGGAGATTTGATCAAGAGAGTCGAAGAACAGGACCAGGGGCTGCTCGGCGCTGGCGAGGTGGATGAGTTTTTTAAAGTACTGCTGGAGCGGCGCCAGGTCGTTGGGTATGTCCTCCAGCGGCTGGTTGAACATGATGCTCAGCTGTTGGCTGTACGACGTCATGAGGGGGATGATGGAGGAGCTGCCAGGCGTGGTGCCCAGGAATCTGAGAACCATGACAACCGGTTTGGAGAACCAGGACGTGACAACCTGGTAAAATAGACAGATGAATTAATGTCCAGTTCCGGAAAGTCTTTAGATACAAGGAGCCAAGCAAAGGATCAACCAAATGGAGCAAGAACATTTTTGTGTGGAAAGAAAGTACTTTAAAATGCTTTTAATTATAAGAACATTTTCCGAAATGCACGTTAAGTTAAATATATAAATATCACTCCAAAATTTTAGTTGTTACAATTACATCACTAAAAAAATTTATTCTAATTCTTCACACTTGTAAAAGTGATATTACTAAAAAGTGTGGACTTATTTGAATCATATGATCTTCACATAATGTGCCATAATCAAAATGATTTGAATTATATAACAGTGAATACAGGCAGTTGTGAAAACTTGTGTTTTTCATGATTGATTACCATGTATTGTAACATGCGTGTGCATTATACTTGCATCAATGAAAAGGTGTAAATGTAGTATTCATTTAATAGTACGACGATTAAAATTAAAAATTATTTCTTTTCTTATGCTTTTTTTTTCTTCTTTTGTCAAATATGGCTGTAACTGTAACAATTTACGTTTTTTTAAAACTTGAAATGTTACAACTTGCTTAACTGAAACGAAAGAAAACAAATAATCCACCTGGCTTGCTGCCTTGGCCATCAGGGATGTCTTTCCACAACCACTTTCACCGAACAGCACCAAGGGGAGGTTACTGTCGCCGACAACGTACTCATGGATACGCTCCACCACCTCCTCGCGACCCTGGAATGTAGCAACGGCATTTTTTGTTAAAGCTATAATTTGCTTCATTCAGCACAACACAAATTCGCCATAGTAATACTAATAGTAACATGTTCCATAACTGGTAACACTCAAAACCTTTAGAAATACAACCCTCAGATGGACATAGGGATAAAAAAAAACTTTTCTTATCCCTTATGCAAGAACAAATGTATACAAATTCTATTTCTTCCCGTATGGAATTCGCACGTGGAATGGGTTGCCTGATCAAACCAGGAAAACTAACACTCCATCAATATTTAAAACTCAAATAAAAATGCAAGACTAGAAATAAGCTATGGGTAAGCGTAGTACGCAATAATCTTCTGTGTAGAAGGAGCTTCTGTAATAGATAAGATAAATTAAATTGCTATTAATTTATTGCTTTCATTATTTAAAACTTGAGTACTTAACTTTTGGTCGAGGGAGGGGAGGTGCAAAGGGGGAGGAGGCAAGATAATATGTTAGTTATCTTATTGGCTCCAGAAACTTCACTATTATTTTAAAATTGTCTGCAGTTGAAAGAATATTATGACGACACGTGTCACAGTTTTTTTAAAAGTCTTTTACAGTCAACATCAATGTTTGGTTGATATTTAACACAGTTACCTGAAAAGCTTTGCAGTAGCGCTTGCAAGCGTGCAAATGTTGCAGAGGTTCCAGATAAACTGGGTCACTGGCAAGTCGCTCATGTTTCGCCATAGCGTTGTCCACCAGACGAATGACGTGGACTTGAAAGTGTTCACAGAACTTCTCAAAATAATCCTGGAAAAGTAAGTAAAAAATAAGTAAAAATGTAAGTAAAAAAGTAATAATGAAAGAAAAAAAAAGGAATTACAAGATTAAGTTGAAAATGTAAGTAAATAAAGTAAGAAAAAAAAACAGTAAGTAAACAAAAAAATAACCATCGGTTATGGGACTTAAAAAAAAAGACTCGTGGTCGTAGGGGGTTCTAATGTTTCCATTACATTTTTCTCGGGGCTTGGTAGACCTTGGCGGCGCCCATCTCCTCTCGAGGTCAGCTGAGGACTTTTATAGCGATAGTCATTGATCAACATTTTCATTGTGGCTTAACGCGTGCTAGATCCCACGCCCCTCACCTTGTGAGGAGAGCGCACTATGGACTTCACTATCCAGCCACCATGTTAGCTTTGTATTATCAAGTGATGTAAGACTGACCAGTCTCTTACCTTGTGCGTCTCCTCGTCTATCCCTTCTTTACCGCTCCAGTCCACTGTGAACCTGGCCACGTTGGAGGGCGGGATTTTTTTGGGCAACCTCTCGTCTCTGAGGACTTTAAGCAGCTTCTGAGCTTCGTTGTCTACACTGAGGATTTGGATCATAGCAAATTAGTACTGTTTGCTTAAATAAATAATAACATTTTTAGAATCCTAATTAGTTGCTAGAAATTTCATAATTATAATGACGTTAGATGATTAAAACTTCTCCCCCCCCCCACACACACTAAACAGTGCTATCAATGTATTGTATTTGTAGATTTTTTGGATAAAGCTTAAATCACCAAAGTCTCAGGTAGCCGCCAATACAGTGGATTTACAAACCAGGTCTCTGTGCACGGCAATATTAAATAATTAACCCAATAACCAATAGAAGCCAATAGAAAAAAAAATTCAAATATGACAGCGGCAATGCCCGAAATTCTTAGTGGGTGTTACTTGAAAAAGCATGCATTCAAGAAACGTAGATTGTAAGCATCGCTATTTGTACCGTATCATTTTTTTTCCTCTGGCATACTATTAATACTCGAAAACCACCTCTTTTGCCACCGCATTTATCTCATTTAAATATGCGTAATACAAACGTAAAATGTTGGGCATTTAGCGCTCTTGTAGTATCTTCAAGAAATCTTATTTTGAAGTTTTATCGGGAATTTTATTTAGAACGCTTTTAAACTCCCCATTTCCTAGAACCCTCTTTCATATCCAGAGAATTATATTGACGGCCTTGTAAAACAATTCATGTTAACTGATCATTGAATTTTATGCTCCCCTCAGTCCGTCATTAAAACTGGTGATTGGTGGAATTTGACTTCATGCTTTTTTTGTTTTATTAGATGAGCGTCATTATTTTTTAAAAAAAAATAATGTCATGGGTGGCCTATGCAAAGAGCAATGCATAAAAATTGCATAGAAACTCTAAAAACACAATTTTATTATTTTTTGGGTGGTTCTTATTTCTGCAATGGTGAGAACGAAACACATGATGTTGCTTCATATATCTTAAGTTCTTATTTCTGCAATGGTGAGAACGAAACACATGATGTTGCTTCATTTATCTTAAGTTCTTATTTCTGCAATGGTGAGAACGAAACACATGATGTTGCTTCATTTATCTTAAGTTCTTATTTCTGCAATGGTGAGAACGAAACACATGATGTTGCTTCATTTATCTTAAGTTCTTATTTCTGCAATGGTGAGAACGAAACACATGATGTTGCTTCATTTATCTTAAGTTCAACTTGTTTGCAGCAGGATACAGTTTGTGATGAAATAATTTATTAATTTTAGCTGTCCTTCTAGCCTTTCAGTAAATTTTGTATATCTGTTTTTAATGTGGTTCCCTGGGGAGGCGCAAATGATTCCCTACCTCCTGGCGGCGAAGTCGACGAATTTGCTGGCGATCCTGAGCAAGGTGGTGTTCATGTTGCTGATCTCCCGGATGTAGGCCATGCAATGCTCCTCGACCCCAGAAGCCTTCAGGATGCCACGCTCCACTTCCCTCTCAGTCACTGTGAGGACAAAAGTTGCATACGAAAAATTAAGGGAAATGAATGAAAACTGCAAATGTATTAATCATGGTTTCCTTTCGAAATAAAAACAACATGAACTGCAGCGAAAGCCCTAAGACAGCGTGTGTGTTTTTTTTTAAATTAAAAAATAAATTATGAGAACCTCTTCAGAGTTTAATCGGTAGGTTCAAATACAAAAGGGTGGATAAGGGGTAGAAAGTCATTCAAAATGACTTCCCTTCCCCACAAATTAATTATATTCATTTATTATGTAAAAAGAACAAAACTGTCGTCCCCGTAACTTCCCGCTGAACTCAATCTTGATTAAATATTTAGGTACTTCTCTTTTTGAGCCCTAAATCAAATGGAAATTCTCTCCCATTACACATTCGTAACATTACTACTATTCAGGCCTGCAAAACTGCACTCAGCACGCATAATTTTCAAACTACACTTTCCGGACTGACAATAGGACATTTCTTGGAAAGATATACGTATAGCTTACGTGTGACATCCATGTCGTTATAGGTCTTTTTTGATTACAATATGACTGTTTTTTTTTAAATATTGACTGTATACTTTTCACTTGCTTTTGTTTGTGAAGCTTGGTGATCCCACCCACATGCGGGCGTACCGCACTACATAAATTCTCATATTATTATTAATATTATTTTAAAATAAGCTTTATGTGTAAGTAAATCGCACCCAATTTCGGAGACTTACAGCCCCCCCCCCATCTCCACGTTATCCGCCTATGATAAAATGCCTTTAAAAGAGCGAGCTTGACCTTGTGACTATGACTTTTTCAATGTCACCGTGAAACCCACCCCCAGCCCCCACCGATTACGCCGTTGCCACTGCTCAACTCTTTAACATTGTATAAACCGCCCACTTCTTGTCCCTTTCGTGCACCCTCTTGTCGCACTGTACACAAACTTTCCCTGTACACAAACCCTCGTCTCGACCTCGTCCAGAACAGCTCTTCAAACTTTCCTATCGCAAAATTAAATGTCAGTTGCCAGGCGACCGTCACAAGAAGCTTTCTCTCTCTCTCTCTCTCTCTCTCTCTCTCTCTCTCTCTCTCTCTCTCTCTCTCTCTCTCTCTCTCTCTCTCTTTCTCCCTCTCTCTCTCGTTCTCTCTCTCTCTCTCTCTCTCTCTCTCAACCCACCCTCAAATACCCCGCCTCCCCACGACTAATTAAACAAAAAAGGGCCACTACATCGATATTTCTCGCATCAGAACAACCCCAGTAAGTGACGGTGGTGTTGGAAGTTATCCAATTAATTAATCAACTTAAAACCCATTAGAGGTGGATAAATTATTTTTCTCCCCGTTCGGTCTTCTCCTTCCCCGTCCCCTTGTCGCCTGCGTATGTAGCTGATATGTCCGACCGATAAACGGGTGATGGCTGTTTGATTTGGAAGATTTATGTGGGATTCTCGTGTTTGTGATGGTCAGATAGCGAATGTCGTTAACGGCCGAAAAGTGTGTGCGTGTGTGTGTGTGATTTTGTGTGTGTGCTTACGTGAGTACGCGCGTGAGTGTGTGTTGGGGTGGGGGCAAGGCTGGGCCATGGTCGAGAATTTAAAAAAAAATCGCGAGCAGGGGTCCTAAAAACCTGGACAGCTTTTTCATTGGTCGTTCAAGAGGTCCCTCAAAACGACCAGTTTGCTTGTCCTCTAATTCCCTGATTCCCATGAACTTTTCCGCTGGTCATCGAGTAGTTTTGTAAATGATTCCGTGGTGTACTTCCATGGCCCGAAACATGTTGCTTCCAACATTAATTTCTTTTGAATCACCGAGAAATGTCTTCAGGTTTGTCTTCAAAGACTTAGTTCGGAAAATTTAATTAAATATAATGTCATCAAATAAAAAAAAACTGTACATTTTAAAAAAAGTTACAATTAAAAAGCGTAACATTTTCATTTGATACTGTCGTGTCAATTAATTTGGGTAGCTTTAATAGGTTTAGGCACCTTGTAGCATTTTTTTTAAAACACGTCCAACTTGAGTTGTAAAGAAAGATACAATTTAAACCTTTTGACGCTAGCCCTTGAAGGAAAATCGCATAGAATTTTGTTGAAATTAATTTTTTTTAAACGGCATTAGTTAACACCTCAAGAGTTCATCTATTAATTTACAGTCTATAAGGAAATTTCTATATGACTCTGTCCAAAGCTTTACGCCACCCTGAATTTGATATTCAGGGCCCATTGGTCCACCATGCACCCTATCTCCTGATTGGGTCTGGCCACTCGACAGCGCCCTCGCTATTTTTCTAGGACGAGGACTTTGATCCAAGCTTAGTTTGAATTGAGAGGCGATTTAATAAACATTATAACACTACATATTCTTCTCGATCGGTGGAGAATCTCATCGTCGATCTTCGATAAGGTCAGTGATTATACAAGTCTACAAGTCAGGCAGTGTCTGAACAGATTTAACTCTCGGCGTTAAGCTGTTAAGCGTTAAGCTCTCATTGTTGTCCCTCCCCCTCCCCCCACACACGCACACAATTTAATGCAAGGACACTCAGGACAAAAAGCCGGAATGGAGATGTTATATATTTTATTTTATAAAATCATCTCTGACCCTTGACATAAATTTATAACCTGTTCTCTTTTCTACCTCTGTGTAATGAGACCTTAAGAAACAACTTTCAAAATAAAAAAAGAAAACAAAAATCCTGGGCGGCTTATCTTGAAATAATTATAGACAACAATCACTTGTGACCAATTATAGATTAACATTCAAAACAACGGCGATTGAACCAAGGGTTATGGATCGAGAATCGATTAAAAGTGCAGGTCCGATCTCTGGTCCGACGGCAGGGCGAGGGCATGAACTCTAAAGAAGGAAACGGGAGAGTGTAGCGGTGCAGGCGAGGATGAATTGTACGCCGCGGTGAAATTTTTATGTTCATGCACGCGCGTACTTGTTGCCGTGTAAATGTCAAGAACTTGGCACCCGTGAGTAGTGACAGTGAGGTGGCTGTATGGTGACATGTCGTTGCCATGGAGGTGACAGGGTGGTGCCACGAAGATGACAGTGGGCAGTGACACTGACGGTGACGCTGTAGTGACATGGAGTCGGGTGAGCTGACATTAATGTGACATAGTGGTAAGTGAGCTGACATTGTTGTGAAATGGTGGTAACTGGCTGGTGACAGTGTCGTGGCGTATGACGGAGTGATCGTGACAGAGTAGTAACTATTTGATGACAGTTTTGGGGCAGGCTGAGTGTAGTGACACAGTTTTTCAGAGTGTTGACAGGGTGGTGACATTGTGGTTGCCGCCAATTGTCTAATGTTATAATCTTCAATATTTAAAAATAAATCAGAAAAAAACAGTAGTAATAAATCCATATTCTGCTTCCTGACCCTGGTGTATTAACAATAATCCAGAGAGAGAGAGAGAGAGAGAGAGAGAGAGAGAGAGAGAGAGAGAGAGAGAGAGAGAGAAGAGAGAGAGAGAGAGAGAGAGAGAGAGATAAAAGGCAAGTTTCCGTCCGGTCATCGATAGCGATTGGTCCTTCAAACTCATATGACTCCTACAGCCAATCATATTGAAATCGTTTACGCGGACTTTAAAAGCGAGTTATTTTTGGTGCAGTATTTCTTCCAAGACTTTATTTTGAGTTATGCGCGTTGGGATTTATAGCTCTGTTTTTACGGGTTTGTTTTATTACGAGTTATTTATTTTAACTATAACGAATAGTATTTTTGACATGATGCACATGTATGCAGTTCGAGACGGCTGTTGGAGGGGAGCTACAACATGCCACCGAACGGAGACGGAACGTCCTTGGACGGGCTTTGTTGCTCGTATCTTATAAAACCCAATAAGAATTAATATCTCCGCAGCAATAAAGTGACATTCGCACAACAAGAAACGCACTTTCATCTGTCTTTATAGCATGCGCCACCAACTAACGGGCATAATAATTCAATCAACAACA
This sequence comes from Ampullaceana balthica, assembly GCA_944989445.1. NCBI lineage: Eukaryota > Metazoa > Mollusca > Gastropoda > Lymnaeidae > Ampullaceana > Ampullaceana balthica. The sequence goes on along the minus strand of CALYLW010000095.1, from coordinate 337,909 downwards.
TTTAAAAAAATTAAAATTGTGTTCTCTTATTACATTCTCTTTGACATTCGTGCAATACTCTATTCCCTTCTTTCTCTCTTTACGCGTCATTTTCATGCAGACAAGAAAATGTGTCAGCTTAATGAATTCTCTTACGATGTTATTTCTTAAAACCTTGGATACAAAAAAATGTGCATTTGTTCTTGACTATGCCTCATATTTAAATGACTTTTTTTTAAAAAATTGAGCATTTCTTCCAGACCTTGTCTCATATTTACCTGACATAAAGAAATTGTGCATTTGTTCCCTGTCAATCTTCTTGGTGATGAACAGCACCTGTGCGGCCTTCCTGATAATTTTGGTGAGGTTTCCGAACGTCTCCCACCAGGCAGCCTGGTCGTTCTCCATCAACCGTTGGTGGCGCTGCAGAGAGTCACAGCCATTTGAGACAGAATAATAAATATCCAGGCTTATTACACGCACTAGTACACGTAATAGTAACAATTACAACAACAATACTACTATTACTACGACTACTACTACTACTACTACTACTACTACTACTACTACTACTACTACTATACTACTACTACTACTATACTACTACTACTACTACTAATAATAATAATAATAATAATAATAATAATAATAATAATAATAAAAGAAATAATAATATTAAAATAAAAATAAATAATGATTATTGTAACAGAATTAATAATAAAATAATAATCATAATATTAATACTATTATAACAACACTACTACACTGACTGCTGCTATACTGCTACTACTGCTAATGCTGCTACTACTACTAATGCTACTGCTACTATTGCTACTACTAATAATAAATGTTGTAAAAACAACAACGCATAATTAGCCATTACACTCGTGTAATTGGTCAGACACTAACACTATATGTAACGAAGCTTTGGTGCTAAATTATAGATACTTTACCAAAACCTAATACATGTATGTCTAAAGGTTTTACCCTGAAGCCTCACCGGTTAACGTAAATAAAAGGCAAAAAAGCGAGACAATGTAACAACACAGATCCCAAAACTACATCTAGCCCCGATTTTAAAAAAAACAACACAAAACAAACAACAACCACCGGTAAATGGCTGATACTTGAGTCCCCGTGTATCCATTGTAATAATGTGGGTGCAAGTCAGTGAGTTCTATGATTTTTTTAGTTTGGAATGTTTTAAAGAAGTAAGCTGTAAAATCTCCCTGAAGCAACAAAGGTGTTAGCCAAATATTTTTAAAAAAGAATAATCTCAAGCTTCCAGACTAGACTAGACTAGCATGTAAAAACACGACTATTTCACATAAAGCGATCTTTGGGAATATTCCAGTACCAGCATTGGGCCCCATATCAGTTTTTTCCCCCCGGCCAGCATTGGGATAAATAGTCTCGACATAGATTTTATCCGGAATAAAAACAAAAACCACCCATTGCTGCGGTGGATGTGTCGGGACTAATTTGAGCAAAACGATTTTTGTCCAGAACAACAACAAAAAAAAAGCTGAAACTGAAATCTGTCATGATGACCTTTACCTTGTTGTTGAAGTTTGTAAAGATGGAACTGATGGGCTGCAGGACGTAGACGGCCGGGACGTAGTTGTCGTCCCTCTTGTACCAGTCGTCCAGCAGCTTGAGATCCTCTGGATTCTGCTTGGTGCAGTCCCTCAGCATCTCGAACTCCGATGCCAGGATTTCCGCCGGGATGGGGCGGTAGCCGTATTTCTGACCCAAGAAAACCTGAAAGGCGAAAATAAATAAAGGTAAAAAAATGATTTTTAAAAACCACGTTTTTATAAGTGGACTAAAAAGAAGAAAATAATTTAAAACTTATAAGTTCAAGTACTTCGATTTAATATGACTAAAAACGTGGGGCGGGTGCTTATGAGGTTTAACATATGCGGTTGACTCATTCTCTCACTTATATATCTCACTTTTGCCTTCTAAATTAGAAATCTTTAATTTTTATACCAAACACCCGCCCCATGTTTTTAGTCATATTAAATCGAAGTAAAATTTTGAGCTCTCTAGGATCATCAGAAGTGGTTTAATTTTACGTTGGCAAATTGGAAAAATTGCGGACAGACAGACACGAAAGCAAGTATATAATAAAATATAGATAAACTAAAAAGTTTCAATAATTTAAGAACGGTACATTCGATCGATCTGAAATTTTGATACAATGCATTGACATCCAAGATCTATCGGTGGTAAAATTTTGAGATCTTTTGGACCATCAGAAGTGGTTTAATTTTACGTTGGCAGATTTTAAAAAATCGTTGGACACACAATGCCACAGGAACGAAAGCGAGTTAATAAAACGTGGTTAAAAAAACATGATTGTGTGAGGTGGTTAAAGGGGGGGGGGAAGCATGAGAGGTGGTACATGTTGTTACATCTCATCATATCAATGTCGACTAAATGACGGATCTCTCAAGATAACGCAAGAGATTGTTCGAATTTGAGCATCTCTGAATTCTGAGATTTACGGGGTAATCTTTAAGTCTTACGAGTAAGAGTTGTACAGAATCCCATGTTTTGAAAGGGAGGAATGAAGTTTGTGTGGGACGATAGAGAAATCCTAAACGTACGTCATAAATTTTTTAAATTGTCGATGTCCTGAACTATACAAAAAACATTTTACAGCATGAACATTTATTTTATTTACAACTTAATATAGATCCATGCTGAGATTTAAAGTAATTGTAATAAGTTTGGTGCAGATCGGCTCATGGCAATCATTAGCTATTGATAGGATAAGATAGCATGTTTATTAAATTCTTTTAAAATTCGTGGATAAGTTTTTTTTTCCTTTAAAAATCTACGATTCAATTAACTTAAGAAAAAAAGTATTAAATTTTTCCTAATACTTCGGTATATGGTGCGTGTTTTACTTTAAACTACCTACAGATTTTTAAAAAAGACAATAACATTGTTTTTCTATCTGTAAACGTTTTAAAAGTGCCCTTAAAAAGAAATGTAATATCAAATTCAAAGACGACGGATTTTGGACCGGGAAGTCGTCATCCTCTCATGTGATCTCGTGGTGCTTCTGGTTTCATGTTGATAAAAGCCGCTGGCTTAAAATATTCGCCTAATGACTTAACACGCTTAATTACATAATAAAAATAAATCTACCATTGCGAAAATATTATTATTTCCAATAAATCAATGACCAAATAAAAAAAACAACCTAATAATATAAAGAAAATGAATAAAGGGATTAAAAACAGACCCTATCTGCACGAATCTGTGTCGCGTCAAGGTATTCTGTGGTTGTGAGGGCCTCATTTCCTTTGCGGTTTATTTCGGTGAAGTAAAACAAAACACAACCAAAAAAAAGTGCGTGATGTGTTTCGGAAGGGGGGGGGAGGGTAGACATTGCCGGGAATTTATAAATACGACGGGATTGTGAGAAAGGGACTGACTATAGGGCACTATTAGCCAGGTACAACCCAGACTATTGATTGCCACCTCAATTTATGCCAGAATCATACACCGAGGCGGGAGTAGTAAGGCGAAGATGCAGCCGCCGTGCAATTAAAGAGCCTCTTGCCATGGCCGACCAGAAGTGAACGAGAGGTTGCTAAGGCAGGCGTCAAATTAGAAGGCATTCATTAGGCAAGGACGCTGTTGTGAAATTGTAAGAACTTTGTATAAAGGAGAAAGAAAAAAAAGGTCCGCAAAGTCAGTTGATCTTCAGCTTCACGGGGTACGAATATTTATTTTTAACCCGCAGGATTGCACTGTTTCATGTGCGGGCATAACTGTTTCATTTATGCCAATCACTGTTCCATTTATATCAACCACTGTTTCATTTATACGAATTACTCAAAATTACTGTCTTATTTAAGCCTAGGTCGGTGGGTGGCTCGTTTTTCATGGACAACGCGTGGCAAAATGTGTAATCGTCTGAAAATTAGTTAATATAATAATTAGTTATTAAGATTCTAAGAGTAGTCGTTAAAGGTGTGTATTAGTAAAGAATATATATAAAATATATCATCTATACACTTAGGCTCAAATTGACGACTCAAAAGAATTATCAAGAAACTTTCTCAAAATAAAAATGATATCATTGCATTTGAAAAACAAAATAATTGAGAAGATTGCAGCTCTAGTTGTATTAAACAAGTATTGTATTATAGTTCAAAAATATGACCATCATAAGCGAAACTGCACCCTGTACACAGACAATACGTGCAAGCCCCCCCCCCTAATTTTTATGTTAAACAAGAGTTCTTAATACGAAACACTCGACTATTAAGACAATTTATTTTTTATGTTTTTATTTTATTTTTTTTTGTTTAAGGCATCTTGTTGCTATAGCTTGACAGGATATGTTGCCGGGGGCACCCGCTTTTTTCTGTACCCTTACGGAAGCTGTCCTTGCGGCCTTTGCCCTTTCGGGCTAAGTCATGGACAAATAAATTATAAATTTATAAATTTTGTTTCACGTGTGGCACCAAGCGTAGGTCAACCTTTGTTTAAAAAAAACTAAAAATTAAAGTAACATTTTTGCATGGTTTTGAACAGCTTCTTTTAATTATATTGTTGTTGCATATTTAAAATATCACATAGAATAGGTCTGCGATACAGCTTATAAATAAAATGCAAGGTACACACAATCTAATTGTGGGATAATTTCAGATTTAAATGTATATGCGCAAATCATGCAGAGCCAATTTACTCTCAAATTAAACATTAAAATTCATTAGCTGTAATTAAAAACTTATTATCACAAATAATTATGAATTACTGTTATAACAGATATTTTGATAAATATTTTAAAAAATGAAATGCTTATGTCATTTTAAGTGTTATTTTTCTTTCCCTTTAAAATTCTCTCTTTTTTTTCTTCAAAATTATATATTTTAAAAAACGTATGTTAATATTTCATCCCAAGTAGCGTTGTCACATTGCATTATTCACAACTTGTCGTGGCTGAGCCATTTAATCGGTCGACTATGACGAAGAAAGGGAAAAACCAGGGCAGGTTGGCTCGATGAGAACCGGCTCAACAAAAGAGAAAAGATGTTTCAATGGCCGCCACCGGAAATAGTCCGACAGACGATTACCTCCCCTTTTTTTTACTTGACATGGGCCGAAATTGTCACTCCTCTCTCCACCCCTTTTAACTAGTTTAAGTTATCGTGTCATGAGAGTTAGACGATAACAACATACGCCCCTTTATTTTATTAGATCGGCCACCAAAGAAAAAACAACAACAACTATTTAAAGAAGTAAATAAATAAAGGTTCAAATGTTGATCCCTTAGAGCAGTGCTTTTCAAAGTGGTGGTCCGCGGACCGGTGCCGGTCCGTGGGCCATCCGATGCCGGTCCGCAGAAGTTACCAAGAAAGGACATTTCGCTACCACATCAGTACAGGGAAAATAGTTCACTGGTCCCTGGTGCAATGGAAAAAATTCCTGCCGGTCCGCAATACTAAAAAGTTTGAGAAGCACTGATTTAGAGCAGTCATTTCCCCAAATATAAAGCTGTTCCAATTTTTCAAAATGAAATTTCCTCTCAGCTTGACAGTGAAACTAATGCATAAATCATATCGAAATCAGACTCGGTGATGCGCTGAGCAGTTCCATGCTTATTTGATTGCTCTTAGTTGCTTCAATAGCATTAGAAGTCCATTTACAAGACAGATATGGAAGACACTGGTGCCCTTCTGACCAAGAATGGTTGTACTGTCACCACCTGTCCCTTTTTGAACTTTCAGCTCAGTTATTCAGCATGAAGCGTGTCGGGAATCGAGGTGCCAGATTCCACCACTAACAAGTAAGGCAAGCTAATGAAAAGGCAAAGTTTTGTGATATTGTTTTCCTCTTCTCGGAGATGCAGATTCTTTCCGAGAAGCCCAGAAAACTTGACGGGGTCACGTCGTTTCTAGCAGAAATCAATGTTCCATTTCGGTAACTTAATCTCAAGTCCCTGGCCGATGAAACGGCCTCGATCCAGGTCCGCGCCTGCCGCTTGCCGGGGCCGTCATGCAGTCCCGCGGCACGCAATCAGAAGGGATAAGTGATTTGTAACCGTTGACAGACGGTGAAACCCCGAACAATTACAGACCCATCGATTAATCACACTCCCTCGTTATTGGCCTTTCGGTGGCGTTCTGCAGATTGTGTCCAGGAAATACCCCCCAAAAAACTTTTAATACATCTCGTAAGAGAAAAAGATTAAGAAAGTGGAAAAAAAAGGGGGGGGGGCATTGTGGTATTTCCACTCAGAACGTTGGCAGATTGATCACAGATCCAAAAGGGGCAGGCTACACCGTTTTTGAAAAGTTCCTAATGCAAAAGTATGTAACACTGTACGTAATCCTTGGCAGTTGAAAAATAAAATATTTATAAAAAGTTACAAATAGATCAAGATAACAGTTTTTAAGAAATATAAATAAAAGAAGAATACACTATTTGGAAAGAAGTCTATAAAGTGACAATGATTGACAAACGCTTCAGATGGAGTAGGATAAAATGTTTGAAACAAATTTTGAGTGGGAGAAGTTTCTAAAACTGTAGGAAAAAGAAAATGTGTGAAGGTTCAGAACTTTAAAAAAAATATATTTAAAAAACAAAAAAACAAAAAAAAACAACAAACAAAAACAAACAAACAAGCAAACAAAAACTGGGGGACATTTGAAAATGTGAGAAAGTTCCTAAACTGGGGGAAATTTGAAAATGTGAGAAGATTCGACGTTTCACATAAATTCAAATGTTAGAAGTTTTCAGCGCGTGGGAAAGTTCCAATGTAAGTGGGCCAAAATTGACAAGAAAAGTGATAGTGGTGAATGGGATGCTGCGGTGAAAGGGAGACAATGATGACTGGGATACAAGCGGTGGCTGGAATCAAGTTGTGACTGACATAAAATGATGACTAGGGTAAACTGGTCACTAGGTAAAGGTGGTGAATGTGTGTGTGTGTGGGGGGGGGGCGGGGATAAAAATGATCAGGTCATACGTACAATAAAGTTCGGCCCCATGGAAACCCTCTGGCAGTTGTCAATCTCCTGCATGCACAACTTTGTGGTCATGTGATCGTCCGTGGCCTCGTCTCTGACACCCCATCTCATGTCCACCACCTGGAGATACAAGAACACGGGACGTTCAAACGTGAGGTGAAAAGATGTCATGTTAGAAGAGGTAACAGGTTAGAATGTTAGGTGTTTGGTGAAATAACTGTATCAGGTTATGTAAGGCGGGGATGTACAAAGTCCGGCCCTCGGGCCAAATATGGCCTACAATTTAACTGGTCCGCGGTATCTCTTAATTGACTCGCGGATTTGTTTAGCTAAAAAAAAGACATAAAAATACGATTATGTCATATGATGGCAAACATCAATGATCTTTTATAACAATTGTTAAGCTAGGTGGATATTGATTAAAAAAAACCCGATTTCAATATGTCCTGTTATGTGTACGAAATTTGATTCCGTCTGGTTGCAAAATAGTTGACGTAAGTTTATTCCGTTTTGAAAAACGAAACTAAATGTGGCGTCGGTGTAATTAAAATTTAAAGACAATTTTTTTACACAAACAATGTGGGTCTAGTTATATTTCAAAACATTTTATTTATTGTCGGGTACATAGTATAAAATACACATCTATATCCTATAGCTTTGTCTTTATTTATCCATTTTAGGTAATTTTTTATGATGGAATAAAATATTTTTCACACAAAATATCACGATTACAAATTCCAATTTTTTTTCAAAAATAAAGACATAATTAAAAATCAGTTCAAAATAACGTGGAACCTCTCATAACGAGTTTAATTCGTTCCAGAGTCTTACTCGTTAAGCGAAACACTCGTTATCCGAAACAATTTTCCCCATACAAATCAATGTAAAATACGAGAATCCGTTGCATGCTGGAAAAAATCAACAACTCATTTTTCAAACATTGTTATTAACATTTATTCAAAGTAAAATTACTTATGAATTGTTAAAGAGTGAAGAAAAAATTGGAATACAATTTAGATTTGAAACAAAAAAAAATGTAAACAAAAATATGAATTTATGACAAATAATCATTTCCTTTTAACTAGAAAACTGTCTAAAGACATTTGTGTTTCCCGACGCGTCAAAATTTGCAGAAAATGTACCGTAACCGTTTCGCAGACATTCTTGACACTCCCATTGAAGCACCCATCTCCTTAATTGTTCTGGAGAATAGTGCAGATCGTTGATGTCCGATTGTAAGTGCGCGCTAGATTAGCCACGCTTACACCTTGTTGCCACTTTTCAATGGTTTTACATTTCATTTGAACTGTTTTTTTCTATCTTATAATTGTCTTCTTGTGTTTTTTTTTCGAAGACATTTAGCACAGGTTATTACACTTTAAAACATAAAAAATTACGAATACAGTCTTAACACAAAAAAATTAAAAAACGGTTGATCCCACACGAAAACAATACGCTAACAGACCGAGTGCTAAACTCAGAATAATACATCTGGGCGGAAGTGCTGGCTCACAAATGAATTTACAGGAAAAAGGTACTTTCCCTTTCTGCGTCACTCGTTATGGCGAATTTTTCGCTTGTTAATTAAGGGGGCAACTTTTTCATATTATTTTATCGTTATGCGAATTACTCATTATGAGCGGTGCTCGTTATGAGAGGTTTGACATTATTTCATTTAAACCTTTACTTCATGGAATATGACCCTCTTTACAAAAAGTTTAAACACCCTTGACAAAAGGTGATGTAGCGCGAAAGGTGTAACAATGATACAATGCTATATTACATACATTCTAATTTTTTAAAGTGCTCTACGGAAATAAAACCATATTTAAAAAAAAACGTTTGTCTTAGAGATCTATATACATGTGTATACCAATGAAAGGACATATGAGCAGAATTTTTATGTTTACATGTAAAAGACGAACATGGCATATACCTCCGCGATACTACTACGACCAATCAATACACTTAGTTCAACTAATAAGAGATGCTACTTGTTCAACGCCAGCTGATTTCGACCGAAACAATTTGAACGAGAGACAAGCATGAGGTCTGAACGGACAACAATGGACAATGGCGCTCCCACTGGCAATCGTTTGTTGATCAGACGCCCCAAACAGCACGCACGGCATGGAGTGGCAGAATTTTAAGCATCGGCTGGCATTTGGCCTTGAGCTCCACTGAAATAAGGCATGGGTCGGTGTCTTTGGCTGATATGTGACATATGGGGCGTTGATAGTGGGCTCTTAAACTGAACTTATCGATATGGTTTTGAATTCATTTTTTTGAGGACGCAACTAAGTTATGATAACACTTGGGGTTGTAGGGTCTCACTTTTTTCAAAAGCCCAAGTAACGAAATATTAAACTTCCTGAAATGTACACAAAGTATTTTATAATTGTTTGGGTAATTGACGAAATATAATATTTTATGGCGAGAAACACCTCACGCCATGTTAATCTCGAAACCAAAATGATACCTTTCTTTTTTAACTGCTATAGAATGTTGTACTATGTCCCTCGGCGTTACGGAGACAGACAGTGAGTGACTTGTGCTTTTATATTGTTTACTAGCGTATCACCCGTCAAAAATGACGGAAGTTTTCAAAATAACATACACATCAGATTAAAAAATAACTAATACAGAACTTTCATTTATTTTATTTATTTTTATTTGATTCATTTATTATCATATTGAACAATTTTATGCGGAATGTTCGAAAAGAGTTATATTTGGTGCAGTAATTTTTGGTGCGCACTATTGAACAAATCAGCATTACACCCAAGAAGCATTACATCCATTACGGGAATTATGTATGTTGATATGTTGTTCACTTTAAACATCTCTCTCTCTCCCTCTCGCTCTCTACTGATTAACATCTGTATAACTCCCCATTTCCCACTCCCTCTCTTTAACTCTTCCTCTTTGTCTTCCTCTCTGAGTTTCTCTCCCTCTATTTTCTTTTAAGTTCTCATTTATCCTCCACGTACAGCTCTCATACGTAGCATCCTTCAGGCATAACATGACATTTCTGCCAACATGCATCAAATGAAGGACTACACACATAAAAAGTAAATAACTATCTCTGGTATCGGTATAGTTCACTGTTATGGTGAAAGCTTTCTAAAGGTTTTATTACTTTAAAAGGACTAGATAAATACATAGAATAAAATACAGCTATTTATTACTGGTAAGTAAAAAAAACAGCATGGTTAAAACCTGCGATGGCCTGGCCATAATTTCAGTAGAATAATTACTCTAATGACTTGGTCGAAGGATTTAGGAATTATAGTAACCCTTTCTTTAAAAATTATTTTTTTAAAATAAATAAAAAGACATTGAGAGATTTAACAATCACCCCTTTAGTTTATGTAGATATACCGTTGTCTGAAGATGACGCGCCGTCTGTTCACAAACAAAATACCGTTGTCTGAAGATGACGCGCCGTCTGTTCACAAACAAAATACCGTTGTCTGAAGATGACGCGCCGTCTGTTCACAAACAAAATACCGTTGTCTGAAGATGACGCGCCGTCTGTTCACAAACAAAATACCGTTGTCTGAAGATGACGCGCCGTCTGTTCACAAACAAAATACCGTTGTCTGAAGATGACGCGCCGTCTGTTCACAAACAAAATACCGTTGTCTGAAGATGACGCGCCGTCTGTTCACAAACAAAATACCGTTGTCTGAAGATGACGCGCCGTCTGCTCACAAACAAAATGATTAACGAAAAGCTCAAGAAATTATGAAAATGGATTAACATACAAAGAAAGAAAAGAAAAACAAGAGAAACCCCATAGCGCGCCACAAATAAAATTACAATCAGTCGGGGTACAGAGCTACAGCAACCCACCAATCACATCTGTGGGTCCATTACATTCACAATAAATTTATATAAGAAACATTGAATCAGGGTTCGGGAAGCAGAAGTTTTTGTGAACTAAAACCTCGTTAAATTATTTGTACCTAATGATTATGAACTTGTTTACAAATTGCACTGAATTGTGTTTAGGGAGTTGTATCAATGCGTTTGCCAATCTCATGTAGAAACGGAACGACTCATGGGAAAATTCGCTTCACGCGAATAGAATCGACACAGATTTTTAGTAAATTTCAGTAAACCTTTTTTGTAGAAGAGATTAAGAATTGTGTTCGCGTGGACACTTATTGCAGAGCAAAGCAAAGATTCGGTTAAAAAGCAACAGAAATGACTAGAAAAACCCCCCAATAAACCAGAAGTGCTGTTCAGAAAAATATGTATCTACAAAGACAACACACGTTGAACAAAACAAAAAGTATCAAGTCAAAGAAACATGGTTGCCTTTTGTTATAGGAAACATCAGCGGGGTGATGGTTGCACGCCTCAATGTTCTCATTTTAAAACCCTGAAAATCTTTTGCTAATTTCCAGAGTTCCATACAAATTTCACGGAGGTTTGTCACGTCTTGGCCCAATGTTCCATTCAAACTGCGCGGTCTCGCAGATATCTGATCGACGCCGCGCAGCAGTTTAGAATTACCGCACCCGGGGCCAAATGCAGCCCGCGTTAAAATTTTAACTGGCCCATGGCTCATCTAAATTAATTAATTGACTCACAGATTTTGTTCTTTAACGAGGTCATTGGATTTATAACAAAATCCGAAATAAAACGCATTTTTAGTACAAAATACGATGACGGAAAATGATGCAAAACATTGATTACCAACGTGGACATTGATTTTAGAAAACCATAAAGCTATGTGCTTTTCTGTGTACGCAATTTGAAGACGTTGGATGATAACATCGTTGATGTAATATTGGTAAGATTATTATGCTTATTCTATTTTTAAATCATTTATATTAACTCGTGGTGTCTGGCTGCTTGGTTGAACCCTTGATTGCTTGTCGGTCGCCAAAACTTTGGATCGATGTTTAACCCACTTCCTCGTAAGCTAGCGAACTGAAATTTAGCAAGCAGTTTGGTGGCGATGATAAAAAATAGGTATCAAATTTAGCAGGCAGTTTGGTGGCGATGATAAAAACTAGGTATCAAAATTTCAGATTGATCACATGTACCGTAATTGAATTATTGAATTTTTAGATTATTTTATATATTCCTATGTATCATGTTATTTTTTGAGATAGAGTGTAAGGGTGCGCATTATATTGAACAACCTTTCTGTCGCGCAATTAGGTGCGTATTTTATTGACAACACTTTTATAAACATATTCCTGATCGGTGCGCATTATATTAAACATGTTTTAAGAAACAACTACAAATGTGTATTTTTGGATGGTCTTGCGCTGCGTATTATAATAAACATTCTTTTAGCTACTTCTCGTACATAAAAGATTTATAGTCAAAAACTTGGTTTTTTACGTTTAAAAAAAAATTAAATCCTTTATATTAACTCGTGGTGTCTGTTTGAACCCTTGATTGCTTGCTTGACGGTCGCCAAAACTTTGGATCGATTTTTAACCCACTTTCTCGTAAGCTACCGAGCTGAAATTTAGCAGGCAGTTTCGTGGCGATGATAAAAACTATGTATCAAAATTTCAGATCTATCGCATGTACGTTAATTAAATTATTGAATTTTTAGATTATTTTATTTATCTCTATGTTTCATGTTATTTTTTGAGATAGAGTGTCGCGGTGCGTATTATATTGAACAACCTTTCTGTCGCGCAATAAGGTGCGTATTTTATTGACACCACTTTTTATAAACATATTCCTGATCGGTGCGCATTATATTAAACATGTTTTACGACACATAACTACCATTTTGTATTTTCGGATGGTCTTGCGATGCGTATTATAATAAACATTATTTTAGTTATGTCTCGTTCATAAAGGATTTATAGACAAAAACTTGTTTTTTAACGTTCTTTTTTATTCAACTTGGAAAAGAAAATTTTAAGACAGTTATAAAACCACGTTTATTTACATAAACTGTTCGGATCTTGTTATATTTTAACTCATTTTTTCATTGTCAAGTATATAGTATAAAATACAGATTTTTATTCTATAAATTTGACATTATTTATCAATTTTTAGTAATTTCTAATGATGGAATAAGATCATGTATTTTTAAAGTCTCTATAATCGCTGTAATTTTGTTCCATTTCTTCCACATAAAATATTACTGTCACTTCTTAGAAAAAAAAGAGAAAAAAAAAGGAAACGAAACAATGCTATAATTATAAAGCATGTAACTCAGTCTTTTGTATGTCATTTTGTTTGTTATCTTAATACGGCTCCCAAATACTTTAACTTCACGGAACACGACCCTCTTTACAAAAAGTTTGGATACCCCTGATCTAGGCTCTAGGATATGTGGAAAATTAAACTATTGAGCTACCTCTGGTCCATTCATATTTTAGCCATCTAATATATTTATTATATAAAACTTTTCAAGTTATCCAATATAAATTTTAAATAAAAATACGTAGCAGTTTTAGAATGTTCATTTAGTGCAATATTTTTAACATCCATAATACTTTTTCATTCTCGGAAAATCTTACTAGCGGCAAGAACGTGGAACTATAAACGTCATACAATCGGATAAACGTACACAAAATAAATAAAAACATAAATCTCAATTATGAATATAGCAATGTTTTATCAGACGCACTGACCTCTCATGGTTGAATGAATTACGTCTGGGGACCATGGGTTTTCCCTCCACTTATAACCGAGGGGAAAAAAATGAAATCAAAATTATTTCCGGAGCAGAAAATCAACAAGAAAAAAGAAGAAAACGCACCTCACTTCTTCATCAAACGGGATTATTTCATTTCTAATATTGCCACCTACAGGACTTGCGTGCGCGGTGATGAGAATTCGGTTATCGGGAGTGGAGTTTAAAGATTTGCCAGGCTGGGGTCGATAACTTTGTGGATGGCCATTACACAGTTTTCATGGCGCTGTAAATTGTGGCGCCGGGTCAAGTGACATGCGGTTCCTACCCCAATTTCGAATCACGTCGCCGCATGCGGATGGAAACCGCCGGGTCGGCGTTGACGTCACGCGATCGTGGGTAATGAACGAGAGTATAGAAAGGGGGAAAAAAATAATCGGTGTGATGACGTTATACGGCGATTGCTGTTAACTGGGGGAAAATGTTAAAGTTGGAACGAATACTTAACCTTTTCGTCTTCAATTTACTTGAATAAAACGTCGGCTCTCCACCATCATGTAATGTAAAGTCCTTGGACATTTGAACGTCACTCAGTGAAAGACTCTAGGTATAGCTTAGGATACACATGATGGATTGTTTTTATTTATTGTTTCCACTTTTCCCAAGATCTATTCGTTCAAGCTAAATGACACAAAAAATGGCGTTGGTTGTCATGGAGGTGCAAGAATATGACAACCTCCTCCTCCCCCCCCCTCACCCCACCCGTAGGCCGATTTGTTAATGTCTACTACTAATAGAACATCAAGTGTAGGTTGGGTCAGTTGCAGTTTCTTTTTTAAAGTTCATCAAAATTTTCCACTGCATAAAAGCATTCGTAAAAACAAAATGCATTAGTAAAAAATTATTTGCAGATGAACACGTGTCACTACACCACATCATATATTCATTATAAAAAAATAAAAAAAATAAAAAAACAAACAAACAAACAAACAAACAAACTACTCTCAGTGCGGAAAAATAAAATTATTACCCATCTTCACCACATATTTGGAATGAAGAATTACGCTCCCTCCACCCACCCACCTTCATCCCCCACTCATTCAGCCGTTCATTTACTTTCTTATCGGGAATACCCACAACAAATAACCGCGTTTGCAGCAGACAGAATGAAGTAGCGCCATGTAAGTAAAATTGAGGATTTAAATATCTTGTATCGTGGTTTTAAAAAAAAATTATATATCCAAATCTGAACCACAGCTTTAATGCGAAAAACAGCCTGGCTTCGTCTAGAAATTTAATATTTTATGACAAGTTTAAAAATTTTTTTGCAGTACCCATTGTTTCGTCTCTAAAACAAAAATCCCTATTGTGTTTAAATATAAGACAAAGAATATTTTTTTTAACAATCATACTTTTAAGATTCATTCTATACCGAATCTCGTGAGTCCTAAAAGGTCATACTTTTTTTTCCTTTAACGGACAATGAGACACTCCATGTCAGAAACAACAATGGCTGGTCTGCTGAGTTATGCACTGCGGTATTGTATACTAGCTTGTTTATGAAAGGCCAAGGTTGTTATCGAATGCCTAAAGGTGGCACAGTTCTTTAATGGATCTCTATGCAACCAGATTTCTTGTATCAGAGCCAAACAGTCAAATATTAGAGCCAGAGAGTCAAATTTGAGAGCCAATTTAAGGTAAAACCAGCATTATATGAAAGACGAACATTTAAGACAAGCACTAAAACATTCGGTGAATGGTCTTTTTCTTATTGTTGCTCCATAACAAAGGAATTCTCCCCCATTACACATTCTTAACATTCCTATGTATACTGTTCAAGCCTTCTAAACTGCAATCAAAACACATCTTTTCAAACTTTACTTTCCGAAATGCTATTCGGACATGTCTTTAACCGATAAACGTGGCTTATATGTTCCATCCATTTAAACATATTCTGTTAAATTATAAAGGTTTAGTATTGAATGTCTATTTTAAACTAATTTTTTAAATATGAAACACGGCGAGCCCCTACCCAGGCCCATGTTATTATTTCAGAGCCTAACTGTCATATATCAGAGCCAAACGATTCCATTACATTTTAAAGTCCCCATTTCAGAGGGGAGCAAAATTCCTTCTTCTCAAAATATGGTAACTGAAGGGAGCCCAAATTCCCTCTTCTCAAATGATAACTGTTCCAGAGCAAGACAAGGATACGGTATCAACAAACTTACGTGTCAATACTAATAAAAGACTAAGTACTCTAAATTCGAGTAAACACCCCATACATTGACTGGCGTACCGAGAGTCACGGATTCGAATCTCTGTGAAGGCAGGGGCCAAGAGTTTCCCTGAATCAACCCAGCTCCGAATGGGTACCTGGCACTCTTTCGAGAAACAAAGGCGGCTGGTTATTGTGCTACAAAATTTCACTCATTAAAAAAAATGTTTTAGATGAATGTCAATTTTTTTAAAGCAAAAACAAACTTGAATATTAACGCCAAGGTGAGTGGGTGAGCTTCAATGATCTTCATGTGACGCATCAGAGCTAAAAGACTGAATAAATGAGTTCAATACTTTTCATACATTGGGCCCAGAGCCTTATGATAAATCCTATTTTTTTTGCAGGCGAACTTTCCTTCAGCAGTATCAGAAACACACACCCCACACACACACACCCCTCCCCCCCCCAAATAAGTCCATCAAGAAACCCCTTGCCTGGGTCACAATGTCAAACATTTGGACAACAAAACGTGGATAAACTGGACACAATGGAACTGACCTTCAACTCCACGAACCAATGACGAGGCACGTGACAATATCATTTATTGTTTACAACGGCGCGTCCGACCGCCTTAGTTCCCACGAGACAACTCCGATATATAGGAGACGTTCTTCCCTCCCTTAACCTTAGCACAGCTAAACCCCCGTTGCCCCACTTTTTTTTTGGGAGCTGCAGAATTGATACAAAGTTGACGTGTAGAACCTGGAGGCCAGGGGGTCCTCAAACTAGCCAAGCCCGGACCAGATCCGCGCCTCCAGGGTCTCTTAAACCAGTGCTTCTCAAAGTGGTGGTCCGCGGACCGGTGCCGGTCCGCGGGCCACCCGCTGCCGGTCCACAGATATTCTCCAAAAAAAAAGACCGAAAAAATTGTCAGTGCAGGGAAAATAGTGCACCGGTCCCTGGTGCAATGGAAAAAATTCCTGCCGGTCCGACATACTAAAAAGTTTGAGAAGCACTGTCTTAAACCACTTCGTCCCGTGATAACAATTATCATTTTATTAAAGATTCTTGTGATTTTAACTCTCGAGTACTCTCAAACCAAATAATTAAAATCCAAACACCAAAATATTTAACCCTTTAAAAAATGAACTTCAGAAATAATTTAGTTATTTTTTATTAATTAGAGGGGAAAAAAGTTCATCTTGTGATCGCTTTTAATAGAAAAGTGAGTGGTTCAAGTCTAAGCGAATTCAAATTATGACGACGAGTAGGTGTGACGATGTCAGCTCTCTAGCAAACGAGAAAGCGGATTAAAATTCTCAGGATCCACACACACGTGCAATTTTGTGAGCTGAGTAAAGGTGTGGATAAAAAAAAAGACTGAAATGGATTTTAAAAAAATTAATTTTAAAAAAATATTTACAAAATAAAAAAAAAGGTAATAGCTTCGCTCTCTGACAGAGCATTTTAAGACCATTTATTCGGAGTGAAAAAAAAAGAAGTAAAACTAACAGAACATAATAGTGACAAATCAAAGCATAAAAAAAACTTTTAAATAAACAACCCCGTAAAAACAAAGTTTTTGACTATAAATCCCTTATATATGAGACATAACCTAAAAGTATTGATTATGCTCAAAAGTGACAAACATTTACAGACTGAAACCAAATTATCTCCCTTGGCTTTAAAACTAGGTCAAAACTCTAGCAAACGACGACTAAACATTCTAAATAGTGATTTATATAGATAAACTAAAAATGCATTAATTTAATTACGGTACGTTCGATCGATCTGAAATTTTGATATGATGCATTGTTAGGTGAGACGGGTCCGTGTGCCAAATTTCAGCTCGATGGCTTCACTGAAAGTGGGTCATTTTTGACTTTTGTTTTTCCGCGGGCGGACGGGCGTCGCTGTCAAGGGACGACGAGGGACGACGAATGAGACGGCGGTGAAGTTAATATAAGGGATTTAAAAATATCGTTTCCCTATTAAGTCTAGGTTTGTGTTTTTACTCAATTCATCTCGTTCACCCATCTCAAAAATATCATTTTGACTTAGCTATTTAATTTTAAAACAAAAAGAAACAACACATCTGATTTTTTTGTGGCCAAAAAGATCTAACCGTCTCTATTGAGCAACCCCCGTCCACAGATTTCTTTTAACCCCCCACCCACATTCCCTTAACCCCACCACGACTCTCCTTGAAACCCACTGAACATCATCCTTGAACCCTGCTTAAAATCTGTCACTAAACCCCACCCACCATCTTCCCCACTCCACACCGTTCCTAAACGTTACAACCCACCTTCCTTAAAGCCTCACAAAAATGTTCACTTAACCCTACCCCCACCTTCCCCAAACTCCTACCCACCACCGCCTTCCCAAAACTCCTACCCACCACCGCCTTCCCCAAACTCCTACCCACCACCGCCTTCCCCAAACTCCTACCCACCACCGCCTTCCCCAAACTCCTACCCAGCAACCGCCTTCCCCAAACTCCTACCCACCACCACCTTGCCTTTAACCCCGACCCACCAACTTTCCTGGCAAAATTAGGTTAATACCCAAATAAACCACGTGATAACAAGTGCCCGCAACCAAAGCAGATTTCAATATTGAGTAGGACTCTTTCATTTGGGGAAGAAAAAAAAATAGAACCATATATTGTGACTACTCAAGATTTCCAGGCGGCCGTAGCGTGAATAAAATCGTAATTTTAATTAAAAAATTGTTTGCCCCAAAACAAAAGACACGCTCTGAGGCAGATCAGTGGCCCGCACATTACACCGGTCGGGAACAAAACTAAAAACCTAACTGGCTGACAGCCATCTCTCTCCCAAAGTGACAGGCCTGCGGCGACAGTCCATTCGCGTGTACAGGTGAGCATGAAATTCGACAACCGGGCACAAGTGGGGAAAAACGTCACAACTGGACGTCCTTTGTTTTGACGCGATTTCCGCATCGAGTCTTGAACGTGATAGTTTTTTGTTGGTGGGTTTTTTTTTACTGCTGTTGGTGGTGGTTTCCTTTACAAAAACAAACAAAATAACTAAACTGATTATTTCCTAAATACCAAGTTAAGTTAAACGGTTATTGATTTAATCATCTAAACGTGTCAGAGTGAGATAGGGGTGGAAGTGCGGATTTTTACCTCGATGAAAAGGGGCGCTTTTCTTTTCTTCTTCTTCTTCTTTATTAGGGGCCGCATTTTCGGAAGAAAAAAAAAGTCATGTTTTTTTGTATGTGTTTTTTTTAAAAATATGTTTGTTTTTGCAGTTGCTGCGTTTTTTTTTCCGTTTCGGAAGAGAGGGCAAAAAATTCGCCCAGCCCTAGGTGGTACCAACCCTAAGGCTTGTCAATAATTGGATTTTAAAAAAAATATATCAATATTTTGAGAATGATCACACACGAAGCTAGTTTATGCTTGCACGGGATTAAAACTTTATTGACTGACTTTAAGTGGATTCATAATTTATGCGGCCCGCTGTTTGAATAGAACAACCGAAGCTGATTATACAAAAACAAAAGAATCTTCGCTCAAGAGACGAGGCGAGGGTTTGAATTGTCTGGTGTTAACAAACAATCAAATCCTTTCATTTTGAGACAACACTGGTCCGGTAGTACAAACACGAAGCAGGCTTAATTGAAATGACACGAAATCTCCAAAAAGCTGGCGAGTAATAAAGGCAGAGAGAAAGAAAGAGAGAGAGAAAGAGAGAGAGAGATAGATAGATAGAGAGAGAGAGATAGATAGATAGATAGATAGAGAGAGAGAGAGAGAGACAGAGAGAGAGAGAGAGAGAGAGAGAGAGAGGAGAGAGAGAGAGAGAGAGAGAGAGAGAGAGTTGTGTGAGTGGAACAGTGAGATAGATTGACATAGAGCGAAAGAGAAACAAAGAAAGAGAACAAAAACTAGAAAGGGTGGCATGCTGAGTGCTAAAGTGTGTACGCATAAATTAGTTTGACATCGATTTAAAACAAAAAAGACAATTCAAACAAAATCCATTGTTTTATGACATCGAATTTTCATTGAGTCGATGTAACATTCAAAGACACAATGATATTGATATGGGCAAGTAAAAAGAAAAGAAATTACCATTATTTGACGGATTTTTGTGACAAGGTCTAACAAAACAATGTTTGAGGATTTCTCCAAAAAACCTTAATTCACCAATCTCGTGTTTGTCTCTCTTCTTATAAAAAGAAATGCTTTAAGATTGTAACACTACATCAGTGTTTCTCAAATTGCTTCATGGGGTAGTGGGGAAAGGGACATATCTGGGAATTCATTAATCATAAGCTTAGCCAGATGCGTAACAAGCTGGGGGCAAACGGGGTGTTTACCCCCGAGAGACAAATTTTGAAGGGTGTCAACAAATTTTAAAAAACTGAATTGAAATACAAATGTGAACAAATAAAAAATAAACAGTATTTAAGTAAACACGTGTGACTATTACAATGATAATTAACTCTCTAGTCTTTTATTTTTGAGTGATCTTTTTGTAGTATATTAAAAGTGTGATAGGGGCGGATTTATTTTTTGGGGGGGGGGATATTTTATTTTACGGGTAGGGGAGAAGTTATTTAAATTTGGAGGAAAATATTTTCTCCCCCGGAGAATTTATTTTAAAATAAATCCACTGGGTTGGGGGGGGGGTGTGGTGGGTCTATGTCGGAGAGGATTTATTTTTCAACACCGGCATCAGCTGAACTAATTTACTTTCCAGAAAGAATTAGACGAGAGTTTAAAATGACCTTCTATAAGACCATTCGCAGTGGCACGTCTTATAAAAGATTTCTTGGATCAAAGCCGATTAAAGACAACGTCGAAATATTGTAACCAAAGTTGACAGATTGTAAACAAAAGTTCGACTATTTTAACCGAAGTTGAAAGACTGTAATGAAAGATTTTGTTTCCTTCTCCATTCCTTGCAGCCGTCGTTTTAAGATTCTCTAAGCTCTAAGGGATTTAATTTCTTATCCTTGTCTTTAGTGGGAATCTATTCTCTTGTGTAATGACTTATTGCTCTTTATCTTAAGCTCGCACTAATTGAGGAAATTACTAATGCATTGCTTGTGATAATTTAAGGTTATAATTGAAATACTAACTAACGCAAATTGCAAATTAATAGATACATCAATTTTAAATTCAATTTCAAGAACTTATGAATGTGGATTTTAAACAAGTACCCAGTCTTAAACGTTCATTAACAAATCAATGAAACTTATCCTGCATCGAGATTCATGAACATATTACTTGAAAAAAAATCTATTTAATTTGGTTTCACCGGGGCGTAAAGGATAAATTTAAGAACCACTACTCTAGAAAGCTTTTTTTAAAATTTAGACTAACGCTTGAATTAACGTACGCTTTGTGCTAAAAGAATGTCCTCTAATATAAGTCAAGAATGCAAGCTGTGTCCTACCTGAAATTCTAATCCGTGCTTCTCCCTGCAATAATCCTTCAGTTTTGGGTACACTTTCTCCATCAAATTGTTTCTCTCCAGGGTTGTGTCTGAAATGAGATGTCGAGGGTGAAATTAATGAAGGATAATGACGTTCAGAAGAACCTATTTTCAGTCCCATCCCGGACATAAAGATAAGTCGTTTTGTTAAAAGAAATCCCTACCTATCCACACACACACACGCACACACACACACATACACACACACACGCACACACACATACACGCATGCACGCACGCACGCATGCACGCACACCCCCCCCACACACACGCACACGGGACACACACACTTAATTATAACTCAAGTCACTGCAATGCTTTTCGATTAACCAGAGACTTAACATTATTGCAAGTGATCTTGATTTAAAACAACAACTTTTGACGCGCTACGACAAGCCCACTCACTGTCCCGAGTTGGACATTACAATTAGAATCCACTGACCCATGAAGTACCAAGAAAAATCATATTTCCTTAAATGAGATCCCACGAAAATTTATCACACAAAATCATAAATCTAATCCCTTCTTTGACTAATAATAATTAAAATACAAGTTTTCCCCCTTGAGGTTCAGAGAAGAACATATGTTTGTAGGCAATGCGATCCAAATACATAAGATCCTCCAAAAATGTGTCCGGCAACACAACAACGAGATGCAAAAGAACAATTCAGTGTCCAAACAATGAGATCCCGTCCCCGAGATTTGACAGCACACGGATCAGAAGACAGGAATTCGACCCCAACCTGTAGGACATGAGACCTATTCGTTGACCAATACGGTAACAGGTAAAAACCTCACCCATGGACAGCCTATATGGCACGTGACAGCTGCACCTAAACAGGGCCGTACTATCCGATGGGCACCACTCCGTTTTATATTGAATATTGTAGAGAACACTATTTTTTTTAAAAGGTAAACCTTTTTATCCTTAGTTACTTTATTTCGACTTGCTCACTCTGATACTGTTATTAGCTATGCAGTGTCCGGAAAGGACTTGGCCCACCGCCGCGCACTCCCACATTGGCTGATCTGCCTTGGGCCGCCACGAGCTAAGAGCCACCATTTCTTCAACCTTGTCAATTCCTTCAGACACAACAACAACAAATAATAATAATAATAACATGGTGATAAATAATAAACAAAAATAATAAATAAAAATGATACAAAAAAATAGCCCCGTCCCGTCTTAAATGATCTCAGACTACCAATACGTACTTAAACCTGCCGCTGAGGTGGTGAAACCAACAGCATACGTGAATCGATGGTAACATTGGACCAACATTACTTTTTAATGTGTAAGCCCCAGAGCTCCTAAGATAAGCTCTCTGATCAAGCTGTTTAAATCACTGCCTACCTATAAGGCTCCCAGATAAGCCATGAGATCATTCTGTTTTATCCACTGCCTGGTTGGCCAACAGTGGATTAAACGACCTGCAGCTTACGGAACTGCGCCAGTAGACTTGATACGATCACCATACTATTCAATGTTTTTTTTCTAATCTTCTTTGATGAAAAAAAAATGTCTCTGATCAAAGATTATCCATTCCTTTCAGAGAGCCGTAATTCACTCGTCGGTTGCTCCTAGAAAAAAAATAAGTGGGTGGCGATTTTTGTTGTTGCTTTTCTTCACCAGACCAGTAAAGATTGAAAAATGTGATTTATTAAAAATACATTATGGACTTATTTGATTTGATTTTCGAAAAGTTTTATCTTCCAACAACAGCTGATTTCACTGATGTCTGGAGTTGGAGTAGAGCGTATTTGAAAGTCATTGAAATAACAGCGTCTATAGCTATAGTTAATAATACCCGAAATCTCCTGAAGGTTCGAGAGTGTCTTAAAACCGAAGGGGGAAAAAAATTGCACGGTCCATACTTTAACACATGGACAGTCTGTAAACGCTTGGACGGTTCGTAAACACATGGACACAGTCTTTAAACGCTTGAACACAGTCTGTATACAATATAACAGTCTGTACACACTATAACAGTCTGCAAACGCGTGGACAAAGTCTGCATACACTATAAAAGTCGTAAAAACTTGAACTGTTTTAAAACGCGTGGAAAAGCATGCAGTCAGTGAACGTTTGATCAGTCCGCTGCAATAGTCTGTTTGTTGTGAGATAGTTTAATGGAAGTTCTGTACATAAAAATGACGGGGCGCAAAAAATGAGATGACGTGAAAAACACGCTGTTTAATTTTTAACGCAATTTCCCATGGGAAAAATTTGCGTTTATATATTTGAAATTAAGAAGATCCAAAGGATGTGCACGGGTCAAAAAAATACCGAAAAGCATTACTGGATTTCATAGAAAATAAAAAAAACACGAAAAAATATTAGTATTTTATCAATTTCTCGCCAACCTTAACATCTATCGGATTGAAACAAACAGTGGGGTCGCTAGGGGGAGGGGACGGGCCGCCCCGGGTGACACCCATCAGGGGGTGACACCCGAGCCTAAAATTTTACTTTGTACGATTTTATGTCAGAAAAAAAAAGAAGACAAATTTTTTCATCTAGAAAGAAATTAAGAAATGCAATGAAAAACGTTAAACGCGAAAACTTTTATTTAAAAAAAAATCAGTTAACTTGCAAAAATGAAGCAGTCCCAACACACAAACAACATTAAAACATATTAGGAGAAAAAGAAAAGAAACAGTCTCAGCAGAGAGATCCTTAAATAAACCTTTAACAACCCCGTAAAAACAACGTTTTGTCTATAAATCCCTTATATATGAGACATAACTAACAGTATTGATTATTTTCAAACGCGACAAACATTTACAGACTGAATCTGTCTTAACTCAACTTTGCTTCATAACCCTGTGGGTGAGAGCGGGAAAAGTCTGGTCACCGATCGCTTGACCGAGCTCAGCGTGACACGTAAAATGTAAACAAAAGCAAGCCGGTACTTCGATGGGTCGCGTCAAGGCGTCAACTCAAACTCTCACGTGGAAAAAAAAACAATAACAAACAGTGAATTTGAATTACATACGTTATATAAGGATAAACTAAAAATGCATTAATTTAATTACGGTACGTTCGTCGATCTGAAATTTTGATACGATGCATTGTTAGGTGAGACGGGTCCGTGTGCCAAATTTCAGCTCGATCGGATCACGGGAAAGTGGGTCATTTTTTACTTTTGTTTTTCCGCCCGACCAACGTACGAAGACAGACAAGATTTCGAAGTTAATATAAGGGATTTAAAAATGCTGGATATGAAAGGGGCAGTGTCTTATGTTTAAAAAGATATAAAGCCATTTGGGCTTGGACACACCGACAGCATGGACGAATCCCAAGTCACGACTCCCTCCACCACAGTGGGGTGGGAGAATACGATTTTTATCCCCCCCCCCAAAAAAAAATTAAAAAATCACAAAGTATGGGTTTTCTTTGTGGATGTTTTTTCATAGGAAAATTATTAAGTCAATGTATTTGAGTTAACATTTCGTTTTATACATATTTATTAAAGGCTTGAAAGCATAGTTTAGCATAGCTATGCATGTTTATATACAGGTAGTACTCCGGTTACGACGGTCCCATCCTGACTTACGCTGTTTTGTGGTTACGAACGAGCCGGCTTTAAAAAAAATTACGCGTTACTCCGTATTTTTAAATATATATCTTTAAACTTTTGTTTTTCATGGGGTAACGAATTGTTTTCTCTATTTTAAATCAATTTTTTTTTGAAAATATGTACTATTATTATTTCAACCTACACCTTTCGTTTGCGAATTTTTCTCATGGCAAAGTATTCAATCAAGTCAGTAAAGCTCATTAAGCTACAAGTTCCTTTTCAATGCTCATTATAGAGAGCATAATCAGTCTTTGTTGTCCCATGCAAATTTTTACTCATTTTATATTGAAAAGGATCGATCTCAGTTGCAGTTTGATGTCATCAGGGGCGGATTAAGACCGCACGGGGCCCCATGCTGCAATTCAAACTGGGGCCCTATCCAGCCAGTGTACCTTTAGATAAAATGATTGCTAGCAGCTAATATAAGACTGTAACTTGTAAATATTCATCCAAAATGATTATTCATGACAAAACCGAATTCGAAGAAATAACTTTTGCCGGTATCCTAAAATTGAGTGTAAAAGACAATTTATAAAATTAAAAAACACATGAAAAAAAAATCACACCCCAACCGGGGATGGAACCCGCCACCGCTTGCACCATGAGCCTTTGTACTTTACATTCGGCCACGAGAGCTCATTTGGGATTATCCATTTAAAATATATATATAATATTCTTTAATAATTTCTGTTATTGAGCCTATCAAATCAGGTTTTTTGACTGCTAAGACTATCGTGTGGGAAAAGAGATCATTTTAATAGATGAGATTTTAATTTATCATATTTTCAGCAATTCATGTATACACTTGTCCACATTTATTATAAAATATGCTAAGTTTGGGGGCCCTAAATCAGCGGGGGCCCCTGGCTTTAGCCCGTTCAGCCCCCCCCCCTAATCCGCCATAGGATGTCATCATTGAAAGATAGATGCGAAATGCGATGTGTACATTTATAAAGGACTGTGTGAAATTTAGCTCATTCAAAAGCAGCAAAAGTTTTAGCTCTGTGCACGTGTTTTGAGTTTCGCATTGGGTTACTTCCTTTTCCTTACCCTGAGCCTGGGTCTGGACAATATTTTTTTAAGATTAAGAGTTCTGAAAATTGGACTAATTCTGAAGGCAAGCATTCTTCTAAATCGCTTGAATATTCTTCCATTAATTTTGCTGATGCCCATAGGATGGCGAAATTGTTGAGCTCAGTTAGGTTTGTAAGAAAACCAAATTTCTCATGGATGTCTTTATATGCGCCTAACCGATGTTGTAGGGCTTAAGAAAGTTTGTCAATGATTACCAAAAATACCTCAAACTTGAATTTTTGTCTCGGGGAGAATACTGTTTTGGTGATGTTCCTATATCAAACTGACGTTTTAAAAATAAATAAATTATGTTTTAAATAACATTGAATATTGTTTATACTCTTTTTTAACACGGACTTGTCATTTCCTTTGCCTTAATAGGAATCAAATTAATAATGCTGTCTTTTAACAAACTCAATGAGAGACTTCCTTTCTAAAATTGTTTCCCAAATTTCAAGTAAAATAGCGACTTCCAGTTGTTCAAGTTCCTTTAGAAATCCTGCTTCGACAGTCACTTGACTGCTTTTCGTTTGTTGCTAATTCTTCCAGTGCTGCGATATTCTCATAGTATGAGTTATTTACAGACCTTACAGTATCATGTCAGGCTGACCCTCAAGTGTCAGACAAGCAGAAGCGTAACTGGGTTTTCCGCGCCCTTGGCTATTTCAATTTTTGCGCCCTTGAGAAATAGGGAAAATTTAAATAAATTATACAGAATAAATTGATCATTGAAAGATTAGCCCTCGCTGCCCTTGGCAACTGCCCCGATGCCAAGTCGTTGTTACGCCCCTGCACACAAGGCTTTGTTAACATGTAACAATTTCATGTGTTTTTGAAGTACTTGACAAGTATGAGTAGATGCAACAAGCCGGGTATAAAGATTTTGCAGAAGACAAAAAAATCTGACTGCAACAGGACAACCTGCTGCACTTTTTCTAACCAAATTAATGGAATGAGCTGTGCACGGCATATAATGAGCAACACTGCTCTTCTCATAATGAATAGCCTGGTTTCCGTTATACTTCCTACTTATATTTGCCGCATAGCCGTATGACTGTTTTATGGGATTCATACAAACATTTGCCTGCATCTTTAGAATATACTATAATTTATAATAAGTTTGGGGGACCTTAAATTATTGGGGGCCCCTAGCCTTAGCCCGTTCAGTACCCCTCTCCCCTTTTAATCCACCATAGAGGATGGGGTCATGCATCTGTGACGATGTGTGACGAGGGGGGGGGGTAAAATGTGACGTCACATAAAAAATGCGCAACTTTAAATAAAATTTCCACTTAAATATTTGATTATTTACCATTTATTTAATTGCGTTTTCAATGACTTCACACGTGTTACGATATTAGAGTGCAGACTTACCTTAAATACAAGACATATTTAAATGACAAAAAATAATTTGCAACACGCTAATTTTTATTGAGAAAATACGGCTTGGGGGTGTCAAAGCTTCGTGACGTCATACCGTAATAAAGGGGTGGGGGTCTAAGTTTTTGTGACAAAGTATGACGCTCCGGGAGGGTGGGGTAAAAATCGGAAACCTTGCGTGACGTCATTTATGGACGGCCCCTTCAGTCGTGAAGGGGTGACACCATGAGCCCTGGTGACACCAACCCTAGCGACGCCTCTGGAAACAAACGCCTAAAGATAGCTAATAATATTTAGAATTTAGAACAATGTAGGAGAAGGAATTTTTGAAAAATCTCTTTTCGTTCGACACCTGTAATTTTAGCAGCAATTTGTAGATAGCAGTTGTTTTGTTTAATTTCAGAATTATTGATTTGAAATGAGTTTTATTGTAATCTAGAATGCTTTCCCTTGAATAAAAAAATCGGAAATTCTCTGTTGGAATACTCATTCGAGTTTTTATTACTTGTTTAAAATAAAATTTGGGCTGTGGTGGGATTTGGGATGGGACAGCATCCCAATTGTTGATGCCATCCCTTTGATTTATGTGGGTATGAATGCCAGTGTGGGAGGGACTTTAAAATGCTCGGGGTCTATCCTTTAGGTCACTGCCCGTTAGTATTCCGACGGATTCGTTCTGCGCTATCGGCACTTTTCAACAATTTTGTTTTTTTTTAAATTCTGTTTAAAAAAAAAGATTTACTTACAACATCCTCTCAGCCTTTCTTAATTTCTTCTTCTAGTTTGTTAAATAATTTTCTTTGATTATGTGAACAAGACAACACTAATTAGACTGTTACAGATACATTTTTTTTTAAATGCCCATAAAATACACTTTTAATCTCATGGTATCATGATTAAATCATACACTTACTCCGTATGAAAATCACGTTTTGCATAATTTTAATTTAATCTCCAGTTTATTAATTTCGGTATAAAATTGGTATTAACAATTATTTCCTTCTTAAAGATTGTAATACTTGTTCCTTAAATATTAATTGTCCGAGTTAGCCACTGGGATAATAAGATCACGACCGACAACGGTCAGAAATTAATTTATCGCGACATTTCAGCAAATTAATTTTTTTTTAATGTGATGGCTATTATTTTGGCACACCCGTGCTAGCAGCAAACTATATGTACCCGAGATTAATTAAAATACAATTAAAGGGGACAACAATAAAAAAAGAAGAAGAAATTAGCGAAAACAGTGTTCAAATATTTTTAAAAATTGAAAATTTAACATTTGAAGGAAAAAATCATCCAGTTCTGTTATATATGAATTTAAATTTTAAATTGCAATAAAGAAAAAAAAATTTACGTCTTTACTTTATTTCAAAGATCCTCAATATTAATTCGTTGATTTCTAAATCGGGCATCTGAACAGGGTTACTTGAACAACGTCAACATCTGATCGAATTTCAGCTGTACGAATCTATAGTATTGATACCCTCTTCTCCGCCTCGGCCATTTGTTTCCATCCGTCACTTTGGCACCATAGCCCATGCAGAGCTTTGGTCTGCCTCACCACTTCCTTCCACTCGGACAAAACCAATGTCTTTCTTCTTCAAGATTGGATGCCAAGTTTCTGAAGATCTTTGCATCATCTATCCATCTTAGCCTATGTCTTCCCTTGAGCCGTTTTCCTCTGTGGTTTAGTTGGCGCACTCTCTTTGCTCCTCTGTCATTTGTCACTCGTTTTTAAAGTGTACCGCCCAGCGTTATAGTTTGCCTTTTTTATTTCTATGATGGACCAATACCCGAGTTTAAAAAAAAACCCAGAAAGATGTATACTCGACTCATAACGTTTGAATACGTAAAGAATTGTAATGAGTTATACATTATCATAATTTTGAGAAACATTCTATGATTTCGAATTCAAGGACATGTCTGCTATGAACAATCTGCAGAGCAGATCAGGTTTTCAACAACAGAGAAAGAGGGATTAGAGTTATGGGTGGGGGGGGGGAGGTGCGGAATTATCTCATGGGCCACTTAAAACTGGTGCCCATTCCTAAAAATAAGGGGGTGGGGGGGAAATGCCCTTCCATTTGCAATCCATTATTGGAATCTCGAACACAATCATAAAGGGCAAATTAATGATCAATTCATTGATTGTACCCCCTGAACGGTTCACAATCAATGACACGTGACTGCCCTGGGGGGACTTTAAACACATACAGGGCTTATTCCCGTAAGTGGCCGTTTAATGACTGGCCTGATCCATGGTAAAAACGAACAGGGCTAGGCACACATTTAATTAAGGCAACATTTGAAAAATATAATATAATACAATGATCGATTTATCGCAAGCAACTGACAGAAAAACCCCAGAAACAAAGGCTCATGGAGTGGATTCTGAGTTAATGTCTTAAACTCAACAACATCTCTGTTTAATAAGACCCTTAGAACAACATACCCGACAGATGGATTTATTGAATGCCAATTATTCTGTCCGCCTTAAACTCCTTATGCTTGTGGTTTTTAAATTGTGTTGGTTATTTTATTTTTCCTATTTATTGTAAGATGTTCGTAAAACAAACAGTATTTATCTGTCAGTAACGCCCCATCCCCCGCCCCCCACACATACCCGTTCAATATCCAAAAACCAAAACTCCTTAGCGACACTCGGGCGGTTGCTACTGACTGGCGAAATTAGTGTCCTCGAGCCGCTGTGATATGAATGGAGCGGGCGGGGGCGGTGGTTGTTTTAACCGTCGAGTGGCCATGGACCATTGAGTCCAGGGAAAACATCTGGTTACTGTGCTACTGGGGGGGAGGGGAGGGGAGACCGAGCCGCTGGGAGAATGGTCACGGGTTACCACGGCAGAGTAGGTGACACGTTTATTCCATTAGAACCTCGCGTCCCAGATTGGAGGGACAAGGCCGGAGTGAGTAAGACACTCAAGAGAGTTAGGGCGGGAAGGAGAGAGAGAGAGAGAGAGAGAAAGAGAGAGAGAGAGAGAGAGAGAGAGAGAGAGAAAGAGAGAGAGAGAGAATGGGAGATAATATAAAGTAAAGGAAATAGAAGAGATAAAAGGAGGAGCACCTGCGAGAAGATTTGTAAAAAATGTGAAACGGAGAAGACGGGACAAAAGAATAGAGGGGCATTCTACTAAGACTTTTACTCACTCATTGATTCTGATGTAACGGGCTGACTGATAAATGTTCAATGCAACCTACATACAATTTTTTAAGACCCAAACATTAACACATCGATACCTGGATTTCCTTGTTAAGCTAACTCAACTAAACAATAAAAATAAAACAATTTGGATAAAATTTATGTACAAAATAAAGAATGACAAAATTTCACGATTTTTTTAAATTTTAAAATAATATCACTTAAAGACTCGCCAAAGGATTCTAAAATCCAAAACACACAACAGTTTAGAGATCTAATTTCAGAAATCATAAGTCTAGATCCTCTACACTCTACAGAACTTATTTAGAAAACTTTATTAAAAGTAAATAAATAATACTTGAATTTGCAGTATTCCTACAGATTGCAAGCTAAGCACATTACGCGTGACCAATGGTACGACATTTATATAGAAAACAATACGTTCAATTTAACTCACCAGATGACATGGCCAGGAAGTGTTTTTATTTTATTTTATTTATTTATTTATGTTTTATTATAAAGTGCACTAGGACAGCAATGGCTTTTGTCTACATTGAACCTACATGTGGAAGAAAATCAGCAGCCTAGTGCTCTTTATGGGTCTTCCCGGAAGACCCCCTCAGCTATCTGGCCCCCATTAAATAAGCCAGGTAGATAGAACTTCAATTGTAAACTTAATCGAAAGGTACGCGGTTTAAGTCATAAATAATCTCATAAAGAATCTTTAAAATAAAATCATTTTTATGAAATTTTATTATCAGAGATGAGTGAAATTGGCAATTTAAAATTATTCTTTGAACTTTCAACTTTGGAAAAAAAAGTCCAGTAAAGAACAGTATTGTTTTTTTTCAGGGGTTAGAGAGATACTTTTTCTCGCTGACTTAGTCATTTTCTTCTCTATAAATTACTTTAAAAAATGGTTTTCACTTCCAAAAGTTGGTAAATTGGGAAAAAATATATTTATGCCGTCACAACAAACATACTGGAGGGACTTCGTGATACATTATATTTCTGTTAAACATGGCAGGGAAAAATAAAACCCACAAAAAAACCAAAAAAAACAAAACAACAACAACAAAAAAAACCCAACAAACAAACAAACGTCTCGCAAGTAGCCTCTTCCAGTGAACAAAACAATAAAAAAAAATTAAAGACGATTATAATGCTTAAAAAATAAAAGGCTTTTCGCTTAATGTTTGTTTGGATTATGCTTTGCAGCTTTTTAATATTTTAAAAAAATGAAAATTATTTTTTTAAATCATTTTTTTAATTTAAATTTTTTTTTCTGTGTGCAGAAAACATCTTAAATACAAACTTGTTTTATTGTGTAATTTTTTCTCCGGCATACTTCTACGTTTCTTTCTTGATTTTTTTTCTTTCTACCTGTCCAGAATGCAATCCAACTCCTTTATTATTTTAATCATGAGTAGGAGCGTCTAGTCCTCCTCCCAGTGACCACAGCGAAGCCTTGTGGCCTCGAGGTCTTTGACTTTAAATATTCTATTTGTAGCACAAGCTAATCACATGATTGGTTTCTAGTTCTGAAATTCACCATGGATATTATCGGGTATAAATATTTACAACGAAATATCTCCAAGGGCATTATGGACTATTCATTAATAATATTGATATCTAACGATTTTTATGGTAAATAAGAGTTGATACTTAAACAAATATTTTACAGGGGCCCACATGTCTCAGCGATAAGAAATGTGCCATTTTATTTAGAACTAGCAGACCCGTCGTGCGTTGCAACGATCTCTTTAAAAATGAATAAATTGAAAGAAACCAAAGATTGGTATGTTTTAAAAGAATTATGCCATAAACCTTCGGGGAAGTGAGAAAAAAAAAGTCCAAGTTTAATAGCAAACTGTTACATAAATTAATAATTAAAAACTTACAAAAGGAAAAACGATATTAAGAGGCCCAGCCAAAAAATGAGTGATAATTTAATTTTTTATTGCCATTGTACTCAAGCTAAATTTCTCAATATCGTGTAAAATTGAATGGGGAATTAAATTGTTACCGTGCAGTAAAAATGACATTTGGGGCCCCCAGCTCCGAGGGAATGGAGATTAGGAGTTCAGTGCCCTATAGTAATATATTATAGGTTCTTAACTTTTTATATACTAACTTTAGTCAAAATCCATTTATTTTCTCATTATCTAACGCTTAAACTAATTTTTAATATAGCTAATGTAGTGAATAAAACTACATAAAGGGGCCCCGGGCTTTTTCGCTGCGAGATGTCAATTTCAAAAACCTTTACATTTCAATTCAGTTTCATCATGGATATATTTATCAAGATCGTTAAAAAGTGAATGGCAAAAATATCTTAAACATATATGAAAAAAGACATTTGGGGCCCTCCGTCACCGAAGAAAATGTCATTATAAGTTCAAAAACCTTGAGTATTTTAATATGGGCTACCAAGTTTTTTATACAAATTTTGGTTAAGATCCAATCATTTACTCAGTAGCTAACGCATAAACTAATTTTTATATAGTTCGTATAAGCAAAAATTGACAGTAAGAGATAGAGGGTCCAGTTATTGCAAGAAATAAAGTGCGAAACACATGTTCATTTGAATAAATTTCAAAATGCATAAATTTATTTATATTAATCAATAATGGTAAAATTTGACTGTGCGATAAAATATTAAACATACATTTTGGGCTCCCTGCCCCAAGGAAAAGAAAATTACGAGTTCAGTGCCCTATAGTAATAAAATATAGACCCTCGAGTCTTTATATAATAAGATGGGTCAAGACCCATTAACTTTTTCAGAATTTTACGCTAATACTAATTTTTAATGTAATGAAAAAAAAACCAAATTTAGGGGCCCCTGGGCCCATTCGGTGAAAGATTTCAATTTAAAAAATGCTGTTCATTTTAATTCAGTTTCCTCATAGATATATTCCTTAAGATCGTGAAAAATTAAATGGGGAAAACTATCTCAAACATATACGAAGAAAAGACATTTGGGGCCCCAGGCCCCGAAGGAATGGAAATTTGAATTTCTGTGCCCTATAGTATTTTAATATCGGCTGCCAAGTTTTTGTATACAAATTTTGGTTAAGGTCCATTCATTTACTCGGTAGCTAACGCATAAACTTATTTTTATATACCTCATATAAGCAAAAAACTACATTATGGGCCCCAGGGCCTAATTATCGCAAGAAATAAAGTGCGAAAGACATTTTAATTTGAATAAATTTCAAAATACATACATTTATTTATATGTCTCAATATTGAATGAACGATAAAATATTGAACATTTACTAAAAATGAAATTTTGGGCCCCCTGCCCCAAGGGAATGAAAATTAGGAGTTCAGTGCCCTATAGTAATAAAATATAGACCCTTAAGTTTTTATATATTAAGATCGGGTCAAGATCCATTAATTTTCTCAGTATTTAACGCGAATACTAATTTTTATACAGCTAATATAAGGAAAAAAACGACATTTAGGGGCCCCTTTAGTGAAAGGTGTCAATTTCAAAAACCTGTGCATTTAATTCAGTTTCCTCATAGATATATTCCTCAAGATCGTGAAAAATTGAATGGGGAAAAATATCTTAAACATATACGAAGAAAAGACATTTGGGGCCCCCGGCACCGAATATATTGACATTAGAAGTTTAGAAACCTTAATTATGTCAATATGGGCCTACTAAATTTTTGTATGCAAATTTTGGTTAAGATGCATTCATTTACTCAGTAGCTAACGCAAAAACTAATTTTTATATAGCTCACATAAGCAAAAAACGACATTAAGGGCCCCAGTGCAAGATATAAAGTTCAAAATACCTGTTCATTTCAATCTGTATAATAATGGATACATGTGTCATTAGTTGTCAATATTGTTAATAATTGAATGGTGAATAAAATATTAAACGTTTAAGAAAAAGAATTTTTTGGGCCCCCAGCCCCGAAGGAATGACTATTAGGAGTTCAGTTCCCTTTAGTGTTTTAATATTGGCTATCAAATTTTTATATACAAAGTTTGGTTAAGATCCATAAATTTACACAGTAGCTAGCGCTGAAACTAAATTTTATATAGCTCATATAAGCAAAAAATGACATTATGGGTCCCCGGCGCCCCATGAGTGATAAATTTAGAAAAAAAGATGCCAGTCTCCAAAAGTTTCATGATGATCGGATGAATGGTTTAGTCAGCTATAAAGGACATGCACACAGACATACATTGATTTTTATATATATAGATTAACAAAAACGACATTAAGGGCCCCCGGGCCCAATCGGTGCAAGAGAATAACTTTGAAATACCTGTTCATTTCAATCTGGATCATGATAGATATATTAGTCAATGCTTTTCAAGATCGTGTAAATCATAACGGGAATAAAGTATTTAACGCTTACAAAAAAAAAGGATTTTGGGCCCCCGGCCCCGAAGGAACGGACATTAGGAGTTCAATGCCATATGGTACTTTAATATAGGCTATCAAGTTGTTATGTACCAAGTTTGGTCAAGATCCATTAATTTTCCAAGCAGCTAAGCCTTAAACTAATTTTTATATAGCTCATATAAGAAAAAATTCTCATTATTTGGCCCCCGGCGCCCCATGAGTGTTAAATTTTGAAAAAAAGTAGCCAATTTCCATCCCGTGAGCGTACTCAAAAGTCTCCAAAAGTTTCATGGCGATCGGATGAATGGTTTAGTCAGCTAACGGGAATAACATATTTAACGCTTACAAAAATAAAGATTTTGGGCCCCCGGCCCCGAAGGAACGGACATTAGGAGTTCAATGCCATATGATACTTTAATATAGGCTATCAAGTTGTTATGTACCAAGTTTGGTCAAGATCCATTCATTTTCCAAGCAGCTAAGCCCTAAACTAATTTTTATATAGCTCATATAAGAAAAAATTCTCATTATGGGCCCCCGGCGCCCCATGAGTGTTAAATTTTGAAAAAAAGTAGCCTATTTCCATCCCGGGAGCGTACTCAAAAGTCTCCAAAAGTTTCATGGCGATCGGATGAATGGTTTAGTCAGCTAACGGGAATAAAGTATTTAACGCTTACCAAAAAAAAAGATTTTGGGCCCCCGGCCCCGAAGGAACGGACATTAGGAGTTCAATGCCATATGGTACTTTAATATAGGCTATCAAGTTGTTATGTACCAAGTTTGGTCAAGATCCATTCATTTTCCAAGCAGCTAAGCCCTAAACTAATTTTTATATAGCTCATATAAGAAAAAATTCTCATTATGGGCCCCCGGCGCCCCATGAGTGTTAAATTTTGAAAAAAAGTAGCCTATTTCCATCCCTGGAGCGTACTCAAAAGTCTCCAAAAGTTTCATGGCTATCGGATGAATGGTTTAGTCAGCTATAACAGACATGCATACATACATACTTTGATTTTTATATATATAGATGAGGCCGGACAATTTATGTGCGCCTCATTTTGTCCTAAAAATAATTTACGAAACTTTGTGCCCAAACTCATATTGAAAGCTAACGATCCCTCCTTTTCTATAACGGACTCGCCTCCTGATGACAGATATGCTTCGCTAAACATCGTAATCGAGAATTCTCACCCCTGATGCCGTAATTCCACCTCACAACCTAAACGCGCATGCCAGAAAAGCGTACAGCCTTTCTAGATCAGTAAACACATTTACATGCCAGAAAAGCGTACAGCCTTTCTAGATCAGTAAACACATTTACATGCCAGAAAAGCGTACAGCCTTTCTAGATCAGTAAACACATTTACATGCCAGAAAAGCGTACAGCCTTTCTAGATCAGTAAACACATTTAAGCATTCAGATTATTAAGTTGGCCCCATTTTAAATTAACCCGTCGCTTTTTCGGTACATAGATGTTGACATTTTTTACCCCCCCCCACCCCCCCCACACACACACGCTATAGCTCTTGCTTTAAAAGACATTAAATTATGGATTTAATTTCAAATTAAAGACAATCCAACATAACAAAGAGGAGAATTACCTTCCTTTGGTTAACAAACCCATTTTCACCGTTAAGAACAATCGCATTAACCAACCCGTGAAGTCCATACCAGAAACCAGTTATCTGTCTATAGAAATCCATTTAACTGTGTATAGCAACCGCGTTACCCGTGAATACCACCAGTTAACTCTGAAGCCTCACTCCACTACACATGGATACCAACATGCAGTTAACTCTGATGCCTCGCTCCTCTACACATGGATACCAACATGCAGTTAACTCTGAAGCCTCACTCCACTACACATGGATTCCAACAGTTAACTCTGATGCCTCATTCCACTACACATGGATACCAACAGTTAACTCTGAAGAACCCTTTGCTACCCATGGATACAAACTCAGATGACTTTGAAGGACAACCACGTTACCCGTGGATACCAAATTTTAAGAATGAAGAGACCCAACCCTGTTACTCAAGGATACCAACTGAGTTGACAATGAAGACCCAACTCATTACCCGTGGATACCAAAAGTTAACAATGAAGACCCAGCTCATTACCCGTGGATACCAAAAGTTAACAATGAAGACCGACCCCACTACCCGTGGAGACCAATCCGAAGAGACCTACCCACAGACACCAGCTGAGATGAACAGACATCGATCTACAAATTACCTGTGAAGGTGGAGCTGGTGAATATCCTAACGATCTTGGAACTGAGCGGCGGCAGGTCGTCCAGCTTCCCGCTGAGCACCTGCAGCAGCTTCTCCCGCTCCTGCTGCTCCACGTCCGCAGTGCTGCTGCTGCTGTCGTCCGGCCACTGGTCGTCGCCGCCAGCAACGCCGCCATTCTCCGCTGACTTGGCGCTCGCCTCGCTCCCGTCGGCTCCCGAGAGCGTGGACTTGTTGTTGCTGAGGGTGGAGTCCTCCTTGGTGCTGTTGGGCCGCTTCCCTTTGGACTTGGTCGCGGAGTTCGGCTTCCCGGTCCGTTTGGCTTTGGGCGGGGTGGACGCCTGACCCTTGGTGGTCTCCACGCTGCTGATCTGGGACTTCATTGGGACGGGTCGTAGCAGGCTAAGACCAGCTTTGTAGTCCCGATATTCTTTAATTTCACCATTTTAGTTTTGTTTCGTTCCCCGTGTTTAGTGTTTTGAAATTACATTGAAATTAAACATCTGAACTACATTTAAATCAGTTTGTTTTTTAACTGCTGTGGTTAAAAAAATATAAAAAAATTGATGTGGGTGTGGTTAGGAGAGGGGGGAATCACTTGCACATACGCAAAGATATATATGGAATGTGTTTGGAAACTTCAGCGAACAATTCCATTCTGATATCAATAAATTTAAAGATCCATTGTTATTCTTTTTTTATTTGTTTGTTTTGATTTTTTTGTTGTCTGTGCGCAGGTCAGATCCGGACCTCAGTTCAAGCCAAGAGAGTGCCGCCCACACTGTCTGGACGTTTTACTGTGGTCACGACTATAGCTTTTAATGACAAGGGAACACGACATGTGAGATCTGTGGAAGAAATGTAAAGACAGGTTTAAAAGGTGCTGAAGTTTCTAGTTTGATTACAATCTGATTATATTTATGCGCTATCGATTTATCCCCCCCCTCCTTTTTGCTCTGAGGAACACGCTAGCGACACATTCACATTGCAAATTTACTTGCTTGAGGCGGGCAGACGAGAGATTAGTTGAGTTTGAACATTTTTGAAACAATAAATACATTTAAAAAGAAAAAATTCTTTCAGGTTGCATGGCACAGAAAGAGAAAAAAAACAACAACTCTTTTTGCAAAGGCATGGTGCGTCACTGGAGATTTTAGCACGAAAAGTAAAACTGAAAACAGGATTTGAAGAAAAAGGGGGGGGGGAAATCTCGAATGAGTATTTAAACGCCATTTCCAACAAAGAGTTTACGATTTTTCTATTCAAGGGAAATCATTCTAGAGTCTAGCGTTACACCAAGAATGTGTCAATATAATGCACACCGCGCAACAGTCTAACATTAGCATTCACAAAGCGGGAAAACCCCATTAACTATCATTCTTAATTACATTAAAAGTCATTTAAAATCAATAATTTTGAAACTAAACAAAACAATTGCTAAATACAAATTTGCTGCTAAAATTGCGGGATTCGATCGAAAAGAGATTTTCAATAATTCCTTCCCCAACATTGTTCTAAATATTATTAGCTATCGTTTGGTGTTGTTTTTTTTCCAACCCGATAAATGTTATGGTTGCCGAGAAATTGTCAAAATACTGATGTTTTTCGAAATCCAGTAAACCTTTTCGGTATTTTTGTTGGTCCATGCACATCCTTGGGACCTCCTTAACATATTTGCAAAAGACCCGAACCCTCTGTCTGGTATGGTTCAGGAGGAGTTGCTGTTCAGAGCTCGAAAAGACTGGCCAGACATTTCAAATATATAAACGCAATTTTTCCTAAGGAAATTGCGTTAAAAATCATGTTTTGTTTACAAAGATTTTGAAAATACGTGTATTTCAAGCACATACTATCGCGCATTAAACGTTTCAAGAAATTTTGAGTTAAGTTTATTCCCTACTTTTTAGTAATTCCAGGATAATTATTTTTTTTTGAAAACAAAGAGCTAAAAAAATTTCATTGACTAAATTTTATTTTTCAAATAGTAAACTTTAAATTTTTCAACAATATAAACATTATTTTCTTATTTTTATTTTAAAAAAGAAAAGAAAAAAGATAATACCGTTTAATGCCCGAGTAAACCATTTTACAAATCCTTGAGCTTTCATTTGAACACCGCCTTACCTCCACCCCCTTTTCTCTAACAATTTTGTAATGTTTATTTTCACGGAACAAATAACAGGCAATGTAAGTGCATATCAGATACGTTCAACGGTCTTCTCTGAAACTCGTCACCAGAAACACGCGAGAGAAAAGTTTCGTGGGTAAACAAAAAGATTACGCTCGACAAGCCAGATCGAAGCGTAAGTAGAAAGCAGGACATAGTTAAAAAAAATAATACACCCGCTGTATACGGTTTGTCACATGACATAGACAACGGGTAGACGTCACGTGTGGACAAAACGGGTGGACGCATCGGATGGACGCAACCGATGGACGCAACGGATGTACCAAAGGAAAGACGAAACGGATGGACACAGCGGATGGATGGATACAACGGATGATCACAATGAGTGGACACAGCAGAAGGACGACGCAATAGATGGAAACGATGGATGGCCACAACAGACGGACTCAACGGTTGACCCCCCGGGAAGAATAAGACCGTGCAAAATCATTCGCTGGGATATCCTCGACGTATCGATTACTGGATTTTGTCCGCCGTTAAATCCAACTGTAAATCGTTAATTTGTTGGGTTTCGATGCCGTAAATCCTCATCACAAATTACTAATCGTTTTTTTTTCATTCACGTGTAACGTAATACTTTGATGATGAACAAATATTATAACAAAAATCAGCAATGTTTGAAATGGAGGAAAGGGATCTGTCTCGGGATTCAAAACTCCTTTGTTAATAAACATTGACGCCTCATACTGACTCATCAACCGTTGCATCCTAGACGAATAACTGAGACTTAACAGGTGGGGGGGGGGCGGCTGGGTACACTTTTGGTTTCAAGTAAGGCACAAAAGTCACTTTATAACTAAAACATCAACGTTTATAAGAAGTATAAGGAGAATGTCTGCAGAAGAACGAGACAATAGTTCGAATTTTGAATGAATTGCCCTTTCATTTCAGGCGCCCACCGGCATTGTTCTGTTAATAATTTCACGCAGCTGGGACTCAGACTCTAAACGCCAAGCCTTTATTTTTTTATTTCAATAATTATCATAAACAAAAATGGTGACAACAGCAAACAAAAACTTTAAAAATGTTAGAAATAATGTTTATGTTCAATGCGACCTACCAGAGATATATTTAGCATCTTTCGTAGCAGAGGGGGTGCCTCAAACACTGCGGGGAAGGGCTGTGGCGAATGTTGTAGCCACCCCCAATCACGTTTAAATAATGTACAGGTTTGCTTAAAATGACGCCCCTCTGCAATATAAAGTTCGCCCCCTCGCCCGACGCCACTCGGGCTCACATATTGTGTCTATTCTTACAAGACAGTTGCAACTTGCAATACTGAAATTTGACAATGGATGCGTGTAGTGTGCCAAAGATTGATCTCCATGGACCACTGAGGTGTGCTTTGTGAGGGGGGGGGGATGGGGTGATTCGAGAAAGGGCTTGATGTTAACGTAATCTAGGGCATTCTAAATGGTACAGTGAAAAATAAACATAATTAGACAAAGGAATTGATGGTCATGTGATATTAAGTATTAATCCAATTGTGACGCATTACTTTGTTGTGTTATGGGGTACGCTGTATGGAATTACTTAAAGTATGACGGTATCGCAGTAAAACACGCAAAAAAAATCATAATGTGACATATTTTAGATTGAAATGTGAAATTTTGTAATGCATTGTAATTTGACATTATGACAATAAAATTAAGTGGTATCGTACATTATTCAAGTATGACATAGAACATTCCTGTAGTGTAGCAAGTGGATTAATTACTGTAATATGACACAGAGTGACTCTTTATTATAATGTGAAACGTCAAAATTCAATAACATCGTAGGCCATTCTAGTATATTGTACTACGGGTATAATGATTATACTAGTATGATACAGGACAGTAGTATTGTAATGCGATACAGTGCATGACACTAGCGCGACGTCACAGTGGCACTGGACAACGGCTAATCACCATACCGCAAGGTGATCAGGCGGGGGGAAAAGTACAAGTTTTATTTACCTGGCATTCCTGAGTGTCACCACCGGCAGGCAGGTATTTAAAGTCGAACCCGTGCTTCGAGCTAATGAAAGTAGAACTGGGCCCACACCGGGGGGGGGGAGGAGGTGGTGAGAGAATAGGATATTGGAGTCCAGGGAGCTAATGAAAGTAGAACTAGACCTGGGCCCTCACGGTGAAAAGAAAAGTGTGTGTGAGGGGGTAGGGGAGGGGGTGGTGAGAGAATATTGGAGTCCAGGTCACCCCCCACACACACACACACTTAGCGCGCTGATACTGGCCGATGACATAACAGGCCTACGTGATCAAGTGTCGACTGGAGCCTTATAGGCGTAATCAGTAACTGTCAGGAGCGGTGTTTCTTTAAGGCGGGTTTTCTTAAGACAGAAAAATTCAGGGGGGGGGGTGGGGGGTGGGAGGTGGATTTGAGATAGTCTGGTGGGACATGGCAGTGGGTAGAAACTATGACAAAGGTGGCGTGGGGGGTGGGTGGGGACAGATGGACCCTGGTGCCAGACCTGCACATACACAAAATTTGAGTGGTTGGGGGGGGGGCTGAAAGGGAAAGGGGGTTTGATATTTAAATGAAGGAAAACAATTCAAAGTTCACATTATTAGGAGTAG
Organism: Ampullaceana balthica; assembly: GCA_944989445.1. Lineage (NCBI taxonomy): Eukaryota > Metazoa > Mollusca > Gastropoda > Lymnaeidae > Ampullaceana > Ampullaceana balthica. The sequence goes on along the minus strand of CALYLW010000095.1, from coordinate 296,060 downwards.
TGGTAAAAATAAATTTCTTTCACTTGAGGAGTAGCATACTCAAGGATAATCATGTGGCACTGACTTAGAATCAACATTGTAGTGTCAGAATGGTGAGTTAAATGCAAGTCTTGCTGTAAAACAATCCTGGATGGTATCAAACTTATTGGAGCTAAACAGATCGAAGTTATAGGATGAGACGTAAGAAGCAGTTTGTGGTTCTGATGCCAACTCCGAAATGAGCCACGGCATCGATTTAATTTGTCCTTTCTGACATCCTCTTGTCCAACACCGTTAGAGATCTCAGCTTCTTCGACTACAGTTAACTCTCAACGACCACCTAAATCTGTCCTTTCTGACCTCCCTCTTGTACAACACCGTTAGAGATCTCAGCTTCTTCGACTACATTTAACTCTCAACGACCACCTAAATCTGTCCTTTCTGACATCCTCTTGTACAACACCGTTAGAGATCTCAGCTTCTTCAACTACAGTTAACTCTCGAGTCCCTATATTTCCTCGGTGGTCAGGGCTTACTTTCTGTCATCTACGTGCCCTGGAACATAGCTATGTTTCCTAAACCAAAACAGATTTCAGCAAATCCCGCAGCCATCTCTTTGATACAATCGAGACTGGATTATTGAAACAGTTGCTTATGGGAATTGCCTCAAAACCGAGTACGTAAATAGATTTCAGAATGTGCAAAAACACTGCAGTGCGCATTGTTATGGGGATGAGAAAATTAAACCGGCTCTTACTCTTAATTATCCACTCTAGCTTCCTTTAACTGGGCGAATAAACCACACAAAAAAATAAAATCATTTCCCTGGCAAACGCTGCCTGTTAGATGGATCAACATAGCATTATTTGAAAGAAATGACTTCAAAACATGAATCCCTAATGCGGCTGCGTTCCTCTGCACAGTCCCTTCTGAATATGATTTGAGTGGATGGACACACAACAAAATATTCTGGAGTGCGCTCTTTCGAATCAGCTGCACCAAAGTAATGGAACAGGCTTACCCAATCATTGAGAGAATTTGACACCAACGAAACATTTACGAAAAATCTAAGGACTCTTTTATTTAAGCTCAATTTTAAAGATCTGTGCGCAGTGAGCATGCTGGACTAGCATGATCAACTAACGCTATAAAAAAAACACCATCGCCACCTCCACCATCGCTACCTCCACCATCATCACCACCACACCACCATCGCCACCTCCACCATCACATTGAACGTCAATATCATGTCAAACCTGATGTTTAAAATAAATGACATTCCCGTAATTAAGACATTGAGTATTGACGATGCGCAAGTTCTTGTCTTTGTAAATTTCGACTCTGCAATATTTCACACGCTTTACTAATTATTGTATTATCGGAGTTAACAGAACACGCCTTCAATTACTCTCATTTTAAAAAATGCAACAAATATTATAAAAAGCAGAATTTTCAAGACTTGGTATAACTCGAGTAACCCTCAATTATATTGCTTTATTTATGTTTTTAAAACAATTTTTACATATATTTTGAGGGGGCAACTGCGTCTACAGCTTATCCGGACACCCTCTCTTTTCTTCTTATGTGTTTTGCATCATTTTGGGCTCTAAAATGGCCCAATAAATTTACAGCTAGCAGCTAGCCAGACTGTGGTATTAATCTATTTTTTAAATTTTATATTTTTTATATATATATTTTTTACCTTTCTAATAATACCCTAACGCTTTCTGCCCTTTCGGGCTCTATAATGGACAATGCAATTATATAAAGAGTAGGAACGCATATAATGTAAGCAATAGTTTAATCCTAGTTAAAAAACTTAAAATAATAACTTTTCGCATGGTTTCTAGTTAATACAATGAATGATAGTATTATAACACATATAACACATTTAAATATATATGCGTTTGTGTGACACAGTAAAAAAAATCTCAAATTAAGATTTAAAATTTATTAGTTTCAATTTAAAACTCATCACTATAAAGAAGTAAAAGTTAATGTTATAAATCATAAATACGTGTCTCTTAAAAAAATTGCTTCGCTTATCTACATTCAATTGTCATATTTCACTCCATTAATTTAAAAAATATTTTTATTTTGTTTAAACAAAACTTGTAATTTGCCAAATGTATTTTCGCCTTTTTTCCTTGTTCAAATTTATCTGCAGAGGGAGAACAAAGGGGGGGGGGATTTGTGCAAACGTGTTTCCTTTACACTCAGTCGCCCCCCCCCCTCCTCCAAATTTCCCTAGAAAAATGAATGATGGAACGCTGGTCATGATTCGAGGCTCCGAAAATACAGTTGACCCCAGGGTCTGACGGCCCCTCCACATAGACACTTACTTCCAACGTGTAATTTCATTGCACCGTAATCTCAGACACAGACTCTAAGTTACTATAGCGCTCTATGATATCAATGATGCGCGGCTGGAGTCATTTAGTTTCATTGAAAAACCTTTTTATCTGAAATTTGTTTTGTTTTTTCGATTTTTCAAAAACTAATCTACATCACAACAACACGGCCAATAACGAATGCGTGTTGCTTTAATTGAAACTATATATTTTAAAAAAAAATCATTAAACAACTACAACACCAAATAAACAATAAATACATTTTTTAAAAAATAATATAAAAAACAAGGAGCTTCATTTCTTTTGTTTCCCTATTTATATGTAAATGTAAAAGAAAATTAACAGGGAACGAAACAAAACTACTCTACTAAAACAAAAAAACACGACAAGAACGACAACAACAAATAGTTTACAATTCCAATCAAGTGCGTTATACTTTTTCTTCAATACATTACCCGAGGTGTGTGTTTGTGCTGTGTGTGTTCATATGTCAGTGTGCGTGTGTCCCTTTGGAGCAATTAACTCAAGTGTTCGCTTCATTGGAGGTGAACGACTGATCGAGACGCTGCAGGGGGTATAGTGAGCTATTGAGGTGGGCAACTAGGGCAAGAAATGGGGGGGGGGCGGGGAGCTTTATTGTGGGTGGGTACACACCATTCGAGCAGAAACATTAGGACAAAGAAGAAACAGTACATGCGATACGAATATGCACTACGAATAGAACAGTATGGGAACCAATGTTCCCTTTAAGCTGTTTGTCTGACCGACACCGCGCAGCAGGAAATTTTGTAATATTATTGAAAAAGAAATGGATGCTGTGCACAACCATTTAGTGTCTACTAATTGTACTTAATTTTAGTGTTTACAAGAGACAGAAAATTAACTTGCGTTAACTGATACGCGATAAATATCCGCCAGCCAAGGATCTAAATGTTTATTAACGTATCCTCCGGTCAATGTTAATCAACCAGAGATCGCTTGAACGCAAAGAAGTTCTCACGAGATACACAGGGAACGGGGCGCTGAAACCCCACTTTGAAACAACGGCTAAATAAAATAACTTGCAGCGGTTAAATATCCTATGGATTCAATTCACTGCGGTCTTAAGTGTCTGGCCTGGATTCCAGACCGGTTGGCAATACTTTTCGGTAATAATATAGTGGTATCGTTTATTGTGTTTTGTTACACTTAAATCAATATCTACTCTTGTGGGTAGATTTCGTGGCGGAAAGGGGGGGGGGTAGCGGGCGTTGGGTGGGTGTTAGATTACTGTTTACTGAACGTGCCGATCAGAGCCGCCTTTACACCATTTTGGGCCCCCGGGCAAATAAATAGTGTTGGGCCCTTGTGCAAAGAAAGAGTGAGAACACCCCCCCCCCGTCCACCGCAGGAATAAAAAATAAATGTACATAATATATATATATATATATATATAAATAAACATATTACCATGGGGCCCCTATGGGAGTGGGCCACGGGGCAAATACCCAATGGGCCTATGCGTTAAGACGACCCTGGTGCCGATCGCTTTCAATTACAGCTGTTGATGTCTTCATCAATGGTAGGTAGGTATCAATGATGAATCTGATATTAAACGTATTGTTTACATGCCAAGGCTCGAACTGGTATTTAACTTTATGGCTGGCACTTAGACGCTATGTCGGAGCCGTGACTCTAGACCAGGGGTCGGGAAAATTTTGTCCGAGAGAGCCATGAACACCACATATTTTGAAAAAGAAATTCCGTGAGAGCCATACATTATCATTATTTTTATAACTAAAAACTCAAGTAAAAATAAATGTGTGCAATTTGTGTCATTTCAACACTGTAAGTACAATAATTATGTCTCTGAATTATTTTTAATATCATGGTTATGCTTTTTTTTAATATGCAATTAATATGTGTTTGAATAAACGTTTTTTAAAAATTATAATAAACGAACATTAGTCTGAGAGCCAGATGCAGCCATCAATAGAGCCACATCTGTCTCGCGAGACATGTTTTCCCGACCTCTGCTCTTGACGAACAATGAGAAGAACGGATCTGATTTCACTCCCTAAAGGTCAACTGCAATGAACAATTTATTCAGTACCTTTTAGTTGTTAGTTAGTCGCCACACCCCCCAAACAGCGATAAGATCTGGACGTCTCCACTCTTTGGAGTCACCAAGATAAATGTAGCGTACAAAAAGTAATAATAATAATAAATGTACCCAGCAACGCTTAGGTGTGAACATCATCCGTATAATCTAATGTAATGTGTGTACTCCAATATTGGCGAGCGTACCATACTTCTATCACAGTTTAATTTGGTGCGCTTGGCACCCCGCCCGTTTATCGCACGGACTTGTACAGAGCTCGTGTAAGCTGCCAATGAGGTCTCGTAGACAAACAAGTATGAATGTATTATTGGTCAAGGGATTCAAACCGTGGACCCTTGCATTTAATGAGCTGAAGCCAAACAAAAGTGATTACTATCGAAATGATAACAACGGGCTAAAGACAAGAGAGAAATTAAACAAACCCGAGACTATTTCCGTTAAAAAAATTAAATTAAATAAAATAAAAAAATAAAAAATTATGTTCCTAACACACTTAAAGTAGTTTTATGAATGCAGCCCTGAATTTAGAAGTTAGCGCAGATATTGAAACTGTTAATTTTCACGCTATCGTAGCTCCACACTTCCCGAAATAGGGAACTGTATTGATTTACGAATCGAGGTTTTAAATTATCAGAAGTCTGGACCTCAAAAAGAATTAATTCTATTTCTCTCACAACATTTATCATCCCATTCGTATCGATCAGTGTCTGCACTCCCTGGCAGCCGTCCGCCCCCCTGCAAACCCCCTCCCCCGGGATCTGATGGTTCTGACGTCATGTTTGAGATTAGTTTGACGTCACCGACACGGCGTAGGAAAAATAAATTCATCACACTTCGCAAAGTTTTTTCCCTCTGCCTCCTTACAAATTAAATATATAAGAATTTGTATGTTAAAGAACCACATTTATGTTAGACGATGGCTGTATGAGGAGTTTTACACGAACTCTACAAATATCCAGCTTTTTGAGGCCCCTATCCTATTAACTCGTGCATGATTCCGGGTTCAGCGATTCAACGCTTCAGGATCTGTCGTCAACTTTTTCAAAACGCTCGTTAACACATACCTGACTTGCTAGAGTGCTGAATTTTTCACAGTAGGTTTAGCTTGTGGGGAGGATTGAGCTATTAAATTTTTAGATCGATCGACTGTACCGTAATTAAAATAATGCATTTCTAGTTTATCTCTATATGTAGAGGCCAGCTTTTGTTGACATTTTACGCGTCACGCTGAGTTAAGTTCAGCCATCCGTGACCAAAAATCTTCCCTGCCCCCTCCGCTTTACAACAAAGGGTATTTAAGGCAATCTCAGTCTGTAAATGTTTGTCGCGTTTAAGCATGATCAATACTTTTTAGTTATGTCTCATATATAAGGGATTTATAATCAAAACTTTGTTTTTACGGGGTTATTTAAAGAGTTTAAATTGTCATGAATGAAATTAAGTTTTACAAATCTTTTGTTAACGCGTAAAAGTAGAAAATAAAATGAACAAATAAAACAAACCCTAAAAACAAAGTTTTTGACTATAAATCCCTTATATATGAGACATAACTAACAGTATTGATTATTTTCAAACACGGCAAACATTTACAGACTGAATCTGTCTTAACTCAACTTTGCTTCATAACCCTGCGGGGAGAGGGGAAAAGTCTGGTCACCGATCGCTGGTCCGAGCTCAGCGTGACACGTAAAATGTAAACAAAAGCACGCCGGTACTTCGATGGGTTGCGTCAACGCGTCAACTCAAACTCTCACGTGGAAAAAAACAATAACAAACCGTGAATTTTAATTACATACGTTATATAAGGATAAACTAAAAATGCATAAATTTAATTACGGTGCGTTGGATCGATCTGAAATTTTGATACGATGCGTTGTTAGGTGAGACGGGTCCGTGTGCCAAGTTTCAACTCGATCGGATCACGGAAAGTGGGTCATTTTTTACTTTTGTTTTTCCGCCCGCCCAAGACAGACAGACAGAGAGAGAGATGACGACGGAGACGGCGGTGAAGTTAATATAAGGGATTAAAAAAACTAACCCATAAAAACAAAGTTTTTGACTATAAATCCCTTATATATGAGACATAACTAACAGTATTGATTATTTTCAAACATTTACAGACTGAATCTGTCTTAACTCAACTTTGCATCATAACCCTAGTGGTGGGGGGAGGAGTGGGTGGGGGGAGGGGTGGGTGGGAGGGGAGAGGGGAAAAGTCTGGTCACCGATTCGCTTGACCGAGCTCAGAGTGACACGTAAAATGTAAACAAAAGCGCCCGTCGCTTCGTTGGGTCGCCTCAATGCGTCAGCTCAAAATTTCACGTGGCAAAAAAACAATAACAAATCGTGAATTTAAATTACATACCTCATATAAGTATAAACTAAAAATGCATTAATTTAATTACGGTACGTTCGATCGATCTGAAATTTTGATACGATGCATTGTTAGGTTAGACGAGTCCGTGTGCCAAATTGCAGTTCGATCGGATCATGGGAAGTGGGTCATTTTTGTTTTCTGTTTTTCCGCCCGCCGAGCCAAGACAGAGAGAGATGATGACAGACAGAGACGGCCGCGAAGTTAATATAAGGGATTTAAAAAACTTTTTGTTAAAAAAAGATGAGGCCCAGCTGCAGTGAGGAATGTAGAATCTCGCATGAAAAAGCAGAAAATAATTTTTTAGTCATAAACTAAGTAGTCACACTCAGAACGTTTTGTGTTAGTTGATCAAATTTTTTATCTCACATTAAATCCCACAATCAATCGAAATAAATATCAATAAAACTTATTCTGTTTTTTCATGCGAGATTCTACATTCCTCACTGCAGCTGGGCCTCATCTTTTTAAAACAAGTTTTTGTGTTCATTTTATTCAATGGATAACTCCAAACTCAAAAGCAATATTTTAATGTAAGGCTAAAAGAAAACTAAAGATTTAATTTTTTTAATAAAAAAGATCAAAACGAATGAGTTTAAAAGCATGTTTAAAACGATGTTGTGTTACTTTTCTCACTATGTTTACGCTTTTCTTTAAAACATGCTTTAATAACATTATTTTCTTAATGTTGAACTCAATATTCTTTCTATCTTGTTCCAAATATTGTTTTCCTTAAATTCTTTTCCTAAAGTTTTTTTCAATATATTTCCCCTCTCTATGCTTCCAAACATATTTCCCAATACGAATTCCCCCACTCTGCTTTCTGCTTTTCCAAAATGCTGCCCCCTTCTATGTTTCACACTGTATTTTCCATTGTGTTTTCCCATCATTTAATAAATAATTAACCTCAAGATGTAATAAGATCAGATGTAATCAGTTTTGCACACAGACAGTTACATCCTAATAAACGGACCTCATCTTCTTCATCAGATCATACACGAGCTAAGCTGCAATTAGGAAGAGTCGTTTTGGTGTTACGTTGTCGGACAAGTTGTCACTCCGACCCAGGGGCGGATCAAGATTGCACGGGGCCCCTGGCTGCAATTCCACCTGGGGCCCGGTCCAGCGACCTTTATCATACAATATAATAAGTTAGGGGGCCCTTAAATCATTGGGGGCCCCTGGCTTTAGCCCAGTCAGCACCCCCTTTAATCCGCCATAGACTCCGACCATTGGTCTCTTGTAATCTCTAATTATCACGGCCACCCCGGGGGGGGGGTTGGCCTCGCAGCTTTTTGTAGAAGGGGGTATTTTAAAAGTCTGTGGGGGAGCGTGAACAATTACACTCCGCGAGTTACAACATATCAAATTGCGGTCTTTGAATGAGACGGCTGTTTCAAGGATACGTTTTATTTTTTAAAAAAATGCTATGCAGTGGCTAATAGTGCAGAGCTTTAATTAAGTTATATAGCGGCGATCTCTAATGGCCACGGATAAAGCACATTCATTAAAAAATGCAAGCCACTTGCCACCACTGTGTTGTCAACATTAAAATTGGGATGAATTTTAATTGCATTTTCTGTGTACTGTTAATTCTAAAGGGAAGGGATGGGGATTTAAAAAAATAAATAAAACAGGAAGTATGGAATTTTGGAAGATTAAAGTTTAAAAACAACAACATTCGATTGAAATCCACACTAAGACAGACGCCTCATGCGGATTCTAATTATGGCTTTAAAAAAATCAATTTGTTTGCTTCTCTATTTTAAACTGGACTTTAAATTAAAAAATAAAACAAAAAACAAAACAGTTAAAAAAACACAAAAACATTACTTTAACAAGACGTTATCTGATTGTTGATTTTCACACCGTTCGGTGCTATTTTTTGGTGAGAAATTAATCATATCTCTTAAATCACAAAAGTAAAAAAAAATAATTTAAAACTGCAGTTCTACAGGTGGATTTGGCGAGTTGATTCTGCTTCATTTGTTAATGGGCGGACGGAACCGAAATAATCGTCCTTGGGATTGTGTTGATTGTGCGCGTGTGTGTGTATGCGTGTACGAGTGTGTGTGTATGCGTGTGACCATAGAAGGAAAACTAGACGCTCGTTTAAGCTTTGCCTTGATTTTCTGGACGTCATCGTTGAAGGTATGCAAGCGACCATGTTGAATGTATTTAGACGTTGTTTTCGAGATTACGTTTCGGTTACCATCGTTACTTTCATCAAGTTTAAATCGTGAGGAAAAAAATAAATGTCACGCACTGTTTTTTTCACCACTGTTTCGTCGATGCAGGCTCTCGTGGCTGTTTAATCAGATCCAACTGCAACAGCGGTTACTCTAAAGATACATTTTGGGACATTACGGCGTGATCATCTATGGCAATGGTGAAAGAAACCCTGCTCTTACGTCAATCGGGAGGGGACGTCACAGCCCCTCTCAAACGCGTGCGTAGGAGGAGCTTGGTAGCGTGGTCATGGAAAAGGCTGTCAGAACATACCAACTACCGATTTTTTTTTATTGTGAGAACCGGGTGGCTAAAAGCTCAACTCAGTTTTTGACTATAAATCCTAAATGTTCATTATAATACGCAGCGCAAGACAACCCAAAAATACAAAATTTTAGTTATTAATCATATTAATGTCTCGTAAAACATGTTTAATATAATGCGTACCGATCGGAAATATTTTTTTAAAAAGTATCGTCAATATGATACGCACCTTACCGCGCCAAAGGAAAGGCTGTTCAATATAAAACGCGCCGCGACACTCAAGCACACAAATTAACATGATACATAGAGATAATCTAAGAATTCATTAATTTAATTGCAGTACATTCGATCGATCTGAAATTTTGAAACATCATTTTTATCATCGGCACGAGTCTGCCTGCTAAATTTCAGCTGGCTAGCTTAAGAAGAAGTGGGTTAAAAATCCATTTTTTTTCGGCAAGCAAGACCTCAGACACCACGAGTTAATATAAAGGATTTTAATAATTAAAAAAAAGCTCTTTATCTGACTGAAAAAAAAACGAAGAAAAAAACAACTAAAATCGGAAAAGATATGTTTGGGTGTGAAACTGGAAAAATCACAAACAACAATAAAAGACTTTAAAACACAGGACTAACAAATAACTGTTTATACAAAAAGCGTTATTTATACATGAATATTAATATAACACTTTGTTCATTTTTACCGATCACTAAAGAGGTATTATGTTTGTTTTGAAATCATTTAGTTTTAATTATTTGTGTATGTGTTCATTGTTTTAATGGCGCCCCATTACCCTCATAATGGCGCCCCATCACCCTCATAATGGCGCCCCATTACCCTCATCGTAAAACTCAACCCTTCACGACTCATACATGTAAAAAAAAATTAAAAAAATAATGTAAAGAAAACGGCGTTTATAAATATATTTCAAAATATTAGGTACATCTTTGGTTTACTTATTATTGTAAAATACTTTTCTAAATATGTTTAAGAACTTTTTATTTTATGGTAATGACAGTCAAAATTTGTTTGGAAATTCGGTTATTCACCAATTTTGACCTCAATTTACAGTACCATTGTTTAATAAAACCAGTATATGTTATTTATGGTTGGAAAGATAAAAAAAAACTAAGTTTTTCACTGTCCTGATGTAGATTTGGTTATTTGTTGCCTACAAGACAATGAAAGTCGACGAACATCATAATTTTTTTTTGAATGAGATGATATAAGTTACTTTGAGGAATTGTATTTTTCATTCATTGTTATTTTTTGTTGTCTTTATCTTATACTTATCTAATACACGTGTTGATGGCGTATAATATTTAATTTTACTATTTCAAATTGAAAAAAAAAGTACATGACATTTTTTTATAATTATCGACAATTATATCATATTGAAAATTATGTAGGCCTACTACTTTTCCTCAATTTTTTATTTAATTTTTATTTTAAAGATTTAAAAAATTCAAGTAAAGAAATTAATTCCAATTGTTATAAAGCAGTTATTGTATTTTTAAAAAATGTTACTTTATTTTTATAATATACTTTGAATTGTTTCAATGTCTTATTTTTGTTAGTTTAGATCAGTCTTGAGAAGAAATCTCCACTATTACAGGTCATTATTTCTAATATATGACAGAATAAATTTATGAAACAAATATTCTTTTATAGTATATTATGCATGTTTGGTGGCATAATTTCATTTTTAACAGGGCTAAACATCTTGATTTTTTATGGTTTTAAAAAAATCGATAAAAACTAACTAAAGCCTCTTGTAAAACAATAGAGCGGCCGTATGCAGCGATAACAAGAATGTTTAAACTTAAGTTGTCAGTAAGCTTTCATTACACATTTTGCATGGAAAATTAGGTAGTTTTTATAATTTTATTAACAATTTAGCCCTAAAATATAAAAAAAAATTGTATTGTTCGATTCAAGTTTCATAATGTTCATAATGCTGTAGAATGGCCATGCTATGACATGCGCAAAAAAAATAAAATAAATAAATAAATAAACATAAAAAATTAGACTTGAACATTGAGAAATGTCAACGTCCCCACCCCCTCCTTACTCAATTTCATTCACTGGGAATCTTCTCTAATGTTCTATAATGTCCCATTGAAGCACTAAGGATCATTAAACCTGGCTTTGTAAACTTCCAGTAATCCTAATAAGCTATGTTTAAGAAAATTGTACGCCAGTCGTAATGTTAACACCGAAGAGCAGCATGCGGCTCGCGGACCGCGGTTTTTGCCTCTGTTGTTCTATAATAACACCAGCTTATTCCCCCCCCCTCCCCGGTCCACTTCTGCCAAGACAATGTGGTGATTGAGGGAATTATCTCCCCTCTCAAGGGCGGTCGCAGGGGCCACTCATTGATATCCCACCCAGACGTGTGATCTCCCTTGTTCTTCTAGTAGTTCCTTCTCTCTTATCACAACACTAAGACGACTGACCTACATATCTCCAGAGCTGCTTGCACCACCGCAGAACCGAACGATCGTACTTATACGTAGAACATTAAAGTAGGAGCCCTTAAGCGCTATCACTGGTGTAGAAGTGTGGGGGGGGTGCAAGGTGGGGAGAGGGTGGTCAGCCCCTGTTAATTCCTTTATCTTCCATTATTTAGATGAATGGCATTTTGAAGGGTCGCTAAAAGATTGTTCAGCTTATAACCACAACGTCTGTGGGTGGAAACTAGAAATATATAAGTTTAAAAAAAAGAATTGTAGACAAAAATTCCAGAGAGAGAGAGAGAGAGAGAGAGAGAGAGAGAGAGAGGAGAGAGAGAGAGAGAGAGAGAGAGAGAGAGAGAGAGAGAGAGAGAGAGAGAGAGAGAGAAATAATTACCCTAGAAGGTAGATAAGCGCTGACATTTTTTATATTTTATTTTATTTTTATTTTTTTTAAAACAAAGGTATTAATTTAACTAATGCCTTTTGAGAGTATCTTTGTTCTGTCGCACCGACGTTTACATGTTTGATTGTGCTGTAAAATACAGTTAATAATGGTATTAATTAGACCCTTCGAAAGTTACTTAACTTTTATAACTAGGAATTGATGGATGCATGGATCGCACGTCTAATACAGTTACATGAAATAAATGCTCTCCTCTTACAATCATCGCACACAAGGTTTTAAAATTGTCACCAACAACAATTATAATGTCTGTTTAATGACACAAAAATAAAAAAATAAGGGACCCTTATACACACATACACATGTGATAATGTGTCATTAAATTTTATTTTTATTTTATTGCAACCAAGGTTGCAAACGAGTTTACTTGGACATGCGACAAAACTGCAATAACAGATAATTTTAAAAAAAATAAATAACATTTAAAAAAAATAAATTAAGGCCAGTCGTCTCCGAGAAATGGCTTTACCGGCATTCCACAATTTGTGCTTGCATTCGGTGAGTGCACCGGACAACTGCTCAGTGTACAAGAGTTTGGTGTAATGGACTAACTGCTCAAGTGTACAAGGGCTGGTGTACTGGTCTAGCTGCAGACGTGTACACAGGGCCTTGTGTAACTGAGCTAGCTGCAGACGTGTACAAGGGCTTGGTGTACTGAGCTAGCTGCAGACGTGTACAAGGGCCTTGTGTACTGAGCTAGCTGCAGACGTGTACAAGGGCTTGGTGTACTGAGCTAGCTGCAGACGTGTACAAGGGCCTTGTGTACTGAGCTAGCTGCAGACGTGTACAAGGGCTTGGTGTACTGAGCTAGCTGCAGACGTGTACAAGGGCCTTGTGTACTGAGCTAGCTGCAGACGTGTACAAGGGCTTGGTGTACTGAGCTAGCTGCAGACGTGTACAAGGGCCTTGTGTACTGAGCTAGCTGCAGACGTGTACAAGGGCTTGGTGTACTGAGCTAGCTGCAGACGTGTACAAGGGATTGGTGTACTGAGCTAGCTGCAGACGTGTACAAGGGCCTTGTGTACTGAGCTAGCTGCAGACGTGTACAAGGGCTTGGTGTACTGAGCTAGCTGCAGACGTGTACAAGGGCTTGGTGTACTGAGCTAGCTGCAGACGTGTACAAGGGCCTTGTGTACTGAGCTAGCTGCAGACGTGTACACGGGATTGTTGTACTGAGACTAGCTGCAGACGTGTACAAGAGCCTTGTGTACCGGACATTCTGCAGACGTGTACAGGTGCAGCTCTAAACATGCGATAAAGAGAAGCCTGATAAAATAGTGGCCACCACTGATTGCCCTGTGGAGAAAACTGATTACTAATGGGTGGGGGGTGGGCTGGATGGGGGGCAGTGTTTGGACCCCCCAGGGCGGGTCCTCGGCCAGCTAAGGGAGATAACGCAAGATGGAAGGCACTTGATATGTTTAAGACAATGGAATGACCGACATTTTCGGCAAAACTCAAATTATCGCCCACGCTTAAAAAAACCCCACCTAGGACTGAATATAAGAATGTGTGTGGGGTGCATATTCAAGAAGAAAACAAGAGGTTTTTTTTAAGTGGGAGGGGGGAAGATAACCACTTTATAGAATAACAGAAATCCGTTCAGATGAGACAAAACTTTTTTCTTGACGTGAAGAGGCAGCATTTTTATTGAGGAAGTTGGGGAGGGGTCGGGGGAGGGGTGGGGGAGGGGGGGTCGGACACATTTCTTATTACTCACTAACCCTAACTACGCCGCTGTTTTAAGGATTGTAGTTCTGTTTATTGTAAAGGTTGTTAACGTCTTCGGTCAGCACTAAGTTAATGTAACAAACTGCAGCAAAACAATGGAAGAAAAAAAAAGTTATGAGCGGAAATTCCCGTAGAAATTCACTGTTAGAAATTACTCGGGCTGTTGTAATATTAAAAAAAAATTGTTTGCCTCGATGCTAAATCTACAGCATTTCGGAATTACAATACACCGAAAATATAATACTTAATATAATAATAATAATAATAATAATAATTGATAATTTATATAGCGCTGTATCCCCAGTAGGGAACCGGGCTCACAGCGCTTTACATGGAGATGATAACATACATATAATAATTAAATAATCATTCATACCATAATAACAACATAAAGGACAGTACATTACACATAAGCTACGCTAATCATTAAAACAAATGTTGTAATTGTTTCATTAATTTTGTAAATACATTTTGAAAAGATGCGTCTTAAGTGCAGTCTGGAAGGACTTGGTAGTTGGAATACTACGGATGTGTAATGGTAGAGAATACCATTGTTTGGCTGCACAAAAAGAGAATGACCCTTTCGCCAAACGTGTTAGTTCGTGTCTTAGAAACACAGAGAATACGTGTGTCTGCAGAAGAGCGTATTTATTAAGCGTACTTATTAATAATATTTTCAAAATCCTTTTTAATAACTAAGAGACAATTACATCCAGTATACAATACATTCTTATTGTTTGTGGGGTGGAGTATTAGAAAAGTTAGGAAAACGAATTTCATTTCACATCTCTAAATACACAATGCACACAAGCACCATCATACACCAGGGGCAGTGTAATGGCTTGTTCAGGTTATATCTTCTTTTATGCCTTAACAAAACTCGATGTAAAAAATAAAAGAAATATAACGCAATACAACGCCGAAACAAAACACTAGTAGAATAATAATTTAGACCGTATTTCTTATCTTATCTTATCTTATCTTATCTTATCTTATCTTATCTTATCTGTTTACAGACGCTCCTTCTATACAGAAGATTATTGCGTCCTACGCTTATCTATGGTTTGTGTTTAGTCCTGCATTTTTATTAGAGATTTAAATGTTGATAAAGTGTTGGTTTTCCTGGATTCTTCAGGCAACCCATTCCACGCCCGAATTCCGGACGGGAAGAAGGAAAACTTGTATGTGTTTGTTCTTGCATACGGAATAAGAAAGGTGTTTTTATCCTTATGTCTATCTGAGGGTTGTATTAAGTTATCTTTGTGTTGTATTTCTAAATTAGAATTAATTGCTTTATGTATGATTACTACTTTGCTCTTGGTTCTTCTATCCTCTAGTGTTTCAAGGTTTAATGATTTAACTAATGGTGTTATTCTTGTCAGTTTCGAATATTCTCCATAATGAATCTGGCAGCTCTTTTTTGAATTTGTTCTAGTTTATCAATGTTTTCTTTGGTGGATGGGTCCCATACAGAAGATGCATATTCTAGTACAGGTCTCACCAAAGTGAGGTAGCATTTTAGTTTTATATCTCTATTACATTTGTTAAAGTTCCTTTTTATAAAGCCTAAGGTTTTGTTTGATTTTTTAATAACTTCATTGACATGGGGATTCCATGATAGTTTCTCATTTATTAAGACTCCTAAGTATTTTGCATCTTTAGTTTGGGTCAGTTCTTTTCCATGAATGTAATATGTTGAATTTATTTGTTTCTTTTTCTTTGTTACTCTTAAACAGTTGACACTTTTCTGGGTGGAAAGACATACTCCAGTTAGTTTCCCATTTTATCAATTCATCTAAGTCTTTTTGTAAAATTTTGCTATCTTGTTCTGATTTAATTGTTCTATAGATTATACAATCATCAGCAAATAACCTAACTTTTGTACCTGTTGAGATGTTGTTGGGTAAATCATTTATATAAATTAAAAAGAGTAAGGGACCTAGCACAGTTCCTTGTGGAACTCCTGAGTTAACCTTTATTGGTGCAGATTTAGATCCATTAATTATTACAGTTTGCTCCCTGCCCAAAAGGAAGTCTTGGATCCAGTGATGTAAGGAACCTGAGATTCCAAAGTAGTTAAGTTTTTTAAGTAAACTAAGGTGGTGAACTTTGTCAAATGCTTTTGAGAAGTCTAGTAATATTGTATCTATTTGATCATTTTTGTCCAAGCCTTTTGATAGTTCATCTATTAAACCTATTAATTGTGTTTCACATGATCTGTTTTTTCTAAAGCCGTGTTGATGTGGGCATAGGGCATTATATTTGTCAAGGTGGTTAACTATTCTACTATATATTATGTGTTCTAGTAATTTACAGGTGATACTAGTAAGTGATACAGGCCTGTAATTACCAGGGTCTGATTTATCCCCTTTCTTAAAGAGTGGAGTTACGTTAGCTAATTTCCAATCCTGGGGTACTTTACCCTGGTTTAGAGAGGCTTGAAAGAGAACTACAAGGATTGGGGACAGTTCATTGCTTGGTTCTTTTAATAATCTTGCAGGCAAATCATCTGGGCCAGTAGCTTTGTTTATTTTTAAGTTTTTTAGGAGTGAATGTATACCTATCTCATCTACAGTTATGTTACCTATTTCCTCCATTTTATTTAAATTTATTAAAACTTCCTTGTCGCCTGAGGCAGAAAAAGATGATGCAAAATATGTGTTAAGGATATAAGCTTTAGTTTCATTATCATTATAGGTTTTATTATTTGAGCCTTTTAGTGTGGCTATTCCTGAAGATTCCATTTTTTTAGATTTGATAAAGGACCATAAGTTTTTATTGTTATCTTTGGTAATTACATTGTTTATATATTCTTGATTCAACAACGCACGCACACCCCGCACATCACAATATGCTAAGTCAGGGGTTCCCAATCCCGTGCCCGCGGGCACCATGGCGCCCACGGGCACCATGGCGCCCGCGGAAAGATTCGTATGTACCCGCCACTAATCGACTGAGACATACACATTCTCTCGTGCATTTCCCACATATGAAGAAAACGCTAGGTAATAATGAATTAAACGGGTAATTATTTATCTTCAAGTGTTAAAAACAGTTTGAAGAGAGATTTTTGCAGTTGACACATATCGAGCCAATTGTTTCCTTCTGTATCAATCCTTTTACTTGCCAAATAAATGTAATGGAAATGGATGCATGCATGTATTTTTGTTCAAGGTAAGACAGAAGAACTAGAGTTAGAAATGTTGGACCTTAAGAATGATATTTTTGTATAAAATTAATTAATTATTCCTTAATTAATATCAGATGCCTTTTGGAATTCATTGGACAGATAAAAGTTCCCAATGTTGATAAAAAGCGGCATATAAAATTGTATCATTTTTCGGTTTGAGATATTTATGTGAATAATTGTTTTCAAACATGAAATTAATAAAATCAAGATATAGATCTCGACTCACTGATGAGCATCTTTATGATTGTTTGCTAACAGGATTATCGTCATACTCTCCTCATTGGGAGGCACTGGCCAAATATCACATTGACATATATTTTTATAAAATGTTTGCTTTGTATTTGTTTTTTTTTGTTTACGTTTTGTAAATATATTTCTCTGTGTGTATGTGTGTGTATGTGTGTGTGTATGTGTGTATGTGTGTATGTGTGTGTGTGTATGTGTGTGTATGTGTGTGTATGTGTGTGTATGTGTGTATGCAATTTGAATAATGATTTTATTATTTTGAAACATTTTTGTTTATTATTTATTAATTAATTATGAATATAAGAAAATAAATTATAGGAAAATGAGAAGTTATGGAAGGAGTTTGTCGATTAAAAATAGGTGGTGCCCGCCAACATACCGATATTTTAGAATGTGCTCTAGGGTACAAAAAGGTTGGGAACCCCTGTGCTAAGTGAACGCGCCCAGAGGTCCTCAAACAAATGCCGTCAAAGTCAGCAAAAGCTCTGATACTACGAGCTTGAACGGCAACGGACCAGATCAGCGGAGAATATAAACGAGTAAGAAAATAATAAGGGGTGCGGAAATTAACGATTAATGAATCGATTAATCGTTAAAAAAATTAATCGATTAAAATTAGTTTGATCGATTCAAATTCGATTAAAATATTTATAATATTTTTTTTCCCCAATTTATTAATTATTTACATTTATTGTTACTTACATAATTTTTCCGCGTATTATTATTATTTATTTATTTAGACGTGCATACGTAAACAGAAAGGTTTTTCTTCCTTATTTCTTGCATAGCAGAACGAATTTGCTATTACGTCACAAAATTTGGGAAACATGGAATTACCGCGACTTTACCGATTTCGCGAAATAATGAATCGTGACTTAACGAGATCTATATACGCATTATACATTTATAACTAATCGAAATAAATTCGATTAATCTATTACAATTTTTCCCGATTTATCGAACTAAATTTTTTTAATCCGTACCAGTCCTAAAAAAAATATGAAATCTTACAAGAAATACATTTTCATATTATATCCAGTGGCGTCACTAGGGGGGGGGCGGGGGGGGGGCCGCCCCGGGTGAATTAGGAAAAAAAAAGAAACAGCGGACCAGAGACAGCTTTAAAAAGTTTTGAAATATGGGAGATGGTGTCTTTTGTTTTAAATGATATAAGCCAACTGGGCTTAGACATACCGACACCCAACCTCACTAGTCCCTCCACCACAGTTGGGAGTGGGATGGACGAAGATTTCTCTAAAAACAAAATAATAATAAAAATCAAAATATGGATTTTCTTTGTTGTTTTTTTAAAGGAAAGTTATGAATTAAATGTCTTTGAGTTAATAATTTTGTTTTATTTATACCAGTGGCGTCGCTAGGGGGGCAATGGGGGGGGGCCCGGGTGACACCATCAGGAGGGTGTCACCAAAGTCTAAAATTTTATTGTGTTCGATTTTATGTCAGAAAAAAAGAAGACATTTTTTTCCAATTAGAAAGAAATTAAGAAATACAATTAAATTCGTTAAACGCGAAAAGTTTTATTAAAAAATATCAGTTAACTTGCAATAATAAAACAGTCCCAACACACAAACAACTTTAAAACAATTTAGGAAAAAAAGAAAAGAAACAGTCGCAGCAGAGAGATCTTTAAAAAAGGCTGGACATGAAAGAGGCGGTGTCTTCTGTTTTAAAAGATATAAAGCCATTTTGCCTTTGACACACCGACAGCATGAAAGAATCCCACTTTATTTCTCCCTCTACCATAGTGGGGTGGGGGGGGGGAGAATACGATTTTTCTACAAAAAAAAATCAAAAGATGGGTTTTCTAAGATGTCTTTTTTTAGAGGAAAATTATGAGTTCAGTGTCTTTGACTTATATTTTGTTTTATCTATATTTATTAGAGGCGTGCAAGCATAGACATGCATGTTTATATACAGGAAGTCCTCCGGTTACGATGGTCCTATCCCGACTTACGCTGTTTCGTGGTTACCAACACGCCCCCATAAAGAATAATATTACGCATTATTCCGTATTTTTTAATGTTTTTTTTTAATTTTAAACTTTTGTTTTTCATTGGGTAACGAATTGTTTTCTCTATTTGAAATAAACAATTTATAAAAGTATTTATAATTATTATTTCAACCTACAAATTTCGTTTGCGAATTTTTCTCATGGCGAAGTTAGCAATCAAGTCAGTAAAGCTAAGTATGCCTACAAGTTCCACTTCATTCTCATTAGAGAGAGCATATTCAGTCTTTGTTGTCCCATGCAAATTCTAACTCATTTTTATATTCTTTTCAACTTTGGAAAGGATCGCTCTCTGCTGCATTTTGGTGTCATTACTGAAAGATAGATGCGATGTGTACATTTGTAAAGGACTGTGTGAATTAGCTCATTCAAAAGCATCAAAATTTTTAGTTCTGTGCACGTGTTTTGAGTTTCGCATTGTGCTACTTCCTTTTCCTTACCCTGAGCTTTGGGTCTTGACAATAACGTTTTTAAGAGTTCTGAAAATTGGACTAATTCTGAAGATAGGCAGTCTTCAAAATCACTTGAATATTATTGCATTAACTTGGCTGCTGCCCATCGGATGGCATCATTGCTGAGCTCAGTTAGGTTTGTAAGAAAGTCATATTTCTCATGGATGTATTTATATGCGCCTAACCGATGTTGTAGGGCTTAAGAAAGTTTGCCAATAATTACCAGAAATACCTCAACCTTGAATTTTTGTCTCGGGGAGAATATTGTTTTGGTGATGTCCCTTTAACAGACTAACACTTTCTCATTATTGATAGTATTGAAGATTGTTTATACTCTTTTTTTCATGGACTTGTCCTTTCCTTAGTCTTCATAGGAATCTAATTAAGAATGCAGTCTTTTAACAAACTCAATGAGAGACTTAAAATGCATGGCTGAATTCAAAGATATTCTCGGCTCTTGAAGGGATACATTCGTTTTCTGAAATGTTTCTCAAATTTCAAGTTAAATAGCGACTTCCAGTTGTTCAAGTTCCTTCCGAAATCCTTCTGTTTCAAGTCGACAGTCACGTGGCTGATTTTCGTTAGTTGCTAATTCTTCCAGTGCTGCAATATTCTCATGTTATGAGTTATTAAAAGACCTTAATCATTTCGGGCTGACCATCTTATGTCAGACAAGGCTTTGTTAACATGTATCATTTTCATGTGTTTTTGAAGTACCTGTCAACGATGAGTAGATGCAACAAGCCGGGTATAAAGATTTTGCAGAAGGAAAAAAATCTGACTGCAGCAGGACAACCAGCTGCACTTTTCCCAACAAATTAATGGAATGAGCTGTGCACGGCACATAATGAGCAACACTGCACTTCTCACGAAGAATAGCCTGGACTCCGTTTTACTTCCTACTCATATTTGCAGCATTGCCGTATGACTGTCCAAGGCATTTTCAGGGTTTCATACAAACATTTGCCCATCTTTATTATACACTACACTGTATAATAATTTTGGTGGACTTTAAATCATTGGGGACCCCTAGCTTTAGCCCGCTCAGCACCCCCTCCGCCATAGGGGGACGGTGTCACACATCTGTGACGATGTGTGATGAGGGGGAGGGGTGTGTTTAAAAAAATGTGACGTAAAATCATAAACGCGCAACTTTAAATAAAAGTTCCACTTAAATATTTGATCGTTTACCATTTATTTAATGACGTTTTCAATAGCTTCACGCGTGTTACGATATTAGAGAGCAGACTTACCCTAAATACTAGAAAATACGGCTTTGGGGGGGGGGTGTAAAAACTTTGTGACGTCATATCGGAAAAAAACGGGGGGGGGGAGGGGGTGGATTCTAAGTTTTTGTGACAAAGTATGACGCTGGGGGAGGGTGGGGTAAAAATCGGCAACATAGCGTGACGTCATTTATGGACGACCACTTCGGTCGTGAAGGGGTGACACCATGAGCTACCGCCCCGGGTGACACCAACCCTAGTGACGCCTCTGATTATATCATATTAATTATAATGAAATCTTACAAGAAATACAACTTTTTTTTATATAAGTGAAGACTTCACTAGATTGTTTGTTTCATTTCGATTGCCATTGAACTCTGTAATGAGCGAGCACTAAAGGACATTCGTAATTCCCAGGTTCTTCAAAGGGTTATCGAGTTTTATCCTTAAGAAAACAAATAATTACATTTTAATCCTCTATTGAATATCCCAGAAGTCGCAAGACGGCAAACATCACTCCAAACAATGAAGCATAAGACCACCATTAACTTAACTCTTACTAGAAGAACGAGAGAGAGAGGGAGAGAGAGAGAGAGAGAGAGAGAGAGAGAGAGAGAGAGAGAGAGAGAGGAGAGAGAGAGAGAGAGAGAGAGAGAGAGAGAGAGAGAGAGAGACAGAGAGAGACAGAGAGAGACAGAGAGAGAGAGGTGATGTGGTTTTCGGAAGGCTCCCATTTGAAAATGTTGTTCCGTGTCAAGATCTCGTTTGCGTTTGCTCTGATATTTTCTTTACTTCGAAGTGTCCAACTGTTACAATATTTTGGTTAGATATGATGCGATTCAGATGTTTGAAAAATTATATATGGTTACAGGTATAGTTGTCAGAGTGTTGTGGTTACTGGTATTATATCATTCTGGCAAGCCACCGAGAGGATGATTAGCGTGGCTGCCCATCGAGGTTTTCGTGGACTGGAGGGCAATAGACACGTGTGGGAATTATTGTCACTTCAAATGATCCTTTTGAAAGATTGCTCTTGTCACAGATTATCTTTGTCAGGAACAAATAGCTCCCATTTAGTGTTATTTTATTTAGTAGCTGAATCCAAGATTCTGTTTCTTAAAAGTGTGAAATGCAGAGAGCACGGGGGTATAAAATGCCATTGGAAGGAATAGAAGAATTCAGTCACTCTTTATCCAAGCTTCCCGAGATGATACTCCACAGAGTGTGTGAGATGCATGGGGCGTAGGAGGTGTAGATAGAAGGAATGATGCGTTCCGCGTGGCACTTTTCCCCCTCAAAATTTAGTGACAGCACTTTTGATCGGCATTCAGATGTGTTTTTTTGTGGTTGTCGTTGGTTTTTAAGCTAGAAATGGATTTGGGGGGAGGGGGAGAAAAGAAAAGCGTGTTTGTTGCCTTAACCCCAGCAACATCAAATGTTACGGATGGTAATTAGTAATGCAACCCCGAGGGGTGGAATGCATTAAGTAACTGAAATTCAAATCAAACAGTACTCCTTCATGTCAACAATAGATCATTTTATTAAGTTCCTTCTTTTCATTCACTCACAGTCGTTTGCCCAAACCCACCCCATTTTGACAACTGTATCTTTCAGGAAGTCTTCACCCGTCACTAAATCATTAGCGGCGTATGCTACGCCGCGGGTCAGCTAGTTATTATTATTAGATGAACGTTGAACACACGCTGATAAATTCAAGGTTAATTTTAGAAGGAAAAAAAAATTGTTCATCATCAATAATAATAATAATTCAACATATTCTTATTTCGAAATTTTTTTTTCTTCCAGATCCCCTTTTAGAAATGTTACGTCGTTCATACATCTGTGACGTCTGTTTATTCCGTTATTTGTTCTTTGTCTAGTTCTGCACATGCTCTAATATTATTTCCTTAATTTTTTTTTCAATTAATCGTGTTCGTTACTGTTAATAGCTTCGTATTTGTTATCTAACACAAATGTAAATCCTATCGTTACTTGATTCTGTTGATGTTTTTAGTTTCGATCTTTTTTTTAAATTTCCAACTCACTTTTTAAAAACAATTGGTTGAAGAATGGTGAAAATGAGATAGCAGCTAGAGCAGGAGTAAATAAAATAATTGCGTGTGCTTACAAAAAAATTAATTTTGGGTTGCGAATTTTTGTGTGGTAATCTTAGTAATCGATTTCAATATTATTATCTGTAACTTTGAAATCGTCCAGGATGGAGATCATATCCAATGATTAAAAATCGAACTAGCTAAGCCAACGAACCATGCATGTCAAAAGTTATTTTCAAAATCTAGAGACAGAGATTTTAATTTACTGGCGGTCTTTTTTTCTATGTTCTGGTCATTACAAAGAAATGTGTTTTCTCAGGAAAAAAACCCAAACCATATCAGTGCATGCATGGTTAATTAATTAGTCACGGTGGATGCATCGTTGATTAGTCATGGTGGTTGTACATTTGGTCAGTCACAGTGGATGTATGGTTGATCACTCATAGTGGATGTATGGTTAATTAGTCACGGTGGATGCGTCGTTGCTTAGTCACGATGGATATATGGTTAATTAGCCACGGTGGACGTATAGTTAATCAGTAATGGAGATGGAATGTAATGGAAGTGTGGTTTCTTTCCCGGAATCCCGCATAAAAATGTTTATATCCCAGGAATTCCACTAACCTATTTTAGCATATACCATGTATCAAAGACCAACTAAACAAAGAAAAGAAAAAAAAAGAAAGAGAGGAAATTTTTTTCTTCCCAATTCACCAGCGTGACCCATTGTTTCAGCCAGTGATCTTTGCCCCTACTCCAACCCCTTCATCCCACCCCACTAAATCCTTTTGCAATTCGAATTGAAATCCCCTCCCTCGGGCTGTGCTCTAGTGACAGGATTCCCCCCCCCCAGACTTTATATGTAAAACTACATTTATAATACCTGCTATAAGTTAGAGTTAGAGCATTTTTTCCCCTAAAATTTAGACAAATAAATATCTATTTATGAATGTTTCTAGCTTTGGTTTTTCGAAACGAAACTTTATTACTAGTTGTAAAACTAAACACAATTGCGAGTATACGATGGATTCGAAGCTAAAATAACCAATCTGCGAAGGGTGCAAAACATGTGCTCCATCGTTATTTTCATGGATATATTCAGCTCAAGCTTAAGACACATTTTATTAGTTAAACACGTGCGGTGCAGATAATGAAGCAACTGCTAGAAAAAGACCAACATCTTGACTAACATACTCATAGTCATCTAAATAACACGAGATATTCACAGCGTACTCATAGTAATCTAAATAACACGAGATATAAGAAAATTTGAGTCCCATGGAACCTTGTAGATATATGGACAAATTAACCCTGAGTGTATGGTGTATGGACGGCTCAACACTTGGATGCATGAACAGTTTAACGCTGTGGATGTACAGGTGGTTTAAAACTTGGAAGATGAACGAACAGTTTAACTCTTTGGATGTCAGACGGTTTAACACTGTTGATGTACGGGCATGCAGTTTAACTCTGTGGGTGTACTCGAAAAGTTTAACTCTGTGGATGTAAGGGAAAAGTTTAACTCTGTGGATGCACGGGAAAGGTTTAACTCTGTGGATGCACGGGAAAAGTTTAACTCTGTGGATGTAAGGGAAAAGTTTAACTCTGTGGATGTACGGGAAAAGTTTAACTCTGTGGATGCACGGGAAAAGTTTAACTCTGTGGATGTAAGGGAAAAGTTTAACTCTGTGGATGTACGGAAAAGTTTAACTCTGTTGAAGAACGGATAGTTCAACACTGTGAATGATCACCCCCAAAGACCCGTCTACTCCAGCGGTCGAGCTGGCAGTCAGTGTCACGCGTATCTGACGCCGATCGCCTGAACACAGACATTGAAACCGTTTTAAATTTTTCGTCATGCAATGCTGTTCGTCGCTGTTACCGCTATAGCACGCTTCAATGTGAACTCACAGGGGAGAGAGAAAAAAAAACACTTTCATTCCCGATAACGTATCTATCTACCTTTCCCTTTAAAAAGTTTTTTTTCCCTTTCTTCAAACATAACAGTTCAATCTGAATAGAAAATTGGGTGCCGTGTGCGTCTGTGTGTTTGGGTGGAAGGGGAGGATAGGTGGTGGGGGGAAAAAAAGGTCCTCAGTTCTGAGACTCGCACCGGTGCGTCTAAATACCGGTTCGATCCATCGATCCAATTCAAGGCGAAATGACTGCTAACCGGATTGCTCTATATTATAATTCTGAAAGCTCCGGCGGCGAGGCGCCCCCACCCCCCTCCCCCACCAACCAACAGGCCTGGCTAATGCCGGAGTAATTTGTTTGTTGCCTCTATCAAATAGTCCGGGAGGGGGGTGAAAGAATTTAAATGACCGTAAAGTGCGGGTATTGGATTTTGTGTGTGTGTGTGTGTGTGTGTGTGTGTAATTATGTATGCGTGCCGGTGGCTGAGGACAGGTGGGAGGAGGGGTAGAGAGTGGGGTATTATGTACATATTATATTTACATATATATTGTGTAAGATTGATTGTGTCCTACGTGACGATAGCTATGAAGGCGGGACGGGTGTTAGGCTAGGTGGTATGGGCACGGGAAATGTATATAAATACATGTATATAATATATCATGCATTGTTTACATGGGCTTCAGCACATTGCTGCTATTGATGGCCGGGGATTTTTTAAAAATATTTGTTAGCAACAGCGAAATGCTAACATTGTGAGTCACTGTAATAATATTTTGTGTCGCAGAACTAACATCTTAAGTGGCTATAATAACATTTTTGTGTCGCAGAACTAACATCTTAAGTGGCTATAATAACATTTTTGTGTCGCAGAACTAACATCTTAAGTGGCTATAATAACATTTTTGTGTCGCAGAACTAACATCTTAAGTGGCTATAATAACATTTTTGTGTCGCAGAACTAACATCTTAAGTGGCTATAATAACATTTTTGTGTCGCAGAACTAACATCTTAAGTGGCTATAATAACATTTTGTGTCGCAGAACTAACATCTTAAGTGGCTATAATAACATTTTGTGTCGCAGAACTAACATCTTAAGTGGCTATAATAACATTTTGTGTCGCAGAACTAACACCTTAAGTGGCTATAATAACATTTTGTGTCGCAGAACTAACATCTTAAGTGGCTATAATAACATTTTGTGTCGCAGAACTAACATCTTAAGTGGCTATAATAACATTTTTGTGTCGCAGAACTAACATCTTAAGTGGCTATAATAACATTTTGTGTCGCAGAACTAACATCTTAAGTGGCTATAATAACATTTTGTGTCGCAGAACTAACATCTTAAGTGGCTATAATAACATTTTGTGTCGCAGAACTAACATCTTAAGTGGCTATAATAACATTTTTGTGTCGCAGAAATAACATCTTAAGTGGCTATAATAACATTTTTGTGTCGCAGAACTAACATCTTAAGTGGCTATAATAACATTTTTGTGTCGCAGAACTAACATCTTAAGTGGCTATAATAACATTTTTGTGTCGCAGAACTAACATCTTAAGTGGCTATAATAACATTTTTGTGTCGCAGAACTAACATCTTAAGTGGCTATAATAATATTTTTGTGTCGCAGAACTAACATCTTAAGTGGCTATAATAACATTTTTGTGTCGCAGAACTAACATCTTAAGTGGCTATAATAACATTTTTGTGTCGCAGAACTAACATCTTAAGTGGCTATAATAACATTTTTGTGTCGCAGAACTAACATCTTAAGTGGCTATAATAACATTTTTGTGTCGCAGAACTAACATCTTAAGTGGCTATAATAACATTTTTGTGTCGCAGAACTAACATCTTAAGTGGCTATAATAACATTTTTGTGTCGAAGAACTAACATCTTGAGTCGCTATAATAACATTTTTGTGTCGCGATACTAACATTTTCAGGCCTCTCATTTTTATTTAACTACTCACTATAATTTTCAGTCGTTAAGTAAATTCGACCTTACAGTAACCAACATCTTGACCACACGGCCTACTGTATCTAGAAAACACACCCAACTATTTATTGATCAAAAAGTGTGTCCGTACATTGTGATCGTATATACCTCTGTTAATGTAGACCATTATATATTTTGACCTTTTTTGCCTTCTACATCTTGACCTTTTTAGTCTTAATCATCGTGACGATATAAATTACTATATCATAACCAGATAGTCACCGTTAGGATTAAATATTATGATCAAGTATACCATATTTGTGTTTTTGAATAACTCTTCAACGTTAAAATGCCTTTTTTTTTGTTTATTTGTTTACCACCACAAAGGATTTATTGTCAATAGGCATGCCCCCCCCCCACACTCACTTTTTGTGCTTTGCCAAAAATAAAAACAACCTTCTGCGGGTGACCATTGTATCGTTTGAGATAGTGTGGCGGTAGGCACACTACGGTTGGGAGGGTAGACACTTGGGGGGGGGGCGAGGGGAGCGGGGAATGGCTCCTCTAGGTATATATTATTATGTATTGTGTTGGAATTCTACGACCGTGTGGCTGGCTAGGAGAATGGTGCCTAAGCGTGTGGCGTGTAGCTGTCGGAAACGGTAATAGTAATATCATATCCACCCCCTGTCGATTTCGCTGTGACCGTTGGAATATGGAGTCGGAGTGACTGGTGGAGTCACTACACGTGTGTCCTGACTGTGTTTTGCGACAGTGGACACGTCCGTGTGAGATTATTTTGAGCGCTACTTCTCCCTCATAACGACACACATTTGTAACGGCGTTATCCCACGTGTACCGTGTGTGTTTGTTTGCGCAGCTAGCGTGCTGTGATTGTGCCACCACATGCATTACAAGATCGCCCAAACGGTGCGGGTCCTGTAACTATATCTGTTATGCGGTATATCGACGTGATTGTTACCGCACAAACAGAAACGCACGTCCCTTTATGTATACATAAACATGTCTCAGCGGATGATACTGGAATGGGATCACACCCGCGCCATTTCTTTTACGATTTCACATTAACCAAGGTTTAAGTTTATATCAATTAATGAAAATCTCTTTAGCTTATGTGTTGTTTGGAGCGCATTAAAAAAAACCCACTATATTTATATATCAAAATTAAGTTTAACGCTTAATGTGTTAAATAAATATCAAGAGCCATTAGTGGGAGTGAATTCCACAATTTAGACTTTCACGTTGGAAAAGTTGCTCCTTAAAAAAGCTTCCTTAGTTACGTGTTGTTAAAGTGTCTACTTTCCTCCTTTTTCCCAAAATGAAGGTTGAAATTAGATTGATAATAAGAAAAACCCGTAAAAAACCAAGTTTTTGACTATAAATCCTTTATGTACGAGAAGAATTTAAAAGAATGTTCATTATAATACGCAGCGCCAGACCATCCAGAAATACAAAATTGCAGTTGTGTCGTAAAACATGTTTAATATAATGCGCACCGATCAGGAATATGTTTATAAAAAGAGCTGTCAATAAAATACGCACCTTATTGCGCGACAGAAAGGTTGTTCAATATAATACGCACCGCGACGCTCTATCTCAAAAAATAGCATGATACATAGGAATAAATAAAATAATCTAAAAAATCAATAATTTAATAACGGTACATGCGATCGATCTGAAATTTTGATACATTGTTTTTATCATCGGTACGAAACTGCCTGCAAAATTTCAGCTCGCTATCTTGCGAGCAAGTGGGTTAAAAATCGATCAAAAGTTTTGGCGACAAGCAAGCAAGCAAGCAAGCAAGCAAGGTCGGTCGGTCGGCCGCAGACACCACGAGTTAATATAAAGGATTTAAAAAGTATCAGATATTGAGTAGTTATGACTCGACATAACGTTAAAACTCCACGCTATATTAAACCCAAAGTGACCAACAGCCATGGTAGTCAGTTAGTGATTAAGCTACGGCTGAGCCGATCGTGAGGGCACTAGCACTTAATATATTTTAAATTAATAAATTACCACGCTATTCGAACCATACTCTACAGTCATCAAGTTCGCTAATCGACAGCCAACCATTCACAGATCGCGTTTCAAATTACATTGGTGTCCCGCTAATCGAGAATCGAAAATAATATTTTAAAAAAACAACAACAACGGTGACTTACGATTTCCAGAGAAACGAAATCAAACTCCAGCCAGAACGGCAGCACACGAATTGAATCGCGCCCGCTGTTTCATATCTCGGGAGTCCCAGAAGTCTCTCGTGCCCGCCTCGTCAAATGTGATTCAAACCTTTTCCGGGTGGTCACCCTCGTTTGTCTGTGTGTATTTGTGTGTGTGTGTGTTTGTGTTTTATTTTTCTTTAAAAAAAAGAAACCCTTGCAACAATCGGTCCCCCCTCGTTTCCCTCCTAGTCCAGAACAAATGGAAGTGAAACAACATGCTCCATAGAACAGAGGATGAGGAATCAAGAAAGGGTGGTCGAGTTGGTGGTTTAAAAAAGAGAGGTGGGGAGAGAGGGTGGGGGAGCGGGGGTGGTTGACGTTCCGAGTTAAACCAACAGTCGCTGCTAAGTACCCAGCGCGGGGCTGGCGACGCGATAAACGTTAAAACAATACGGGAGCAAAGGGGGGGGGACAACGCAGGCAGACAACGCTGAAAACTTGGCGGGCTTATCTGTCCTTTTTGTGTGTTTGTGTGTGTGTGTGTGGTTGCTGTTGCCAACAAAACAAATACCAGCGGCAATGTGTCACCATCAAAAGAAACTAAACAGTTTTGCTTTCTTTTGATGGTAACGCATTGTCGTTAATATCTGTTTTGGTTTTTGTTGACTTCTTCCTCCCATTCATAAGCTTCGGGGAGCCTTCATTAACTCCTGGGAATGGTTGATTGCTTGAAAGTGAAAGCATAGATTTCCTTGGTCTGAACTCTTGGCTTACACAAGAGAGGAACTTCAAGAGAGGACGCGTTTCGGACTCTTGGATCACCTACAACGAACACCAGGTCGTGAAAGCGGAGGACTAATTACAGGAATTGCAATGAGAGATTCCTGGTGTGTCTTTTTTAGTCATTCGCTTCGGATACAAAAAAACAACAACAAAAAAACAACAAAAAAAAACAAAACAAAAAAAAACAAACAAAAATTAAAAAATCAGCTGGTGTCCGGTCATACTAATGCTGAGAATTAATTAAACAACCCCGTAAAAACAAAGTTTTTGAGTATAAATCCCTTATATATGAGACAGAACTTAAAGTATTGATTATGTTCCAACGTGACAAACATTTACAGCCTGAAACTGAGTGAATTCCACTTTGTTAAAACACGAGATATTGTCACCGATGGCTGGCGTGAAGTCAAATGACCCGTAAAATGTAAACAATAGCGACTGCTACGTATAGTTTTATATAGATAAACTAAAAATGCAATACTTTAATTACGGTACGTTCGATCGATCTGAAATTTTGATAAGATGCATTGTTAGGTGACACGGGTCCGTGTGCCAAATTTCAGCTAGATGGCTTTACGGGAAGTGGGTCATTTTTAAATCCCTTATATTAACTTCGCGGCCGTCTCATCATCTCTCTCATCATCTCATCATCTCATGGGCGGGCGGAAAAACAAAAGTCGAAAATGACCCACTTCCCGTGATCCGATCGAGCTGAAATTTGGCACACTGACCCGTCTGACCTAACAATGCATTGTATCAAAATTTCAGATCGATCGAACGTACCGTAATTAAATTAATGCATTTTTAGTTTATCCTTATATGAGGTATGTAATTTCAAATTCACGGTTTGTTATTGTTTTTTTCCCACGTGAAATTTTGAGCTGACGCATTGAGGCGACCCAACGAAGCGACGGGCGCTTTTGTTTACATTTTACGTGTCACTCTGAGCTCGGTCAAGCGAATCGGTGACCAGACTTTTCCCCTCTCCCCCCACCCACCCCTCCCCCCCCTAGGGTTATGAAGCAAAGTTGAGTTAAGACAGATTCAGTCTGTAAATGTTTGAAAATAATCAATACTGTTAGTTATGTCTCATATATAAGGGATTTATAGTCAAAAACTTTGTTTTTACGGGTTTGTTTTATTAAATCCCTTATATTAACTTCACCGGCGTCTCTCTCTGTCTCTCTCTCTGTCTGTCTTGGGCGGGCGGAAAAAACAAAAGTCAAAAATGACCCACTTCCCGTGATCCGATCGAGCTGAAATTTGGCACACGGACCCGTCTCACCTAACAATGCATCGTATCAAAATTTCAGATCGATCGAACGTACCGTAATTAAATTAATGCATTTTTAGTTTATCCTTATATGAGGTATGTAATTCAAATTCACGGTTTGTTATTGTTTTTTTGCCACGTGAAATTTTGAGCTGACGCATTGAGGCGACCCAACGAAGCGACGGGGCGCTTTTGTTTACATTTTACGTGTCACTCTGAGCTCGGTCAAGCGAATCGGTGACCAGACTTTTCCCCTCCCACCCACCCCTCCCCCCCTAGGGTTATGAAGCAAAGTTTGAGTTAAGACAGATTCAGTCTGTAAATGTTTGAAAATAATCAATACTGTTAGTTATGTCTCATATATAAGGGATTTATAGTCAAAAACTTTGTTTTTACGGGTTTGTTTTATTAAATCCCTTATATTAACTTCACCGGCGTCTCTCTCTGTCTCTCTCTCTGTCTGTCTTGGGTCGGGCGGAAAAAACAAAAGTCAAAAATGACCCACTTCCCGTGATCCGATCGAAGCTGAAATTTGGCACACGGACCCGTCTACCTAACAATGCATCGTATCAAAATTTCAGATCGATCGAACGTACCGTAATTAAATTAATGCATTTTTAGTTTATCCTTATATGAGGTATGTAATTCAAATTCACGGTTTGTTATTGTTTTTTTTGCCACGTGAAAGTTTGAGCTGACGCATTGAGGCGACCCAACGAAGCGACGGGGTGCTTTTGTTTACATTTTACGTGTCACTCTGAGCTCGGTCAAGCGAATCGGTGACCAGACTTTTCCCCTCTCCCCCTCCCACCCACCCCTCCCCCCTAGGGTTATGAAGCAAACTTGAGTTAAGACAGATTCAGTCTGTAAATGTTTGAAAATAATCAATACTGTTAGTTATGTCTCATATATAAGGGATTTATAGTCAAAAACTTTGTTTTTACGGGTTTGTTTTATTTACTTTTGTTTTTCCGCCCGCCCGACGACGAACGACAGAGAGAAAGAGAGAGACGGCGGTGAAGTTAATATAAGGGATTTAATAAAACAAACCCGTAAAAACAAAGTTTTTGACTATAAATCCAGTATATATGAGACATAACTATAAGTATTGATTATGTTCAAACGCGACAAATATTTACCGACTGAATCTGTCTTAACTCCCCTTTGCTTTTAACGCGTGGTGGGAGAGGGGAAAGGTCTTTTCACCGATCGCTGGACCGAGCTCAGCGTGACACGCAAAATGTAAACAAAAGCACGCCGGTACACCTGGTTAAAACAGGAGATGTGTTCACCTATGGCTGGGGTGAAGTCAAGTGACCCGTAAAATGTAAACGATAGCGACCGCTACATATAGTTTATATAGATAAACTAAAAATGCATTAATTTAATAACTGTACGTTCGATCGATCTGAAATTTTGATACGATGCATTGTTAGGTGGCACGGGTCCATGTGCCAAATTTCAGCTCGATGGCTTCACGGGAAGTGGGTAATTTTTTTACTTTTGTTTTTCCGCGGTGCCCGCCCAAGACAGAGAGACAGAGACGGCGGTGAAGTTAATATAAGGGATTTTATAAAACAAACCCGTAAAAACAAAGTTTTTGACTATAAATCCCTTATATATGGGAAATAACTAAAAGTATTTACACATATTTACAAACTGAATCTGTATTAACTCAACTTTGCTTTTAACCCGGGGGGGGGTTAAAACACGAGATGTGTTCACCTCTGGCTGGCGTGAAGTCAATTGACCCGTAAAATGTAAACGATAGCGACCGCTATATATAGTTTATACAGATAAACTAAAAATTCATTAACTTAATTACGGTACGTTCGATCGATCCGAAACTTTGATACGATGCATTGTTAGGTGACACGGGTTCGTGTGCCGAATTTCAGCTCGATGCCTTCACGTGAAGTGGGTCATTTTTTACTTTTGTTTTTCCACGGTGCCCGCCCAAGACAGACAGAGAGACAGAGAGAGACGGCGGTGAAGTTAATATAAGGGATTTAAAAAAGCAACCCCGTAAAAACAAAGTTTTTGACTATAAATCCCTTATATATGAGACAGAACTAAAAGTATTGATTATGTTCCAACGCGACAAACATTTACAGACTGACACCGAGTGATGTCCCCTGTCTTTAATAACGGGAGTTGGGACGTGAGGGGATGTCGGCACGACGATCGACGTGAACGCGTCAACTCAAACTCTCACGTGGAAGAAAAAACAATAACAACATGTGAATTTGAATTACATACGTTATATAAGGATAAACTAAAAATGCATTACTTTAATTACGGTACCTTCGATCGATCTGAAATTTTGATACGATGCATTGTTATGTGAGACGGGTCCATGTGCCAAATTTCAGCTCGATCGAATCACGGGAAATGGGTCATTTGTGACTTCTGTTTTTCCGCGGTGCCCGCCCAAGACAGAGAGACAGAGACGGCGGTGAAGTTAATATAAGGGATTTAAAAATGGAACATTCTACAGTTGAACCTCCAGGCGATAACGGGCGTAAGAACAGGGTCGGAGGATGGGGTTTGGTCCACCTGCGATGTGTTGTCCAAGTGCTCATCAACTTTAATATTACTTCTTGTTTATGTTAGTTCACAATGAAAGTCTTTGTCCCGAAACGTGCTTTGTTCTGTTGCGCATCTTTTTCAGACTTATTTTCTTATACGTATCTTGTCCAATAGCTTCCTTTTCACTTGGCCTGATTGCAGACACCACCCCTGACCCAAATTTTTATAATCATAACTCCAGCTCCGAAAGAGTTCAGATAAATAGGTGTATCCTCCTCAGACCCCCCCACCCCAAAACCAGGATCAGAACAAAAGAAAGAGAAACGCTTAAATTAAAAATGATGTTTTGCCATTGAGCATGCTACAAGTGCTAATAGTCATTTATAATTTTTAAAAGATTCGTTTTAGTGTTATGTAGAAATAATCACTGTTTAAAATTTAAACTCAGTTATCACGCATTTTGATTCAAATGGATATTTTGTTTCTTTTTTTCTTTTGTTTTCTTTTATTTCTTCTTTTTGTTTTACCATGGGGGAGCTACTATCGCTCTGTTTCATCAGAGATGACGGCGGAGATTGGCCTTGTTGGCGTTCCGTATAACCATGGCAACCGGCAGAGCTCGCTGAGCTGTAGGCCGTCTCCAATGACGCTTCCTCCATTGTTGCGTAATTACAGCACTTCACGGCCCACCGAGGCCTTTCACTGCCGACATCGAGTCGTATGGTTCCCCCGTGTCGTAATCTGTGGCTATTGGATTTCTCCGGGTTTACTGATTGAATAGTTAGCGCTCAGCTAAATGACGGAGGAGGGGGAGGAGGGAATGAGACGACAGGGCGGCTGGAGTTGATGGTATGTTGTTTTTTTTGACTGGTGGCGCCAGGGCGATGCGGATGGACGTTCGGTGACACCACGCACGTCAGTGACGCTAACTCACACAAAGGCGTTCAGCGACGCTCACTCTGAAATGGACGTCTAGCGACACTCACACAAGGACGTCTAGCGACTCTCAATCACACGAGGACGTCCAGTGACACTGAGTCACATGAGGACGTCTAGTGACACTCACTTCACACAAGGACGTCTAGCTACACTGACTCACATGAGGACGTCCAGTGACACTGACTCACATGAGGACGTCGAGCTAAAATCACTTTAAACAAGGTTGACTAGCTACACTACTCACACAATGAGGTCTAGCTATACTCACTTCCCATAAGAACATCTAGCGACACTCACACAAGGACATCTAGGGACACTCCCTCACACAAGGACGTTCAGTGATTCTCACTCACACGAGGACGTACATCGATACTAAGTCACACGAGGACGTCTAGTGACACTCACTTCACATAAGGAACAAGGACGTCTAGCGATACTCACTCGCACAAGGACGTTCAGCGACTCTCAATCACACAAGGACGTCCAGCGACACTGAGTCACTTGATGACGTCTAGCAACACTGACTCACACGAGGACGTCTAGTGAAACTCACTTCACACAAGGACGTCTAGCTACACTGACTCACATGAGGACGTCGAGCTACACTCACTTTACACAAGGTTGACTAGCTACACTACTCACACAATGACGACTAGCTATACTCACTTCCTATAAGAACATCTAGCGACACTCACACAAGGACATCTAGGGACACAGCCTCACACAAGGACATCTTGCGACACCCCCTCACACAACGACGTTCAGTGACGCTCATACAGGAACGTCTAGCTACACCCACTCACACAACTCTTCTAGCTATACTCACTTCACATGAGAACATCTACCGACACTCACACAAGGACATCTACGACTCACACAAGGACATCTAGCGACACTCACTTCACATGAGAACATCTAGCGACACTCACACAAGGACGTCTAGCTATACTCACTATTCCATAAGAACATCATACTACCGACGCTCACTTCACACAAGGACATCTTGGCTTGCGCCATTCACTCACACAAATACGTTCGATGAAACATCCTCGCTCACACAAAAACAATAAATATAAAAAAACAACAGAATATTAAAAACATATAATTCCAAAAAAACAACAACAGTGCGTTACATGTTTAATGAGGTCAGCATGTAAGACACACTGAGATGGATCTCACTAGCTGTCGCGTTGGCCATGCAATTCCAGGATATACAAGAAGCCAACGGTTCAGAAATACATAAAATATGCACCAAAGTTAACTATTCAGACACTCGAATTTTAACGGGCACTAAAAATTGTCACCAGTGAATAGTTCTAGACGCTGCGCGTTCGTTTGGAGCTTAAAATATTATATTTGGACATACGCTGTTGGAAAGGGACAAATACACATCTGTATTTGACCATACGTTTTATTCATACTTAAATGGTCGTCATAGGATCGGGGGAGATATGTCATGAAAGGACAGCAAGAATGGGAGGAAGAAGGGTGTGAAGAAAGATTCATCGAATTTTTGTGTAAGCCAATATTTGAATGGAAGTGGCATTTGGAATCTGCTGGTCACGTGACGTGTCTGGTATTACCGTGCACAGACGCTTACGACCGTGTGGTATCGTTCACATCTTCGACTACGATTCTAGACAATCACGAGAGCCTTGCATGTTGCGCCAGCCCATTGGTATCGATTTCCCTGGTCAAAATATTGTTGTTTCAAGTTAACCCATTCGTGTCGATTTCCGTGAAACTCAATGGTGCGGAGCTACTTTGTTACGTAATTACGTATGCGCACGCAAAACTCAGAGTAGTAGCATACCGTGTGGATCATGGATATAAATCATAATCTCATATCGACACACA
Source organism: Ampullaceana balthica (assembly GCA_944989445.1). Classification (NCBI taxonomy): domain Eukaryota; kingdom Metazoa; phylum Mollusca; class Gastropoda; family Lymnaeidae; genus Ampullaceana; species Ampullaceana balthica. The sequence goes on along the minus strand of CALYLW010000095.1, from coordinate 259,482 downwards.
TGACGAATGTATGTGTATATTTAAAGTGTTTGACGAACTTATTGATTTACCCCATAAGTGTATTTTTAACATGTAGTTATAATTTAAGCTAAAATAATAATGATAATTACATTACTTCTGAAACATGTTTGGTTATTTCTTGACCAGCTTCTATGATTTCTTGATAGACCATATAGTACTTATTTGCCAATATGCTCTGTTTGATTGCATTTTCTTAATTTGATTACGTTTCCGAGACAACGCGTTGCTTTACAGTAGATTCGATATTCAAAATTCAAGGGTATCGAAGAAACTGACAGTGCGAACTTTTATATTACCTCCCAAATTAAATAGATATTTAGCTAAAATAAAGAAATAGTAGTTTCTAGATAAACAGATATTTAGCCAAAAAAAACACACACCAACATGTAATTTCTAGAATAAAAACACAGTCAAAAGTATCAGGCGCCAAAACCCCGCTGTTACTAAACGACTGAAAAATCCTAAACGTCTGAAAAGTACCTAAATCTAAAAAAAGCCAACCCCAAAGTACCAAAGGTAACTTTTTGTGTGTGTGTGTGTCCCATAACCTTTTTTAGAGGTCGTAGGGGGTTCTAATGTTTCCATTAGAAGAACATTCTTGGGCTTAGTAGACCTTGGCGGCGCCCATCCCTCTCCAGGTCAGCGGAGGACTTTCTAACTTGTCAGAGTAAAAAAACAACAACAGATTATTACACATAATTAATTTTCTCAATTACACACGACTTCTTTCAAAAATACAGAAATACTCACTTGAAATTGGACTTAATATTCTGTGAACAAAATGACTATATACTTAAAATTGAACCACGCATTTTCAGAACAAACTGACTACATAAAAATGGACGGCACATTCTCTGAACGAAGGGGTCGTCCATAAATGACGTCACGCACCTAGGGGGGGGAGGGTGGTCGGCGTGGTCCTCGATGTGTGATGAGGGGGAGGGGTGTGTTTAAGAAATGTAACGCCACATCAAAACTCGCAACTTTAAATATAAGTTCCACTTAAATATTTGATTTCTTCTATTCATTTTACGACGTTTTACATGGGCTTCACTGCGTGTTACGATATTAGAGTGTCACCTTAAACTAAATACATACTTTAAATGACAAAAAATTCATTTGAAACATGATCTTTTTCAAATAGAAAATGCTACTTTTATGGATTTTGGGGGGGGGCGACCGAAAAGCTTTGAGACGTAAATTGAAAAAGTGTGTGTGTGGAGGGGGGGCGTGGGGTTTCAAAGTTTTTTTTGATGACATGTGACGAGGGGGAAGGGGGAGTGTAAAATCGGCCAAAATCACGTGACGTCATTTATGGACGACCCCAAAGTGTCCACCTAAAATTGGACGGCACATTCCCTGTTCACTGTACAGAAAGTTTATAATTCACCAAAAGTTTGTTTTGTTTTTTTTTGGGTTAATTTTAAACGATAAAATAATGTTGGAGGTCAAAACGTTGACTAATGTAGACGGCTGTTTGCCGACGTGTCTCATGTCATTGTATACTTAAAATCAGTGATGGCGAACCTATGGCACGCGAGCCGCGTGCCACAGTCGGCACGCAGTGCCTCATCAGCCGGCATGCGACTAAAATATTGCTTCCTTAATCAAACCAGCAAGGCGAAACCCCAATTTATTTGGGTTTCATTGTAGTGTTGACACTATGTCATTAATGAGTCGGTTTTCGGTTGAATTTTGGGCGTGCGGCCCCAAGAAAGTTTCGCCACCATGCCACCATTGGTGTAAAGTATAAATGATCAGGTTTAAGGAACCTCGAGATTCTACAGGACGGCTATTCATTTAAAAAGTTTTGGGCTTCGTAATTCGTAGTATCAACTACCTCGGAGAATCAACGACACGGACTCATCTGGTTTTAAGCACTCTTCTCACCCGAAGGCCGGGATAGTGTGTGTGTGTGTGCGTGTTACCGAACAGAGGTCAGCACCACGTTTCAAAACTCAGATGACCCGTGTCAATCTAATTCTCAGATATCCCCTGTCAATCTACTTCTCTGATGTGCCCTGTCAAACTACTTCTCTGATGTCCCCTGTCAAACTACTTCTCTGATATCCCCTGTCAAACAACTTCTCTGATATCCCCTGTCAAACTACTTCTCTGATATCCCCTGTCAAACTATTTCTCAGATATCCCCTGTCAAACTACTTCTCATACCCCTCTCGATATCCCCTGTCAAACTACTTCTCTGATATCCCCTGTCAAACTACTTCTCTGATGTCCCCTGTCAAACTACTTCTCTGATATCCCCTGTCAAACTACTTCTCTGATGTCCCCTGTCAAACTACTTCTCTGATGTCCCCTGTCAAACTACTTCTCTGATTTTAAATGTCGTTTTAGTTTCTTGGTTTTCCACGAGTTTCCCCGCCAATTTAATTCCATTGATTTCTCCCCTCACTTGAAATTTAATCGACGCTCCCAAACAACCTGGTTCCCCCTCTTTTCCAAACATATCCCCACTGTTTATTATACAGCCTGGTTTCCTATTGTTCCAAACAACGCCGACCATCAGTGTTCATAAACACCTTAGTTCCCCAATGTTCCTTAACAGCCTTGACCCCCAATGCTCATAAACAGACCGGTTCCCAAATGTTCCTAAAGAGCGAAGTTCCCCCATTGTTCACGAAAAGCCTGGTTCCTATCAGTTTCTTAACAGCCTGTTCCCCCAAAGTTCCCACCCCCCCTTGCCATAACACCACCTTTTACCAGCCATCAAGGTCTATAACTCTATCACATTAGTGGAGCCAAGTGTGAAACGAGCTACCCCTACCCTTACCGCCCCCCCCAACCTCGACCGCCACATGATAATTGGGGTCGAGTGTTGAAAATAGTAAACGGTCCATTGAAGTGCGCATGACAGTCAATATGTGATCAATGGATAGGGTATCGATCTCCTTGGATGTTTGATTGAAAATCCAAATAAAACCGACCCTATGCTAGCTGTCGACAAATATTTCTTCTCTTCCTTTTTTTCCTTTCCTTGTAACTAACTGACGTCACGCAAACTATGATCGACGTAATTTTCAAATGGAAGTATAATATTTGTGTACATCTTATGGTAGAAATAGGCGGGAGAAAAAAGTAATGTGCTGAAAGTATAATACTGTAGTGTTAAAGAACGACAGCATTCTATTGAATGAAGCCATTTTAATCACATTACATAAGTTATTATTATTATTTAATATGACGTAGCTTGGTGATCGTAGTCATGCAACAACTTCTGAACCCGTGACGTAGTGTGGTCCTGTTCAAATTCTACTTCTCTTTCTTTTTAAAAAGGCGATCGGTCACTGAATCAAAGTTGATCATCTAGAATATATATAAACTAGCGTATCACCCGTCAAAAATAACGGAAGTTTTCAGCTGAAATCTATTTATTTGATAAAAAATGCACTTTTCAAAATCCTAACTAACTTGTCCTTGTTTGATAAATACGAAATATTAAACTTTCTGAAATGTACACAAAGTATTTTATAATAGGGGTTGTAGGGCGCCTTCGGCGCCCCCTTTGTTTTTTGATTTTATAATTAACCATCATCAAATCCTCTTTTTACATTGATCCCTTTTCCAAAATTTAAAATACATGTGTATGAGCGAAAACAATGACGTCATATAATATTTTTTTACAGCGCATCTTTAATTTGCACACCTTTTGATGCATTGGTGCAGTAATTTAGTTTTCCCTGATTTCTAAAATTAGTAGCGTCACGGAAAAACATTGCAAATTATATTGTTTAATAATATGTTGAGCATTTTGTGTGTATATTATGAAACGCACGAAGTGTGAAACAGTGAATGGGAGCGCATCACGGTGCGCATTGAGAGCGGAGTGGAAGAGTTCTACTTTAAAGATTTTTTTTCTTCTTGACACCGGAGGAAATTACGGGGCGGAGGGGAAGGGGCCTCCATTTCATTTGAAGATGGTTGTTAAAGTTGAATAATAGTACTCTTGCGTTCATAAATACTTTTACTGATAAATTTCAGATTTGATAATTTGTGTGTGTTTTCTTAATTGGCTCCCCCTCCCGTTTTGAACTGGTTACTGGCCCTCCAGTACCTCCCCCCCCCCACATACGCACACGACTTTGACTTGGTTGCATGCTCTTGGGGTTTTAATGTGGTTATCCAATGAATATGAGATTACACATCATTTTATTGATGTTTACTAAAAGTTCCGCTTTGTAATAACTTTTTCCAAGCAGGAGCCAATCGGATAAAAAAAACAGTGACCCTTACACTCCCACCCTTTATTAATAAATTTTTATAGAGAGTGGAGAAACACTGGAGACAAAAAAAAAGAATCATATAAAACTATATAAATAACACAATTACTTAGCTTTATTTGAGCGCATATCATCGTTGTAAGGGAAAGCAGCACTATTACATACATTTCTTTAATTTTTTTTAGATTGACCCCCCTTTTCACATCACTACATTGTAAGACATTGCATTTTAAACAAATAAACAGTTAAAAACTATTACAATTTAAAAATAATAATCACCATTTTAATGGAAACTAGAATTTCCATCTATTGCGCACTCTTTTTTTCCAGTGAGATGTGCAGCGCGTTTAGTACCAACTTATACCAGATGAAAAATTGTTTTCCTTTTGTTTTCTCAAAAAGTACAATTTTTTTAAATATCGGAAGAAAGTTACAAATTTAAGGCTGGACTAAAAAACAAATGTGCCGCTCTCTGTCGAGTTTTTTCATATGAGTTATTATTATATGGTATCCCAGGTAAACTCCAAAATAACAAAACAAATCAGTAATAATAGTAGTATATTAAAACGAAATTACAATTTAAAAAATTCTTTAAATTTAAACTTCATAATGAAATTCAAATGCATACATATGAATGAATGAATGAATGAATGAATGAATGAATGAATGAATGAAACTATGAATGAATGAATGAATGAATGCTTTATACTTTCTATATCCAAGCTGGAATAGCATTCTCGTTGCTCTCTGATTTTCAATTACTATTTCAAATTTTTTAAATGCAAATTATTCTTAAATTTGTCCTTGTTTTCACACTCTTTCAAAAAAATCGGAAGACTGTTCCATAATTTTGTTGTCGCCGATTCAAAGGGGCGCACGCAAACTGACTTCCTACTGTGTCTATTTACTCCGGTAACTTTCATTTGGGACTGCTTAGAATATCGCAGCCCCTTTCATTCATAGACGTCCTTGTGAAATCTTTCACTTAACATTCATGTGTGTACTGTATGTAGAATAGCATAACATCATTTTATAAAAACAACAACATTAAAACAACTGTATTAAACAATTTTAACAAATAACACACCTGGGTTTGTTTTATGCGGTAGGACACCATTGATTTTCATTTAACCTTTGACCATCATATTGCCTTTTTACAACAATATTATTTTCCGGATTTCGGCGTTAGGCTTCATCATAACTAAATAAAGACATAAGAATTTCATAAACTTTGCCACTTTCCAAAGCAAATTTAAAGAAATCATCAAAACTAATATATACAAATCAACCCTGATATCTTGGTCATGTATATTTGTTATTTTAATTTATAATACAAAGACTACTTTTTTGCTGGTAATAACTATAATAGGGACACTTTTTTCAAACCACTATACTATAGGATACGAAACATATTTAATCAATTTTGCACCTTTAAAAAAAAATATATAGTTTAGAAACTTCAAAAAATGAGAAACGGAAAGCTAAAATTAAGATTAATGATGAGGTTTAAAAATCCATAAGATTTTATTATTATTATTATTATTATTTTTGTTGGTCTTAATTTGAGGGAGCTAAGTCATCAAATTCTTTAAAAGTTGTTGAGCTTTATTATCTTTCTTGAATCAACAGACGGATAATGGATGAACAGCAGGCATTTAGCTCAGTTTTCAGAACGTAAGCGTGGTTAAATAACAGTTAATCAAGTGATTTTTACGATAGCAAAGTGGACTTAATTTAAGACAGTGTCTTTTACATGTGTCAGTGGGGGATACAATTTTCATACACGTTTTTTTTTACATTTCCTCAAGATCCATCACATGGTTCTCAACTCGTCAAAAAATATCCTAATGTGAACCACACTCCACCATCACCCCCACCCATAATTAATAATCTTTTAAAATTTCAGAATTTCGTTTTCTACTTGGAAATAAAAGCTATCTCTTAAAAGGACCTTGAGAAGTTCTGGGGACAAATGTATGTGGTTATAGAAAATCATGATTTTGTTTGGAAATATTGTGCTACAAAATTGGTTTCCAAGCATAAGTATAAGACACAACAAAGTCATTTTAATTAGTTTATGACATTGACATTTTATTAGAGTGCATATCAGAAATAAGGGAAGTTGAAGCACATGCATTTCATATTAAAATACGAACCTTTTTTTAACACGCGAATTTTGAAAAAATGCACAAATCATCTTACAAAGCTGTCTTATAGCCAGTCATAAACAACCCATACTTAGATGTCCTTCTTTGTTTTTGTTTTTTTTCGCAATCAACGCCCTTAACTAAATAAACATCAGGAAAATGGAAACAAGAGACATTGAAACTGTTTTTTTTTAAAAGTAATTAAAAAAAATACATATATTTATCTCCCATGCATTATTAAAATATTATTTCCCAGATATCACAGCGGGATAAATTTTAATGTCCTCTCATGATGAGTTTCTATTCTATATTCTTTTCGTAATCTCTCAAAATCAAAAATACAATACCTTCTGTTCGATGTTAAATATGTATTTAAAAATATATATATACAGTGGACCGTATTTATACCAGAGACCATTGCCTATTACAAACTATCCCGGGAGCTCGGATGGATTCAATCCCCTGACCCTGCCGCCACTCCCTCCATCTCCCAACCTTCCAAGCTCTCCCCATTGTCGTGTGACATAGTGATCTAGGCATCGGACATCCAGGCATGCGGAATCAACAATTAGTTTCATTGAATCTCCGCAAACAATTGTTTTACCACGGTCTACATCGGGCCTCCAACGGCAGCTGTTGTTGAGGAGGAGTGGCAAGAGAGGCGACACAAACATGGGTCGGGGTTGTCACGGGAGTCCAAACATCTGACCTCTCCTCGGATGTTGTGACACGACCCGGTCATCGTGGGACGGGGGCTTGGGCGTCCTTTGGAACCATTTTGAGCAGTGGCGTTGCCGACGGTGTGTTGTTGCAATTATGTTTAAACAGTGGCTTTTCACATAGCTTGGATGGTACCCTAGAAGTGCCCCCCCCACCCAATCTGCCCCGTACGGCCTGGGAATTTTACCCCAGGACAACAGAGTTATCCAACAACTTAGTTTAAAGTATAGACAATAAAAAACCAGCATATTTTCGAACAGCTGTGAATCTAAACTACAGAAAGAGCTGAAGTCAGTGTCAACGGTCGACTAGTGTGACAGATTTCGTCAGAGAGTTTTTAGAAGCGACCTTGGTCATCCTAAACACTCGACCATCCACCATCGTATTTGCTGCGAATTGAAGTGAATAATTAATTGACTTTTATTTTAATTTATGACACGACAAGAGGTCATCAGTTACATGAGACTCGTCAGTATTCTAAAAAAATATCAGCTTGTTAGACGTCTGGCCAAATACCAGGCTTTCAATAGTATATTTTGTGCTCGGTTAGCGATTTGAATACATTTTTATATAATAAAAATCTAATTCTAATTTGCAGTAACATTTTCTTCTTTAAAAAGAGAAAAGAAATGAAGTATTTTAAATTCTAATTCTTTTATTGAAGAGTTCTTTTTTCCCCAAAATGTGAAATATTAAAAGAAACTTACATATTGGACACCATGCCGAATGAAGCTTTTCGGAATTCCCGTGGAATGGGGGTGGGGGTGGGGAATTATATGCCGGCCAAGGAAGGAACACACAAACCCTAAACAAGCCGCTGTTGAACACGCCACCGAGATTATTTACATTCGATTCTTCTATTCCAAGTTGGTTATGTCTCTAGCCCTTCAGCCTATCTAAACCCCTGACAACACATCGCTCAAAACTAGTGTTAAATAAAAGTCACCCGTCAGTTAGAACATACCTGCTGAGCTGCAAGGGAATATTCTAGGACCGGTGCTGAAAGTAGAAGGTCGTTAGGAGCTGAGATAATTAAAGGCAGGTTTAGAATTGAATTAATAATAATTTAGGGATGATTGTACGTTTCAGCTCACAGAGATGTCTAATGTTGAAAAAAAGCAAGAAAAACTTACCTGAGATGTGAAAAGCTAAAAAAGAATAATGCCATATACTTAATGTCACTAATGGCTGACGTCTTATCATCCCCAACAGGTCCCGTTTGTGAGATGTATCAGCTGTTTCAACTCTGGTGGTTTGGCCTTGTCCTGTTGGCCGCACTGCCTCTTTGTGATACCTGCTGGAAGACCGTGTAAGTTGACAAGTTGATTCAAGGTGACCTATGTAAGTTGACTAGTTGATCCATGGAGACCTATTTAAGTTGACAAGTTGATTAATGGAGATCTATTTAAGTTGACAAGTTGATTCATGGAGACCTATTTAAGTTGACAAGTTGATTCACGGAGACCTATGTAAGTTGACAAGTTGATTCACAGTGACCTATGTAAGTTGACAATTTGATTCACGGAGACCTATGTAAGTTGACAATTTGATTCTTGGAGACCCATGTAAGTTGACAAGTTTTTCTTGGAGACCTATGTAAGTTGACAAGTTGATTCTTGGAGACCTATTTAAGTTGACAAGTTGATTCTTGGAGACCTATGTAAGTTGACAATTTGATTCACGGAGACCTATGTAAGTTGGCAATTTGATTCACGGAGACCTATGTAAGTTGACAATTTGATTCTTGGAGACCTATGTAAGTTGACAAATTGATTCACGGAGACCTATGTAAGTTGACAAGTTGATTCACGGAGACCTATGTAAGTTGACAATTTGATTCACGGAGACCTATGTAAGTTGACAATTTGATTCTTGGAGACCTATGTAAGTTGACAAGTTGATTCACGGAGACCCATGTAAGTTGACAAGTTGATTATTAGAGACCCACGTCAGTTGATTATTGAAGACCCACATAAGATGATTATTGAAGACCAGCGCACGATTATAATTGAAGACCCCACATGAGGTGATTATTGGAGATCCACGTATGTTGATTCTTGGAAACCCATCAGCTTTATGGTTTTGGACTTTAATGTTAGTTAACTGCTATAGACCAATGTAACTTAAATGTTAAACGTCGATAAAATTTGATTGTTAAAGACCAGTTTAGTTTGATTATCGGAAACCTACTTAAAAATGAATTTATAAACACTAAAAGATGATTGTGGTATGTACTCGTACGTTGATTGTTGTAGATTAGTTTAAATTTTGTGTCTTCTCTCGACGTTATTTAAAGATTACCAAACAATTCACGAGAGAATGATGTTGTAGGACTATCTTTTTCACATATTTTCTTTTAATTTTGGAGAATAATTATCGGATAGTGGTAGAGTTTAAAAAAAAATTATAACGGAGTAGTTATATTTATTGTCATAATATTTTATTTCTGTCACAAACTTCATGTGAAATCAGAGTCAAGTTTTATATTCATATTCATGCGCGCTCTCGAAATCAGTTACGAATATTAAAAAAAAATTCGCTTTAACGCAGTATGGTGAATGAGACACTCCTAGAAAATTAGACTCTAATATATAATATCTATATACATGTATAACTTTTTATTCACGCTGCCAGTCAAAATCATCCAGTTTGAGAACCACTATTTAATCTGAGAAACTTTATAAGAGAAACGACACATTATGAGATGTGATAGTTTTTTGAAAGTTTGACATTTAAACTAATTCTTTCTCCAGATAAATACGGCTGATTTTTGTTTTGTCAAAGGAAAGAAGATGTTTATGTTTAAATTAAATTTTAATTAAATTTTATTTTCACTTAATACCATACATTTATTCAGACTAGAATACAAAATACACAAACAAATTGTGTAATGAAAACAATAAATTTAAGCATTATTATACAACTAATGCAACAGTAAACGTTTAGGCTAATTAGTTAAATAATAAAGTTAGGGCTGTTATCGATTAATTTAAATTTAATCGTTAACTTTTGAAAAATTATCGATTAATTAATCGATAATTTCGATTAAAACCAAAAATAGAAATTTATGACGTCATTAAACTGAACATTTCTCATGGACATTGAAAATTTAAGAATATTTTGAACTAAATTTCATGACAATGTGTTGATAATTGATTTGTGCTGAAGGTGGTACGTCAGCGATGTATTTGATCCTTTAAAAGAGAATTGTTTATGGCAGTGGACACAGTAAATGTTTTCACCATCTTCGACTTTGCCATCCGCAGTTAGCTTAAAAACAAAATATTTGCTCAACTTTCTAGTTATATGTTTAAATTTAACTGCGCTGATGCTGTCAGCAGGGCCGTCTTAACGCATAGGCCAATTGGGCATTTGCCCGGGGGCCCACGAGCATATGGGCCCCATGGGAATATGTTTATTTATATATATTATGTATATTCATTTTTTATTCCTGCGGGGGAAGGGCCCAACACTATTTTTTTGCCCGGGGGCCAAAAATGGTGTAAAGGCGGCTCTGGCTGTGAGACATTTTATAATTGACGTCTGCCGGTCAACATAAATTAATAAAATAAATTTTAATATTACGCGGGAGATGTTTGTACGTAAAAATATATATATAAATTATTATCAATTATTAATAATTTATTATTTATTACTAAAATTTAAAAAACAATTTATAAATATTTTCTTAAATTTTAATCGAATTTTTATCGATTAAAATTATTTTGATCGATATTTAATTGATTAAAATTTTTAACGATTAATCGAGAGATTAATCGATAATTTCCGCAGCCCTATAATAAAGCTTAAATTTATTGTTTTCATTACACAATTTGTTGGCGTATTTTCTATATTATTAAACAGCTTTATCGCAGTCCTATTCTATATGAAATATTATAATTTATTCATATTCCCGAATTTCTACAACGATGATGTATGAGTTTACCTTAACGGCCTTCCCATCATTACCTTACACGGCTGTGGTTTCAAAACTGTGATTTTTTAAAAATTATTATTACTTAACAGCTACGTGAACAATGAGTCGTGCGGACTCTGCGGCGAAAAGATCCAGGTGAGCTTCACGGTGAGGAATAAGTTCCAGGAGCCGTACTTTGAGCACAGCCACACGGTCAGCGACATGCCGCAGAGGGAACTCATCCACTTCCTGGAGGCGGCCGCCGAGAACAGGTCAGAGTTCAGGTAAGGGCTGTACGTCACGCGTCAAACACGCAGTCACTATCTGTGTCTGTGCACGTGTTTCTGGGCCCAGTGTTTAAAATTCATACGCACGTGAATCAAACACGATTCCAGCCACGTCTAACCATGGGACCACCGCTTCAGATAATAAAATGAAGTTTCTAAACCATTACGCAATGTTCGTTATATAAACCACCCATTGGGATGTATAAAAAAAATAAAGCCATTTATTCAAATAACATTTTTCTAAGTCAAATGACATCCAATTACGGTTTCGAAGACTGAAGATGCAGAATGTTCAAAGATAAGTTGATAAATAAAGACCTTTAAATATGACGTGATTGGTCGCTCATACTCCTAGCTTTACTATAGCCAGTAAACTATTAGCATAAGATGGGTCCAAGGGGAGGGGGTGGTTTGAGGTTGTGGTCCGCCAGAAACGTCTTTTTGAATCCTTTATATTACCGTATATACTCGTTCGCAAGCCGACCTTTTTTCGACAAAATCTAGGGGGAAAAGTGGGGGGGGGGTGTTGACTTATGAGCGGGTCATAGGTGATTTCTGCATGGATATTGAATATCCGGTGTTGTTATTGTAGATTATCAATGCCCTTTTCTACATTCTACAAGATTCGACTGCTCTATCTGAAGCTATAATATACTACTCACAGTCAGCACTTATCTTATTTAATCATTTTATTTATTTTTGTGAACGTTTTAATGAATTGTTTTACAAATTTTGTTTTCAACCACGGATTTTAATGTACCCGCTTTCGTCACTGTTTACCAAATAATTTCTTTATTTTAAATACTGGTAACTCTTGCTTAACAAAGAGCAGAAAGACAAAGATAGGCAGTACAAAATAAACAATCATAATGACCGATTTAGCTTGTAGTTTAAAAAAAATATGTACCATTTTTTAAAAACTGTCCTATTATTTTTGGGGGGTAGGCTTGCGATCGGGTTATACACTTTTAATACTTTTCCCTTCCAAAAGTGTGTGTGTGGGGGGGGGGTCGGCTAATGAACGAACGGGCTATAGAACGAGTAATTACGGTAACTTCACCGTCTTGTCTCTCTGTCTGTCTCTCACTCTTCCTCTCTGTCTGTCATGGTCCCGCATGACCGCGGAAAAACAAAAGTAAAAAATGACCCACTTTCCGTGATCCTATCGAGCTGAAATTTTGCGCACAGACTTGTGTCACATATAAATGCATTGCATCGAAATTTCAGATCGATCGAATGTACCGTAATTAAATTAATGAATTTTTAGTTTATCTCTATGTACCTCTATGTAGCATGTGAGCCGTCTGCTATAGTTGACCGTCACTGGTCAATGGAGGTTCACTCCAGCCCTCGATGACCACATACCGTGTTTTACAGAACGGGAAGTTCAGTCACGTTCAGTCTGTCAATGTTTATGCTAGTCTGTCGCGTGGTGCTTATTATATTGAACATAATCAATACTTTTAGTTATGTCTCATATATAAAGGATTTATAGTCAAAATTGTAATTGAATTAATGAATTTGTAGATTATCTATATGTATCTCTATGAAGCATGTAAATGTTAATACTAGTCTGTCACGCGATGCGTATTATATTGAACATAATAAATACTTTTACTTATGTCTCATATATAAGGGATTTATAGTCTAAAACTTTGTTTTTACTGGTTGTTTTTTTTAAAAATTCCTTATATTAACTTCACCGTCTTGTTTGTCTGTCGTCGTCCCGCGGAAAAACAAAAGTAAAAAATGACACACTTCCCGTGATGCTATCGAGCTGAAATTTTGCATTTAGACTTGTGTTACGTAACAATGCATTCTCTCAAAATTTCATATCGAACGAATGTACCGATTAAATTAATGAATTTGTAGATTATCTACATGTATCTCTATGTATAGCATGTAAATTTGTATGCTAGTCTATCGCGCGGTGCGTATTATATTGAAAATACCTTTATAATATTTTCCCGATCTGTAAATTTTTACGCTAGTCTGCTGCGTGGTGTGTATTAAATTGAACATAATCAATACTTTTAGTTATGTCTCATATATAAGGGATTTATAGTCAAAAACTTTTGTTTTTACGGGTTGTTTAATTTTCCCTTTCATTCGGATGTGCGAGACTTTCAAGTGGCTCCAGGGTTTGGGTCACCTCTTGTTATGCTCCTCCTGTAATGAACCACCCAAATAACCAGCACTCTTTGTTTTCAAGTTTTACCGTAGAGTACCAAAAGAAACTGGGCTTCTTCATAAATAAGATTAACGGACTGACTGCCTCCAACCTTAAGAAGACATTCTGGAAGGTCATGTCAACGTCAACTGGCAAAATGCTTCCCCTGGGTGAGTTATAGAACTTGACCCGTTTTATTGTGTAGTTTTATTTGTGTTTGAATTAATAATAATAATAATAATAATAATAATAATATTAATAATAATAATATAATTTTAATAATAATTATTATTTTTAATATTATTACTATTATTATTCTGTTTTAGTTGGGTTTTTTAAAGCATACGATCTACAGTGGACCAATGTTATCTGTCATCTCAATGTTTACACATGTCTACAAACATTTGATTCGTTTTAAAACAAAACAATACAGCCTCACTCCACTCGCACATTCTTGCATTTTATCATCGGTACTAAAGAGAAAATTTAAGAGTCTTCCGAAGTTATTTATATGCAAACTAGAAGGTACTAAAACTTGACGGTTACAACACGAGGTACGCCACTGTCTATCCCCTCACACACCGACATTGCGTATTGTGACAAGCCGAGGCGTAAAAGCCTCTAAACTAAATATATATAGATTGTATATAAACATGCAAAGAAATTCGACATTGCGGAAACGTAAAGAAAAAAAATCGTACCAAACTAAAGTATTTTTATTTTAATGTTTAAAAATGTTTGCAAATGTAACAGTTCTTGTCCAAAATTAAATTGATAAAAGCTACACATATATTCTGGGGTTATGTCATACAAGATCTTACGCCTCGTGAAAATGACAATACGTGTTACGGTTTGAAGTTAAAGCTATTTCCGACAGAGAAAACGAAAAACGGCAATAACTAGAAACAGTTGTTCCCACCACGCAGCGCCGGTTTTAGCCATTGCCGGGCCCTATGCGGCTTAGTATGCAAAACGGATTGCGCGGGGCCCCGTTTGGGTAGGAATAAGGATAATGAGTGAAAATTAAGATAGGCGTGGCCCATGAAAGCGCGGGGCCCATGAAAGCGCGGGGTCCATGAAAGCGCGGGGCCCATGAAAGCGCGGGGCCCATCAAAGCGTGGGACCCATGAAAGCGCGGGGCCCATGAAAGCGTGGGGCCCATGAAAGCGCGGGGCCCATCAAAGCGTGGGACCCATGAAAGCGCGGGGCCCATGAAAGCGTGGGGTCCATGAAAGCGTGGGGCCCATGAAAGTACAGGGACCATGAAAGCGCGGGGCCCATGAAAGTGCGGGACCCATGAAAGTGCGGGGCCCATGAAAGCGCGGGGCCCATGAAAGTGCGGGGCCCATGAAAGTGCGGGGCCCATGAAAGCGCGGGGCCCATGAAAGTGCGGGACCCATGAAAGCGTGGGGTCCATGAAAGCGCAGGGACCATGAAAGCGTGGGGCCCATGAAAGCGCGGGGCCCATGAAAGCGTGGGGCCCATGAAAGCGCGGGGCCCACTGCGGCTGCATAGGTTGCAGTTGCCTATTACCGGCCCTGCCATCACGGCACCGGTGTCTTGAAACAACACACCATTGTGTTTTTAATCAGTCTCTTTATTTAAAAGTAAAAAAAAGAAGAAAAATTATAGGATAAAAGATGAGGATTGATTCCTTCCTCGTCCTCTATTCTGTATTTTTGTTGAGTAATTGTGCCATTCTTTCTTATTTCGTTTCTCTGGTTTTTTTTTGTATTTGTATTTTTTTAAATCTCTTTTTAATTTTATTTTATTTCAAGCCTTGTTCCACTATATAATTATATATTCCATAAAGCTTTCACCAATCCCTCGTTTGTACCCTTTCATGTACCCACTCTGAAGTTGGTCTAAAATTCCTCTTTTAAAAAAAAATTAATTTCCCGCTACTACGCTAAAATGTTTTATTTCTTCTTGCTTTCCAATCTGCAGGCGTGTCCCAATACATTCCCAAGAACAACGAGTCCATTACCTTTGATTTCAACACCTGGCCGACTAAATCTAGTGACAACCCTGGCCGGAAATGAGTGGGAAATTCGGACCTCAGCACACGATCTAGTGCAAAACATGTCAATGAATGAAGTTCAATATTTTCATTAACATCGAGCCGTTCGTAACATATACTTCTTTTAAGAGTTTCATGCAAAGCACCCTGGAAGTCATCTTCTTAAGTTTTAATACAAACATTTATAATTTAAAAAAAAATTATGCCTTAGTGCTAAATTAGTGAATATATTTTAATATGAGTTGGACTGAACGAAGGAATGTTTCTCTATTAATACTATCACCTGTTTATCTGTACTTGGTTATTCTTCCCTCCATTCCCAAAATATTTATAGAAATGTTTTATTTTTTTAGTTTTCAAAAGACAAGGGGAACTAATTTAAGGTTACAAATAATTGCGTATTCCCTGAGTGATCTCCTATGACCTGTGATATCTTATAATTGGTCCAACGACAGATGGAGAGATACTCGCCATGTGTTCCTCTTTTACGGACTTGAAGCTTTTACACAAATTTGACCTTATCACGTGACGGCAATAATTGAAATAAATTATTTAAATAACAATATATTTTATGTATGTTTGTGTTGATTTTTTCAATTTGTTTTAAATCTTAATCATTGTAACATACTTGTTTTAGGCCCATGTTTAATTTTTGTAAAATGTTTTTGAAAGGTTGCATGACTACCATTTTTTGAAGAATTTAAAAAGCCATTATGAAATTAGATTCGAATAGCTTTGCAAATACATTGAACTCACATATAATGTGAGAGAGGGTGCGAGAGAGAGAGGATGAAAGAGAAAGAGAGAGTGGGAGATAAAATGGAGAGAGAGAGATAGAAATAGCGAAATTAAGAAATAGAGAGAAGAGAAGTTGAGAGAAAGCGAGAGTGAATGCGAGGAAAAAGAAAAAAAAGAGAGAGAGAGATAGAGTAAGAGAGAGAGGGAGAGAGAGGGAGAGAGAGAGAGAGAGAGAGAGAGAGAGAGAGAGAGAGAGAGAGAGAGATTAAACTGAAGACGCAATTCATTACGGTTGAAACATTTGGAACAGAGGGCCAGTGGCATATCCGGGGGGATTGCAGTCCTCGTTTAATTAGACCCGTATTCTCTGCCATGTTGGCGCCGCAGCTATGGCGGGTCAAACTAGGAAAAAAATTCCACATCCACCCTTTGGGGTGGAAACTCCCATTGAGAAGCAGACTAGATCGACTTTGTGCGGCTGCCATCTGCCTAGACGACCCCTTCTTTTAGTGGATCGTCTCGGGGGTGTCCCCGTCGGCTAGCTCCCCTCGGGGTAGGGGAGAAAGTTGCCGGGAAATTCCCCGAGGGGTTCTATAAGAGTCCTAGTGACTCAGGGCCTTTTGACGTCATCTCAAATGTCACATGTTACTTTGCTGCACCCACTCATTGATGTGGAGTTTAACTAAACACACTGCAATGTAGATGAACAACCGTAAATGCTTTCACGTGCTGCAATGTTGCTACATCAGTGAAATATAAATTATTATTGGATTTTGGCCTTAACCTTAGGGTTTAACTATACTTCAGGTTAATCTTACAAACCAGTAGGGCTGTCAATATTGTTGAAAAAAGTTGCCCGGGTACCCGTCGAAATTTTGAATGGGTACCCGGGCTACCCGTTCGAAACATCTCCAATTTTCGCCGTCGTGCCGCTATTAGCATTATAAATGTACTTCTTTGTTTATTATAGAAATGCAAATGTAGATGTAATGAATCAGCGATTTAAAAATGAGGACATTGAAAAACTACTTTATTACAGTAAAACAGCAATGTAAAAACAATGTGTATAGAGGTGTCGAAGTGATTTTTTTATTTTTATTTTTAATTATTTATTTTTTTTTGGGGGGGGGGCTTTTTGTGTTAGATGATTTTTGTTTCATGTTCCAAGAAAAAAGGTGTATCAAAATACATTGAAGTTAGTCAGGACCGTGTTTTATTTCCGGTTGAAAGATATTTTTTTTTAAAGCGTTTTCTTGTTAAACGTATTTAACAGCATATATTTCAAACGAAAAGTTTTCACTTGATAAATTGTTTACGAAATTTGAACACAGACGAGCCATAGTTTTGCAACCGTTGGTATGGACATTGCAGCAACATTTTCACGGGTACCCGGGCGCAATTTTACTACCCGGGTAATTGCTCGGCTAAACGATTTACAATTTACAAAGTGTTGACAGAGACAGAGGCCTGTCGCTGTTTCTGCGCGAGAAACACTGAAAGACTTCTGATCTGGATCTGCTATCAGTTTAGAGTATAAGTTGAAGGTTGTTGATTTGAAAGAGTTGATTAGGAAGTTTTTAGATTTACAAAACATAAAGGGAAATTTTTGTAGTTAACGTATTTATCGGCGTATAACACGCACTTTTCACCCTTGAAAATAGGGGGGCAAATGATGTATGCGTGTTATACGCCGAAATAATGTTAATTTTTCCCCCTGAAACTTCCCTTTTAAAATGAAGGTGCGTGTTATACGCCTGTGCGTATTATACGCAGATAAATACGGTAATAAATGTGATATATATAATGTCAGAATAACTATAATGTAGCGTTGTAAAAAATCTCAAATATTTTTTTCTTCTTACCTTCAACTGATTAGTTTCTTGCCGTTTTTATAAAAGTGTGTGTGGGGGGGGAGGGGGGGGGTTCGGTGTGGTTACACAATGAGTTGAGTGCACCGGATGACACCAACATGAGTTACATCAATGCTGGGGGGATATAATTATTTTTCTTCCGGCTTCTCTGGGGAACATCTAGAAAACCTGACGCCCGTCTAAGTTTTTTTTTGTGTTTTTTTGTTGTTTTGTTTTGAAAATCGTTTTCAAACTTGTTTTAAAAGAATATTGAATGCGATTTCTTGATTTAAAACAAATGTCTTATTTCGCAAAAATTGGTGGGTTAGAGATTATTAATGGATGAAATATTAAGGGTGGGCGTAAACAGAATTCATCCGTCCGCTCGGTGTAGTGCGTTGGTTACCATTGCAGGTCATGGTGAAATATCTAGCCCAGGGTTCCCGAATTCCGGCCCGCGGGCGCAAAATACGACCTGTGTTCAAATTTTAACTGACCCGTGGCCTCATCTAAAATAATTATTTGTCTCGTGGATTTTTTCAATAACGCCAACATTATATTTAAAGAAATGACGAACTATGTACTTTTTAAGTACAAAATACGATGGTGTAAAGTATTGTAAAATAGAAATCGATGAAGTTTTATTCTTTACCGACGTGACTATTGATTATAAAAAACCTAAGAAGTTTTGTGCCGCCATGAGTATGAAATTGGTTGACACCTGATAGCAAAAACTATATTAATATAGTAATATTTTTTGTTATTGAAAACTTGGAAAAGGAAATGAATATAAAATAAAAGTGGCATCTGTGTACTTAAAATGTTAAGACGCTTTTTTTTTACATCACAATTTTTGACACAGCATTTTCGTTTTAGGTACGCTTCAACGCATTTTAATCTTTTTAAAGGATGAAAAATAGACTAAATTAAAAATCTTGAATCTCTAGCATGGCCATTATTTATCCAATTTTTTTCCCCTTTTTTTTCTTCCCATGGTCGTAAGGAGTTCTAATGTTTCCATTAGAACCTTCTCGGGGCTTGGTAGACCTTGGCGGCGCCCATCTCCTCTCCAGATCAGTGGAGGACTTTTTAGCGATAGTCATTCATCAACATTTTATTGTGGGTTTAACGTAGGCTATTGACTTCGCTATCCAGCCGCAAATTTTAATCATTTCTAAATAATGGAATAAGATATTTTACAGTCTAAAAAATCTCGATACTATTGTTCCGTTTACCCCCTACAAAATATAACACAAATTAAAACCAAAACCATTATAACATTATTAAAAAGCCTGAAACTCTGTTACAGTCTATGCCATTTTTGTGTGTGTTTATTATCTTAATCCGGCCCCCAATTACGTTTACCTCATGGGAGATGGCCGTCTATGCAAAATGTTTGAACACCCCTGATCTACCCTGTCGATGATGTCTCAAACGTTAATTTTATTTAACAATAAAAAAAGCATCTATAGTATTCATTGTATTATTTTTTAAAAAATAATGTTAAAAATTTATCAAGCTTGGTTTAAAAATAAATATTTTCAACAAAAATATTCAATAAGATAGAATTACTTTTGATTTAGGACTTCATGCGGCATCTTCAATAGAACGAAAAGACCACGTGCAAGTAATTATATTAAAAAACAATCCACCACAGATTTACATCCTGGTGTGTATAAATAGCAATTTTTGTTTTTAAAAAAATCAAGGCCTCCAACTAGTTAACAGTTGTTAATTTATATGACGCTTAGACCCGATTAGATCACTTTATAAAAAAAAAGTTGTAGGGTACAGCGCTACTGTGTTCACAGCCCCTTTGAGAATCAAAACACTTTTCCCCGAAGTTAACCACGGCAGATTAAACATTGTTTTATTTTCGAGGCCTTTGTTTGAAGTAGTATTTTCTCTGCACCGGCCGACCTGTTAAGATTTCTGCCCACTCGTGTTTCAAAACAATTGGGGGTGGGGGTTGGGTTACAGATTTTCAGTTCACTTTAGTCGCGAATCAGTGGACCGTAGCAGATATCTCCAGTATGATCTAAGACCAACGGAGCATACAGTTTTACTTACAGACATCGGATACAAATGAAACCCCGTGTTCCACCCACATCACTCCCCCAGTGTCGTAGCGAGGGGGACAAGGGGGCTAATGCCCCGGGTGGCACTTTGTCAGGGGCGGCGAATGCCTCATGGTTTATTAGCTTCTAAGAATAAAAAAAAAGTTAAAATATATTGGAGCTTTTTATTTCGAAAATTAAAAAAAAAGCCAAATAAATTATGTGAACGTTCCTACTGCAAAAAACTTCAAACTCCATTTTGGATGTAAATTCTTCTGATAAAAATGTTATTTTACTGAAAAACCAAACGTATGAAGTAGTATAGGAACGTGACAGTGATATGCTTAACCTGTTAGATATTCTACAAGTCTTTGAACTGCGTTTCTTGTAGAAGTAAACATTATTGTACTCGATCAAATTCGAACAACCAATCAATATAATAAAAAAATATATTATAATACAGGAACGTAAACTCTAAAAGTATTTTGCCTGATCGTCAAAATGAAAATTTGAGATTGCTATTGGCTATAAGGGCTGCTAGATACGAGCAGTGTCCACCACATGAAAACTAACTTCACCAAATCAGACATGGACCTTACACCAAAATAAGAGGTGAGGCTACAGAGTGAGAATGACCTAACCGTATACTAATGGGAATAAACTTTACGTATTTGGGTAGTTTATTCTACTTCTAAAGCACCCTTGACTTGCCTTTTGTCACATCTGATTAACATAATTTTGTGACGTAAGGTCACGTGTACAAGAGACGCGGGAAGAAAGGAGCATTTCTATTGGTTGAAAGTGTTGGGCGAAGAGTTGTGTGTAGACTTCCGACAGGGAAGCATGATAGTGAATAGCTCAAGATTTCCACGTTATATTACCTCAAATGATTCTTATGTGTACAATATATATGTATATTAAAGTTGTTTTGGATAAACGAATTCTTCAGTGAATTATTGTGCACAAGATTAATTACTGTGAGAACGCCTACATAAAAGAGAGAAATATAATAAAAGGTTATATATCGTTACATTGGTGTCGAAGTAAAAGTTCCATGTGAACACTGTACAAGATATTTCGAGAAAGAGGTTTCGTGGAAATAAGTATTGGATATTTCCAGGAAAGTATTCTTTAAAATAAGAAATAATACCAGCTATAGTATTTTTGAATATTCAAGTTCGTAAGAAGCTGTGAATAAACTTTTGTGATTCAATGAAAATACAAGAAGATTTCAAAATGGCGGCATACAGGCGCATGGTCACCACGGTGTACGGTATATACAACTAGGTCGCCTAGTTGGTTCTACGTCACATTCGACGACAGTACAAGCATACTACACAGTACTGGAATCTGGGTCGTGTAGGCTTACTGAATGGTGACACACGGTGAACATATATAGGTCGTGACGTCAACAGGCTTAATGCTAGTTGATTCCAGGAAATATTAGTAATAGTAAACATAACATCGAACCGAGAAGCCTGAGAAGCTATGGACTATTCAATGTGTTGGTGTGAATTATAAATAAAGAAACGGAACTTTTATCCATTCATTGTGTGAAGAGTTTGATTATCGCAATTGTGGATTAATGGAGTGAACTAAATTGTTTAAAAACTACTCGAAAATTGAAATTTTAACCAAGTGACTTTTATTCAAAACGATCGGACCATTTAATATATTTTGTCAATCTGAGGGAGCGTATATATAAAGTATACTAAAGATCCCGTGTGAGGATTCTTTTGTTGTCTCATCTTGTCGAAACTAGATTTCATTGTTTAGACGTGTCACTTATTTGAACTTAACATTTTGAATTCAAGATATTTCATTTGGACGATTTATAACTTTATCAATATATATACATACATTCCTTACCGAATTGCTAGATTCATATTATTCAATCAAACAAAACATGGATCACTACAAGGAATTCACTGCCATAGCTAAAGAGATCGGACTAAAAGGAAAAGAAATGAGAGATTTCATTGAAGAAAAAGTTGCTGAAGAAAAAGAAAATCAAAGAATAGCTGAAGAAAAAGCAAGAATAGCTGAAGAAAAAGAACAGCGAAGAAAAGCTGAAGAAAAAGAAAATCAAAGAGAAGCTGAAGAAAGAGCAAGAATTGCTAATGAAGAAGAGATGCAAAGACTCATTGTAAAAAGAGAAATTGAACAACTTGCAGTCGATAAGTTAAAATTACAAAGGGAGCGAGACAGTAGTGGCCACAATCCTGGTGATGAAACAAATTGAAGGTCAGCACCAAGGGATACTATCAAAGTAAGAAAATATGATAGCCAAAAAGAAAAAATGGATGTTTATCTGGATTATTTCGAATCCATAATGGCTATGAAAGGCTATAATGAAGAAGATTGGCCAGCACAACTGATGACTCAATTAACTGGAGAAGCATTTGAAGCTTATAACAGTATAGCCAAAGAAGACAAAAGCATATATAAGAATGTCAAAAAGGCACTTCTATGTCATTTTGGAAAGTCAGAAAATGATTATAGAAGAGAATTTCATGAAATGAGAATCAAGATGGACAAAGATCCACAGATCATAGTACATGAAGCACAAGTCAAACTAACAAAATGGCTGGAACTGACAGCAATAGATACGAGCAATCCAAAGGCCATAATAGACATGGTGTTAATTGACAAGTTTTTAGAAAATGCAACACCAACCCTATTCACATATTTGACTGACAAGAAAGTTCGTACTCAAGCACAGCTAACAAATGCATTACGAACATTCAAAGACTCTCATCCGAATGTGGAAATGGATAAGAGACAAGACATATTTGCAGCTATACAAATTAAAAGTCAAGAAAAAAGGCAAGGTATGAGAAACCAGAGTCTGCCAAACCAAGGCAACAGACAAACTATTTGCTGGTACTGTAACAAGCCAGGACATATGGCGAAGCAGTGTTACCACAATAAAGGACAACCAAATAGGGTGTCACCTAATGGCAGCCCTATAAGAAAGAAAACAGAAGAAAGGTCAAGACAATGTCATTTTGAAAGCAAAGGTAGAAGATCATGGAGAGGCAGATACAATCATGACTCCAGATACAGAAATCATGATCAGCCCTGGAGAAGGAATGACTACCAAGAGGGAGATAATAAAGTAAAAATGAAACAAGAAGAATCACAATCTAGTAGTACTGTGGCCACTATCAAGGATCATGGCACACTGAAATGTTACCCAGTGTACATCAATGATCGAAAGTGTATGTGTCTTCGTGACACTGGATGCACAACAATTGTAGTCCGTGATAAGATGGTGAAAGAAGAAGAGTATGATGGGAAAAAAGACACACTGATAATGGCTGATGGCACAAAGAGAGAGTGTCCAACTGCAATTTTCACCATCAACTCACCCTGGTTTCATGGTAAAGTTAGAGCCAGAGTCTTACAAGACGCCATTTGTGATCTTATTATAGGGAACATTGAAGGTGTGCTGGACAATACTGATGAAGTATACAAGGCCTGGCATGATAACAACCATCAAGTATGTGCTACTGTACAAACAAGAGCCACCACAAAAAGAAAAGAGATCACAGACATTGAAGTTGATGAGAAACTTGAAATAGGAAGCCAACTGATGTCCAAACAAGAGTTCAAACAACTACAAGAAGAAGACAACACAATCAGAGAAATAAAAATGAAACGTATCAAAGACAATGAAACAGGCCACAACAAAAATTACAAACTAGATAAAGGCATATTAATAAACATTGCACAGGAAGGTACGTGCAAAAGAGTGGTTCTTCCCAAAAAGTTACAGGAAACCATTATCAAAATGACACATGACAGTCCTTTAGGTGGACATATGGGCGCCAAGAAAACAATTACTACAATAGCAGAAAACTTTTACTGGCCTAAAATGGCAAGGCATATAAAAGAATACATCAAGGCATGTACAGTGTGTCTACGACATAATCCCAAAGATGGGAGGCACACAGCACCCATACAATCATCTGACAAGGCAAACTTTTTATTCGAGAAAATCGCTATAGACCTGATAGGATCATTCAAAAAGATGTCAAAGAAGAAACATATGTATGCTCTAACCATAGTGGACATAGCCACCAGATGGGGTGAAGCTATCCCACTGAAGCGAATAGATGCAGAAAATATATGCAACGCATTACTCAATGTTTTTAGCAGATATGGTTTCCCTCAAACACTTCTGTCGGACAATGGCAGCCAATTCAAGGGTCAGATGACACAAGCCATTATGAAAATGTTAAACATTACACAAGTACACAGCACAGTGTACCATCCACAGTCAAATGGAGTGATTGAAAGACTAAACAAAACCATCAAGAATATGCTATTAAAGGTGACAGTGGACCATGAGGACAGATGGCATGAATATTTACCCTTAGTACTGTTTGCATACAACAGCAGCAAACATGAAAGCACTGGCTTTAGTCCTTTTGAGTTAATGTTTGGCCAAAACCCTGCAAGTCCCTTAAAGAATTTCAAAGAAAGGCTTATAAGTAAACAAGATGCCATACAGGACAGATATCAGCTGATGTCAGACACTAGAGATAAAATACTGTACAGTATTGAAGCAGCAAAGCAAAGACTAATCAAGCAAAGTACAAGACATAGAGAAATCAAAAATAGACACAGACATTTGAGAACATTTGAGCCTGAACAACAAGTCCTAGTATGCTTACCAAACACAAAGAATGAAATCACATGGGAAGGTCCATACAAAATTGAAGAGAAACTTAGTGATGTCACATATAGTGTCAATATCAAAGGACATGTGAAAAAATTACATATTGACAAACTAAGAACATATGATGACAATAAAGAAGGAAAGCAAACTGTTAATGTCATCATCAAGGTAAATGATGAAAATGACAATGCAATGAAAATGAACAGTCTTGACAGTGGAAAAATATCATCTGACATACCAGATAATATGAAACACAGAGTGATCAAAATTTTTCAAAAATACAAAGGTGTCATAACAAAAGAAACAGGCAACACAAAAACTGTGACTCACAAGATACAAGTTTTGGAACATGAACCCTTCAAGACCAAAGTATACCCTATTCCAATGGCACATAGAGACACAGTAAGGCAAGAAATTGACTACCTACTTAAAGAAAACAAAATAAGAAAAGCAGTTGAAGCTAACTATACCTCACCAACTGTCATAGTAAAAAAGAAGAATGGAAAGATTCGACTGTGCTGTGACTACAGACAGTTGAATAATATTACAAAATTGGACCATGAACCTATTGGAGACCCAAGAGACATTATAGACATAATTGGTACTTCCAGAATATTCACTACATTTGACTTAAACAGAGGTTTTTGGCAGATTAACATGGATCCTGATTCTATAAAATACACTGCATTCATAGCCATGGATGAGGTGTATGAATGGTTAGTAATGCCATTTGGACTCGTCAACAGTACGGCCACTTTTAGCAGATTTATGAAAGTGATGCTAAAAGGAATTCCAAATGTGGTACATTATGTCGACGATATATGCATCCACACTAAAGATTGGGAATCACATATCCATACACTTGAAGCTGTACTGGATAGACTCAAGAAACATAATGTGACAATCTCACCAGAAAAGACCAACATTGGAAAGAAGTATATAGATTTTTTGGGATACAGAATAGGAGGCGGTGCAGTCACTCCCACTGCAGAAAATGAAAACAAGATATTTAATCTGTCTGTCCCAAAATCTAAAAAACAAGGGCAAGCCCTGCTGGGACTATGTAACTTTTACAGACCCTTTATTGCAAATTATGCAGAAATTGTTCACCCATTAACAGAAGTTACAAAAACCAAAGATATTAGAAAATTTCAATTTCCAGGAGATTGCCTCAACGCATTAGAGAACATTCAGGAGGCATTCAGGAAGAAACCCATCTTAGTTACACCTCAATGGGACAAACCTTTCATTGTTTCTACCGATGCGTCGTCCATTGCATTAGGAGCGTGCCTCATGCAAGAACATGATGGTATCCTACATCCTATACAGTATCTTAGCAGAAATTTGACCAAAACAGAGTGTAACTACAGCACCATAGAGAGAGAATGTCTAGCCATAGTGTGGGCTCTACAAAAACTTCAAAAATACCTTCTAGGTAGAACATTCACTCTTCTAACAGACCACAAACCACTTGTGGCATTCAAAAAGAAGAAGATCAGCAACGCCAAAGTGAATCGTTGGGCTATGCTATTAGCCGACTACAAATTTGACATTAAACCTGTGAAGGGAAAGGACAATGTGGTTGCAGACATATTAAGTAGAATGACAATAAATAAAGACACTCTGTGAACTCCTAACTGATAAAAAACCAGAGACTATTAAAAAGACATTCTGTGAATTACTAAATGATAAAATAAGAGACTGTTTTAACATTAGTCTGTGAATTCCTAAAGGATACAAACAGAGACTGTAATTATATTAATGATTTTATTGGTTGAACAATGGACAAGGAACTGTGTTTGAATTCCACTGGATTATTAGTTAATTTTAATAATATTGAGTGTTTAAATGTTTTAATTACACAAAATTACAGATGTGTTTAAAAGTCCCTTTTCATTTTTTCAGCACAGGTAGACGGATGCAGTCCTACAGATTTTTTCTCATTATTTCTTATGTTTAGACTGATGCAGTCCTACAGATTTTTTCTTATTGATTCTATATCCAGAAGTTGTATGTAAGAAAATGAATGTTCATTGATGATAAATATTTGAAATTTGAATATAGATATAAATTGATTTGATTTTATGAAGACCAAAAATGTTGTATTTCATAAACATTTTTTTTTGAAGGATGGGGGTGAATGTCACATCTGATTAACATAATTTTGTGACGTAAGGTCACGTGTACAAGAGACGCGGGAAGAAAGGAGCATTTCTATTGGTTGAAAGTGTTGGGCGAAGAGTTGTGTGTAGACTTCCGACAGGGAAGCATGATAGTGAATAGCTCAAGATTTCCACGTTATATTACCTCAAATGATTCTTATGTGTACAATATATATGTATATTAAAGTTGTTTTGGATAAACGAATTCTTCAGTGAATTATTGTGCACAAGATTAATTACTGTGAGAACGCCTACATAAAAGAGAGAAATATAATAAAAAGTTATATATCGTTACACCTTTCATTTCGTTTGTTTCGTAGCATAAACCCAACGAATAAATCGAAGTTTTGCTCATCCAAGGAATTTAAAACGTGGCAGTAAATCCCAAAGTATCAAATGGTGATTCAAGTACTTAGCACAAACATCATTTTGGCATCTATTAAAAAATATTGATTGAGGCAGACGAAAACTTAAACAAGCGAAGAGACGCGGGAACATTGCTGGTCGCAATTAAATATATTAATTGTTTTCTATGCTCTTTTGGAGATCATTCACGACCGAAATAATTTTAAAACAAAGTGATTTCAATGTGCTAAAACATTAATGCTTTGGACGTGCTACTCACAGACAAATGGATGGAAATAGTAGAGGACTATTTGAGTTATGGTAAAATTTTAAGCGAAAAACTTTGTATTTTTAACGAATTTCTCAGACGAGAGAAAAACTTGTTGGCAATGGAAGTGAAGATGCAGCCTTGCCACAGGAAAACGAGTTGAGAAGAGAGCTGAATTCTTCATTAGATAAAGTTACTGTAGAAACTTATGAGAGGTTAAGGCAGCTTCAGAACAAGGAAAAGGGAGAAAATTTTCTTGCATCACTGGACGTTGATGACCATGAATTCAAATTAAAGCTCGAATCTCACATTACATTAAAAAACAAAGGAATTTTGCAGAACTCAATGGAAGTAATTATGAATCAGTGAATTCAAGCATATATGATTTATTGACGTTTATTATAAGCTACTGGTGCTTGAAGTTACCCTTCCTAATATAGTAATATAACTTCGAATATTCTTTAAAATTTCCATAATTAATGCCATCTGTGAGAACATTTCTCTAAACTTAAGTTGATGAAAAAGTTATTTCGATCAACAATGAGTACTCTATAAGGTTGACCAATCCAGCTATTGTGGCCATTGAGCATGAAGCGACTAAAAACTTAAGTACATTTTATTGCAGACAGTGTAATCAAGGTTTTTCAAAGAGGAAAGGCAGAAAACTTAAAAAGTACATGATCGCGAAAGGAAAGCACTTACATTTTTATTCCTAACATAATAATTTATGATTGTTCTAATTATTACTTTCCAATAAAATATATAACTATATTTTCTTTATTGCATGATATTTTGTGGAGGAGGAGGGGGCAGTTGGCAAACTTGGCATCCGTCCCCGAGCGGCAGAAACCCACGCTGCGCCGCTAGCCCCATCCCCCAATCCAACTTCCGCCAGAATATTTCTCCTAATATCTAAACCTGAAAGGACATAACAGCAAGACTACAAAAGTATTCAAAGTTAACCAGCCAAGTACAAACATCACCCCCCCCCAACTAAACTCTTTAAACAATTAAATACCTATCCCCCCCCTCCAACTTCCTCTAGTGGCTAGTCTACTTCCATTCACTTCTTATTTCAATCCTCCCCCTTTCCTTTAGTCAAATCATGATTCCTCCGCACGTACTGAAGTAGATTTCAACCGGATAAAATTTTTACATACTTAATGTTCTCATTTATGTCCGGTTTTTATGGTATCCCCCCTTTTTTTATAAATATATTTTTCAATAACCTTAGTCGCGTTAACGGATGCATTTTTTTTTAAAAATTGCAATTTAAAAAAAAATGTTTGGTAAAAAACCCACAACAGCTGCATAGTTTATGTAGGTACGATAAGAAAATTCATTGTTATGGTAAACAGAACTCAGGAATGTCTATAGCAGTTTTCTCCAAATGCCGGGAACGTATAATTTCAATCCTTACAGATTTTCAGCATGGTCCTCTTGCACTTATGCCTCCTCCTGTAAAACTTTAAAACTGTGAAACTTATTTAAAATAACCAACAACAACACACACTGATATAACACCCGTTCTGGTTCTTTTCTTTACCTTAGATCTGTTTTGTTTTAGCCGCACGCGAAAGACTTTTTATTTAAGATATTTGTTTTCTATATCTACCCCCCCCCCTCTTTTTTTGTTTTGTTTTTGAAAGGGTATTGCAGGATGGGATGAACACTTATATATTTTTTATTTGATGATTTTTAAAAACAATTAAAATAAATAATTTTTGTTATGCATCTACCGATACTTAGTGATTTTCTTCCCTATGGATTCATTTTTCGTGACATGTGAAAACATTGTTGGTGGGCCTTACGTATGTTGAGGAAGAAAATAGGAACTAATATTTTCTCATAAAGAACGCTTTAAACAATTGAAAGGAAACCTAGCCAATGAGGATTTCTGTCCTGGAAAGTGTATACGTAGGAGTTCGCGTCAGAAACACAATGCCTGTGGGTGTATTTATGTTTGACCTACATATCCATGTCTATATATAACAGTTTGCAATGAGCCCAACATCATCGCTGATATATTATGACATATCGACGAATAAATACGTCTAGACACTGTTCGTCTGCGGTAATATTGGTGTTGAGATTTAATTTCCGTATTTTCAACGTTTCATATTTAAATAACTCTTAATTTGTTTAAAACTTACAGTTACAGTTAGTTACAGTTTCAGATACAGATAATCAAACTTTAAAAAAAAGCAACAGTTTTTTTTAGCAATCAATTTTTTTTTCGTTGAATGGGGAAAATGTATATCCTTGTTAATTTTAATTTCCTCTGTGATGTACACATTCAGGATCAACCTTTAGTTGCAGTAGCCTCCGGGTGAGTTCACTTGGTGACAGTTTAGAGAAAAGAATCAACCCGAAGCGTACATCATGAGTCGAGAACTTTCATATCTGAGTTCTGTTTGCGTGTTTGTTATGGTGATGTCACTGGCAGGGGTGACCAGGTAAGCATTGTTAATTTTTATTTTTAAAGTGTATCAATATATATATTTTTTACAAAATACCTTATCTTAACTGCTGTCATTTGTACAAGGGAAATACCAATCAGCGATTCAAATAGGAATCGTCCATCTACTTTTGAGGATGATAAGGTACATATGATATAGGAAATCTGTGTAATTTAAGAGTCAACTTTTTCCAAATATTTTTTTTTAAAATGTTTTTAGTGCCCATTTCCGCCAAGACAGACATTTTAAATTAGAGATTCATAACGCCATAAGATGATTCATGAACCAGTGTTAAGTTCATTGTTCATTTAAAGCACCCCCCCCCCGTACGAATAATAGAAACGTGCGTTACGTCATTGTTGGCAACCTCACCACATTCCCGCCCTGAGCGTGATGGTGCACGACAGAACGAATGCAAATTTCTGTTGGAATATTTAACTTAATTGACTTCAGGATCTCTATCGCCTCTCTTTACCTCGACAGTGCAGGTCAGTGTTATGTCAACATGAACCGGCCAGTGTTCGGTGTCCCGACCACAGTGTATCTGAGTCTCAACAACCAGCTCCAGGCGCCCTTCTTTAATTTTCAGGTTCCTCTCAAGCAACAGCCCCAGACCTGGCTTGTGAACCTCCTCAACGCCGCAGCCGATACCAATGGCGCCTTTAAGTCAGTGCTTTTCAAATTTTTAAGTATAGTCTGGAATTCCGCTGGGTGGCCACAAAAACTGGGTTTTAGCTTGTTCCCTTGAAAGAGGGTTGACGAAAATGTATGCGTGAGAATGCCTAATCATTTTAAGAAATTCAAAAAAAAAGGTTTTGTTGTAAATTTTACGAAAGTTTCTTGAATGAAGTGTTCAATCGTGTGTTATGATGTAATATTTATATGTGTATGGTTGTTTTCAAATCAGATTGCGAAATTTAAAAAAATAATAATATAATGATCAAATGAAAATTTGAACTAGATGATGCTATTGCATAGGATTTACTTTCCTATACGTAATCGGAGGTAAAATTCCTTATCTTGATATACTTTTACAGACTCAGTTTATAGCCATCTATATCATTAAAATAAAAACAAAACAAACACACATGCACACGCACACACATGTTTTATGGTAATGGATCTCCTGGTGTCTGTCTCACAGCTACACGGCCACCTACTACAGCAAACTCGGCTATTTCATCAACACCATCAACAACGTGACGGGAACCACCGCCAAGAAGACGTACTGGAGTATTCTTGATGCTAGGAAAGGAACCTTCCTCCCATGCGGTACGGATATCGTTATCTTCATTTGTTGTAGCACGAACACAAGATTTGCACAACTGTGAAACCCGAGGACACATTAACGACACATGCGTATCATGAACACTAATGGGGAAGAAAACCAAACAGCCTAACTTAATTTGAACTGAAAAAAACCACTCCTTGGTTACGCATACATTTTTTAAAATCTAAAATGTACTTTATTTTGACGTTTTAACCAGCGGCGTAGCGTGGGTATGTGCCACCCGGGGTAGAACCCAAATATGCCTCCCCTCCCCCCCCCACCAAAGAAAAATGTAAAAAGCTATACAGAAGATACGTGTATAGTTTTTATCAGAAATTAATAATAACGAGACTATTCATAATAATGTTCAAAGTAAAAAGAAAAGCTTTCATTTCTAGAATAAAATTGAAGTTTTCTGTTTTTCCTCCTGGAACAACCTTCATGTATCAATGTTGTCAACCATGCCCTGCTCTATAGCCAAAATATCTATAGATTAGTCAATCATCATTGATCGAAATTAATTTTTCTGTAAATTAATTTTAAAGAAGCTACTTTAACACCTTGCATTACTTAAGACAGTTGTAAGCAATGTTAGAATTAATTATATTATTTTTGGCAGGGTAACTTCGAGTCTGAATATCTTATAAACTTAAATAATACAAATGCTCTTGAATTCAGTAATTCTTTTTTTAACCCGCGAGGTAAAATATTTATTTGTTGACAATGTCATGTAAGATAATTTGAATTTGAAGGCAAAATTTCCAAGTCCAGTAGATAGGCTGGTGTACGAAAATCATTTCTGTTTCTCAAATTCTGTATAAATGTCAAAACCTCACATGAGTTTCTACAGTTATCTCATCTAATGAAGAATACAATTTTCCTCTGAACTGCTTTCTATATAACATGGGTACATATTCGCTTCGATCACCAAACAAATTGCTCTCTTGTTCTTTGAATGGAAGGTTCGATTCAAAGGATGAGGTCTCCACATACAATTTCAGCAAATGTCAAAGCATCCTTAAGTATTCCATTCCATTAGTTTCTCTTTGAGTAGCCCCTGATAAGATTTCTTTTGTTGTGCACTACACGTTTATTTCGTGCAATTTTTTAAAAAATACTTTGAAAATAAAAAGATTTCATTTTGACTAGCAAAGTTCCTGCGCCTGTTCGTGTGTTGAGCTTTTTGTCCGCATCTTTCAGTTCTATAGCTTACAAAGCAACCTCAAAATGGCTCCATGGTATATTTTCATTATTTTGTATCCTAAAGTCTGAATGCCTGGCATGTAGAAGCCATTAGGTATTTCCAACAGTGTATGGACCTGGAAAAGAATGCGTAACAACGCTCAAGTGTACTAAAATAGTCGGCGAATTCGTTTCAGTTGGAGTATCATGTTAACAAATTAGGTTTAACTGTTTGAACGAGTTTGACATGAGATTTTATGTTTTTGCGCTTTTGTTGAAGTCTTGTATACTTTCCAGTCCTTAAGAAGTATTAACACACGTTGGGCCTGTGCAGTCCATTATTTTATGATTATCATTTATTCAAAATCATTTCAGAAATGTCGTAAGCAGCTTCACTTTTGCTTGAATGAAATCTTTGAAAGATTCTACAGCGTCTACTTTTTTATTTTCAATCTTTACATATCACACAACTGGACTTGTTTGATCCTTATGTCAAATATATGAAGAGCTATCAAATGCAATGGAACAATATTTGGTATCTTGTTATTG
Source organism: Ampullaceana balthica (assembly GCA_944989445.1). Classification (NCBI taxonomy): domain Eukaryota; kingdom Metazoa; phylum Mollusca; class Gastropoda; family Lymnaeidae; genus Ampullaceana; species Ampullaceana balthica. The sequence goes on along the minus strand of CALYLW010000095.1, from coordinate 226,399 downwards.
AAGAAAGATGATTTTTCGTGAACTGTATCTCATACAAATTGCTATGAGCTCAGTTTGAATTTTAGATGACAAGTTTTTTTACCCCATTTTCCCACTATTTTCTCGGAGTGCTCGAACGTACTTTGCAAGCTAATGCATTAGTTCCAGAATATTGCCTTTATTTGCAACAGTATTGCCCTCTCTGTGACCTCAAAAAGTCACATTCAATTTCGCCAGGATTTAATAATGTCAAATATTCTAACAAGAACTTCTTGCCACTTTGTTTTCTCTTATACAAACAACTAATTGTCGGTCTTTATTAATAGTCTATTCTTTTTTTATCCAATTTCTGATTCCTTCCATTTGCAAAAAAACTTTGGTAATGTTGAGCACTTATTGAGTACTTATCTTAGCTTTTCTTTATTTTATTAAAATTTATTTTCAAGTTTAACAATTACTTAATTAACAACGAGGAATTTGCCGCCCCCACCCCCAAATTTTGTATTTATTTGAGCCAAGTTTTAATTCCACTAGATAAGCAATGGTTTCCATTATTTTTTTTATGCCATAAAACAGTGAGACATTAAAATTAAATTAAGCCATATAAATACGCCAATAATTACGTTAAAATCAAACTTGAATCAATTATATATACCAGCATCTCATTGTCATACTGTAAGTTCTTGTGTTTTCCAGCTCAGTAACATTAGTATCAGAAGACTTAAGATTTATAATGGAGTTTGAAGTTTTGGCATTAGAAGCGCTCTAGTATTTTAATATAGTTCTTCATTTCGTTTAATTTTTTTTAATCTTGGCTTTTCTTTTATAAAAATTTATTTTCACGTTTAACAATTAGCTAATTAACAACGATGAATTTGCCGCCCCCCCCCCTCCTCACCAAATTTTACAACAGGGGCGGCTGTCAAATTTTAAGAATTTATCACTACATCAGTGTCACGTTCTCATACTAATTTAGCCTCTGTTTTTTTTTAAATTACAGTAGTATTAGTATCAGAAGAATTGATATCCAATAAGGACTTTGAAGTTTTGGGCAGTTAAAACGTTCACATGCTTTTTGGATAGTTCCTTTATTTCTTTTATTAATTTCTTATTTGGCTTTTCTTTAATTTCGATTTTTTAAAAAAATCCTCTTTCTTTTAAAATTTTCATTTTAAGAAACTAATTAACGACTAGGAATTTGCCACCCCTGGCAAAGTGCCGCCCGGGGCATTTGCCCCCCCCTGCCCCCTCCTCGCTACGCCACTGGCTTTAACCTGAAACATTGATAATTGTTTATATAAACCAAACGCGCAGAGACTAGCTGTTCAATAAACGAATTAATAAAGAGAAGTATATCAATGAGTCCCATTGCTAAAGAGACAAAAACTTAAGACTTCGGAAGGGGCGGGAACTGTACCCTTTTATTTAAAATAAAAGATGTTATTCTGCAGTACTCGCGGCGCAGCAAACCAGACTAAAAAAATGTTTGTTTACTAAAACTCCAAATTATTCTTTTTGTAACACAGGTGTCTCGTCTTTCGTGCCGGACAACAATGATTCCATATTGTTCAATTTTACCACTTACTAAAGAGATATTCTATCCACGGCTGTACTGTAGGAGGCTGACCACAGCTAGGAACTCTTGCGAACTCAAAGTTTCAAAATGCTAATGTAAAATAAAGAATTATAATTTAAAATATTTTTAAACTATTGTTTTTGCCAATAAAAATTTACAAGTTGAGTTGTTACCTTGATTCTGTTGTTAATTATTGTGTTTTTATCGCACAATAAATGTATGGAAAATGCAAAATTCCTACATTCGTATTTGTGCAACTGTGTGTTGGAGCCATGATAATCCCAGTCCTTACATTCGGTTTAAATTTGTCATAAACGTATATGGTGCAAAACGAAGAATTGGTACTGTTTTATGCTAATTTATTTTTTCATTTAAATACAATGGAGAGTGATTTTGTTTTTAAAAAAGGTTTATTACTTTATTGTTTAAAAAATATTTTTTTGAACTTTAATAACATAGAGTTTATTTTCTTAAGTTATTTTTAATGAATTTTTCATCTTTTCGTAACTATCACAAAATTTGAAATCTCAGATGTTTCTGAATAATTTAACCCTTTTTATAAGCTGTAAAGTATCATTCTACTAAACCGTTTAACTCAAGTTGTCTTTTAGTATGAACAAAGTGAGTATACAACTATTTGCTGTTTTCATTTATTGTAAACGCCCATTTCATTCCACTGAGGCAAATTCGGAAAAGAAGAAAATTATCTTCCCCTAACAGTTAAACCTCCCAAGACCAGGCAGGAATCTATCATTAGCCTCAAAACCAGTGTTTTATTTGCTTAATTCCTCGTTAATTCAACCGAGATATCGTAAACTTTGATGACAAGAGGTCACAAGTAAAAAAAGTTGTTTTAGAATATGCATCTTCTGTATTGGACCCATTCGCCAACAAAAAAAAATGATGAAACTAGAACAAATTCAAAAAAGAGCTGCCAGATTCATTACTGGAGAATAATCAAAAGTGACAAGAATAACACCATTAGTTAAATCATAAAACCTTGAAACACTAGAGGATAGAAGAACCAAGAGCAAAGTAGTAATCATACATAAAGCAATTAACTCTAATTTAGAAATAAAACACAAAGATAACATAATACAACCCTCAGATAGACATAAGGATAAAAACACCTTTCTTATTCCGTATGCAAGAACAAACACATACAAAATTTTCGTTCTTCCCGTCCGGAATTCGGGCGTGGAATGGGTTGCCTGAAGAACCAGGAAAACCAACACTTTATCAACATTTAAATATCTAATAAAAATGCAGGACTAAACACAAACCATAGATAAGCGTAGGACGCAATAATCTTCTGTATAAAAGGAACGTCTGTAAACAGATAAGATAAGATAAGATAAGATAAGATAAAGAAAAACAACCACAGTGGTACCACGGTACCTCGATATATGTCCTCAATCTGTTCCAGACAGAAATGTTTGATTGTTTAATTGGAAAGAAAAGTTTGAAAAGATGTGTTTTTAGTTCAGTCTTGAAGCCTTAGTAGTAGGAATACCAGAGTCGTCACTAGGGTTGGTGTCATCCGGGTGGTAGCTCATGGTGTCACCCCCTCACGACCAATGTTCCCTCTAAGGTTCGTTGGTCCGTATATAAAGTTAAAAAAAACAACAACTCATGTGTAAAGTTGCACAGCATTCATTTTGTGTGCCATATTTTACTAAATGTGCTATGCGGTATTCGAAACTGATGCGCGACGTTGTTAAAATATCTGGGTTGCCGTGCAGCTTAAAGGGAACACTGCTCATGACTTAACCCATAGAACTCCTCCGAGTCTTCCGTTGCAAAATAACGGGAACATACAGAATTCTACATTTTGGTGTCATCCCTTGTGATGATGGTGTCATCCGGTGCGGTCCACGGCCCTCGCACCCCGCAAGTGACGCCACTGCTGAGTGTAACTTACTAATTAATTTCGTGACGGTGACCCATCAAATAGCACACGACAAAAGAGCACAGGTGAAGATTGGAGGCGATTGTTCTAATAGATGATAATGTTTCAAGATGGACTAGCAACGAGGTATAGCGGTCTTATGTTTGCGCACATTGGTCGTCGCTATTTCATCGTGCACTCTTTAATGACACATGACAACTATGTAGGAATGAAAATGGTCTCAACATATGTCAGACAAGCCTTGACCAAAAGAAATAGTTTATTCATTATTTGAATGTCTGTAGATCTTTATTACAGTTTATTAATTTTTTATTTAAATTTCGTCTAACTTTTGAACGTGTCCAAAATTTAAGTGTAATTTGGCTAACTTTTGTAACTTTCATAATTAAAGTAAATTATTAGTAAAGAATTATTTAAGCCTTAAAAGCTATAACGAGGCATTTTGACTAAAAAATTAATTCGATTAAATTCTCACTATTTTTCCTTCTTTTAACAAAAATTTTAAAAAAGGATTCACTTGCTTACCTTTAATGCTGCAAGAATGTGGAATTATGATTATGAATTGTGGACAAAATACTTGAATATAACAGATTATTTCGTGTGAAAATAATTTCGTGTTAAAAGGATATTACAAATAAAAACAACCCGTAAAAAACCAAAGTTTTTGACTATAAATAAAGTACCTATACTCAAGGAAATTAAGTTTCTTAGAGCAGTGCTTCTCAAACTTTTTAGTATCGTGGACCGGCATAATTTTCCACTGCACCAGGCTCCGGTGAACTATTTTCACTGTACTGAAGTGGTAGCTAAATGTTATGTATTTAATTTTATTTGTTTAATTTTATGTGCTTATTAACGAAAAAGTTGAATATTCTATAGGGTTAGTAATAATTGTTGCTAATATACTAATAAGGGATTTTAATTATATTTTTTCTGTCCTTTCTTGAGAACATCTGCATACCGGCAGCGAATGGCCCACGGAACAGCACCATTCCGCGGACCACTATTTGGAGAAGCACTGTCTTAGAGTACATAATATTAACACAGCTGTCCATGTTGGCATGCTTTTAATAAATATAAATAAAACAAAAGTATCAACTCAAAATCATTTAACTTTTTAAAAAAAATGTTTTTAATAGAAAAATCTTACCCCCCCCCCATGGGCGTAGGGAAGAGGGGGCAAGGGGGCATTTGCCCCCCCCCCTACACTTGAGAAAAAAAATGTCATAAAATGTCATAAAGTTGTTACACTAAAACTGAACTAAATTTCCTGAAAGTTTATTACATGGAAGACAGTTTACATTTATCAAACATAAAAAAGAATTATATCTGCAATTATAACTGATTACATTACTGATTGTTCTAAATATTCAAGTTGTTTAACAATTTCTGTAACATTTTGAGCAAAAATCCGCAAGCTTTTATTTTTATGTAACCATCTAGTTTCACATAGAAAAGGAACATTTGGAATTAGGTTTCTTTGCTGCTTACTTTCTCGGAAAAACACTATAATTGACTTAATTGTTCCTATTGTGTTTCGTACAACATTTACATTATTTAAATAGTTCACAACAAGATTTAGTTTATGTGAACTGCAATGTAAAAATGCTGCTTTTGGGTATTTTTTCGAATTATTGCTTGGACTTCTCCTTCTTTACCTACGATTGTAGAACATCCTTAGTATCCTTGACCAACAAGTTTTGTCATATTTAATCAAAATTTTAATGAATTAGTAATGTTGTTGTTGGATAAACCTTCAGCTGTTCTATTGACAATTGTAACATATCCCAGAAATTCTTCTGTGATCATCATTTTCCCATTTTGTTCTTTGACAAATCTAACACCAAGTGACATCTGCTCAATGCCTCCTGAAATGTCATTTGTCTCGGCAAGTATAGAAAATGCAACTGAATTATTTGCTTCACGAACAATGTCTTCACCCAAGAGAGACCCACAAATTTCGATTTTAGTGTTTTGCGTAGTTGCCGAGATACACTCAGCGGTTACCCGTCAAAACGGCCCCAGACAAAACGGCCCCAGTCAAAACGGCCGCAGACAAATTGTTAACATTTTTTAACACAAAAAAATATCATTTTAAGCTTTCGTCAAATTTTTCACGCTTAAAAAAAGTGGTAAAATCGTAAAATTATTTCTTGTGATGTTATTATATTGTTTCTTGTCAACCGTTATTGGTTCCATTTCGCGTAAACGCTATTAAATTCACTTTTGTGGTGTTATTATTATTGTTTATTGTTAGCTAAACCTGACACTGGATAGGTGAATAAAAATACGAATAATTTTGATTGTAAAGTTTACTATTAGTCCATCTATTAGTCCAGGGCCGTTTTGTCGGGGCCGTTATGTCGGAGCCCAATTGTCGGGGCCGTTTTGTCCGGGGCGTTTTGTCGATGAAACATACTCAGCACTACAAGAACCAATTGACAAACGATTACCAAGAACTTCATCTCCAGATTCAACACGAAACTCTAACAGTTCATATAATGTACAAGAATTTGATTCTGTTCCACGAAGTGCTAAAACATGCATGCAGAAAAATAGGATTGTAGAAATGATAGGACCCAGTTTGTTGCGATTTTCTTGAATTTGTCTTCTAAATGATGAGTCCAACTGCTCATCCATAGAAACTGCTTTGGCTTCCAATAAAGCAAATAAAATTGCTTACATCTTCATGAGGAGCCTTTGTGCCATAATGTGCTTTGCAGGTTCCTACGTGCATCTTCGTTGAAATCTTTATATTGTGTACATGGTTTGATGACAAGTACCCACTGAACTCATAGAATTACTTTTTGCAGAAACAACAGGCAATATTTTCAAAAGGCACCTATTAACATTTGCGAGTATACAAGCCACGGTGAATAGTCTGATAACCATGCATATCTAAAAACTAAAAACTCTGTTTCCCTCACTGTCAGCTCTAAAATCATAATTTTTATCAAGGGTCCAACAATCACGAATCAGCTGCAATTTCAACTTATTTGAAAGGTCGTATGTCCAGACATACCTTCAAATATCCAATTTAGGAAATGAATAAGTGTCAGCGACAATCAAATTAGGAACAGTTGCTTCAGTTGTGTCTGGCTGTTAAACGTGTACTGTTGTCCTCAATGCCAATGATAAGTCAGATGCTGCAGACGCCCCAAAATCTTCTAATAACAGCATTTCGCAATCCCGCGATTGGTCTACTTTTCGATTTTTTTTTAGCCTGTAAAAAAATTTCTGATATCCATCCTTGGTAATCCTGCAGTTTCTACACGTATATTATTCCACAGAAAAATTCAATTTTATCGTGAGAACTTAAGTTTTTAATTTATTAAATGCATTAATAAATGTTGTATTTTAGCTATTACAGCACTAATTTGTAAGTCTTATTAATTTCTAAGTCTTTTTTTCGACCCTTATTTTATACTGAACTTGAATTTAATTGAAAATTGTACCTGTATGGCATTGTCAGTTAAAATAAAAAAGTGGGGTTTTTTGCCCCCCCCCTTGAAAAATTCCTAGCGACGCCCATGCCCCCCCTCCCACTGTGGTGGAGGGAGTAGTGAGGTGGGCCAAGTCTCATAGGCTTACAACAAGTGCCTTATCTTATCTGTTTGAGACGCTCCTTCTATATAGAAGATTATTGCATCCTACGCTTATCTATGGTTTGTGTTTAGTCCTGCATTCTTATTAGAGTTTTAAATGTTGATAAAGTGTTGGCTTTCCTAGTTTCTTCAGGCAACCCATTCCACGCCCGAATTCCGGACGGGAAGAACGAAAATTTGTATGAGTTTGTTCTTGCATACGGAATAAGAAAGGTGTTTTTATCCTTATGTCTATCTGAGGGTTGTATTAAGTTATCTTTGTGTTGTATTTCTAAATTAGAATTAATTGCTTTATGTATGATTACTACTTTACTCTTGGTTCTTCTATCCTCTAGTGACTCTAGTGTTTCAAGGTTTAATGATTTAACTAATGGTGTTATTCTAGTCAGTTTTGAATATTCTCCAGTAATGAATCTGGCAGCTCTTTTTGGATTTGTTCTAGTTTATCAATGTTTTCTTTGGTGGATGGGTCCCATACTAAGTGCCGTTAGGTGAAAGCCCAATTGGCTTTATTTCATTTAAAACAAAAGTCATATCCTCTTTCATGTCCCGCCTAAAAAGGTGCGGCTGTTTCTTTTTCTTTTTTTTCCTAATTTGTTTAATCGTAGTTTTTTGGGACTGTTTTATTATTGCATGTTAACTGATATATTTTTATTAATAAGTTTTCGCGTTTAACGTATTTCATTTTATTTCGTAATTTTTTTTCTAGGAGAAAAAAATTTGTCGTCTCTTTTTTGACATAAAAGCTTACACAGTAAAAATTTTTGATCTTGGTGTCAACCCCCCCCCCTTGATGGTGTCACCCGGGGCGGCCCGCCCCCCTAGTGACGCCACTGAGCCATACTACGAATGTTTAACGATTGAGAATTCGCCTGTTTGGGGCACAAAAAGAGAAACACCTTTCGCCAAATGTTTTAGTGCGCGTTTTATGAACAGAAAAAAAAACGCGTCACAGCAGAAGATAATGGTAGCAGATTTTTTGTTTTGTTTCGTTTTTCCTTGCAAGACTTGCCGTAACAATAATACCAACTGGAAAACCCTTGCTGTTATATCTACTTTTTAAAAAAAAATCTGCAAACTTGAGCAAATTATTTCAATGACAAGGTCAAGCTTGTCTACGATGTTCTGGGCAAATATGCAGCTGACCTCTGCAAAATACTTTATTTAGGGGAAAAAATGAATCGAATTCGCGTTTTCTTTTGTTGTGGCGCCCATATCCTCTCCAGGTCAGCGGAGGACTTCTTTATTACACGCTTTTATTTAAGTCATTACATCATTACACGCTTTTTTTTAAGTCACACTGTTTGTATGTTGTATCCATCCATCCTTCCTTCAAATCTTGAAACGTAAAATTAAACAACTTCTGATTGTCCTAGAGATCTCCAAATTTTACCACAGATAGATCTTGGATGACAATGCATTGTATCAAAATTTCAGATCGATCGAATGTACCGTAATTAAATTAATCAATTTTTAGTTTATCTCTATTTATCACTATTTTTTAGAATGTATATTCGTCTGCTAGAGTTGACCTCCACGGCTCACTGGTTTCACTCCACCTCGTTTACTAAATTCCCGTGTTTACATCAAGGTCAGGGGAGATCAGCGCGTTTCAGTTTGTAAATGTTTGTAAATAAAAGCGTGTCCTTTTAAAAAAAGATTTTTTTACATTTTACTTATTTTAGCGATAGTCATTCATCAACATTTTTATTGGCGGCTGTAACGTGGGTTCGATCCCACGCCCCTCAGCTTGTGAGGCGAGCGCACTATTGACTTCACTATCCAGCCGCCAAATTTAATTAAGTAATCTAACACAGATATTTATTTTTTAAAGGGCAGGCAATTATGTTGAGCACGCCCCTAAACCTAGTTGAAATAATTAGTTTAAAAACAGGGACGAAATTGATACTATGGACAAATTACGCGATTGAACGGGAAAGAGATGCAAAAGAAAATTGATTGCTTTAAGTTTATGTTCGTGTGGTTTGGGGAGCACCTCGTGTCAGTGAAACGCAGTGGCATAGATAGTAGGATAGTACCGCACAGGATGACACCAACTCTAGTGCTGAGACAACATAATAGATTCCATATTACAGACCTTAGAGTGCTTGATCTAGTCGTCAAATTTTAAAAGCAGATAACCGGAGACACTAAAAAATTTCAAAAGCTGTAATCAATTTGAATGCTTTAAAGTTCAAAATTAATGCGTCAGAATTGAGGTGACGCAATAGGTAGAGAAATTAAAAATATGTTTATTGGGGGGATGAGGGAGGAAGTACCACCTTGAGTTTACTTCATCGCGTGACACTATCTACGCCACTGGTGAAACATTTGCTGTAACTGCTATACTTCCAATTAGTCTGCAGTGATGTAGATATAGACCTCAAGGGAAGAAAACGAATTTAAAAAAAAACAAACTATCTGCTTTTAAGTACAGCCAGATATTATATTTGTGCATTGAAACCACTGTTTTCACTGCGATTCTTCCAAGCAAACACTTTTCTGAAGTAAGATTTGTGTGAAGGAAACACAACACAAGGACCAAACAGAATGAACAGAGGGGACCTCACTCTGAGCCTTCTCTGTGGGTTGATGATGTTAGCGTCAATGACAGGTGTCACCATGTAAGTGTTAGTAAATGGATACTACAAAACATTAAGTGAGTTTTTGTGTGTGGTTTATCGGCGGTATGAAGTTATTCTAAAGTCTTGATCATAACATTAACCTTACATCATATTAATAATAATACATATACAAAATATATTATGATTAAATGTTTAATCATAATTTTTTTTATTACTTACGTCCTACATCAGTGGTCCCCAACCTTTTTTATCGCTGCGGACTGGTCAACGTTTAATAATTTTACCGCGGCACACTGAGGGGGGTCGGACGTTGATTATTTATATTTTAAACTGTTTTGATTTAATAATTTTAATTAACTGTATTTAAAATTATCTTTAAAAATAAAATTCAGTTATCCTACACAACTAAATGAATATAAAGTGATTTAACATTAATTTTTAACTCACTAGAGCGCTAAATCAATGAGAACCCTGATCGTGTTTGTCTGCATCGATACGGTTCCATCTGGGAGTAATAAGGGGCAGTGACACCAGATGTGATCTGTTTAATCTCAAGATTTTTCGCCATCACTCTAATCAAGAACAACGGTAGAGCTTTCTCGTACGTAGTTTTAAGCCCACCGTCATTTGTCATCTCCAGCAGTTGGTCTTCTTCTTGCACAGACACACATGCTAGATTCGCCTGGTCTGTTGACAAATGGATCAGTGTCTCCAGCAATTGGTCTTCTTCTTGCACAGACACACATGCTAGATTCGCCTGGTCTGTTGACAAATGGATCAGTGTCTCCAGCAGTTGGTCTTCTTCTTGCACATACACACATGCTAGATTCGCCTGGTCTGTTGACAAATGGATCAGTGTCTCCAGCAGTTGGTCTTCTTCTTGCACATACACACATGCTAGATTCGCCTGGTCTGTTGACAAATGGGTCAGTGTCTCCAGCAGTTGGTCTTCTTCTTGCACATACACACATGCTAGATTCGCCTGGTCTGTTGACAAATGGCTCAGTGTCTCCAGCAGTTGGTCTTCATCTTGCTCATACACACATGCTAGATTCGCCTGGTCTGTTGAAAAATGGGTCAGTGTCTCCAGCAGTTGGTCTTCTTCTTGCACAGACAGACATGCCAGATTCACCTGGTCTGTTGACATATGGGTCGTGTATCCATTCCTTACCATTTCGTAGGACTGTTTTGGTTGGCAAGTAGGGCTCGACCTCATTTAAAAGCAAAAGCAAATGATTATATACCAATGTGGATAATGAACATGAATAGTCAGGGCTATGAGAATCACTGTTTGGTGAATGGTGTTTGACTGAGTGAACACTAGTCACGGGTATGATGTTTTAGTGAACTCCTGGTCACATGGGTGTGTGACCAGATGACACGCGAGAAGTCTGAGAGAGAGAGAGACCATGTGGTGCAGTTCAGGCTGGTCGGGCGAGAAGGTCAGTTGCAGAAGTAGGAGTTGGGATTTGAACGTGGCCCAAAACGGTCGGGTTCGGACCGAGGGCAATGCTTGTGAAGTAAACTAGATTGTCGAGTTGTTGTACAGCCAGTTATATAGAGATATATTTGTTGTCCAGGCAGGACAGCCAGTTTGTGTACAGTATAGAAAAAAACATTGAATTGTTAACATAGATTTGTGTCCTTTCGGTGTGTTGAAATTAAGCGGAGAGCAAGGCAACAATCCTATACTATGAGACCTGACATCGACCTCATTTAAAAGCAAAAGCAAATGATTATATACCAATGTGGATAATGAACACGAATGCTCAGTCTGACAGCTGATTGTGCACCAACTGTGACAATGAATGCTCAGGGTCAGTCTAAAGGATGTTCGAGCACCAACTTGGAGAAAGCACGCGCAGGCTCAGTCAGACAGCTAATTGTGCACCAACTGAGAGCATGCTCGCCTAAAAATAACCGCTGTTTGAAGCATCTCCCAAGTGCCTCCGACCCCACAACTCCAGTTTGGCTTTAAAAGAGTTACTTTGTCTGCCAACATGTAAACAGTTCATTGAGATGGCTGAATATGTCACACTGGTAAGCAAGTTTTGTGATTCATACCTAGTCACTGAAATTCGCTCACAGCGGTGACTTCTTTTCTGAGAGAAATCTTAGCAATGGCTCTCGTAATTCAAATATTCTGGGAAAGGATTCTCCTCTGGATGAAGATCTTATCTCTGTGTACAAGAGAAGACATATGGTCTGCGTCCATCTTCTCACAAAGTTCTTAAACTGGCGCAAGTTAAGGGTCCGTGCCTTGGTGAAGTACATATCCTTAATAAAATATATAAAAAATCAGAACTACTACGGTTCTACTACAGTTATGTTGGTTGGCAAAGATAGTGTTTGTAACGCAACCTGCAAAAAGAATCTGCTAAAGATACCGCCAATAAGTCATTGCGTCTTTGTCGATATCTGTATAAGGGTGCGTGCTGGGATATATTAATTCTCAATGTGCCTCAATGTCTTCGACTATGTCCTAAATGCTCCAGTCACTATGTTAGCTGACAAAGGCATATTCGCCATCTTTTTAACGGCATTCTCTCATAAAGGTTCACGGCAAATATCTTTAGTGGAGGTCAAGAACAATTCTTTACCTATAGTGAATCGCTTTTTAGCCTTACTACTACGGTTAGCCACCAAATATATGACGCTCTCGTTGCATTCTTCTTTATTTATGTGGCGGTCCTTAGAAGTTTCTCTTGTCTTTTGTGTTCCCTTTTATTTTAATTTTAAAAATCCAGATATTTGTCTTTGGAAAGTCACCCATTACTCGGAAAAATAAACCCTGTTAAATAAAATGAAAATAATTAAATGTTTCTTGGGCGGCCCGGTACCGTTTGGGACCAGAGGTTGGGAACCACTGACTTATATGAAATCCTTTTCATAGCCCATAAAAAAAACATTTTAAAAGTTTGAAATTTTAAGGGAAAAAAGTATTGCTTTTTGGTGACAAAATATTAAATTAAGATATTTAACACTCTACTTTACCTGTCTGCCACCACAGGGCAGGTCAATGTTATACCTCAGCGCCCAACCCCGCCCTCTTTGGCTCGCCAATCAACGTTACCTTACGTCTCACCAACCTTATCAAGGATCGCAAATTTGTGCAAGAGGTGACTGTCATCAACCAGCAGCAAACCTGGCTTGTGAACTTCCTCAACGCCGCAGCCGATATAAATGGCTTCTTTAAGTCAGTGTTTTTCAAATATTTAAATACTGCGGACTCCCGCTGGGTGGACACTAAAACTGGTTTTTAAATCCCTTATATCAGCTGCACCGTTATTTCTGTCTGGTCGGTCGGGCGGAAAAACAAAAGTCAAAAATGACCCACTTCCAGTGATCTTATCGAGCTGAAATTTTGTTACCTAACAATGCATAGTATCAAAATTTCAGATCGATCAAATGTACCGTAATTAAATTAATGCATTTTTAGTTTATCTCTGTGTATCTCCATGTAGCAATCTGCTATTTTTGACATCCGCGTGTCACTGGAGTTCACTCCAGCCATCGATTACCCCATCCCCATCTTTTACAGCAAGGGGTGTTCAGTCACGTTCAGTCAGTAAATGTTTGTTGCGCGGTGTGTATTATATTGAAAATAATCAATACTTTTATTTATGTGTCATATATAAGGGATTTATAGTAAAAAAACTTTGTTTTTACGGGTTGTTTAAATAGATTGCTCCTTTAAAGAGGGTTCAAAACATATGAAGATATCAAGGGAAGAAACGACTATGACATTTTTGAAATTTTTTAGTTATCCCCTGTATCTGATAGAATATTTTAAAAAAAAATTAAAAAAGGACACGCTTTTAACATAATCACTACTTTTAGTTATGTCTCATATATAAGGGATTTATAGTCAAAAACTTTGTTTTTACAGCTATTTTTTAAAACTTATAATAAAAACTCTTTACAATTCACGTCTGACGCCCACACATCTTTTTTTACCTCTACTTTTTTTTTACTTTTTTCTACTTTTACCTCATAAGCGCCCGCCCAACGTTTTATACCACGTTGATGTGTTCAGGTGGTGAACTCATGAATGTCAACAAAGCAGACGGGTACCGATGCTTATATGAAGATAAACTAAAAATGCAATAATTTAAATACGGTACGGTACATTCGATCGATCTGAAATTTTGATACCATGCATTGTCATCCAAGATCTATCTGTGGTAAAATTTTGAGATCTCTAGGACTATCAGAAGTGGTTTATTTTTACGTTACAAGATTTGAAGGAGGGATGGATACAACATACAAACAGTGTGACTTAAATAAAAGCGTGTAAAATAGAATGCTCTGGGTGAGGTTTTATGAAAAAATTATGTCTGTAACCCTATTAAAAATTCAAATCTATTTAGTTTATTTATAAGAAATCTGTATAATTTTGAGCTTTAAATATTGAATATCTCAAAACTACAAAAATGTGACATAGCAGTTTCTTCCCTTGAGCTCTTCATATAAGCATGAGAATATAACATTTTATGAAGTAAAATTTTAAATTTTAAAAAACCCGTATTAAACAAGTTTTTGACTATAAATCCTTTATATACGAGACGTAACTAAAAGAATGTTCATTATATTACGCAGCGCAAGACCATCCAAAAATACAAAATTTTAGTTATGTCTCGTAAAACGTGTTTAATATAATGCGCACCGATCAGGAATATGTTTATAAAAAGTGTTGTCAATAAAATACGCACCTTATTGCGCGGCAGGAAAGGTCGTTCAATATAATACGCACCGCGACACTCTATTTCAAAAATTTAACATGATACAAAGAGATAAATAAAATAATCTAAAAGTTCAATAATTTAATTACAATACATGCGATCGATCTGAAATTTTGATACTTCGTTTTTATCACCGGCACAAGTCTGTCTGCTAAATTTCAGATCGCTAGCTTACGAGGAAGTGAGTTAAAAATCGAACCAAAGTTTTGGCGACAATCAAGCAAGCAAGCAAACAAGGGTTCAAACAGACACCACGAGTAAATATAAAGGATTTAAAAAATATGTAATAATATGTTTTTTGTTGTTGTTTTTTCCTCTTAAAAATGTACTAAATCTATTAAATTAAATTTTAAATGGTGTTTTATGATTTAATAGTTTAAATATGTAGGTCATGCTACAACCAGATTGCAAAAATTTTGCTTTAAAAAATAATTTCGATTGTAATGCTTTATTTAGCTGACATTTGCAATATCCACCCTCGTCTAGCCTGTTATTGATGTTTAATGTTACTCTAAAGCAAATTGAACATTTTATTAAGGACCTACAGTCAATCATAAACGAACTCCAGATGAAATGTCACACATTAGCGGTTTTCTTTGATAAGAAACAGGCATACAATAATATCTGGCGTGGAGGACTTTTATATAAACTACAGCTGTTAGGTGTCACCGCTAATATGCATCACTGGATACAATCGTTCCTAGTGGACTGGACGGTCAAAACCCGCATGGGTGACGCATTATCCCTGCGAGGCACGCCTCGAGGACGGACTCCCCCAAAGGTCTGCCTTAAGTTGTACATTGTTCCTAGCCTATGTACATAACCTACAAGGCATCACGGAGAGCCAAAATGCCATGTTTGCTGACGATCTGGTTATATTGAGTTCTGGAAAAGACGTTGTAACACTGCTGAGCTCGTAGCGAAGAGTACGCCAACCAATGGCGCCTGGTGGCCAACACGGAGACGATGGTCCATTCCATTTTCACGAATGGAAGGAATGCTCTAAAGCATGAGGTGATTCTTAATATCTGTGGAAAACGATGAAATGAGATTAGACTCCGACGTACCTGGGAGTAAAGTTGGACCAGAAGGTCCAACTGAACAAACATGTGCGTGAATTGTGCGCTAAAACCACAACCAAACTCATGTCCCTGGTAAAGAAACTGGATAGCACGAGTTGGGGCGCAGACGCAAGACTACTGAGGGCTCTCTATCTCGGTAGTGTGAGGGGTGCCATCGACTACAGCCTCCCTATTCAGGCCTTCGCGAGCCCAACGGCTCATTTTGTGGGCTGGGCGTTACGAACCACGCCCACAGCCGCCGTAGAAATTATGTCAAACGTAGAACCCCTGATGATTAAGCTAAACAAGGTAATCATGACTTTGGGTGAGCAACACCGTAGGTTGGAACATGACGAACCTTGATAAAATTGATGAATTGATAAAATGGGAAACTAACTGGAGTATGTCTTTCCATCCAGAAAAGTGTCAACTGTTAAGAGTAACAAAGAAAAAGAAACAAATAAATTCAAAATATTACATTCATGGAAAAGAACTGACCCAAACTAAAGATGCAAAATACTTAGGAGTCTTAATAAATGAGAAACTATCATGGAATCCCCATGTCAATGAAGTTATTAAAAAATCAAACAAAACCTTAGGCTTTATAAAAAGGAACTTTAACAAATGTAATAGAGATATAAAACTAAAATGCTACCTCACTTTGGTGAGACCTGCACTAGAATATGCATCTTCTGTATGGGACCCATCCACCAAAGAAAACATTGATAAACTAGAACAAATTCAAAAAAGAGCTGCCAGATTCATTACTGGAGAATATTCGAAACTGACAAGAGTAACACCATTAGTTAAATCATTAAACCTTGAAACACTAGAGGATAGAAGAACCAAGAGCAAAGTAGTAATCATACATAAAGCAATTAATTCTAATTTAGAAATACAACACAAAGATAACTTAATACAACCCTCAGATAGACATAAGGATAAAAACACCTTTCTTATTCCGTATGCAAGAACAAACACATACAAGTTTTCCTTCTTCCCGTCCGGAATTAGGGCGTGGAATGGGTTGCCTGAAGAATCCAGGAAAACCAACACTTTATCAACATTTAAATCTCTGATAAAAATGCAGGACTAAACACAAACCATAGATAAGCGTAGGACGCAATAATCTTCTGTATAGAAGGAGCGTCTGTAAACAGATAAGATAAGATAAGACCGAGAAGAAAATGCTGAAACTGGCGGTGAAACAGGGCTTTTGAGCGAATACAGTTTATAGCTTTTATCACTGGCTTAATGACATGGTCACATCAAAGATCTTTGACACAAATAAATTGTCTTTAAATGACACATTGAAGTTTAAAAGCTTTGCCAGCCTCTTCGCTGACTTTGTGACAGACAAGTGTTGTTAGTCCGCTATGCTTACCAATCATGGCGGGAGCACCATCAGTAATAATTCCAGATACTTTATTCCATGTTAGTTTAATGCCATTGACAGCAGAACTAACGGAAGAAAATAAATGTCTTCCCCTTGTTTGGTTTTTAAGACTCTGAAGGTCAAGTAATTCTTCACTCACACATGTCATCGTTAACTCCTCTAAAAAAATAAGAAGTTGGGCAGTTTCAGATGCATTAGTGCTTTCAACACAGGCTATCATAGAAAAGTCAATTTTTCTGCTTTTGCCTCTAGTTGTCTCTTAAGGTTGGTCCACACCTTTCAAATGTTCGCGAGCAGTTGATCAAACATCACGAGAACGCACTTTAAAATACGCCAAAATTGACGTATTTTATAGTGCGTTCGTGTGATGTTTGATCAAATGCTCGCGAGCATTTGAGAGGTGTGAACCAACCTTTAATGTTAGATGAGATTTTTTTCCATTCTGCGAGTCACAGTGTTGCGTGACAGGAAAACATTGGTCAACTCCTGCTTTTTCTCGGTTCAAATATTTTCAACAATTTTCATCATTTAACAGCACATAACTTCATCGGGTTTTTAAAAATCCATTTCCACGTGGTAAAAAAATAAAACGTCATCGATTTTCGCCATTAGTCGACGTACTCCAAACAGTACACAATTTCGATTTATCTTATAAATATAATGACGTTACAGAAATAATACGTCAGTCAATTAATTATTTAAGATGAGGCCGCGGGCCAGTTAAAATTTCATCCCCGGTCGGTTTTGGCCCGCGGGCTGGACTTTGGACACCCCTGTTCTAGCTCATTAAAAAACAATTTTAAAAACACATATACGCACTCAAACTTTTGTGGTAATGGATCTCCTGGTGTCTGTCTCACAGCTACACGGCCACCTACTACAGCAAACTCGGCTATTTCATCAACACCATCAACAAAGTGCCGGAAGCCACTGACAAGAGCGCGTACTGGAGTCTTATTGATGCTAAGACAGGAATCCCCCTCCAATGTGGTACTGTTATCGTTAACTTAATTTGCTGTATCCCAGACACAAGATTCAGACACACTGTGAAACCCTAGGACACATTAACGACACATACATCTCATGAACCCTCATAAAAAGATAAACAGAATAGCGTGGCTAAATCTGATTGATCTGGAAAGATAAAAAAAATGTTTTAAAAAAAGAAAGGAAAAAAAAACGAAAAGAAAAAAAACAAAACACTTTTTAGTTACACATAAAAAGTATCTAAAATTTAATTTATATTGATGAGTAGTACTGAGCCATCTGTAATTGTTTCTATGACCACCGATTAAACCCTAGGTATTCACTAAAAGAAATACTGAAAAGAAATACATGACATGCCCCAAACTAAAGAGACAAATACTTCAGACTAAGGCGTAAGTTGGAACCAACACTTTTCCATTAAAAAAAAATGTTACTCTGTGGTACACAGACAGTAAACTAGATTGTGAAAATTGTATGCTCCTCAAAGCTCCAAATTATTTTTTTTTATTTATTGTAACACAGGTGTCTCGTCTTTCGTGCCCAATAACGATGACGTCATATTGTTCACTCTTACCAATTCCTAAAGAGATACTGTCTCCCCCGCTGTATCCTGGGAACTCTCACGAACACAAAGTTTTAAAATGTTAAAGTAAATAAAATTAATTTAAAAAAATATTGAAAAAACAAGAGTTATTGTCGCTAAATTTGATCAAGACCTTGATTCTGTTATTATTTAATTTGTGTCAATTTTCAGTTAATTACCTAGTTGGACTAAAGCATTTAGAAACTTGGACACAATTAATACTGTGAACAATCTAGGCGATTCAACGGTGAAGAAATGCAAAATAAAACTGATTACAATAAGTTTATGTTCATGTTTTGTGTTGTTTTTTGGGGGGGAAATGGGTGGGGGGTGGGGGGGGGGAACAACCTCGCTCGTGTCAGTGAAATGCATTGGCATTGCTAGTGGCATGCGTACCGCACCGGATGACACCAACTCTATTCTTGAAACATTTTAAAAATTGCATATTTACAGACCTTACGCTGCTTGATCTAGTCAAATTTTTAAGGCGGATAACAGGAGACAATTAAATTTTCAAAAGCTTTAATCAATGTAAATGTTTAAAAGATCAACGTCGATGTGTCAGAGTTGTGGTGACGCAATAAATAGAGAAATTTAAAATAGGTTTGGAACATGACGTAACGCCGGTTAAACTCATCGACAAAAAACCCTAAGTGACGAAACGGTATAAATATCTGAATGATGAAGCAATAAAGCTACACTGGCTTCATGTCTGACGTGTCCGGTCATTCTAAGTAGGTTGGTAATTGAGAGAACAACATTGAATATTTTTTCACATGCTTCTTTCTGGAATGAACCAGCTTCAGATAATTTTTGGTTTGAAAATTTCAAAACCTTGTTAAGCCATTACAAAGAAACGGGTTTCAGCGTAGTGACAAGACACGATGCAAAATGGAAACGAGATATTTCACAATTTAATTTAAGATGATTCCAAAGGCAAGAAATTACTATGGTGGTGTATTGTACCGGTTTTCGTGGCGAATGTTGTGAATGTTGCATACACATTTTAATTTTTCAAAAGCTAAATTTGATAATTTGTAGAAATGAAACAGCAGAAAACATTAAGAGTGTGTTCGATGGTACACACATCGCTTCAATTCTGAACTCCAGATCATGGTTTCACCGAAAGAGAAAGGGACAGAAATCGTATATATTACAGACGCTCTTTGT
This sequence comes from Ampullaceana balthica, assembly GCA_944989445.1. Taxonomy (NCBI): domain Eukaryota; kingdom Metazoa; phylum Mollusca; class Gastropoda; family Lymnaeidae; genus Ampullaceana; species Ampullaceana balthica. The sequence goes on along the minus strand of CALYLW010000095.1, from coordinate 206,806 downwards.
ATAGCCTACAGAAGATTTTTGCGTCTTACGCTGTTTAACCCTAAACGCAAGTGTCAGCTTATCAAGAAGAGCTCTTTGCGTCTGTTACAAATTTAAATTGTGTTTATAATGATTTGTCAGTAGGTATGCTTTTTGAAGAAATACCGAGGCCAAGAAAACACATAATGGCATATGAGATAGAGTTTCATAAAGTCCAATTTATGTATTGAAATTCGTAACCAAATTTCAAATCTAAATCTTATAAATAACATTCTATGCTCAAACATCATCCGAACATGGTACTGTCAAAATTTTCTGAACTGGATCTACTATCATAAAAGTTGTCGATTTGGAGCTTTGAAGTTCAAGAAAGTTAAATTTTTAATAAAGTAAATTTGTATTGATTTTTAAAATTATATTTTAACGAGCAGGAGCAGCCTTTGGGGGTGGCAGCTGGGGCAATCGCACCAGGCCCCGTGCTTAGGGGGGGGGGCGCGTTTCAGACTTGAGACTATATTTTAGTAACAAAAAAGCCGGCAGATATTGCACTACTGAGTTTGCGCAAGAATTGATCTAATCTAGCCGCGGGGTTATTGTTGCACCAGGCCTCGCGCGTACCTAACGCCGTCTCTGTTTAACATAGTCACAGTTCTGTAAAACTCTTACATTCTGATAATCAACTAATTTGTTTTAAATATTTTTCTTGTAATTTTCACACTGTAAAATTAATTTAACGAGAAGAATCTCGTCATGGCAGATTTTTTGGGATGATGTGGGGAGGATGTACCGTCTTGAGTTTACCTCATCGGGTGACACCAACTCTAGCTACGCCACTGGTGAAACATTTGCTGTAGCTGTTACATTTCCAATTAGTCGTTATTGATGTATATAGAGACCTCAGGGGAAGATAATGAAAGCGTTCTTAAAATTATCTGCCTGAACGTACAGCCAGATATTACATTTGTATTTACTGTAAGTCTTTACATTGAAATCGCTCTTTTCATTGCGATTATTCCAAGAAATTCCTTTTCTGAAGTAAGATTTGTGTAAAGAAAACACAAGGGCCAAACAGAATGAACCGAGGGGACGTCACTCTGAGTCTTCTCTGCGGGATCATAATGTTAACGTCAATGACAAGTCGTGTGACCATGTAAGTAAGTGTTAGTAACTGGATACTCAAAAACATTCAGTGAGTTTTTGTGTGTGGTTTATCAGCGGTATGAAGTTATTCTATCTTCTTGATCATAACATTAACCTCGAATAATATTAAAAATAATAAAGATTTTTAAAATATTTTTTTTAAGTATCAGTTTTTAAATACTTACATGAAGTCCCTTTCGTAGCCCCTTAGAGAATTTAAACGTTTGTAATTTTGAAGGAAAAAAAATATTATTATTATTTATTTTTTTTGGTAACGCGTGACAAAGTATTTCATCACGACATTTAGCCCTGAACTCTTCCCGTCTGCCACCACAGGGCAGGTCAATGTCATCCCTCAGTGTCCCGTCACGGGCCGTATGGCCCTCCAATCAGCGTAACCATACGTCTCGAAAACAAGCGCAGGTCGCCCAACTTCCTGCACGAGGTCACCATCGACAACTTGCAGCAGTCAGGGTTAATAAACTTCCTCAACGCGGCCGCTGACGCCAACAAAGTTTTCAGGTCAGTCACTGCCCTACAGCTTCAAGTCTCAGAGTCAGAGCCCATCTTTCAACTCTTCTTCTATTTATTTTACTTTTAAATGTCTATTTGTAGATCTTTAGTGTGTATGTGAACTGTATAGCCTAAAATTATTAAAGCCTTAAAGATAAATTTTTATGCCCGTTGTCCTATGTTTTCTCTCGCGGAATATCTATTACTAGATTTGACCGCGGCGTAGCATACGCCGCAGACTTGCTAATAGTTAGTGCAAGAAAAGGAAGGCGGGAGAACGGACACAAACTACTGACGGGACGTATTTCGGAAATCGCGATAATTTCTGCCTCACCACCATATACTCCCAAAGTATTCATGTTCTGAAAGTTCTGTTGTGGACAGTGTATGACTACTTTTCCGTCACTGAGCACAACGGAGAGCACGTCGCCGAAAATATCCCAATGTCGAGAAACAAAGTTTACAGCCGTGTTGTGAAGTCATGTTCGAAAAGAAAGGGGGAAAAGAACGTGCACAAACACAAACATTTTAAAAAATTAAAAAGTAATGTCTTAGCTGGGGCTTGAATCTACGACCTTCCGCGTGTTAGTCGGATATAATAACCACTACACTAAGAAATGCATGTTATTCGGTGAAGGAACAACGAAACTTAACTCAAGATGCATTGTTGGTCTCGATAACCCCCCGCCAACCACCTTTGCTTGCCAACAATAAACTGATTGGTCAGTGGTCGACCCCAGCGAGGGTCATTTGTCATGCTTGTTTGCACATGGCCATTTAGTTGAAATATATATATAGATGTGACGATGTCTTGTTGAACTCAATATAGAGGGATGCAGTATTGACGCAAGGGTATTTATTTTAGCGTGAATTAGAATGTGCAGATTTTTTTATTCACTGTAACAAAGTCAGATTAAAGTATCAGTATTTGTGGTTGACAAGTGAATTATTTTTTGCAACAATTAATTTAACAAACAATAATGAAACGGGAGGAAAGTTTAGTTTTTAGATACTTGCCACTTTAATTTACACGAAGACACGCTAAAAAAACAGATTTAACACAAGCAAAGTTTGATCTTTAAAAAAAATATATTAATGGGCTGGATTGTGCGTGAGTGGGTGTGGTGGTGTGTTTGTGAGTGTGTTTGTGTGTTTATGTGTGTGAAAGAGAGAGAGAGAGAGAGAGAAAACAACTATTAAAATGCTTATTACAAATTATTTTCAGTAGTCCCGAAGATTCCATCTTTCAAAGTTGAAGCAATAAGAACTGTCTTCGAAGGTGTTTCAAGCTAAACAAGCGGTAGACCTAGAAAAAGAAAAATACTTTAGAAACACATACACACAATGAATCTATTTGTGTCTCCTTTTGCAGATACACAGCCACCTATGACGAGCAGGGATTTCGTATCACCACTCTTAACAATTTGGAAGCAAGCGACCTCATAGGTTCTTTCTGGGGTATATACAGTGGGGACCATAAGTGGCTCAAATGTGGTACGGAATCTAATCTCTTTATGGTCACACGTAGACGCTTTCGTGACGATTTTTAAAATAAAAACTCACTCCAGCGTAACATTAAAAAAAAACCATCATTAGTAAAATGATGAATATCAGCAATAAAAAAACTGCCTTTTAAAGCAGAAATAAAATTAGGCCATCCCACCCCCAGAAACACACGTACAGCCATTCCGTTTCAATAATTACTTATGCATCTAGTGGCTAAAGAACCACACGTGACGGCTTTGGTCATATTTACCATCTTTTTTAAATATATTTTAAAATGTCATATTATTCTGTTTGCACCACAGGTATCTTATCTTTCGTGCCGGACAACAATGACGTCATTACGTTCGCATTCGTCATTCTCGAATGAAAGATGGTCTTCCCTGAGGATTCCTATGAGACAAGGAGAAGTCTTTTTATCAAGTCATCTAATCAAGTGACATGTGCGTCCTAAATAATTCGTTTATTTATTTTTTGTGGAGTTGCTTGAATGTAGCTCCAAGTTTTTTTGTTTTTTTTACATTTTAAAGTAGTAATAATAATAAAGAAGTACCATAGACCTGTTTCAATTAAAGTTCATAATTTCACATAATTATTTCAATTTGATATAATCCAATTTAACTCTGAAATCCATCAATTTGGGAAATTCATGCTTCGGATGTCGCGCTATTAATTTGTAAAGGCCAATACATAATAATACATTTCCTTCCCTGTTGACATCTCCCCCCCCCCTTCTATTTCGGTAAAATTACAAAAAGAAATCATTGCGTCTGCATGAATGAATGCCACTCATATTTCTGGCTTTATTACATGATTATGACCTTGCGGTACAGATACCATGAAGTCAATGAGTACTTAACATAAGATCGAAAAGGTTTTTTTTTACCATCGTGCTGTTTAATTGACATAAACGAAGAAACCTCTCCACAACAGCTCCATTTTTGACAACGCAGTGAATAACATGTGTAAACTGATCCACATGACTGATGGCAAGAGTTACATAGATAATGACGCCATACAATTTAGCATGCTTAAATTTAAGGAATTTTATGCATGAATTTTTTTTAAATCCTAAATAGATTAATAAAATTCGTGACACATATGGGAAAATATAACATACAACCTTATTCTCTGGGACTTCCATATCTCTCCAGAAAGCATTTAAAAAAGGATTGGGTTCATTCAAAAAGTCAATGTAAAACAAGATTGCAATCCAGAGTCTAACGAGCACGGCAACAACCCGACTAAGGCTAAACGATTTACTTTTTAAAACAAGCAATAGCATTTAAAATTGCCTGGCTAAAGATATCAACATACATAATTCCCGTAATGGATGTAATGCTTCTTGGATGTAATGCTGTTAGGTTTTATAGTGCGCACCAAAAATTACTGCACCAAATATAACTTTTTTCGAACGTTCCGCATAAAATTGTTCAATATGATAATAAATGAATCAAATAAAAATAAACTAAATAAATGAAAGTTCTGTATTACGTTATTTTTTAATCTGATGTGTATTTATTTTGAAAACTTCCGTCATTTTTGACGGGTGATACGCTAGTATTAAATAATTCTTTCGATAGGTAAGGGGAAAAAAAGGGTAAAAATTAGATTCGATCTCTCGAGACGACGTGATTTTTATAGAGCCTTGACATATGACATTGATTGCAAAATACTAATGTCAAGAAAAATCCGGCGATGCCTGTAACGCTACTAATTCTGGGCTGTATCGTTACACTCAGGGGCGGATTAAGACTGCACGGGGCCCCTGGCTGCAATTCAAACTGGGGCCCTATCCAGCCAGTGTACCTTTAGATAAAATGATTGCTAGCAGCTAATATAAGACTGTAACTTGTAAATATTCATCCAAAATGATTATTCATGAAAAAACCGAATTCGAAGAAATAACTTTTTGCCGGTATCCTAAAATTGAGTGTAAAAGATAATTTATAAAATTAAAAAACACATGAAAAAAAAATCCACACCCCACCCGGGGATCGAACCCGCCACCGCTTGCATCATAGGCCTTAGCACTTCACATTAGACAACGACAGCTCATTTAGGGTTGTCAATTTAAAATATATATACAATATTTTTTAATAATTTCTGTTATTGAGCCTATCAAATCAGGTTTTTTGACTGCTAAGACTATCGTGTGGGAAAAGAGATAATTTTAATAGATAAGATTTTATTAATTTATCATATTTTCAGCAATTCATGTATACATTTGTCCACATTTATTATAAAATATGCTAAATTTGGGGGCCCTAAATCATCGGGGGCCCCTGGCTTTAGCCCGTTCAGCCCCCCCCTTAATCCGCCATAGGTTACACTTAATGTTTCCCTGGTTACTCAGATGCAGAGGAGAAGTGATTCGCTGTATAATGATGAGTCAGCTTACCAATCTAAATTGAAAACTATGTAAAGAAAGTGTTTGTATACAATACATTCAAGTTAACAAACAAAAGAGAAGACGATTCACTGGAAAATTGACATACATAAGACAATAATGTACAAGGGGTGAAACTAAAGTGTAAAATTTTGTATGTTAGCGTTATTTGGCACGGGTAGTAAGAGGTCTATGGGGTAAGTCGTGAGGGGGTGACACCATGAGCTACCGCACTGGGTGACACCAAACTTAGTGACCTCTCTAACATCTTCCACCTACTTTGAAAACCACTGACACGAATAAATAAAAATCATCAACGAGACTTGCATTTTCCAATTTTTCAATTACTTATCAGGCGCAACTTTAAGTCCCCCATACGCAATACAGTTTGACTCATTGTGTGACAATATCGACTTTAACAGCGATCATTTAAATTATGTAACAGCTGGGGAAGATAGGAGGTAAATTACGACGGACTGGGGGAACAAAGCAAGTTTTATTTCTTGCTGCTACAAATGTTAAGTAATTCACTTACTAATTGAGCCCGGTGGTGGTGGTGATGTCACTCATCTTCACCGACACATGTGTACTTGGCCATCTCGTTGGCGGAAGCGATGCGTGAGCTTCCCGGAAATTATTTTCCCCTTCAATCAACAGAAAATATTTACGCACCAAATGCACTAGTGGCATGTTTAGAAACTTTTTTTAAAATCGAAAGTAAAATTAACATTTTTTAGCGCTATGAAGCATGGAATCGTCATTAAAAATATCAAGATGTATATCTCGAGTTTATTACCTAATGTTTAACAGAAGAATGACTTAAGCAAACATTTGACCACAGATATAAATTTCATGGCTAGTTGGTTTTATGTTCGTCATATGTTTCTTTGAAATATTATTTATTTATTTTTTTAATGGTGTGGGGGGAGGGGGTATGTGATACAATCAGACTAATGCGTGTTTTCTGCCATATCACGAGCACGTTTCAGAGGACACTGATCATCTCCGAGGCTGTCACATTAACGTATTTTTTGACACTATTTTTAATTTAAAATCACTATAAACATAAATTAAGTCAATTTACCCGCATTGATTTTTCATAGAACACTCTACAACTAAATAAACGCAATGGAGTGCAATAATCTTCAGTACAGAAGGGTTGTCTGTAACAGATCAGTTTAAGATAAAATTGTGGACCAGCAAGATAGTATTATATTTAGAGAACACCTCGTACTTTGAATGTTCTCACTCCCAATTTTGACATTACGTCATATATTAAACAAAGCCCCCAAGAGAGAGAGAGAGAGAGAGAGAGAGAGACAGAGAGACAGAGAGAGAGAGAGCCAGGGAGAGAGAGAGAGAGAAGGGGGTAGGGAGAGATAGAGAGAACGGATATTATTTGAATGTAATGTATTATTATTTTGTTGTTGTTTTTCATGCAAGTGCTGCGTCATTCTGTCTATAGGTCTAGACAAACAACGCAGAGTCGTAAGAAGGAGATGTGGAGTCGCGAGATGCCCCGGGCTGCCAATTTTAAAATTTATTCAATATTTCCATCACAGTGTGTCACATTTCCGATCTTTGGCATAGGTTTTTTGTTCACGCGTTTGCTTAAGTTATCGTCCCGCACGATCATCCTCTACACTGGGGCACCTTCACAAGGTTTCCCGTCCAGGGTAGCTACCTTTTTACACTACCCCATCTATATGTGTGTGTGTAGGGGGGGGGTGGGGAGGCTCTCCGAATAATTGATGTATTTCTTTGTTTAAAAAAAGAAAAAAAATACTTACATCAATATCTAACAATCGATCGGATGTTTCTTACATGATTTATGCTTAAAAATTATTACGCTAAAAGTAAATGTGACTTAAGTTTTTAAAGGAGATTAGCTTACACCTCTCAAGTGAAATAAATTTTTAAAAAACAAAAAAACAACTGCATGAAAATATCACGCAGTTTCGTTAGCTTTGTAATTATCATGTGTATTGTTTAATACAAACAGTCTCGGTACTTGCAAATACGTTTCTGTAAAAGTAACCACTAAATCTAATAGAATGCATTACGAAAAATTACGACCCAAATGATTTCAGCAAGATAGTTATAAGCCACAGTTGAATCAAATGTAGGTATTCCCATACTCATTTTTGGAGGGGGTTGCATAAAAATAATGAACGATCATTGTCTTTTATGCCACATATTTCAATTAGTTTTGAAGGGTCAGAAATTTAAAAATTATTTTTTAAAATAAAAATACTATGGCTAGCACCGAGTAAAAATATTTTTGTTCGATTAATCGAGAGAAAATTTAATCGATTAATTTCGATTAATTATATTTGTATAACGCATATATAGATCTCGTTAACTCGCGATTCATCATTTCACGAATTTGGTTAAGTCGCGGTAATTCCGTGGCTCCCAAATTTTGTGAAGTAACACACCAAATTCGTTCTGCTATGCAAGAAATAAGGAAGAAACCCCTTTTTGTTTACGTCTGCACGTCAAAATAAATAATAGTAATACGAGGGGAAAGTATGTAGGTAACACAAAATATAAATTATTAAATCATATTAAATTTTAATCGAATTTTAATTGATCAAATTAATTTTTAACGATTATAATTATTCGATGGATTTATAGTTAATTTCCGGAGCTCTAAAAAAATACTAATTATTTTTCCAAACTGTCCTACTGGCCACTACGTGGACCGCTCAATAATAACTTTAAAATACTCAGCCTTCATATTTCCTCTAAAATATCAGATATCATGTGTTGGCCTGGTTTTTAAAAAAAAATGATTTAAATGCCTCATCTCCTATTTATCATTAAACTTCGCTGTCTTGCCGTCTCAGCCGTAAACCTTCTGCTGGATGATTCGATTTTGGTGAGGGGGGGGAGGGTGGAATGTATAATAAATTATTAACAACGCATGACTGATAAAAACATAAACATCTATTATTAAAATACATAAAAGCGTTTGTATAATAATACTGATAGAGAATATCTCAATCAGTGATTGGTGGAGATAGTACACCAGCAGGGCGTCCCCTTCGCATTTACATTTTTGGCACCCAAGACCTTTTCAAAACCCTGACACCCCCATACTCTTCAGACTCTTGGCTCCACCTGTTCCCTAAAGATATAAGAAACTTTTATTTAAAAAATAATTTTTAAATATTTTTTTGTTTTGTTTTATATCAAAAGCAAATTCCAAGAATCGTTGCTTCCTAGACAGCCACCTCACTGAATTTTAACATGGAAATTCCGGTGCTAAACGATGCGGTGAGAGAATTTGCACACGCCAAATCAGAAATCATCTTTAAGAATCCACCACAAAATGTGAATATCACTCATGGTTTCGCATCTCGTTATCCAGTGGTCAAAAGTAACTATGACATCAAATGATGTAAGCTAATGAATAGCGTAAGGGAGACGACTGAAAGTTGAGGTAATCAGAAGCTGAAAGAGGACAATTTTCATTTCCCCCTTCTTTTCCGCTAAGTGATGAAAAGCTTGGGATATTTATGTTTCTCTTTACCACGTTGTATTAACTCGCTTTCGTTCCCGTTTGTCCACAATTTTTCAAATCTGCCAACGTAAAATTAAACCACTTCTGATAGTCCTTGAGATCTCAAAATTTTACCACAGATAGATCTTGGATGACAATGCATTGTATCAAAATTTCAGATCGATCGAATGTACCGTTAATAAATTATTGAAATTTTTAGTTTATCTATATATAAGCATATGTATTATGCGTCTGCTCTTGTTTACATTACATTCACGTGTTGAGTTCACACCAACCCCGACCACATCAACCATGTTTAACATCAAGGGGAGATCAGTCATTTCCAGTCTGTAAATGTTTGCCGGGCAATGTGTATTATATTGGAACATAATCAATACTTCAAAACTCACCATAGCATACACTTAAACTAAAAAGAATAAAATAATTAGAATTTTAAAAAAAGTTTTTAAAAACCATGTTTTTATAAGCGGACTAAAAAGAAGAAAATAATTTAAAACTTATAAGTCAGTGGCGTAGCTAGGGGGGACGGTGGGGGCGGTCCGCCCCAGGCGGCACTCATTTAGGGGCGGCATTTGTGGGCATTTGAAAAGTACAACCATTTCCGACAACCGCCCTTGTTCTTTTGAAGGGGGAAAACCAAGGTGAAACAAAAATATTCGTAATTTCGAGTCTTAATTAACGGATTCGCACAACATTTGTTTGATTACATAGTGGATATTATAACTAACGCAAAACCGTTCAAAAATTTTTAAATCGCTCAAAAAAAAGTATCCATTTGTTTGGAAAACTAAGCGGTATAAGTCACAGATGACGCTTTTATAAGAAAACTACCCAAAAACACATCACCGCTGGGCCGAAATAATGTGTGCTATTAATATCGCCACGACAGTTTTTACGTGGAATTTCGACATTCGCAGAATGATGCGCGAAAAAGTACCTACAAGGCATGGTGGTTCAAATATTGTATTTAACTTGCAAGTAGTAATTTATATTACTGTTTCAGTTTTCAGTAAAATTATTGTAAGGTAAGTTATTAAAAATTAAATTTATTTTGTTTTTATTGCATTAAAGTAGCACAAATAATTTGTGTTTTTCATTAAAATACTGTTATTCAGTAAGCATGTTACGCCCTATCAAATTAAAGTAATAGTAATGTAGTAAATAATTTGAATTCGTCTATTTTATGGAAAATTATTAAGATTTATGACAAGAATATGTAAATATTCAAATTTCTCTGTTAATAAACACCACAATAGGCATAATAATTTCGAAAAAGACATCTTTAAACTTTCAAGCGTCTTGGAAAAATTGACATCTGAAGAAGTAACTAGGAAAACGAGATCAGATGCTGGAATTTTACTCAATTCAATGCAATCTTTTTCTCTTCTATGTTATCTCAATTTATGGGAACCCGTCATTTTTTTAAATTAATGCAAAGCCATTGCATGGAACAAAGAGATGTGCTAATACAAAATGCTGTTATATGAGCAAAACAATTTGTGAAGAGATGGAGATATCAACTGAACGCCTAGTTAGAAGGAGAAAAAATATGAGTAAGGAAAATTCAGAAGACGTGGTTCTATCTTTAGAACAAGAAGTACAACGAGAAATGTTTTTATCCATGGCTGGAATTATAAAATAAAATAAAATAACGCTTTGATGAGTTGCATGTCCTTGCAAGAAAATATTCGTATACATGTAATACCATGTAACCTACTAAATGAAGCATTTGAACATCAAATAAATTACTTTATTGACATTGACAGTTCAATATGGAAAGAAAAAGGATCCAGGTTTTTATGGCTGTACCTACACTACAAGAAGAGGCATTATGTTAGAAAAACGGGGGGAAAAGGTCCCCTTGTCTATTAAAATTTATTCAACAGTATATGATTGGAAAATTCTGTACCCAATATTGTAATTTTGCTATGAATTTTTTCAACTATTGCTATCAGTGTCGCTAGTTGTGAAAGGAGCTTCTCCAAACTGAAGTTGATAAAAAAATTATCTTTGTTCCACAATGAGCGATTAAAGACAACAAAATCTTGCAATACTGTCCATAGAACAAGATATTACAAATAATTTTAATTTTGATAGCATAATACACGATTTTTCTATTATGAAAGTTAGGAAAGTAAATGTATAAATATGTTTACATACTAATGTACAGAGGCGTAACTGGGTTTTTGACGCCCTTGCCTAATTTATTTTTGGCGCCTTTTATTTAAATAAAAATTTAAAAATTAGAGATTTAGCGGCGCCCTTTTGAACTGGCGCAGGCCGGCGCCCTTGGCAACTGCCCCAATGCCAAGCCGTTGTTACGCCACTGCTAATGTATACAATTTCTTTGTTTGTAAAAAAAAATCATTTATTTATAAATACAAAATAAAAGAATAGTAATTTGGTAATGTTCTTTTTTTGGGTGTAAATTTGGAATATGTTTTGTCTCATGACCTGCGACCTCAGTAACTTTCTTGTGGCCTTTAAAAAAAGTATCTTGTATTTTTATAAATGTGTATTTATAGGTATATAATCTTATGCGGCCTCTTTTATTACTGCTTACATAAATATGGCATGCAATGGTAAACATGTTCCCCACCTTTACTTCGTTTCAATTACAATTATTTAATCATGTTTATTAATTTTTAAAAACCATAATATAATCGACTAAGTGGCCGTCCATAAATGACGTCACGCTATTTTGGCTGATACTTCACCCCCCCCCCTCGTCACACGTCGTCACAAAAACTTAGACCCCTTCTTCAATAAGACGTCACAAAGCTTTGACCAATAAAAGCCGTATTTTCTGTTTGAAAATGAGCATGTTTCAAATTAAAGTTTTGCCATTTAAGTATGTTTTAAGTGTAACGCTGCATTCTAATATCGTAACACGCGTTTTACATAAACGTCATTAAATAAAGTGTCAGTAATCAAATATTTAAGTGGGAATTTATTTAAAGTTGCGCGTTTTGACGTGACGTCACATTTCTTAAACACCCCCCCTCGTTACACATCGTCACAAACGTATGTGACTCCCCCCCCCCAGGTGCGTGACGTCATTTATGGACGGCCCCTAAAAAGGGCGGAAAATTGGAGACCGCCCCGGGCGGCAAAAGTTCTAGCTACGCCACTGTTATAAATTCAAGTAATTTAATTTAATATGACTAAAAACGTGGGGCGGGTGTTTGGTATAAAAATTAAAGATTTATAATTTAGAAGGCAAAAGAGAGATCTATATATATATAAGTGAGAGAATGAATGAACTGCATATATTAAACCTCATAAGCGCCCGCCCCACGTTTTTAGTCATATTAAATTAAATTACTTGCACTTATAAGTTTCAAATTATTTTCTTGTTTTTAGTCCGCTTATAAAAACGTGGTTTTTAAAAATCTTTTTTTTTACTTCTATTTATTTAGAAGCTAAAAAATTAAGGCACTATCTCTTTCATTCAGCAAAAATCTAAATGTGAGTGTGTGTGTTTTTAATTTAAATACTAAGTAGAACTTTAACAAACTGTATTGCAAATAGTTTTGTTTCTTCCTCGGTTTTAAAAAATAATATTATTCTCCATGTCGGCCCTATTTTTCGATTACGCGGCATTACGCCTATGATTGAACTTAAACTGATTTAGACGTTCCAAAAGATTGCGTGATTGCCACAATCGATACTCACAATGTTGTTGTCACATCAATCAATAGTCTCTTATTATTGTCCTTTTTTATATTCGTCTGCTCAAATCGCTGAATTTCAACGCGTGTCAAGTCAAGAGATCCTGACTTTTACAGCAGTAACATGTCTTAAAACTGGCTTACAAACTGTCCAAGTCATGCACTTTAATGCAATTTTTACTGTCCTGTTAACGGGGGAATTTGTTACACCATTCCCGGACTGAGTAAAACACCTGAGTGGTTTACGACATTCTCGGCTCTTTAAGGGACACTTAATGTTTGCACTCAATCGTTCAATTGTTTTCAGCTCAGTTTGCTAGAGGGGTTGATATTGTTCAATTTAGCGTCTCAGGTTTCAAAGGTAGGTTCACATAGTGAGGTGGTGCATTATTAGTATTTGAATATTGTTTTCAGCTTACTGGCTTTTATTGTTTGAAAGTGTTTGCTGTTGCGGGTTTGCTGAAAGGATTTGCCTAGTCAAAGTTGGGTTTTTGATTGAAATGTTTGAGAAAAAATTAGCGTGATGGTTAAAGATTTTTCGAGGGAAAATGATCCTTTCCAGCGAATGACGAAAACCGGTTGTTGATGCTTTACCACCTCATTACCTTTAATCAGTTTCGAGCAATTTATTTCAGAAATGTTGGTAGGCACACTCCGTGAAGGAGTTGTTCCTTTCCGAGACCGAGAAAGGGTGGCCTCTACGCTGCCCGGACCACGAGTAGGGCAGGCGGACCAGACCGCAGCCCGAAAATAACTACTCCTGGCAGGCGATGCCGATGTCAGGTTAGGTGTTAGGTGCTAGTCAAATATGATTACAATCACTTCACGGATCTTAGACATGACATTAGATGCAATGTAGATGATGAAAACCAAAGTATCCGTTGAGGGTCGGGTTATTCGAAGCGACCGTTTCGCCCCCTCACTAGCAAAACGTTGGTGAGCTGTACCGGTTTAGGGTCAGGGGCGCCAGTACAGCAAAAGGTGCCGCGAAGAACAAAGCGGACGCCAGCTCAGAGGAAACCGTCCAGTGGGTGTAACACCCTAGGTAGGCCATTGATGATCCCCCGCCCAGCGGCAGTCTTTAACCATAGAGACTAGTATGCCGAGCTGGGGTGGCGCCGAGGTTGTAGCGAGTGGAAGTAGGTAAATTCCACCCATCCTTGTGAGGTCCCTTTTAGTGGGAGGCATATTCGATCATGTCCTGGATGCCCAGACGGCCAATTCAGAACCGACCGCTTCCGGTTGGGAGGGTCCTCAACTGTTACGCCCATTTGGGGGCCAGATAGCTGAGAGGGTCTTCCGGAAAGACCCATAAGGAGCACTAGGCTCGGGGCTGCTGATTTTCTTCCACATGTACGATGATTAATCATTAGGAGTTCAAAGCGTATTTACAAATATAATGTAATTTAGCATCGTCTCTTGTATGAGTGTAAAGTGAAAATCCTTTCGGCTCGGCTTAGTCCTGCAGATAAGCATGGGATAAAAGCGTTCGTGTCAATTTTCTTGTGATACGAGTCAAGTACGTATTATAGGGGTGGTGGGGGGGGGGACTATGTGACTACCTGAATTGTATGTGTGTTTTAAAAAAAAGGGGTTAGATGGGAGGTAAGGGGTTAAACATTAAACTTAAATATTAAAATACACGTATCCAATGAAATTTAAAAAAAAATACTTTGAAACATAAAAAGTGTATGAAATGTATCAGGCTTTATATTCATTGGTTGTACGCAATCTAAGACTCTAGCCCCCACTTGCAAAGCTCGACCTTCAGCGAAGAGTTATAAACTACTTAAACTAGATCACCCTAATGATTAATAAAAAATAGTCCTGTGTCTATTGCGGTTATTACTTTATTCTCATGATGTCCTCCTTTGCATTTGTCCACCCTCCAGCATACGACCACCACGTGAATCAGCCCCAAACTATCCACACACACACAAACACACACACAAAATGGTTGTGGTCAAGCTCCTCATGTTGAGTTTTTACTTGTGCCTGATATCATCGCCATTAGGACTTGAGAGCAAGAAGTGTAAACTTGGGTGAGTTAATAATAATCTCATTGTATTAATTTGTATTTTGGGGTGAGAGTTTTTGATATTTAATGTTCATTATTCCCGTATTAATATATTAATTTAATATATGGAGAAAAAAATGTTTTAAATGTTAAAAGGAGGATTTGATTTGTTATAGTCATCTTGTAATATAAAAAAACCGTAAAAAACCAAGTTTTTGACTATAAATCCTTTATGTACGAGAAGTAACTAAAAGAATGTTCATTATAATACGCAGCGCCAGACCATCCAGAAATACAAAATTGCAGTTGTGTCGTAAAACATGTTTAATATAATGCGCACCGATCAGGAATATGTTTATAAAAAGAGCTGTCAATAAAATACGCACCTTATTGCGCGACAGAAAGGTTGTTCAATATAATACGCACCGCGACGCTCTATCTCAAAAAATAGCATGATACATAGGAATAAATAAAATAATCTAAAAAATCAATAATTTAATTACGGTACATGCGATCGATCTGAAATTTTGATACATTGTTTTTATCATCGGTACGAAACTGCCTGCAAAATTTCAGCTCGCTATCTTGCGAGCAAGTGGGTTAAAAATCGATCAAAAGTTTTGGCGACAAGCAAGCAAGCAAGCAAGGCCGCAGACACCACGAGTTAATATAAAGGATTTAATAAAAACAACCCGTAAAAAACCAAGTTTTTGACTATAAATCCTTTATGTACGAGAAGTAACTAAAAGAATGTTCATTATAACACGCAGCGCAAGACCATCCAAAAATACAAAATTGCAGTTGTGTCGTAAAACGTGTTTAATATAATGCGCACCGATCAGGAATAGGTTTATAAAAAGTGCTGTCAGTAAAATACGCACCTTATTGCGCGACAGAAAGGTTGTTCAATATAATACGCACCGCGACGCTCTATCTCAAAAAATAGCATGATACATAGGAATAAATAAAATAATCTAAAAAATCAATAATTTAATTACGGTACATGCGATCGATCTGAAATTTTGATACATTGTTTTTATCATCGGTACGAAACTGCCTGCAAAATTTCAGCTCGCTATCTTGCGAGCAAGTGGGTTAAAAATCGATCAAAAGTTTTGGCGACAAGCAAGCAAGCAAGCAAGGTCGGTCGGTCGCCGCAGACACCACGAGTTAATATAAAGGATTTAAAAAA